>JAFJYI010000353.1:0-636312 GCA_019022655.1 Acacia acuminata
ATCAAATTAGCTGAGACAGAGAACGTTTGTGAGTATGTGTATGTCTTTGGGTTTGAGCACTTGAGGACTTTCATCAGGTAGGTTTTATGACTTTTTTCTCTGACTGCAAAAGAAAAGTGAGAAGAAAGAAAAGCAAAGAAAAATAAAAGTCCAGCTATGGATTGAGACCGGACTGTAAGAGAAAAACGAGAAGGAGGAAGAAGCCCTCAGAAATAGAGAAATTGGAAACATTAAGAGAGATTTCAGACAAAAAAGAATAGAAAAAACAAGAAAGAAACCCCAAATATATAGGAAAATTAAGGAATCAGCACTTTGTGTGTAAATGAAACATGATGATGATCATTAGGTATTTTTTTCAGAAAAAAAGAGATAGATCCACCAGATGGATCAACACCTGAAGGGAAAACAGATCTGAAACTGAATAGAAATAAGATAAAATTAGAAAATATGTATACCGCAAGAACAATGTTGCAAAATTTGCAGGGGATATAGCATAGTTGCTCAGAACCAACGTCCATGTTGCAGCTCGACATGTTTCTGCTATAAGCTTCTTAATTAACCCAGAGAAGAAGGAAGCAATAGATTTTGGTTGAAACAAGGAAAGAACAATAGGAAGAAGAAGAAGAAGAAGAAGAAAGCTAAGAATAGGTGTAGCTCTCAATAATTTGCTGAAAGCAAAAGTCTTTAAGCGGTTTCTTCTCTTTCAGGACCCCTCAGGTACCGGGCTCAATGGTCTTGTATATATAGACAAGTTAATATCAGTATAGAAGAAAGCTTTGTATAATAAGGGTATTTCTTTTGGGACCGAACGGGGTAAAGAAGACGAGAGAGAGAAAGGGAAAGAAAAAGTAGCTTAAGAGGAAAAAAAAAGCCGTTTTGATCTGGTATTCGATAACTATGTACGTACTACCAAAAAAAAACTTATTACTACTTACTTTTACATGTATATATACAACATAATTATGCAACAATTTAACCCTAATTCATATAGTTATGTGTATTGATTTTAATGTGCATAAGCACTTCTCTTTGAGGAGATAAGATCGATGTGAAGCGGTTCAGTGATATATATATGGCCCTATCTGTAGATGAGTTATGTTATATAATGGGAGGGATAGTTAAGGTTTCGAGGAGGAAAGTATTTTGGCAGAATTGCCAAATGAGTACAAATTGATGAAAGAGTAACAAATATTTAAAAATGAAACATGAGAGTGACCACACAATCCTCAGTGACCTGCAACTTCGCAGCGGACTAGTGGGGCGAAATTTTATGCCTTCATTAATACCACCAGGCCAGGCCATTAGAGATTATATATGGTATTTTTTTAGCAATTAATTTTGGGCAGCTCAAGCCAAGTTATTAAATTGCACAAACTTTAATTTTATGAACATGATTATCAGATCACTTTTTAACTTTTAAAACTTGACTTCAAGGTTGACCCTTAAACTTCTAAATTTGCATAATCCATTTTTGCCATTAATTCTCTCTTTAATAACAGTGTAGTAAACCATTGAGGGTAGCTCTCCTAAAAGCTTTTCTGCATTTGCGGATTTGAATTCGACACTTCGTGTTCAAATTATCAAAGCCTTTTCTATTATGACCGATGCTTGTTGGTTATGTTTTTCAATTTTTTATGCCAAAAGTTTTCTTCAATTATGACCTAGAAGTAGATCACTAAATTTTAAGATAGATGTAGTTACAACTCTGGACATGATATTCTTAATTAGTTAAATAAGGTTATAATTGATAGCTAAATAAAAGTTATTTTCATAAATTTAAAATTAAAAAGGGGTTAAGGTGCAAATTTACTCATGAAGTATTCTCCATACCACCTAACATCATAAAGTTTCTTTGGGGTACAAAAATGCACTTTAAGGTTTCATGAAAGTGCAAAAATGTCATGATAGTTAAGTCAACTAATATTGATCGTTTAACAAACATGTTAGTCAAAATATTGTGCAAAAATATACATGAAGTTTTTAAAATTGTGCGAAAATTCCAAGGTCGTTAAGTCAACCAACGTTGATTGTTTAACAATTAAATAACAATTCTCACACAATTTGTTTCCCAAATTTATACTCCTTCCATTCTTTTTTATAAGATACAATCAACTGAATCATGTTGTTCAAAAAGTAGGTTAAAGTTAGTTGGAAATAATAAAGATGTAATTTTTTTTAAAGTTTTTGTGTGTGCCAGAGATACCTTTATTTAGGTGGAAAGGAGAGAGTGCGTGGTGAGATTAAGTATAATGATGGTATCAGCAATATGAGTAACTAAATAGGGTATAATCAATGAGAAATTAACAAAAAAATTGAGATAAGCTCTAATTGTCTCTTATAAAAGGAAACATGGCATGCCAAAAGAAAATGTCTCTTATAAAAAGGAACTGAATGAGTAATATTTTTCTTAAACCATCCTTATGAATTACATGACTAAGAAAAAGATACTTTAGAGGAATCAATATATTTTTTCTAAATAAATAACTAACTTAACTATTCTTTTAAGGCTTTATAAATTAGTCGTTTAGTTTCTACGTTTAGGACTTAATTGAATACTAACTCTTGACAAACTATAGAACACAAAACGGCTAGTTATATCTGAAATCCTAGAAGTAAACAACAAATATCTCTATTGTGCATAGAATATTGTATTGAAGTGTCGTATTAAATTTTCCCTCCTAGGATTTGCTCTCATTTCAGGTGGTAATAGTAAGTTAAGGATGTCTTTCATATTTAAGACGGCGTTCTCAGACCTTTTGTTCCAAAGGCAAAAAACACAATCAATCAAACAAAAACCTCCAAACAGTAACATCAAATGTCATCAACAGTGGAAACCATATTGAGAACCACTACAAATGCTTCATATATATCCATCCATGTTGCTTTTTTGCTTTCTCGCTTTATTGTGTTTTTTTTAAATAAAATTTATCTTTCTCCTTTTTTGTCCAACTGTGTGACTCTGACCCATATTGTTATGAGAGTGTTTGTATTAGCTTTGAGAGAATAGTTTCTAGAGAAAAAGTTATAAAAGTATTTTTTTTTCTAATAGATATTGTGAAAAAGTGATTTTGATATAAAAATAGTAGTGTTTGAATATTGTTATTAGAATAGCTTTTCATGCTCAAATAACCCAAAATGACATTAGCTTTTGTGATAATTGCATATAGATAATATTTATTTTATATATTTTTAACATTAAATTTCAAAATAAATACAAAAGTTAAATAAATTTATGGGAAAATGACATTCTCGTCCCAAGGAACATACAAAATATATATATAAAAAAAAAAAAAAGCCCCAACACAAAATTACATATAAAAAGTCCCTATTATTTGTATTGACAACAGTGATGTGCTATATTCACGCTAAAATTTAAAAATCCGGCAATTCACAACAAAAAAGTTATATTTATAATAGGAAGTGCTATATTCATAACAAAATTTAAACACTTGATTTTTTGTTTCAAACTCATGTCCCTAAGCATACAGACCATTCACAACAAAAAAAAAAAAAAAAAAAAAAAAAAAAAAAGCTAGATTTACAACAGAAAGTGCTATATTCACAATAAAATTTAAAATCTAGACATTCACAACAATAAGTTATATTTACAACAAGAAGTGCTATATTCACAACAAAATTTAAACATCTAGATTTTGTTTCAATACAAATAATATTTAAAAAGTCCTTAGAGACTTTTTGATATTTTGTATGTTCCTGGGGACTAGTTGTCATTTTCCCTAAATTTATCTACAAAATTAAAATTATAACATTTGTCAATTATGTAACATGATAAAATAGCTCAAACATATATGTATTAATAAATTGTATAGACTAAAATCATTTGTAATTATCCAAAATAATACTATATTTTAGATGGAAATAAGTACTTCCTCCGTCCTAAATATAAGACATAGTTGATTTTTTTTTTTTTGAAAAGATTAAAGAAATTAAATAAGTTACTTAATCATATCTTTAGATTATATATCAACTTATCAAATTAATTAGTTTTGGGAAAAAAAATTTATATATAAATACTCTAAAGTAATTTTATTAGTTTTTTTAATCTCTTAAGAAAAGTCAACTTTATCTAATATTTAAGACCGAAGAGTAATAAATTTTGACTTCTAATTGGATTGTCGCGGCAGTTGAAAGATTAAGCATTGGTCGTTTCTTGATGATGGTATAGAGATGGCGAAATCGAAGGGTCTTGTGCCAAGGGGATCACCGTGATTGAAAAACATACATGAAATTGATTAAAGACGAAGTGGAAAGTTTTGGAAAATATCTTAGAGACAAGCCCGCAAGTGAGTCCGTGGGTGGTGCGTGATCTTCAAGCTTGGGTCTCTTACATCGACTCGTTTTGTAGAGAGTCCAAATCCATGGATGAGGGCGGGAGAAAGAAGTGGAGATTTGGATGAAGGGATGGATAATTTGATTGAGTGGGTAGGGTTGTCCAAGGAACTTGATATAGTCCGGTTGGTCCGCATTGACCTTGTAAAAAAAAAAAAAAATTTGGTTTAGGACAATTTCATTGAACCGAACCGACCAGACCGCTTCAAGTTGAACTAGACTTCTACTTCAGAGCTTAGTCCCCTTGGATTGGTCCGCTTTCTCCGACCCGATTTTATTTTTTATTTTTATGTTGTAAATCACCACGGAAGCTCACCCACTCATTAGAATCCTGGACATCCTAATGTGCTTTTTAACTTATAGGAATCACTTTTCACTTAGTCACTTTTTATTATTTTTGAAAGTCAAGTGAAACCAGAGCTAAAATATTGCCTCAAGAAGGCAAAAAACAAAAAAATAACCGGAAAAAAGAACTAAAAAACAAAAACTGGACTCCGTTCCGGATTGGTCTAGGCAACTGGCCGGTCCTACCCGATTTATCCGACTCGGGATGGTACCAAACGGATCGACCATACCTCAGCCGACTTTTCTAGGCCGAGGTGCTATCGGCCCAAACCTCAAGTTGGACTCCTAACCCGGCCCGACCTTGGCCTTTGGACATCCCTAATTGAGGGAATCAAAAGGGAGATGGAAACAACAAAGACAGAAGGAATAGAGATATATTCTGAATAAGAAAAGAAAGGGAAAAAAAGGAAGAGAGAGAGTTGGGGCCAACACATCAAAGAATGATAAAAATTAGCTTCTCCAAAAACTATGATTTTCGCCCAAAAAAAAAAACACCTTTTGCCTTTTTTAAAGTGTTTGGCAATCTTTTTTTGCAAAACCAAGGGGTTTGCATCCAGAAGCACTTTTTGAAAAATAGCCAAACACACTAAGTGTGGGATTTAAAGACCACAAACTTATCAAAAGGAAGAAGAACCTGAACTTCTTAAGTAATCTTTAGGTTAAATAAAAAATTGTACACCCTCCGATTTATTTTATAAGAAACAACTACCCAAATTATGCAGATTAAAAATATTGGTTATAATTAATTGAAGACAATAAATATGTTTTTTAAAATACAATTTATTTTCCTAAACTACCCTTGTTTATGTAGAAGTAGTGAAAGACAATATGAGTGAGAAAAGAGATAGAGAGAGTGAGGAGAAAAATAGATAAGAGAGGCATGTAATTTAATTGAGGGTAGAAATGAAAAAAATGCATTAAATTTTTGGACTAAAATATATTGTTACTTATATTGACCATCTTTATGTAAAAGAATTTTACTTACAAATAAGATTGGCTGGAGTATTTGAGAGAGTTACTTTTATTTGCAAGATTGAAAAATACTCAAAACTAATAGATACTTTTAAATTTCAAAATTAGCCTCTATAATCAAAGGAGATTTGTGTGTGTGTGTGTGGCTAAGCATAGGTATCCTTCAATTAGAGACAATCCTATTCGAGACACTGTTGGGCACTAAGTGTGACCACCTCTCGCCAGGATTTAAACATTGATTTGCTACGCTGTGAGAGACTAGCCCCTTCTACTAGAACCAACTCCGTTGGTAAGGAGGTTATTTGGTTAGACGGAAAGTTGTTTAGTTAATTAGGAATACTGAAGCAAATGATAATAATAATTAAAAAAACTATAAAAAAGGGTCTTGAATAGAAATAGAAGCATAATCATGAATTAGTGTCGTCGTAACCGTACAATGCAAATTTCTTAGGCAAATGTCATAAACTAATAACACAATTGGGGGAGGGGGAAAAAGAATAGCATTTTAGAACAGAATCTGGCTTAATTTGTGCACGTGAATGATTTGTTTGCTTGCAGTTTTTAAAGAAAATATCGGCAAAATAATGTCATTTCCAGCCATTAAAAATCATGGAAGAAGACAAACAAGCTAAGTTATGTTTTGAATGATAAAAAGCTTTTGAGGGGCATAAGGATGCTCAAGACCCTTTTTTTCCTTTTCGTCACAACATTATTAGGATCTCTTCTTGTCGATTTATCAAAGCCATTTTAATAATGAACTGTTCCATTGCCACTTTACCTTCGGTCACTTTCAATGTCTGGTGTAATAAATACTCCATAACTTACTTTCCAATCCCCAGTATTATTGGTAGGTGGTGCTTTTATTTTTATTTGATTATTATTTATTTATTTCTCTTCTTATATTTCTCCTCGTATCTACCCAAGATTGGTATTTAATTCCTTGCATTTGTCTATTTTTAGTTTAATTACTTTGTCAACTATATATTAGAAAACAATAATAGGCAAAACCGTATCTTCGATCTCTTATAATTTCTTACGAGGTTTTAATTCAGTCAGTTGATTTTATAAAGTATATTTTTAGTTATTCAACCCTAGACCATTAGTGTAAAATGATAATTTTTTTGTTAATAATTGTTTTTAAAAATTAAACTTAATTTATCCGCATTTGATAATGTTTTGTTGATATTTTAGATTTTAATGTCAATATCTTCTGTTAATAGCTCTAGGATTATATGATTAAAAAGATACTTTACAAAATTGAAAAAAAAAAAAAATCTCAAGTAAAAGTTAAAAGACTAAAATATGCCTTGCATCATATGCAATACCCATTATTGTAACTTTGATTTATGTTAAGCCAGCGAACACATTTTCTGAATCCTTAAATTTTATATATAACTTCTGAAAAAAACTATAAAGTCAAGATTATTCATTGATCAGATCAATGTATGTTATTCTCAAATAACCAAAAGCTCATCAAAGTTAATAATTAGCGCAAGTATTCCATAAAATCGTTATTTAACTTAATTTTATTATATGAATTCTTCAAAGTGAATCAACCCAAAGTGGCTACAAGTAAAATGGATAAATCACAGAATGCTGACCAAAAAATTAAATTCATGGAACACTAGCTATAGATAGAGAAACAACATCAGTTGAATTTAACTTCATAACATACGTATGGCCTTCAAATGCGGAAAGATGTTATCATGAGAAAGGACAAGTCAATCATCGACCATTCTTCGAATCAACAAAAACTTATCTCTCAATGATTTTATGGAATTGATTGGGTAGTCACATGTAATATATATAAAAGGTTTCTTGTCTCATGCAATTTGGACTGTAGTCACCTGGAAACCGCAATTACTCTGACCCTAAATAGTTAACAAATTAACATAATGTCTGAAAGGGAAATACATTAATTCTCGGTCCTTAATATAGGAGCTAAATATATAATTAATTTTTATATATTAAAAGAATTAGTTGAGTTAGGTAGGTGAAAAAATCTCTAATTAATATGTGCAATCAATTAATAGATCGATATAATTTTGAGAAAAATTATAAATTTAGGAAACAAACTAAATTGAGGTGTTACAATAAGGGTCAAAGTAAAGCACTAATTAATCCTACATTTAGAAGCCGTGGGACTGTGGGAGTATATATCAAAAAAGCATTGTGGCCGGAAAGGGTACAAGTAGTTTTTTTTTTTTTTTTTTTTTTTGGGATAAATGAAAGGGTACAAGTTAAACATTGAAATTTATGAAATAAATGAATTTTATTATAATTTTGTTTAATGAATTAATTACTTAAAATTTAAAGAAAAAATATGAGACTTACACATACGTGTACGCACACAATAATTAGAAATAATCACAAAGCACACACACATATTCTTCAATTATTTTGTGAATAAAAAAGGGGCAACCTGGTCCCTACTACAATCGGATCATCCACGAAACATTACGTGCAATCCTCTGATCCTCATGTTCTCTAATAGCCAAGCAGCCCAAATGTGGTTCTCATATATGTGGATATATTATATAGCCTCTCAGTTATATTCCATCCACCAACCCTCTCTGTAGGTTCCTCCTAGCTAGCTAGTTGGTAACTACACATGATAATTGATTTTTTAATTTTTTTTGGAAATACTGTGACTTTAGTTCTTTAACCTTACATGAAATTTCATTTTGATCTCGTAATTTTATAGTGGTTTTCTTAGTTTTCTAACTCTTGACACCGTTAGTTTCATTAACAAAAAGATGTCGACATTGAAATTTTAAGTTTTGACAAAATGTTTTCGAATACTGATATATTATGTTTAATTTTTTAAAGATTGACAAACAAAAAAATAGTCATTTGGGACTAATGGTGTTAGGATTAGAAAACTGAAAATATACTTTATAAAATCAGGGGACCAAAATGAAACATCACACACGATAAGAGGACTAAAAGTATGCTTTTATGTTAAGTTTTATAACCTCGACTTAATGGCAATGTTGTCCTTGAATGAAAACCAATTTTACGTCCGAATCCACTCAAAATTGCAACAAGTTAGCCTTACAGTTATGCAATCTCAAGAGTAGGGAAACACAAAGAGGGAACAGTGTACAAGAGAATTAATACTGGTTTAGCTTAGACGTTGAGCTTAAATTCAGGTCGCTAGAGTTAGTTATCTTATTAAGGCACCTGTAGAGCCACTTACAACTATAGATTCTTCTCCAAGAGTCATAACCTAAATGGTTCACTGTCCTGAAAAAAGGAGTTTCCTAATCACTTTGTAAAGAAATTTCTTATCTTTGAGAATCTTGTCTCACAAAGTGAAGAATAAAAATATAAATTGTAGATATCATAAGAGAATACAGATACATATATGTGCAGAGAAACTAGACGAGCAAGAGTGAACAATTCGAATGAGTGCTCTTCTCTCTCTCTCTCTCTCTCTTTTTCTCTCTCTCTCTTTTTTTTCCATAGAAGCCTCCATAGAAGACTTGACTTATATAGGAGGTTTGTATTTGCAGGCTTTCAAATAAAAGAGCCATTTCCATAAAAAAAAAGAAAAAGAAAAAGAAAAGAAAAGAGCCATAAAAAAGAATGTTAAAGTATAGGTTTAGTCCATTAAATTAAAATCAAGTTTTAGTTTAGTTTCTTAAGTATATAAAGTGGATTAGTCCTTTGATATTAACATAGCTAATCTCAATTAATAAAAATGTTGTCTCAACAAATTTAAACGGTGACTCTATAACTAAATACCGACAAAACATGCTTAAATTTTGAAATAAAAAAATGATTATGTCAAAAGATTAAAATTAATACATGTTTTATATTGCAAAGTAACCATTTAAATTTGTTGAAGCATTTACCTTTAAATGAGTCTAAAGATATTAAGATTAAATGACTAAAAATATAATTTAAAAATTTAAGAGACTAAATTGAAAAGCTTGATATAAATTTAAAGAACTAAATGTATGCTTTAACCTTGAAATAATTGAAAAATAATGCTAAAATGCCCTTAAAAAGTGATGACCATGCGAATTGATTGTCTTTCAAATCATTAATTACCACAACTAAAGTTTTCTCATATGTATAATAAGCAAACCTCTTCCCACCATTTCACCTTTAAGCCTCCCCCCAAAAAAAAAAAAAAAAAAAAAAATCCCCTCTCTACTTCTAGTTGGAGCAAGTGGGACTGATCTATGGTGAATCATTCTTTACTTCAAGAATTTGCAAGGTGAGACCCCTAAAACACTTGGAATTTCTATAGTGCAAGATCTTGGGTTTGATCTCACTTGTATGCGTTGTGCTTGCCTTTTTTTGGGGGGGGAATCCTTAGTTCCCTCCAAATTTAAACAAAGTTATTATCGCCCACTCACTCTCTCCTTCTTGATTTAATCAAAGGTTTTCCCTTGAGACTTAGAGGGCAAAGGGTTCTCATATCTCCCAACAAGGGCGCTTTCCAGAATTCAAACTTGTCTTCCTTTCGAGGTGAGACCCTTACCACCTCAACCAACAACTTGTTGGTCACCCACTTTTTTATTTTGGGTGTCCAATCACGTCAAGTAATCCTTTAATAGAGAAAATAAAATCACAAATTAATTAAAGAAAATTTTAAGGGATTTCACATGAGCATTTTTTAGAAAATTTCTCTCTGAAATACCACTATAGAAGGCACTTTTTATGTTCGTTTTTAGGGTAGTGTATGTTGTTAGACTCGCTTAACACCCAAGAAAGGGTGAATTGGGTGTAAGATAAAAACTTAGGAACTTTGAAAATCTTTTTGCATCTTAGTGAAAATAATAAGTATGTAGATCATTAGCTATAAAACTACAATCAATTAAACAAATTAGGTATGCTGGAAATATCAGAGATAAGGATTTATACTAGTTTGGTTCAAGTCTTGATGACCTACGTCCAGTCTCCAAGCTCTACTTGAGATTTTCAATCCACTATTTTCTTGCTTAATTTGGGCACAAGAGAAGCCTTTATAATCCCATAAATTTAGTCGGGCACTTGTGAAGCCATTTACAAAACTCTCATCGAGATACTCCGCCTTACACATTGTAAGGATACAAATTTATGATGAAGAACCATGATCAATCTTCTCTCTCAAAAGTGAATAAGATGAGCACTAAAGTACATTAAAAATAATCTCACTCTCTATGGTAAATTGCATGATCACTGAGAAAATGAGACTAAATGTCGAGTGTTGGCATTTTCAAAGTGAAGGTGCAAGCTCTCTTCTCTTCGTCTCTAAATGGTTATAGTTGATATAGCTCGATGACCGTTGGAGATGTTGAAGTATTTGTTAGGCACGTTCAGATTACGTTATGATTTTGTCACTTTATAGAAATATGACCGTCTGAGAGATTCGACACAAATTTCTTTTTGGCCTTTGAGCTTTAACCCATGTTCGATCACTTGTAATCCTCATGTAAACTTGATTAGTGATGATTAGAAGCAATATAATCAAGGTATAAATGAGTTTGTATAAATATGGAAAATCCGAGATGATGATTAAGAAAACATGTGAACAATCACTCTAGTGCATGAAATATAATTCCAAAAGGTCTTTTGTTGTTTGTAAGATGTTTCAAAGATGACTCGAGTGATTTTATGGATCATTACACTTGTTTGTAAGTAATCTTGGATCATTCGAGTGATGTTATGCTAAGATCACACACTTTTGGTTCCTCTGAAAGTGCCTCGCTGAAACTGTCCACCATCAATCGAGTGATTTGGTTCAACTCTTAGAGCCTTCGTGAGTCACTCGAAAAATTCCTGCGAGTGATGTTGAATCACTCGAGTGCCAAAAACATCACTCGAGTGATCTTCTTCCAACTTTCAAATACAGTGTGAGTTACTTGCTGAAACCTCGTGAGTTTCTAACCATCACTCAAGTGGCAACTTACTCACTCGAGTAAGCTTGTTCTCACTTTCAGAAAAATATCATGAGTGACTTGCAAATTCCTTTGAGTGAAGCTTCATCACTTGAGTGCATTCACTATTACTCGAGTGTCCTCGTACGCAGGTCTAATTCCAATAGGCATAATTTTTTTGAATATAACTCCAAATTTGGTAAATTATATATCCCCATAATTCTCTTTAAGTTTTTTTTTTCTAATGCAAAAAGAATCAACTCCAAATTCATTGTATTTTGAAAGTTTTGATCACATTGATAATAGCCGGTTCAGAGGGAGCGTCTCGTAACATCTTTAAATGATTGTGAACTTCCAAACTTCATATGTCTTTCATTTTTTCTTCTTTGATCATGATATTGATGTTGTTGAAACTTTGTTTAAGTCTAGTTTCATATGCAACAAGTTTCGCTTTTAATCGGATGTGTATTTTGTGAGATACATCCAAATTAGTAAACCGTTGTTCGAACCGACTCGATAAATTTTAAAGTGTCAGCCTTCCAAATATCATATCTCTTCATATGAACTTCTTTGAGCTTGATCGAGGTGTATGTATGTCACATTGGGAGTATAGTTTCATATGAAACAAGTTTCAGCTCAATCAGACTTGTGGTTTGAGAGATATGACTAAATTACTTAACCTTTTCCATGCTAAACGAAGAACATAGCTGAACAAAGTAGTCGAAGAGTGTATTCACTCGCAGAGCTCACTCGTTGTTCATGTAGCTCCGAGAGTGATTTTACTCGTAGGGTATTGTAGCTCAAAAAATCACTATTCATGATGAAGCTTGAAATAACTTATTTTAACTTTGAATTAAGCCGCTCCAACTTCTATTTGATCATAGAGACTTCTAATATCAAATCTCTTAAGTTGAATATTGATATTCTCATTATATTTTACAAGTTTTTTTCTCTCTAATATATTCTCTTCTTTGTATTGATTATTCTCCAAGTTTTTTTGATTACTTCTTGATTTCTTGACTAATGTCTTTAATCTCTTTCTTCTTCTTCCTCTTGATCAATTCAACTCAATAACTTCTTTCTTAATTTTCTTCTTGATCATTCTCCATAATTCAACTTGATATCTTCTAATCTACGTTAAATATAGCAATTAGTTAATGTAGGAGATAAATATAGGAAAAAATCCATCTCAAGGCCCATATTGGCAAAAAAATGTCAAAAAGACCCAAGAAAAAAGTCACATGTCATGGTATTATTTCATAAAACGTTAGTTGTTAACGCCTCGATATAGTTGTTATGCGTCGATTTAGTTGTTAATGACCGACTTAGTTATTAGGATATTATTGTTAATGCTCGATTTAGTTGTTAACTTGTTATAAAATAATACTAGAAAAGGCCCCGGGGGCGTTGTTTGACATGTGACTTTTTTTGGGTCTTTTTTGACATTTTTTTTGCTAATATAGGCCCTAAGATAGATTTTCCCATAAATATATTACATAAACTTTTTCCTCTTAATATTTGGCATCGATATTTGACATCATCAAAACTAATCATATCTAGAGATATGTTAGTGTAGTTAAAAGTTTTAAAATAGAAGTATGTTTTTAAACCGTCATTGTAAGTTACTTTCAATGAATATTTGTAAAAAGAAATCGTTGTAAGTAATTACATACAATGTCGGTTTTATGTAAAATTGTTGTTGTAATAAACTTACAACAAGACTTATAAGGATTGTTTTTTGAAAATAGTCGTTGTAAGTAAACGATAGTTTTTTTTTTTTTTTTTTTTTTAATAATAGATAGCCGCATGTTTGAAATTTACACAAAAATAAACTCATAACAACAAGAATCTTCATCTTAAAAAAACCATTGTTTTGAGTGAAAAGAATATCGCATTTCAAAGTTTCCAATGTAGTAAACATAGATCCCTAATTCTCATCTCTCCTTTCTCCTATACTATTTCAATTGCACCAGCCTCTACCCCTTTACCTTCTCAGATTACCTTCATCGAAAACCGCTAGTGGTTTCCCTGTAAGCATTGCATCAATGGCGTTCTTCTTTAATCTCTTGAACGCGTATGTGAAGGCCAAATTGGTTTCTCACTATAAGGATTACAACGACGGCGATGGGTTGTTCTGGTTGTAATTTTGTGGTGGCATTGTGGTGTTTTTGTGTGGGATTTAGATCAATGTATATTCTGAGAGCGAATTACTGAGGTTGAAGCGACAAGGGAAGGGGTATGCAGTGCTGAGAGGAGGGATTTTTGAGCTTATGAGAGTGTTTGAATTACTTTGGGCTGGATTAGGATTCTTCATTTACACTTTCACAAATTTGATGCTAGAGCAAATCATCACCTTCAATGACTTTTTTTTTTAAAATAGTTGTTGAAAGTATATACTTTCGACCAATGTTGTCAAAAACTAGTGTAAAAATGTAAAAACATACGTGTTTACATTTTTACTAGGATCATACGTGCTGAAACGCAAGTAAAAATTGTCCCGAGTAGAAACAAGTAGAATCGCACTCAAACACATAAAAACTCTAAAAACGTAATTGTTTACGCTTTTACTTTAACAAAAAAAGGATGATTTTTTTTTTTTTTTTTTACCAAAAAAAAAAAAGTATGAAAAGTTGAAAACCCTATTTTTATCGTGCATCTTAGACTCGAGATTACTAGAGAGTAGAGACTAGGAGTTGCCTCCTGAGACCTTGACTAACCCTAACCCAAACCATCGGCATCACGACATCACCCTCGAGACTTGGAGAGGCTTTCAACCACCGATCCAAGTAACCGGAAGTCCGGAACTCGTCACGCTCTCCTCCGCTTAGGCTTAGATTCACCACATTTCTTATCGAGGAAAACACCGATGATTATGTCTTCTCAACAAGGTGCTTATTTCTTACTTTCTTTTAGTTTCAAATATTTCCTCTTCTCAATTCTTTGATTAGTAGGTTGTGATTTCTATTTTCGACCATCGGGATGAAACTGTGATGTTTCTTGTGCTTTAGTAAAATGCAAGAATAATGTAGGAATTAGGATAAATGTCTCCTGGATAAATCTTTGACAAGGCTAAAACCATGCTGCTTCTTGTGATTTAGCTGTTTCTTGTTCTTTGATAAGGAATTAGAATTATGGCCAAATTTTATAGATGACAATATGACACTATGACAGTGCTTTAGCTGTTTCTTGTGCATTAGAGGCTCCAATTTGTATCTGGTATAAAGTTTTGTTCCTGTGTTTTTGGCCCCTTTCTTGTTAGCTCTTTAAAGTGACAGCTTATTGTCTTGCTAAATTTAATTATCGTGTAATATTGTGTGCGTTAGTTCTCTATATTTTGATGTTTTGATGATAACAATTATAATGGAGATTTAAGGCAAATTCTATGTTTACATCCATCTTGAATCAAAATTGTTCTCCTTAAAGTCATACCTCTCAAAGAGTAACTCAAGTCATGGTGAAAATGCCTCGAATCATTTGTTTCAAACTCTTTGTGAAAATGGTATTCCGTCTTGAATGCCTCGAGTTGGAAACATATTTATCTCGAGTTAGTAACGAGTTAATTATTTTGAAAGTTTTAATTGAAAAACTATTAACTGGAGTCATTTAGTTCTTCAACTCGAGTCAATTGTTTTGAAAGTTTTAAACTTGAAAGTTTTGCGCCAAATCTTTATATCCATTGTCTCAAACCTTACTGAAACTAACTCGAGTTAATATTATCTTACCTCAAGTGATTCACTTGAAGTTAATAATTATAACCTCGAGTTAGCCTTGCATGAAATGCTTTTAAAATCATTTGGTTACATGACATAACAGTTTAACTTGAAGTTAAAAATAATTGACCCTAGTCAATAACTCTCTGGACATATTTTTATGAACTCAATGTTTTAACTTGAAGTTAAAACATAAATGACTCAAGGGAAATATTTCTTAACTCAAGTTAAATGTTGTTTTCTCTTAACTTGCGTTTTTTAACTCTTGAAGAAAACATTTAACTTGAAGTTAAAAATAAATGATTCCGGTCAATGACTCTAAGCATCAAGTCATATGTTGTTTGAAATTAAAGTCTTTAACTTTTGCATATCAAGTCATTGCCTCAAGTCAATGACTCAAGGCATATTTTCCTGACTTCAAGTTAAGTACTCTTTTCTTCTACTTATCTTTTTAACTTTCGAAGGAAGTAATTGCCTCCAGTCATTGCTTCAAGTTAACTTTCTCTGAACCCAAGTTAACTTCTTTCAAAGACATCTTCTTGCTCTGAATTCAAGTCTTTTATGAAGAAGATGATATGGACTCGAGTCAAAATATTTTTTCCTCGAATGAATAACTCAAGCTAACATTATTTTAACTTGAAGTTAAATTTATCAGTTTAATGAAAATATTATCTAAAACTTCAAGTTTTGAAAATCACCGTCTTCGTAACAGAAAATCATTACTTGTGATTTCATTAATCCTTATCATCACTCTTTACTATTCCTAACTATCTTTAATCAGTTTGTTGATGAGTTTTAGATGATTATATCAAGGATTAAATCAAATTATCATAAAGAAATTTGTGTGTCAGAGAGCATTTAATGCACTTGCCTTATCGAGACACAATCATAGCAACCATACCTCTGAGCAATCGAAAAACATTCATGCTATTTCATTCATTCAATAAATGCTATTTCACAATGGGAAAAACAAAAAGGAATGAAAGAATGTCGAGACGGTACAATTCACCTGAAACATTAATAGCGAAAGTGACTATCAAACTTCATCTGTCTAACGGCTACTTTGAAAGTCACAACGGATAACCTTCAAGCTTCTCCAAAAGTCATTAATGGCAACCAATATAAATACTAGAAACATTGAATCCGTCAACTACCGAAACCTCTATGCATTCAATTTGAACTTATTGCAATCTACTATTTCATTAGTTTCATTTAATATCTTTAGATATCATTGTACTTCAGTGTTTATTTTTCATCTACTCTGTGAGAGAGCTTAAACACTTATTTCATTAGGTGATTATATGCTTAATCTCAAGGTAGTGGGACCTTGAGTGTGGGTGTACGATTACAACTTGTAAGGGAGAGTGAATCCTAGTATGAAAGGATTACTTCAAGTACAAAGTGTGTAATTGTATTTGTGTTTGAGAGTTAGCGAAAATCCCAAAGTGTTTGGGGACGAACGTAGGTCAAAGAGTTGGACCGAACCGTATAATCTCTCGTGTTCATTATCTCTATCTCGACTTTGTTTTTATCTGTCTTTGATTAATTTGTCAAATTTTTGAAATCCCCTATTCACTCATCCTCTAGGTGATATTCCACTTTCAGTGTGATGTCTAGGTTTTATGGATAGCAATTGAACATATTCTGAATAAGTGATATTATTCTTGCTTTGTGGGGTTTTTGGTTCATACTGAAGCAATATATGGCTCCCTCCTTAGCACTGCTTTTATGATATTTCCTATTTAGTATGGCTTTAAGTGATGGTAGTTGTCCTACTCCTTCTCCTGGAGCTAATAGTGGTAACACTAGTAATATAGGGCTTTAAGCTGAAGCCTGTATTAGAAGAAAAATAGTACCAAGGAATGCTCCGGGAAATAGATCAGATATCAGGTAGAAACATGGCACTCCAAGTGAGAAGAATCCAAGAAAAGTTATATGCAATTATTGCAAGAGTGAAATCTCAGGGGTTTATTGATTGAAGCATCATTTGGCATGTACACAAAAGTATTGTGCACCATGTGTATTCGTTCCTGATGAAGTAAGAAAGGAAATGTTGTTAATTGTATATGGTTTGCAAGAAAAATTAATAAAGAAGTATAGGTTTTCTTTACAAGAAGAAGAAGAAGATTCTAGTGGAGTCGAAAAAAGAAAACGGGTTGAAGTTGACAATAATCCCAAAGGTATTTTCAAGAAAAGTGACCAAACAACATTAAACAACCATCAATGCCATATTAAATGAGAATATGAGAGAAGAAGCATGCCTTGACATATGTACTTTTTTATACAACAATGTCATATTGTTCAATGTGTTAAAGGGTGATGAAGTCCTTAAGATGTGTGAATCTATTGCAAGCCATGATCTAGGCTTTAAGCCGCCATCATACCACGAGGCTAGAGTCAAATATTTGAAGATAAAATATGATATGACAATGGAGTTAATTGAAGAATACAAGGCTGAATGGAAGAGAGTAGGATGCACAAAAATGACCGATGGGTGGACGGATAAAAGAAGAATGATAATTATAAGTTTTTGTGTGAATAGTTTTATGGGTACTGTTTTCCTCAAGTCCATTGATACATCTCATATTACCAAAACAAAGCTGAAAACATATTTAAGATGATTGATGAAGTTGTTGAGGAAGTTGGTGAAGAAAATGTTTTACAGGTTGTGGTGGATAATGCGGTAAATTACAAAGCAGCTCAAGAAATGTTGATGGCAAAAAGAAAAAAGTTGTATTGAACACCTTGTGAAGCACATCGCATTGATTTGATGTTGGAGGATTTTGGGAAGAAGATATCTGTTCATCAAGATAGTATTTAGAAAGGAAGAAAAAATTACAACATTTATTTATTCTAGAACTTCTATCATTTCCCTTATGTAAAAGGAGACCAAAGGTAAAGATTTGGTTAGACCCGCCATGACTCGATTTGCCACATCTTATTTGAGTTTGACATGCCTTAATGAGAACAAGCTTGCATAGAGAAGAATGTTTAATTCTAAAGAATGGAAGGCTACTAAGTACGTAAGGTTAAGGGATGGTGTAACACCCCAAATTCATTGTCACTTATTATGTCCGTTGACATGTAGTATTAAGAATATCAACAAAGTAGATGGTGAGACAGATCAGAGTAATTTACAACAAAGAGTATGGATTAGCGTTTGGACGATGAGTAATTGATATTATATGGCCAGACATATGCTGGTTAATTTAAATTCCCGGAGGAATATTCGTGTGATACAATTATACAAACTCAAACCATGCTCTAACTAGACTTGAAGCCATGAATCTAACTCACTTATTTATGTTAGTTGGCTAGGTCGATATGAATTTAGTAGGAGTCTATCCGTGCTTTCGCAATGGTGACCAATTAAGTAACCACTTCGACCCATCTTTCCTTAGACACAAACAGTATGACCTAACTTCATCAGATTCATTGCCAGAAACTATGCCCTATTTAAACTTTTTCAGGCACTCTTATTGACTAGTGTCTCTTCACTTGCTCTGTTCGTATCGCCTCCTCAAGTCCAGATCCCTCTCCTAAACCTTTAGTCAAGTATAAGATTTAACCTCATATACAAGTATAAACAATATATGATAGATAATCACAACAATGCAACATTCACCAAACACACCACAACTTGACTACAATAGCACACAATACATGTATTGTTTTCGGCTAAAGCACTCACCGGTGCTTCGTGACCAAATCATGGATTCCTCAAGCGCTAGGAAAACAAATACGCAACATTATCATATAAATACAACAATCCACAACTAGTTGAATGTAAACAAACATGACCAATTCACAATCATGATTCAATCAAGCATATATAGGCATACAAGACACAGGAGAATTAGAGTTACTATACACGAAGTACCTTTCACCATGTATTTAGTAATATGCTCGTCCTTTGAATCCAACCTCATACTTCTTGGATATCCTAAGATATTATCATCGCATTATTACTTTTCCATATCTTATATGATATTATAATTAATACCATATCACTTAGAATAATATCCAAAGGGTTATTTTCACCACTTTTGACCTTTTTACCCTTAGTAGATAAGTTATCCAATTTTTAACTCCAATTCCCTTAATTTCTCGGATTAAACACTTTGAAAAATCATCATTAATTCACAAAAATTTAAATGATGTGATTCCAAATCCTAAATGACCCTTGCATGTCTATTTTTAGGGAAAAATAATTCCAAAAGCTTGAAAAAACTGAATCACTCCCAATTTAATTATTTTCCACCACTATTCGACCATAACTCTAGAAACATGGTCCAACTTCAAAAATCAATTTCTCTTTGCACAAAGCTTTAAAAATTATGTGTTCTATATCAAAAGAAAGCTCTGGATGTCCACTTTATTTTTGGAAAATCTCATGACTTTTAGAATTCATTTACTTATTAAAAAATGGATCACTAGTTCGTTGCCTCTTAGAATCTTAAACTCGGTAGTTTTAAGGCTTTTGTAAAATCTATGATTTTATGTTCCAAATCATTTGCTAACTCATTTTTTAGCCTTCAAACATGTTTTTAAACCATTTGGGTAGAACCTCCCCTTAGGGTTTGGGGTTTCCAAGTTAAGGAGAATTTACCACAAATTTCCAATAAGATCAAGAACATACCAAATAGGGTCAAGAGATCATCTCATACCTTGGCTTGATTTGTGTTCTTGCAATTTCCTCCTTCTCCTTGGCTCCATATGTTTCGGTCTTCATCATCATAAACACCATGAAAAAGTGTTACCATCAAGGCTAGAAATTAATGGAAAGCATAAGAAGATAACTACCAAATCACAAGAGCATCTTACCTTGTGTTCTTGTGTTTCCCTTCCTTCTTCCTTTTCTCCATAATTTCGCCCCTCTCTCTTTCTAAGATCAGCCGAGTGTTTCAATTTTGGTGATATGAAAGGAGAGGTATATGCTTCTATAATGGAAGATAAGCCTCTTGTGGGCCCCACATGTCAAATTATCATCTTACCCTTGCAAAATATCCCCATTTCTTGACGTAATAACCAAGTTTTCTCTTCTTTCATCTCCACCCTTCATTTTGGACGAATTTGATGATCAATTTAGAGCCCTTGGATTGCTCTTCCATGTGTCATCATCCTATGGTCTTAGTCCCTCCATTGGCCAAGAAACTAGTAGAAGTTTCTAGGAGATTCTAGAAATTTTTTGCTTAATTACCATGTGATCTCATCTTCAATCTTGGCTTCTTGAACAAGCTCTTGACGTTTCTTCTCTCTTTGTTGTTTTGGACAAAAATGGAGGCTTGTTGAGCAAGGATGACATGTGTCATAATCTTATGACATAAGCTCACTAATTATCCCTCTTAATTACCCAAGAAAATCAAGATTATTTTAAGGTAATTGTACTCTATGTATACTTAATCTTGATTAGCATTTTGGCTTCTCCCATACTTCTTCTAGCTAGCCAAAAGTAATGACATCTTGGGCAAGTTCATGAAGTCATCTAATGTCCCAACTAAGAGCTTAGGTGTCCCTAAACACCAAGTGTCAATGTGTAATTGGTTGGCTAATTTATCAAGCTCTAACGTGTCTTCTTTGGCCCTTATTATTCCAAAAATATCAGATATTAATCCCTTGCTTAACATGTTTTATCAAGTTGATTATCAAGGAATTAGATATTATCCCTTGCTTAACATGCACAATTTGATTATCAAATAATTAGATATTAATCCCTTGCTTAACATGTGTTATCTTGGCACAAAATACACTAAATCCTATGTGCTTTATTCCCTTGAAAATTACTAATTTTCATTGCCTCCTAACACTTGTCTTTAGCCCAAAAATATAGTCTCATTAGAGATTTAAAAGTGTTAGCCTTCAATCTCTAATAGTACGAGTTCATGTGCCAAGAACTTGTTAATATGTACCAATTTGGCTATGTGTCATCTATTCTCTTTCTTGACTCCTTTAGATTAGGAATAGCCATTATTCAATGTGATTTTTTTCACATTAAAAGCCAATTCATATGATCACATATTAATATAATACAGATTTTTGGTAAAGTAAAAATCGGGTATTATAGATGGGAAGTTCATTGAAGATATTATCGTGGAAAGGGAATTTTGGCAAAATATTGTGACATGCTTGAGGGGAGCTTATCCTTTGATGAAAGTTCTTTGAATTGTTGATTCGGATGACAAGCCAGCCATATCATTGATTTATAATGAAATGAATCAAGCTAAATAGAGAATTCAAGAAGCCTTCAATGGTATTGAAATATTGTAAGTTATCATGTTCGTTTTAGAAGTATTCTTTCTTACTCTTTGTTTCAAAACTAATTCTATTTTTTCCATTATATAAGTATAAGCAATATTGGATATCATTGATGCAAGATGGGCAAACCAACTCCAAAGGCCTTTACATGTTGTAGGCTATTTCCTTAACCCTCAACTTCATTTAGTCCATCATTCAAAGCTGATTATGAAGTGAAACGTGGACTATATGATTATTTAGAAAATATGCTTGAGGAGGGGGGATATAGAGGAAGTATCTAAGGCTGATTGACAAACCGATGATTTTAAGAAGTGAGTTGGTTTTATAGGTTTTTTAGTAGCCAAGCACGCAAAAAAGCCAGCCAGATTGGTGGGATTCTTATGGAGATCAACTTCAAGAGCTTCAAAAAATTGCTATTCGTGTGCTAAGTTTGACTTGCAGTTCGTCTAGTTTGAAAGTTGAGCAAATCACCAAAGGGGTGAATTGGGAATTTAAAAATTATTTTCTAATTGCTCTGTTTATGAACACTAAAAATAGAGCTAAGCAGAGTATGGGAAGAAGAGCAAGACACAAGGAATTTATACTGGTTCGGTCCAACAACTTGACCTATGTCTAGTCCCTAGACACTCTGGGATTTCACTATATCAATTGATTACACACTCTGTAACTCTAGAGTAATTCTCTCACTAAAACTTACTCCCCCTTACAAGTTGCAATCAATAACCCAATCTCCAAGTTCCCAAACTTGAGATTCTTATAATAAATGTTTTTCAATAAAGAAACTCTCTCTAAGAATAGATAAAGATAAACACGGAAGATCAATGTATCGAAGATACTTTACAAGTGAAAATTGAAAGAGTAGTTGGTAAACTTGAATGCAATTCATTTTCGTAGATTGGTTGTTGAGAAGAATTGAATGCAGTTCTATTTATACAAAGAGAGCATTAAATAACCGTTGAAATCCCTAATGTAATCGTTGGAGACATTCAGCAAGGATTAGGATGAGCTTAGGTCTTCTTCGCTCTCTATTCTTTGCTTAATCCAGTTGCATAGAAGTTTGTGGTTGACTTCTTGAATATTAGTCTCGTTGGAAGTGCAGCTCTTGGATGTGGAAAGGAAACATTGATCCCTTTGCAACGGGTGCAAACTCTATCAAATCTTTGAAGTCTTGGTTTACAAGTGTTGTCATCATCAAAAAGGGGGAGAATGTTTTCTATTTGTGTTTTGATGATAAGCGGCAATTGTAAACACAAGTTGTAGTTTGTCTTTGTAAGTTGAAAAACTTATGTCAAAGGCAAACTTGAGTTTTGGTTTGAAAAATCAAGTTTTGACTTTGACAGAGTAGCTCAAATTCAATGAACAAAGCAAAACTCAAGTTTTCATGGGAAAACTCGAGTTTTGGTCTTACAGAAAGCACTCAGTTTTTCACCTAAAGACAAACTCGAGCTTTGACTGAGAAACTCAAGTTTTGCATTACACAGAGACTTCTCATTATTTTCTAATGAAGACAAAACTCGAGTCTTGGATTGGAAACTCGAGTTTTGACCATACGAGAGAGTCTCCAACATTTCGAACATATGCAAACTCAATTTCGACTTAAAACTCCAGGATTTCACTTTGCCATGAGTTTTCTAAGTTTTCTCAAAGTTGTGAGAAAACTCGAGTTTTGGTTTGGAAACTCGAGTTTTCCCTTGGCAGAGAGCTTTCAAGTTCTTACTCAGTTTTGGAAACTCGAGTCTTCATAGAAAACTCGAGTTTTGACTTGGCTCAGATTTCTCAATGTTTTCACACTTAAATGAAAACTTGAGTTTTGGCCATCCCGAGAGCTTTGAGCTTTTTCAATGTTTTGAAAACTCCAGTTTTGGATGAAAACTCCAGTTTTGATGTTTTGAACTAAAACACATACTTCTCATTAAAAGTTCAAAACTCGAGTTTGGTTTTGGAAACTCGAGTTTTGAGTTTCATCCAAAAATGTGTTCCAAAGCTCAAATTGCGACTTTCCTCTCGGAAGGAGGAAACTCGAGTCTTGTTATGGAGACTTGAGTTTTGACTTAAGTGCACAGTTGAAAACTCGAGTTCAGAAGAACAAACTTGAGTTTGCATCGCTAAGTCTGAAATTCGAATCTGACGAATTTGTGAAACCTTCTTGTTTGATCTTAATACTTTCTATCATCATTCCTTAATATTCCTAGCTATGTTTAACCACTTTGTTAGTGAGTTTCATATCATTTAGAGGATATTAAATGAAGGTTTGAATTAAAGCAAAAAGTGATGTCAATACATTAAATGCAAAGTTCAGAAAACTTGCATCTTTTTGGACAATCATTCTACACACGCTATAAAGGGATTAATGTTTCCTTTCCACATCCAGTAGTTGCTATTCCAACGGATTAATATTCAAGAAGTCAACCCTGAACTTCTGTGCAATTGGATTAAGTGAAGATAAGAGAGACAAGAAGACCAATGCTTAAGCTAATCCTTGTCTAATGAAGGCAACGGCTATATTGAAGATTACAACGATCATTTAATGCTCTCTTAGTATAAATAGAGTTGCATTCAATTTTTCTCAACCAACACACATCTGCTGAAAATGAATTTCATTCAAGTCTAACACTTATTCTTTCATTTTTCACTTGTAAAGTATCTTGATACATTAAGCTTCGGTGTTTATCATTATCCACTCTTAGAGAGAGTTTCCTGATTATAAATCATTTATTGTAAAGAATCACAAGTCAGGGGACTTGGTGATTGGGTTCATTGATTGTAACTTGTAAAGGGGAGTAAGTTCTAGTGAGAGAATTACTCTTGAGTACGAGTGTGTAATCAATTGTGATAGTGAAAAATCCCGAGAGTCGGGGGATTTGGACGTAGGTCAAGAGGTTGGACCGAACCAAGTATAAATTCTTGTGTCTTTCTCTTCTTCTCTATATCTGTTCACCTCTGTTTTTATTGTTCAAAACAGAGCACTTCGAAAAAAGATTTTAAAATCCCCAATTCACCCCCTCTTTGCGATTTAGCTCCACCTTCATTTGGTATCGAGCCTAGTCTTCTCTAAAGAGCTTAACATCTCGAGAAGGATCACTATGGAAGGTATTTTACCTATGGAGCTTTGATCAACCGACCATCGGGATTCAATGAAGAGCATTACTCCTTCTGGAAAGCCAAGTTCAAAGTCTTTGTAATGGCTACTGAATATGGTCTCTGGAGAGTGTTTGAGAGAGGAAACTACAATCCAACTGTTCTTGCTAATGGCCTCAGAGAAGAAAATCCAGAAGAAGACTATGATGATAATGATAGAAGAAATGTCACACTTAACAAGTAAATTTGTTCTCCGCCGCTAAGTGCTCGAGTCAACAAGAGTATTTTCGTGTCTATAACTTAACGTCTGCTAAAACTATATGGGATGCACTGGAAATAGCTCATGAAGGAACAGCTGGAGTCAAGCAAAATAGAGTCAATACTCTCATGACTAAGTACGACCTCCTTCGTATGAAGCCTGGCAAATCCATCAGCGATTTCCAGCTAAGATTCACTCATCTGATCAACCGGCTTGCTGCTTTGGGCAAAGAGTATGAGCAACTTGTCCAAGTGAGGAAGATTCTCAATATCCTCAACAAGGAATGGGAAGCCAAAGTCACTACCATTGAAGAAGCTCATGGAGATTCCATGGCATCTCGTAGTGACCCTCTTTGGCGGCCTCTCTGAATATGAGGCAAAGTTCAAGTTCAAGAAGGGACTTGATAAAGTACATGGCAAGAATAAGGGAATTGCCCTCAAAGCTGTCAAAGAAGCTAAGGAATCAGATGATGATGATGAAGAAGACGAAGACGAAGATGAAGAGCTAGGCATGATGGTCCGAAGATTCAAGAAAATCTACAAGAAGGACCAAAGATACAAGAAGTTTCACAAAGGTAACTCCAACTATGAGGCAAAGAAGCCAATCATCTGCTACGAGTGTGAAAAGCCTGGCCATATCAAGTCTGAATGTCCAAATCTGAATGTCCATATCAATTCTGAATGTCCAAATCATCTACAACGGTCATTTAATGCTCTCTTTGTATAAATAGAGCTGCATTCAATTCTTCTCAACAACCAATCTGCTGAAAACAAATTGCATTCAAGTTTACCAACTACTCTTTCAGTTTTCACTTGTAAAGTATCTTTTGATACATTAATCTTCAGTGTTCATTTTTATCTACTCTTAGAGAGAGTTCATTGATTGTAAATCATTTATTGTAAGTATCTCAAGTTTGGGGACTTGGAGATTGGGATATTGATTGCAACTTGTAGGGGGAGTAAGTTCTAGTGAGAGAATTACTCTCGAGTTACATAGTGTGTAATCAATTGATATAGTGAAATCTCAGAGTGTCTAGGGACTGGACGTAGGTCAAGTTGTTGGACCGAACCAGTATAAATGCTTGGTGTGTAATCAATTGAGTTACAGAGTGTGTAATCAATTGATATAGTGAATTAGCTTTATTTTAGTGTTCATAAACAGAGCATTTTGAAAGAATTTTTAAATCCCCAATTCACCCCCTCTTGGTGATTTGCTCCACTTTCGATAAATCTAGCATTTTTCTCGTTGTAAATAATCTCTCTACGTTCAAAATCCAGGTGTTTAAATGTTTTGTAAATATGGCTTTTTCTGTTGTAAATTTCCAGATTTTAAATTTTGTTGTAAATATAGCCTTTTTCTCGTTGTAAATGACCTCTCTAAGTTCAAAATCCATGTGTTTAAATGTTGTTGTAAATATAGCTTTTTCTATTGTAAATGACTAGATTTTAAATTTTGTGGTAATTATAGCATTTTCGGTTGTAAATCGAGTCTTTTTTTCTGTTTTAATACAAATAATATCAAAAAAGTCCTTGAGACTTGTGTAATTTGGTGATTTCAAGGGACTTTTTTGTAATTATTTTTGTTCCTTGGGACTGAACGTAATTTTCCCAAGAATCAATGTTTAATTAACTATTCATCTTATGGTGTTATTTGGGGGATGATCAGACGATTTTACTTGACCTAACAGAAGAAATGGAGACTGAAGCAGTAACCCCGGCGACTAACCATTCTCTGATTCCTCTTTCACGAGAGGATGGCGATATACTTAGACGAAGTTCGAAAAAGATGAAGAATGGTGAGAAAGGTAGTGGTAGCATGGCTCTACTGGATCAATGGCCGAAACTAGGATCACGGGGTGGCCCTACCGGAACTAAAGGTCTTTGTATACGTTAAAAGAGGCACCTCCTTCGCTGAAAAACCGAAAGGACAAACGAGGGGGATGATGATAGCTCGATGAAGGGAATGGCAAGATGGTTGACGCTCTCTCCAATGATAGCATGTCGAGGACGACAAAGAGGATGAGGATAAAGAACCACTGTGCCGAGTGGTGGAAGATCCCAATCGCAACTTTCCTACATTCTCTTTCTCGAGTGGAATGAGGAAACGACTTTACAAGCCTTGGCGCAAGGACTGATCGTCAAACCGTTGGGAAGATCTATTAGCTATAAAGCCCCGCACTCCGGTTGCATATGCTATGGGCCAAAAAAGGTGTAATAAACATTATTAACATTGGTGGATTCTTTGTGGTAAAACTAATAAACAAGGAAGATTACAAGAACGCATTGATCGGGGACCCTGGATGCTCTATGACCATTATCTTTCCGTTAGACCATGGGAACCTAATTTCAATCGAAGAGTGCAAAGATTGATAAGGTAGCAGTGTGGATCAGAATGCCAAACGTTTTCTTGGAGTATTATGATAAGGAAGCTCTGACTATCGTAGGAGACAGAATCGGTGAGACAGTTAAAATTGGTATGAATACATCGTGTCAACTGCGTGGTCACTATGCTCAAATATGTGTATTGGTGAATGCTGGAAAAACAACTCATGGTCTGGGTTCATATTAGATGGGGAGGACTACTTTGTGGAATATGAAGGACTCCCCTTGCTGTGTAATGAGTGTGGTTTTTATGGCCATACAGGGGAAACATGCCCGAAGAAGAAGAAGCTGATGCAATGCCCATGGGGACATTCGAAAGAGGGTGAACAGTCATCATCAGTGGTGCAACAAAAGCAGGCCGACATGGATGCTAGCTCATACCGGGATCAATGGAGGACGGTGTAACATACACGACGACCGCGTAATCCAAAGGAGAGTAAGGAAGGAGCTCAGCAACATGATGTACGTGGTGTTAGTTATGATTAGTTTTCATGATGTCTTGTATAGATGCCATTATCTAGAGCAAAAAGCTTGCATACTACATTTATCTTCTATTTTCACTAATTCTTATATTTAATGTAGATATGTGAAGTTCAGTACAATTAAGAATGATCAAGAATGGAGTTTGAAGAAAGAAGATCTTGTTAAATATCACGAGAATATCAATATTCAAGTCTCTGTGATCAAATAGAAGTTGGAACGGTTTAATTCGGAGTTAAAATAGCATTCCTGAAGTCATTTTCGAGTATGACATTATAATTCTCAAGAATGGTACTGTTCATGAGAGATTTTAGGTAATCATCGAGAATCAGACATCAATTCTCGAGAATCCAGTGTTTCAGCATCAATTCTCGAGAATCGACGTCAATTCTCGAGAATGGTCATGTTTCAGCAATGCTCGCATTTTCGCAACCTTTGGTAATTCAATGATATCTCTCAAACAGGAATCGAATTGACACGAAACCAGTGGCATATGAAACTAGACATCCAATGCGTCATTTTGATATAAAATTCAAGCCCAAAGGAGTTCAGATGAGAGAGCTATGAATTTTGCAAGTTGACACAAAAATCATCGTCACAGTCCAGACCCAGCTTCAGTATTTTTAGTGTATCTCCCAAACGACAAATTCAAATGAGCTGAAACTAGTTCCATTTGAAACTAGACTCACATACCTTTCCAAGAACATCAAGATCACAAAAAACAAAGATCAAGTAAAGGAGATATAATATTTTGAAGTTGACAGTCTGTTCTGGATGCTGCAAAAACGTTGGATAAGAACAACCTCCATTCTTCTCGATGTTAATGGATGAAATACAACCAGTTTGGGGTTGATTCTTCTTGCATTGAAAGAAGGCTTTATAGATCTTAAGTATTTGAATCAGAATTAACTCACTTGCATCTCCATGTGAAATTGATTCCGAGTATGTGTCAATGATTCTCAAGAATGGGTATCAATTCTCGAGAATGAGCATCTACAACGTCAAAAGCTTTCTCCCATCTAAACAATTCTTGAGAATGAATCAAGGATTCTCGAGAATGATATATGACAAAATCAACATCGCAAAATACTCTCTGATATGATTCTCGAGAATGCGTAAATTAATTCTCAAGAATGCGCGGTAAAAATTTGATGCTTATTATTCTCCCTTTGCGATTCTCGAGAATAGCAACATGACTCTCGAGAATACACGGTCCAATTCTGTTATTCACGTCTTTGATCCGAGGACATGATTCTCGAGTATGAAGGAACTATTCGGGAAGTATTGAGGAAGTATTAGAAAGTATACAGAAGTATTCGTAAAGAATTCAACAAGTATTCAGGGAGTATGATCATTTGCAGAGCTTCTGGTATATCTGGTATATTTGAACCACATAGATACTCGAGTATTGAGTAATGGCTTCTCGAGTATTGACGAGGAATTTCATTTACAAAGGATTCTAGTTTAAGGATTCTCGAGAATGACTCAAGCAATTCTCGAGAATATGTTCCTCTCATTTCCATCATCTTCCATATCATCGATCATCTCGTCGAAATCAATCTGGGTCATTTTCTATTATGTGTTAATCATACTCAAACTCATTTATATCATATTTAATCATCTTTTTGATTGAGTTTCAGTTGATTAATCGTGTTAACTCGAGTGTTTGAACGAAAGGCAATCCGATGTGGCAGACACATTAAATGCTCATTCAGAAAAGCAGAGCTACAAACGGAATAAGATTTTCATTGCAGTCAAAGACTTTCTTTCGAGGAATACCTATTCTAGCTATTACTCTGAATCACTCTCTACACAAGTACATTCGACGGCAAAGCATTTATAAAGCAACAGCCGATTAACTTCAACGAAAATCATTTGTGCCTAACGGAAATACGAAGAGACACAACGGCTAGTTTACAAAGCTTCTCAACGGTCATTAAGGACGATCAACTATAAAAGGAAAAGGATTCAAGATGGACTGAATCACATGAGCTTGCACTGTCGAAATGCTGATATTTTGAATCCATCACTTATCTCATATACTCTCTGTTTCACAATGTTTATATAGTTTTCAGTAGAGAGTATGATAATCGATTATGTACCTCAGTGATTATTATTCATCTCTTTGTGAGAGAGTCTAAACACTTATTTGATTTTTTGTTTAGTGATCAAATCTCAAGGTTGTGGAGCCTTTGAGTGTGGGTTTACAATTACAACTTGTAAGGGGGAGTGAGTCCTAGTATGGAAGGATCATCCCGAGTACGAGTGCGTAATTGTATCCTTACGAAGGTGTGTAAGGGGAGTATCTCGGTAAGAGATTGTAAAGGCTGCACAAGTGCCCGATTAAAATTTTGAGGTTGTAAAGGCTTTTCTCTTGTGCCAGGTTAAACAAAGAGATAGTGGATTGAAAATCTCAAGCGGAGCTTGGGGACTGGACGTAGGTCAAGGATTGGGCCGAACCAGGATAAATAATAGTTTGCATATTCTCTTCCCTAAACTCTTATATTTCCAGCATATATGTTTGAATGACTCGATTATTGCTTTATAAAGTATTTTCATCATATGAATTGATTTGTAAGTTGCGAACATATTTTCAAAGTTCCCAAAGTTTTATCGAACACCCAATTCACCCCCTTGGGTAATAGTCAGGTCTAATACGTGGGTCCCACTTCGAAATACTGGTGGCAGTGGAGGAAGGACAGCATGGAGAGAAGAGTGGGGGGTACAAAATCCTCAGAGGGTCAGTTGGTGGAGACATGGGAACCTGTACCTCAAAATCTTGACGTACAGAAAAGGACGAAGAAGGATCTTGTGGTGGGTGCTGGGAGTCGAGCTGTGGCAGAGGATCCAACGGGTGTAATGGAAGGGAAGAAACGAGCAGAAAAAAGAGTTAGAGAAAACATAAATGGGGAACTAAGTGTAATCCTGAGAAAGGGCCCTCCTCCACAAGAAGTCAACAAAGTGTTACCTATAGGGGATGTGAGTATGAAGGTGACAGTTCATGAGGCAGCAAGGGTGATAGATCAGAGTTTAGGGGCCTAAGGGACCCTGGTACCATGTACTGAGGGAGCAAAGCATGGGGCCGAGATGGAGCTTGATAGAAAGAAAGAAGCCCAAGAAAACCATAAGGAGTTGGACACCTTAGATCCATGAATAAATCCACGGTTCAGTGAGGGGCCCATCATGGAGGAGTATGGGCTCAACCCATCTTTGTCACCAGAAATTATTGACAATAGGGTTGAAGAGAATGGGTCGATGGTTCCTGAGACCCAAGAGTCCGTCTAGGTGTTAGGGTCCCCTTCAGTCTAATCGTCTTATGATAGATAAAATCTTTTTTGGGATATTCGAGGAGTGGGCCACGGGAAGCTACTCCAGAATATTAAAGGCGTGTGTGAGGGGCCAAGCCCAGTTTAATAATTCTTGTTGAAACAAAAAGTCTCACTGAACTCCCATTCTGACCGTTAGTGATGTGGGGATTTGAAGCTTTCCGATTTGTCCTGAGTGAAGGAAGATCTGGAGGAATTGCTATGCTTTGGAGAAGTGAGTGTGTTCGAATCGACGTTTTGGCAAAGGATCGTCAGTTTATTCATGTCGATTGCTCGTTCCCGGAAAAGCCTTCTTTTCTCTTGATGGCTCTTTGTGGTGTGCCTCATTCGAACCTTAGATCAGTCTTATGGTCTAAACTGAGTAGCCTAGAAGCTTTGATCTCCATGCCCTGGGTGGCGATTGGAGATTTCAATGACATTCTTAGCCCTTCGGAACGGATCGCTGGCACAGGGTGCAACCTTCAGAGAATACAATGGTTTAATGACTGCATAAAGGAGTGCGACCTATCTGATTTGGGATTTAAAGGTCCACATTTCACTTGGAAAGGGCCGAAGATCTCAAGGCACTCTCGTCTATTCAAATGATTGGACCGAGGCTTGGGAAATTCAAGATTTCTCGAAGAAATAACAAGTGCTTTCGTCAAGGTACTTCCTCGAACATCTTACTCAGATCATAATCCTTTGCTTCTAATGTTTTGGGATGAGAATATTAAACCAGTGGCAAAGCCATTTAGATTCTAAGCAATGTGGCTTGATCATAAGTCTTTTGATAATCTGCTTAATAGTAACTGGGAGTCAGACAGGGATATGTTAGACTCCTTAAATGGTGTGAAGAATGCTCTGATTGAATGGAATAGGAGTTGTTTTGGATTAATTGAGAAAAACAAGAGAATCCTGGTAGCAAGATTAAAGGGTATTCAAAGTTCGCCACGGTACCCTACTTCGAACTATTTATGTAATCGTGAGAGAGAACTCCGGGAGGAACTGAATGATATCCTTAAAAAAAGAGGAGATCAAATGGTTCGAGAAATCCAAATCGGTGTGGGTGACGAAAGGGGATAGGAGCACTCGGTTTTATCACCTAAAGGCTACGATGAGGCGTAGGAAGAATAAGATACGATGTTAAAAGATGCTTGGCTTGTGGGTGGATGATGAAAGTAAGCTAAAAACTATACTTCCGGGATTTATACAAGGAAGAGGGAGGGTTACTGACTTGGTTCGACACATCAGTTAGTTTTCCTTCCTTAGAACCTGATATTCTTGATCAACTGGGCCACAAGCCAATGATTGAAGAAATTAAAAGGCCCTGTTCTCAATTGGGCCATACAAAGCCCCTGGGGTTGATGGGTTTCCAGTGCTTTTTTTCCAATCCAAATGGGATAAGGTGGGACCAGCCTTATGATCCTTTGTGCAATCTATTTTTGAAGGGAAACAGAGTCTTGTTGAACACAACAAAACAATTATTTCCCTCATACCTAAGCAAGATAAACCAGAGGTAGTTAACCACTTTCGCCCAATTTCTCTATGCTCGGTGCACTAAAAGTGTGGCACAAAAGTTATTACGGCTAGCCTCAGATCGTTAATGGACTCCATAGTGTCGCCTTATCAGTCTAGCATTATCAAGGGAGGCAAATCCATGATAATATCGTAGTGGGACAAGAAATTATGCATATAATGAAAAAGTCAAGAGCCCGGAAGGGATTTATGGCGCTCAAGGTTGATCTAGAGAAAGCCTATGATAGGATTCGTTGGGATTTCCTAAGAAAGGTTCTTGAAGAGATCGGCCTAGACTTACACTTCATCAGGTTGATCATGGAATGTGTCACTTCAGTTCACTATAATATCCTTTGGAATGGTTCAACCACGGGAATTCTTCCCGGCAGAGAGGCCTCGAGACAGGGTGATCCGATATCTCCACTGTTGTTTGTGCTATGTATTGATAAACTTTCGCATTTAATATGTGATGAAGTGAGCAATAGCAGCTAGAAACCGATATTGGTTTCTTCAAATGGGCCAACCATATCACACTTGATGTTTGCTGATGATTTGTTATTGTTTGGTGAGCCATCGATCAATCAGACAAGGTGTATGATGAACTGTCTAGATAAATTCTGTGAAGCATCGAGAGAAAAGATCAGCATTGCCAAATCATCTATATTTTTCTCACCAAAAGTTCCTCTTGTTCTCAAACAAAAGTATCGCAATTATTACTGGCATGTGTATCTCAGCTAAAATTGGGCGCTACTTGGGTTTTCCCCTTTCTAGAAAGAGGAAGGCACCTGAGACTTTTAATTTTATAGTGGACAAGGTTCGAATTAAATTGTCCGCTTGGAAAGGGGAGATTGAAAAATCTGGCTATCACCCAAGAGCCGTAAATTGGGTGTTTAATAAAACTTTAGTTACTTTGAAAATATTTTCGAGAAAGTAGTTTGAATGACGAAGTAATTTTAAAGTGATAATCAATCATTCAAATATATATTCACATTCAAATATATATGCTAAAAATATAAGAGATAAGGGAAGAGAATATGCAAACTGATTTATACTGGTTCGGCCAAATCCTTGACCTACGTCCAATCCCCAAGATCCACTTGAGATTTTCAATCCACTATCCTCTTGTTTATCCAGGCACAAGAGAAGCCTATACAAATGCACAAGTTCACCCAGGCATTTGTGAAGCCGAATGTCTCACCGAGATACACCTTTCAATCAGTTACACCCTTTGTACTGGAAGTTATCCTCTCACTAGGATACACTCCCCCTTACAAGTTGTAAACCGATAACCCAATCTCCAAGTCCCACGACTTGAGATTCTTACAATGATTTAATAATCAGAAATGTTTTCTCCAGAAGAGAAGATGAATAAACACTGAAGTACAATCAAATCATTTCACTCTCTAGTGTAAACTATATAAACATTGAAAACATAGTGTATGTGAGATAAATGTTGGATTCGAATGTTGGCATCTTGATTGCAAGCTCTCTCTTATCAACCTTGAATGCTTCTTCTTTTATAGGTAGAGATCAATATATGACCGTTGAGAAGATTCAATGACTGTTGGATAAAGAAATATAGTCGTTAGACTCGGATGGAACTAGCCGTTAAAACTTCGTTTTTAAACCGGTTATGACATCAGCATTTACTTTACTCTTGATCTTCAGTTTAACAACCTTTGATCATCTGAAACATGTACAAAAATGATATAAATAATGTTAAGAAGTGTTATAAATCATTTGGGTAATCATCTGGATGTTTATCAGAAGAATCGGGATTTTGAAACGGTGATTTTCTCGAAGCCGAGATGAAAACTTGACTTTGCAATTGAAAACTCGAGTTTGGAGGTTGTTGCGTTACTCAGTTGCTGTTTGTCTGATCGAAACTTGAGTTTTGGTCTCACAAACTTGAGTTTGGAAGATGCTCGAAGTTCGTTGCTCTCTGTGTGATGGAAACTCGAGTTTTCAACTAATAAACTCGAGTTTTGAGTTTGTTGAGCCTTCTTGAACTAACTATCAACTTTCAAAGGCCATATCTCCTCGTTATGAACTTTTTTCTGGTCTGTTCAAGTCTTGATGGAAAGCCCTTTGAGTCTACTTTCATATGCCACTGATTTCAGCTCAATCGGATGTGTAGTTTGTGAGATACACTCAAAACATTGAACCTTGGTTTTTGTGTGGCGTGGATTTCACTGTCAGCTTCAACAATTTATAGCTCCTTGATCTGAACTCCTTTGGGCTTGAATTTTATATCAAAATGATGCATTGGGAGTCTAGTTTCATATGCCATTGGTTTCACCTGAATCCGATTTCTGGCTTAAGCGATATCATCAAATTACCGGATGTCGCCCAAATTTGAATGTGAAACAGAGATATGAACGAGTTGCCGATAGCTCGTAAACTCGAGTTTTCACTTGTAAACTCGAGTTTTCCTAGTCCAAAGACGCCGGAAGGTGCTGAAGACACTACAAACTCGAGTTTTGAGTCCTAAACTCGAGTTTTCTTGTACCGAGGAGCAAATCATTGTAGCGAAGTAGGAAATTCGAGTTTTCTCATCTTTGAAGCTGATTTTTTGACTTTAACTTCGAATTGAGTCATTCCAACTTCCATTTGATCGTGGAGACTTCTAGAACTTGAATGATGATATCTTCATTCCATTTAGCAAGTTCTTCCTTTCTTTCTTCTTCTCTTGATCATTTTCCACAATTCAATTCTTTCTTTCTTCTCTTCTCTTGATCATTCTTAATCATTTGATTTCACATCTTCTTTCTCTAATTCAATACTTCTTTATTGATCTTCTTGTTGATCATTCTCCGTCATTCAATTTGGACTCATCATTCTCTGCAAGTCCTACCTTCTTCAATATTTCCTCTTCCTCTCGACTATTCCCAAAATCCTTTGATAACTTCTTGCCTCCTTGATATTATGATATTCCCATTATATTGCGTGCAAGAACTTCTTTCTTCAATCTACTTTCTTGATCAATCTCTATAATTCAACTTGGATTAATCTACATTAAATACGGTAGTTAGTCAATGTAGGAGATAACTATATTACTCAATCTTTTTGCTTTTAATAATGACATCTATATAAGACATCATCAAAACTAATCATAACCAACAGAGATGCCTATCCATTGCAGGCAGAATAACACTAGCACAATCAGTGTTAGCCGCGATTCCATTGTATCCAATGCAAGTCACGAAACTCCCGGCCTCCATATGTAATGCAATAGAGAAAATTCAGCGAGCATTCATCCGGGGTCATGGGGATGATTCTCAACGTTTCCACCCTATTGGATGGAATCAGCTATGACTGCCAAAAAGCCAAGGAGGGCTCGGTTTCAAGAAGTTGTCCTCACCGACGGAGAGCGTGCGGGCGAAGATGGCATGGAAGTTAGTAAATGGCTCAAATGCCTTGTGGGCAAATGTCTTTCTTGAACAAGTATATGATTAGAGATGAATGCGAGTTATTACAAGCCAAGAGCGGGGACTCTTCACTTTGGAAATTCTTGGTACAATGAAGGATCTTGTGATAAAGGTTCAAAATGGATCATCCGTAACGATCTTAGTGTTAATTTTTTTAGTGACAGATGGTTAATCAAGGACAAATCCTTGGAAGAATTTACTCTCGAAGTCTATCTCCAGGGGAAGAGAACAAAGACAAAGTAAGCGATTGGGTAAATGATGGAACTTGGGATTTCTCAAAGCTGATCCCCTTATTTCCTACACATATAATTCAGAAGCTGATTGCAATGATGCCTCCTAGAGTGGACGCTGGTGAAGATCTTCTAGCTTGGAATGGAACGGGAAAAAAAATTACGTCCCAAAATTTAGGATTTGCGACGGATTTTATTCCCTCACAAATTTTATCGCTATTTTGGCATTTTCTAGTAGTGTTGATAGCATATTAGATTTTAGTAAATTAATGAAGTATAATAAGACTTATCTTTCTATTAAAATAACTTAACGTAGTTTGATAGGACTTATCTTAAGGTGACATGCCTTTAATTCATTCTTCAGTTGCTGATACGGGGGACTTATATTCTAATAAACGATATATACCTTCAATTCAATACCCCATAATCAATCATGGGACTTTAATTATATTCTAAAAAGAGAGAAAAGACAAGGGAAAAAATTGCACAATTGCATAACAGCACGACCTTGGAATGTCTTAATTTAAAAATTTAAAAAAAAAAAAAAAAAGCGTTAGAAAAGGGGCATTATATATGGCTGGTGAATAGACACACACTAATTTAATTTCTGGTGCTATTTTGAGTTGTGCAGTGTTCAACTTCGCTTCAGGAAGACATGTAGTAGCCATACTGAGTGAGGCCGACTTTGAAGAATGCAACTTCACGAACCCGATTCCGGTGCTCAACATTGGACCGGCAAGAGTGACTCTGAACCGAACCAGCAAATTCTACTTTGCCTGTGCCTTCACAGGTCATTGTATCAGTGGCCAAAAACTCAGCATTTCTGTCACTGCACCTTCTCCTTCACCTGAAGCTTCTTTTCCTTCACCTGCACCATCGCCGGCTACTTCGCCCAAAGGCCAACGACCATTTCTCTGAACTTTGCTCCTTCAAATGTATGTGTCGGCATCTATATCATAGACACAAAGGGACTTGGGGTTCACTTGCCTTGGTGGAATTTGGGTACTTCTTTGAATTCAAACTTTGGTTTTGTTGCACTACATGCTGGTGGCTGAACCAGCTAGCTAGCTTGTTTGGAGTCATGAGAATAATAATAATATAACATTGCGTTCAAAGAATAAAAAGGATTTCACTATTGGTGGATTGAATCCATTTATTTATTTACAGTTTTTGTATTCAATGTTATTAGTTGTTACCAAAATTGTATCATTGTGTTTTTTATGATTTATTATGTGATCAATTATATTTTAAAATAAGTTTATAACATGGAATAATTGATATAATATGAATATTGAATTATGCATAATAATGGTAAAAAATTCATAAATAATTACAACATTCTATATATATATTATTTTTTCACTAAATATATGTATCCTTTTATTTGAGGAAATCATATTCTAGACATTGTCATCTATTAAATGTGGTACCTCTCCCAGTAGAAATTTAAACTTTGATTTACTATGTTGTGAGAAACTTTAAACGCAACACTTGTTCTACTGGAGGAGGGTTCTACGAGTTTTTAAAAAAAAAATGTATATATTATTGTGCCAGGTTATATATATATGTGTGTGTGTGTATTTAGACACAGACACATTTGGGAGTATTATTTTGGTTAAGAAATGAAGAAGGGCCGAAGCCCATATCAGAATCCTCTGATGGGCCTAAACCCAAGAAAACATTTAAAGGCGGACTTAAAAATGGATTTGGGTTATATATATATTTTTTAAAAAAAAAAAAAAAGGGGATTTGGGGGATTGGGCCTTACGCTGCTATATCTTGGTTCCCTTGTAAACGTGAATGAGCATTTTACAAAATGTTATTGGACAAAAATATCTACCAACTAATATTAAAAGTTTATCCAATCCCATAATTTTTTTTTTCCGGTTTAAATGTACTCACAAACATTTAAAATCGCAACAAAATTGACAGATTCACTAAAATTGGCCAACATTCGTTACTTTTTGTAATGCGGGCCAAGCTATTTTTCTAAAAGCATCAAAATGTCCCGGCTCAAAAATGGTAATGCTTCAAAAATATCTATAAAGTTTTTAGAGGTGTAAAAATACCAATAAACATTCAAAATGGACATGAAAGTATTAAAATACCCTCAACTTATAAAAAAAATTATCTATCTACTATCTAGCTATTCAAATTCTATGCTATTATTATAAATTTAACATGGAATTTTATACCTCAACTTTAAATTAACAAGCAAATTACTGTTATCTACTCACATACTTCTATTTATAAATGACTTCTAACCTGTTTATCATAGCTAAGAAAAATATTAAACTTCGTTAATTGTATCTTTAAACTTAACTCAACTTTTATCCCTAATTATATTAATATACAATCAACTCTAAGCAAATGGTTTGGTAATTTAGCAATTGGACGTAATAATGTATATTATGCAAAATGGAGTGCATGCTATTGAATTTTCTAGAGAAATTAACTTACAATTAACAAACTTAATTTTTCTCCCTAAACCCTAAACAAAAACAAATTAAAGTGGCCGGATATAAAATTGACTTAATAAAAAAAAGAATTAAATTATTAAACTAAACTACATTCAAAATCCTTAGACCAAACAAAAGAAAAACAAAGAACTAGATGCAAGCTCAAAATCTGGCTATAGTACCCAATAAATACATGATAATAATTTTCATAAAACATATTCATAATGTGCATAACTGTGTGTTCTATTTTGGCATATATTATTAAAAAATTAATAATTTGATATTTAATTTCTTACACATATATTATTATATATAGGAGTATAATATTTTTTAATTTAATTTTTACATTACGGTCCAACAAAACGGCTTAACCGATCTAACCGTTTGAACCGTGACCCGCTAACTTTTTTGACTTGATGTCTGGTCGGCTTGTAAAACATTTTTTTTAAACAAATATTGTTTTAAAAAAAAATTTAAATTACCAAAAAGTAATTTTGATGCATATATATTTTTAAACTTATTTATCATCATATTTTATATTTTCAGCCGCATAAACTTATTTATTAAATAATTTTTTAAAGTTTAAATATATTATTTGATTAAAATAATATTTTCAATATATTTTTATATAAATATTATCACTAATTAAAAGAATATTTTTAATCAGGTATTTTGGAGTTTCATGTGACTAATAAAACAAATTAATTTTTCTTCATATTTTTATTTATGCTCCGATTGAAAAGGGCTTAGTCCCCAATTCATCAATGGAGTAATTAAGTATGCCCCCCTATCCAAAAAAAAAAAAAAAAAAAGTAGGCCCCAGCAGTTTCATCTGAAAATGTGATATCAAACTAACTTCACAGGCAGAAAAATGAAAGTTCGTTCTTTGTTGAAATGACTTCTTCTCCGAATATCATTTCCCTGTTTTCAAAATATCGTGAAGTATATTTTTAGTACCAGGTCGATCTTGCGAAATATTTTTTTCAAAATCCTAAAATAATTTTTGAAGATCATGAAGTATTTTTTTAGGATCAATCAGTATTTTTTTAGTACTTGTCAGTATTTAAAATATTAAAGAAAATGAATGGTCAAGATGAAGATAAGATGAAATGAATGGTAGAGATTGATTTTTGGAGGTGATGGGGAGGGATGAGAGAAGAGTGATGGGGAGAGGATCCGGTTCCACAAAACAGGTAACACTAAACACCCCCTGGGGGTCCTCTCTCGGATGAAACGCCCTCCCCTCAAAAAAAAAAAATGAAAACAAGAATTTTTTTTTTCCCTATATAACTCAATGGCTTGGTGAATTTATCCTTGTATTATATTTAGAACAAAAAGACCAAGAGGTGAAAAGACGAACTTATTTTAGTTTTAATAGTTATTAATTATATTTTAAAATAATTTTATTACATGGAATAATTTATATAATATGAATATTGAATTATGCATAATATTGGTACAAAATTTATATATAATTATAATATTATATATTTTTCTACTTTTCTTTTTACTAAATATATGTATTCTTTTCTTTGAAACCATCATATTCTAAACATTGTGATCTATTAAATGTGATCCATCTCCATATTTAAACTTTGAATTACTACGTTGTGAAGGACTCTAAACCCAACCCTTGTTTCACTGGAGTAGGGTTCTACGAGTTTTTTAAAAAGGATCGGATATTGTCATTATTTTTTGCCACTACCATTTTTTCATTATTAGATCAGAATACGCTTTATCATTTCTCTCCTATTAAGATTATGATTTAATAGTAAAAAAAAATGGTAGTGGTAATATCATATCCAAAAAACAAATAGGGCAGGGTACGTTGTATTATTTTGGTTAAGAAATGGAGAAGGGCCCAAGCCCAGATCAGAATCTTCTGATGGGCCTAAACCCAAGAAAACATTTAAAGGCGGACTTAAAATGGATTTGGGTTATATCCAAAAAAAAAAACAAAGGATTTGGGGGACCGGGGCTTACCTTGCTATATCTTGGTGTCAAAAAAAAAAAAAAAAAAGGAAGAGGGGTGGAACCCCTTACAGACCGTTTTTTTTGTGTAAATGTACCTACAAACATTTAAAATCGAAGCAAACATGAAACGTTGCCTACAATTGGCTAACTTCGTTGCTTTTTGTAGTAAGACCCCAAACTATTTTTCTAAAAGCATCTAAAATGTCCCAGGCTTAAAAATGTTAAAGCTGTAAAAATACCTATAAAGTTTTATTTAAAAGTGTGTCAAACACCATATATTTTTTAGAGGTGCAAAAATATCAATAAACATTCAAAATGGATATAAAAGTACTAAAATACCCTCAACTTATAAAAAAATTATCTATGTAGCTATTCAAATTCTATACTATTATTATAAACATAACATGGAATTTTATACATCAACTTTAAATTAACAAGCAAATTAAAGTTATCTACTCCCATACTTTTATTTATAAATTCCTTCTAACATTTTTATCATAACTAAGTAAAATCTTAAACTTTGTTAGTTGTATCTTTAGACTTAACTCAAATTTTATCCCTAATTAATATACAATCAAACCTAAGTAAATGGTTTGATAATTTGGCAATTGGACGTAATTATGTATATTATGTGAAATGGATTACATGCTATTAAATTTTCTATCATTTTTTCTAAATTTTCTAAAGAAATTAACCTACAATTAACACACTTAAATTTTCTCCCTAAACCCTAAACACAAAAATTTAGAGTGGCCGGGATATAAAATTGACTTGATTAAAAAATGAATTAAATTATTAGACTAAACTAGATTCAAAATCCTTAGACCAAATAAAAGAAAAACAAAGAACTAGATGCAAACTTCAAACTTGACTAGAGTACTCAATGAATACATGATAATAATTTTCATAAAACACATTCATAATGTGCATAAGTGTGTGTTCTATTTTGGAATATATTATTAAAAAATTGATAATTTGATATTTAATTTCTTACACATATATTATATATAGGAATATAATATTGTTTTTAATTTAATTTTTACATTACCAGTATGACCAAACAGTTTAACCAATCTAACCATTTGAACCATGACCCGCGAGCTTTTTCATCTTGATGTCTGGTCCAACTTTTAAAACATTGCTTTAAACAAAAATTGTTTCAAAATAATTTAAATCACCAAAAAGTATTTTTGATGCATATATATATTTTGAAACTTATTTATCATCATATTTTATATTTTCAATTACATAAACTTATTTATTAAATAATTTTTTAAAGTTTAAATATATTATTTGGTTAAAATAATATTTTCAATATATTTTTATATAAATTTTATCACTAATTAAAAATAATATTTTTAATCAGGTATTTTGGAGTTTCATGTGACTAATAAAACAAATTAATTTTTCTTCATATTTTTATTTATGCTCCAATTGAAATGGGCTTAGTCCCCAATTCATCAATGGAGTAATTAAGTAGACCCCCTATAAAAAAAAAAAAAAAAAAGTAGGCCCCAGCAGAATCTGAAAATGTGATATCAAACTAACTTCACAGGCAGAAAAATGAAAGTTCGTTCTTTGTTGAAATGACTTCTTCTCTGTATATCATTTCCCTGTTTTTATCATTTAGGTCAAAAGGCCTAATTAGGAAATGAATTTATCCTATGAATCCAAGAGTTCTAGAAGTAAAACCTGAAATTACATGTAGTCAATGTCCCATTGTTTCACGGAAAGTAATTTGATTGGTTCCTTCATTTATATTACATAATAGAATTATTCATGCGCTTGATGAAATCGTCAATGTTTTACTAATCTCTGTTTATTTTTTTCGTATGGTATATATTCGCAGTTGGGAAGGATTAGGTTGATACAATAATGCATGAAATTTGGGACCCTTTCAATATTTTGACTTAACCAACAACTTTTGTACAGCAATTAAAGGATTGGTTTTGTACAATAATTTAGTAGTTATATAACTTTTGTTTTCGATCATGGTTAGAAACCATATAGCTTTTATTTTCTCGTTATATAGCTAGAAACCATAAAGTTTTATTTTTATCTTAAGATGTGCCGAGTATACTCTCGATCTCTTGATTAGATAGACAAAAGCCTTATCACTTTTAATAATGGTTATTTTGTAAAAGTCCACGTTATGGTTTTAATAAATGACATGAGTAAGAAAATTAGTGTACTTAATTAAAGTCCTGAAGGCTTATGCCTCAAATATCAAATGATATAAAAGAGCTTTACAACTTTGAAAAATATTTGTACTATGTAGTTTTTTTTTTTTTTTTTGGCTCCAAGTACTATACAAATTTTTTTTTTTTTTTTTTTTTTGGCTCAAGTACTATATAGTGCCTTGAAGACTATATACTTACTTAAAGACAATGATGTCACTAGAAGACCAATTAGCATATTTGTTTTGCGATGATCCCATTAAAATAGTTATACCACTCACAAATCTCAACCAAATTTGTATGAAACAATGGCTACTTGATGAAAGTCATAAATAATATAGCCTAAAAGGTAAATGATTAAAATATTTTATATTATGAGAAGCTCGAGCACAAACTATGTTAATTCATGATTTTATGGGTAAATGCCAAAATTTCTCATAGCACACAATGTTTTGGATGATCTTTTTTGTTTTTTTGTTTTTAATAGTCCTGCAGACTAATACTTGTCGAAATTTGCATTGCCAAAAGAAAAGATAAAATCTCTAAATTTAATATGCTTATGAACAATATAATAGACACATGTATTACGAAAAAATACAGCCTTGAAGGCTAATAATTCATACTAAATTGCTAGCGATTCAAGCATAGCACAATATATTTGAAGAGATTCCTGTAATGGTCTTGAAGCCTAACATTTATAGAGATTTATATCATGGGGAAAGTAATAGAAATTTTCCAAACTTACAACGTTTGATTGTGTTATAATCGTCTATGGTCAACTTCTGAAGTAATATATAAAGGCAATAATGTTTTGCCATGTATAATAAAATAATGGGTATCGATTAAGGTTCTAGAAGAAACAGAGACATCCAGCTTGATTAATACCAAATAAATATATATGTGCACAAAAAGCTACATAATGTTTATATATTACTAGTTTAAGTAATTTACTTTATTATGATGTTTATCTGCTTTTGCAACTTTAACTACTTACTGTGGTTTATATAGTGAATGTGCTCTTGCAGTAATAATATTAGAGTATAAAGTTGATATGGTATGTCCATACATTCTCCGCAAATTTTCTTTATTGCACTTTAGCTTTTAAATATCATATATCATTATAGCGTGATCTTTATGTAGTTTATTTTTAACTTTTATAAACCCTTCAAATTTTTGTTGAATTTATAAATTCAGTAAAACTCTGTGTGTGTGTTATAGAGATATAACAATATAGAATAGTTCTGAAGAACTATGTGACAGTTCCTAGAGAACTCTACATAACCAAAAAGGAAATATTATTAATATGGTTTCTGAAGAATCAATAACAAATTTGATATGGTTCTTGAAGAGCTAATATAGAAATAAGAAAAATATGTATATAATTGTAGTTTATGTTGAATAATTTAAATATCTTTGGAACTCTTGAAGAGTTTGCAAAACTGTGAATTACTTGACCACTTGAAGAGCTTCCAAAATGTGTGAATTGCTTAAATTCTTGAAGATCAAGCTTGTTAAAGTTGAGAATTACTTAAAGAAAGCCTTTTGAAATAAAGGATTTGAGAATAATAAAGTGTTTTCCATAGAGAAATGCCTGGTTAATCTTTAGACCTTAGAAATATCATATCTTAGTGTTATTGGAGCACTTATGTGTATCTAGTTCTTCACATATGACTTGATATATCATTTGCTTATTATCATGATATAGTTATTGTAATACCCGTCCTTAATACGCCTTTATTTATTAGAGTTTAAGGGGCACAGGGTATCGGAATAGTTTGGATGACTTACGTGCGGATAAAATGTTTCTTAAATTAACTTAATTGAAAACACGAGGATAAATTTTTGCGAGTGATATCTATCCCATAGTGGGATGTTAATACATTAATCCAAAATAGACAAATGATAAACAATATAATACAGTCCATCTACTCATATTTTTTCCAAAAAGTTTCTTCTACTGTAACCCTTACAGCTGCATCTTTCCTCTTGATCCCGATCCACTACTTGTCTCTTTTATGTGATCTATAGTTCAAATGAATGAACCCCAGGGGAACAGTTAATCTCATATGCAGGTATGAAATATAGATGACAACATAATGCAGTTTAGGCACAGAATAATTTATAGTAAACAAGTCGCACCTAAACCGCAGTTATCGGCTAAACACCGTAGCCCTATTGGAGACGCAGCCCAATCTATAGCTAGAAAATAAACATGTAAATTATCTAGCAAACATGATCATTCATATATGAATACATACATACAAGCTAATAAGATAACAGTTACCCACATCAAGCTTGAATCCTTAACTGGTCCAGTAGGTGTTGGGTTTGGTTGAGGTGTCAAGGTATGCCTATGAACATTTATCATTGTCATTAGTCACTTACTTGCATCGGAAGTATCTAACTACACGAATTATTTTTAGAGGGTTAAAAGTGGTTAGTAACCCCTAATATTCCCTTTTTAATAATAATAATAATAATAATGTTATTTATTTATTTATTCATTTTATTATTTTTATTTTATTTACAATTATTTTAAACTCCTAGAGACTATTTCAACACTTTAAATTAGGAGTTTAGCGTATATATATGTATATATATATACATAACATTTATATACTATATATACTTTATATCACAGTAACTATATCTTAGCAAATAACAATGTTCTTATTTTTCTTATGTTTTATATATATATATATATATTGTATATATATATATTGTCGTGGCTACAATGTTTTTATTGTTAGTTCTCTATCGGTTTTGATGATAACTAACAATTGTAAACACAAGTTGAGGTTTGTCTTTGGTAAGTTGAAAAGCTTACTGTCAAAAACAAACTCAAGTTTTGGATAGAAAACTCAAGTTTGGACTTGACAGAGTAGTTCAATTTTAATGAATCGAGAAAACTCCAGTTTGCTTAGGCAAACTCGAGTTTATAACATACAAAGAGCACTCTAAGTTTTTCACATTAAGACAAACTCAAGTTTAGTTTTACAAACTCGAGTTTAAACAAAACTCTCCAATATTTTCTAAAGTAAACAAAACTCCAGTTTGCGATAGTAAACTCGAGTTTTGGGCATACAAAGAGCCTCCAATGTTTTAAGCTTAAGAAAACTCCAGTTTGCACTTAGCCAAGAGTTTTCTAAGTTTTTCCAAAGTTTTGAAAAAACTCAAGTTTGTATTTGTAAACTTGAGTTTACACTTGACAGAGAGCTTTAATGTTTTAACTACTTTAAGAAAACTCCAGTTTTCACTTGGGCTAGAGCTTTCAAAGGTTTTTCAACTTTAAATGAAAACTCAAGTTTATATTTGGAAACTTGAGTTTAGGTCAAGCCGAGAGCTTTGCTCATTTCAGTGTTTTTGAAAACTCCAGTTTACATTGAAAACTCAGTTTTGAGCTTTTGGACTTAAACATGTTTTTCACTATAAAAGTCCAAAACTCGAGTTTGTCACTAATCAACTCGAGTTTTCTCATGTTCCAAAATGTGCTTCAAAGATAAAATCGCAGCGTTTCTCTCTGAAAGAAGAAAACTCGAGTTTCAGTTGGAAACTCCAGTTTTGTCTTCTGAGCATAGTTACAAACTCCAGTTTGGATAAACAAACTCGAGTTTGTGTCGCTGAGTTTGAAAATCAAATTGCTCAAATTTGTGAAATCTTCCTGTTTGATCTTAATACTTCTTATCATCACTCATTACTATTCCTAGCTATGTTTAATCAGTTTGCTAATGAGTTTTAGATGGTTTAGAGGACTTTAAATGAAGATTTAGATAAAAGCAAAAAGTGATGTCAGCACATTAAATGCAAAGTTCAGAAGACTTGCATCTTTTTGGACAATCATTCTACACACGTTGCAAATGGATTAATGTTTCCTTTCTACATCTAGTAGCTGCTCTTCAAACGGATTAGAAGTCAAGAAGTCAACCATACACATCTATGCAACTGGATTAACCAAAGAGTAGAGAGAGAAGAAGACTAAAGCTTAACTTAATCATTCCTTAATGATGGCAACGGTCACATTGAAGATTACAACGGTTATTTAATGCTCTCTTTGTATAAATAAAGTTGCATTCAATTCTTCTCAAGAACCAATCTGCTGAAAATAAAAATCATTCAAGTTTCCAACTACTCTTTGAGTTTTCTTGTGTAAAGTATCTTTTGATACATTCTATACTTCAGTGATTATTCTTATCCACTCTTAGAGAGAGTTCATTTATTGTAAATCATTCCATTGTAAGAATCTCAAGTCGTGGGACTTGAAGATTGAGATATTGATTGCAACTTGTAAGGAAGAGTAACTTCTAGTGAGAGAATTACTCTAGAGTTACGAAGTGTGTATTCAATTGAGATAGTGAAATCCCAGTGTCCGGGATTTGGACGTAGGTCAAGAGGTTGGACCGAACAAAGTATAAATTCCTTGTGTCTTGCTTTCCTTTCTCATACTCAGCTTAGCTCTATTTTAGTATTCAAAAACAGAGTAACTAGAAAAGAATTTTAAAATCCCCAATTCACCCCCCTCTTGGTGATTAGCTCCACTTCCACTTATTTTTCTTATGTTCAGTGATTACATATACATATACGTATAATATATATATATATATATATATAATATAGTAAAATTTTCTTTCTCTTTTCTCATGCAACAACCAACATATATCAGCAAGCTTTCCTTACTCTCATTATATATATATAGCATCATATTTTATCTATACATGACACCAACATTTATAATTCAGCAAGCTTTGAGTTTTTAAGATTAGCAACGTAGGTATATATATACTTACAACAAAAACCTTCCTTTATCCATCCAAAGTCATCGAGATACATATACACACTACAACACGTATATATATATTTTATGACAATAAGCTTCGATGATATATGTGTGTGTATATATATATGTATGACATTGTTATATATCATAAAAACAAAGAGGAAGAGAAACTGGATACTTTACCTCTGTTTTCTGAATAAAAAACAAAGCAATGAGAATGGCTTTTCTTCTCACTCTACTTCTTCGACTCTTCCTCTCTCTCTCTCTCTCTCGGTCTTCCTTCTCTCTTGCTTGTGTTTCTGTTTCTTGGTGGAGGGCAATGAAAGAAACAAGGAAAGCATTATATGTAAGAACCCAAGGGTCCTGACCGAGAGAGGAAGAACTGTTAGGTAGTACACAGTGTGGCTTTCTTGATGAGCTTGAGATGCATGGTTTCGCTGGCTACTCCTACTCTTGCATGAATAGTGGGTAGTCGAGAAGATATGTTGACGAGTTTGTTTTTCCTTCCGTAATCTCCTTCGGTTGCTTCCGGGTTTGGAGCTGAGAACCAGATTAGCGTGTTGGACTGATGCATTTTACTGTTGCTGCGTCTTGATATGTAATGATGCATATTGGGGACTGAGATACTATATGGGCTGAGTGTGTGCGTATTTCACTTGGGCTGATATATTTATGTCTCGTGCTTCAGCTAATATATACACGCTCCAACTGTTGCGTTTTGATGTAGCTAATGGTAATGGAAATAAGGGGCCAAAACAATATGTATGGGCTTTGTGTGTTGTGGAACAAACAATTATCCCACTTGATTCCCTACAAGCCTCTTATTTGTAATTCAGGGTCATTACTCATTTAATTGCAATTATGGAAAAAAATCCTTAATTTAATATCAGGATTTTTCTTTGTCAATTTATTTTTCCTAAACCATAAAATATCGATTATAAAGTTTTTAGGCCTAGATTGTTCCTTTCTTGAAATTATTCATTTCCAAAATAAATTAGGGAAAAAATAAGCCTAAATTTCCAAGAATTATTTTAAGCCAAAATTTCATAATTAAATTCCATATAATATTCCAATTCTAAAATTCCAAAATTTGGGATGTTACAGTTATTCACCAACACAAAGACATTGGAGTGGACTACATCAAATAGAAGAGAGTGAAATTAATATAAAGCAATCTAGCAGATTTGTTCATCAAGTTACTTCCTACGATAATATTTGGAAAGATTGTTCATGATATTAGACTTCGCAGATTCAAAGATATTAATGTAAGTGGAGCTATATACCCAAGAGGGGAGTGAATTGGGTATTTTAAAACTTTTGAATAAATGCTCTGTTTTGAAACTATAAAACGAGAGGTAGACAAAGTGAGGGAAGAAGAAGGCTGGACACAAGGATTTATCTTGGTTCGGTCCTAACAACTTGACCTACATCCAGTTCCCGGACTCTGCAGGATTTCCACTATATCAAGGATTACACACTCGTACTCAAGAGATAGTTCTCTCACTAGATTTCACTCCCCCTTACAAGTTGTAATCAATGAACCCAACCACCAAGTCCCCTGACTTGTGGTTCTTTACAATAAATGATTCACAAGTTGAAAAACTCTCACAAAGAGTAGATAATGTTAAACACTGAAGCTTATGTATCACAAGATACTACACAGATGAAAACTGAAGAAATAAATGTGAGACTTGAATGATTTTCATTCTCAGCAGATGTAGTTGTTGGAAAGGCTTGAATGTAATTCTATTTATACTCAGAGATCATTAAATGACCGTTGCTTTCCAAATAGATCCGTTGGAGAAGTTCTCCTAGTATTTGGAGGTGGTTTAGGCATTTTCTCTCTCTAATATTCTCTTAAACCAGCTGGCCAAATAATCTGAGTTGACCTTCTGCAAATTAATCCGTTGGAGATGCAGTTGCTTGTTGTAGAAAACATTCTTAAATGCTTTGTAGACGTGTGCGAGTGGATTAGCCAAAGTTGTGCAACTTTACGATCGGTGCATTTAATGTTCTCAACCACTTTTTGCTTTTTGCATTAACACTTCAAAAACATTCTCTAAACCATCTGAAATTCACTAATAAAGTCATTAAACATAGCTAAGAATAGTAAAGAATAATCTGGAAAGTATTAAGATTAAACAAGAATGATTTGAAAAATCGTGTAAATCAAATTTCAAAATCGGCCGAAACTCGAGTTTTGTTCTTGAAACTCAAGTTTTCAACTGTGCACACGACCAAACTTGAGTTTCAAAATCCAAACTCGAGTTTGCTTCTTCCAGAGAGCAACATCGCGATTTATGCTTCAAACCAGATTTTCTGATGTAAAGCTCAAAACTCGAGTTTTGGACTATTGATATGGAAAATGTAGTTTTAGTCCAAAACATCAAAAACCGGAGGTTTTCATCCAAAACTAGAGGTTTTCAAATCAAGAGACTACGATGCTCTCGGGTTGCTCGAAACTCGAGTTTGTCTTCCCAAACTCGAGTTTTCACTTAAGGCATGAAAACTCGAAAAACTTTGTGAACATATCAAACCGGCGGTTTTGTATTTGTGAAAACTTGAGTGCTCTTGCTAGGTCAAAACTCGAGTTTTTCTCCCAAAACTCGAGTTTTCATATGTTCAATGAAAAATTAATGAAAACCGAGAAAACCGAAAAGCTGGAGGTTTTGGTTCAAACTCCGGCGGTTTTCATATGTTGCAAATCAGTGCACGAGTAACATATCAAAACTCGAGTTTTGAACCCAAAACTCGAGTTTTGAACCCAAAACTCGAGTTTTGAACTATTTCACAAAATATGAGAAATTCTTTGAATAGTTCAAAGCGCGGTGCTCTTTGAAAACCGGGGGTTTTGAAACTTGGAAACTTCAAAGGCTCTCGGCCAAAACCCAAACTCGAGTTTCACCGGCCAAACTCGAGTTTCATTTTTGATCATAAAATCGAGGTGCTCTCGTAAGACACAAAACTCGAGTTTTGAAATGAAAACTCAAGTTTTGCTCAGATTATCGAAATAGAGCATATTTCTGCCAAAACCAAAACTCGAGTTTTGAAACCAAAACTCGAGTTTTGTCATGACAGTAAGTCTTCCAACTTACTAAGACAAAACTTTGAATTTGTTTATAATTGTCAATCATCATCAAAACACATATAGAACTAACAATTAACTTACATTGCTATGAAGTGGTGTTGATATGCTCTATACTCTTTTTCCATTGTCTATGGTTTTATCCTACTGAGTTTTCCTGATAAGGTTTCTAATGAAGCAACACTAGGTAGCATATCAACAAATGATGTGCTTCTTTTCTTCTGCTAGGATTTAGTCCCACTCCCAGTTGAAGTTTTTTTAATGAAGCATATTCGTATATGATGAACATCCAAGGGGAATGTTATGAATATTATATTTATGTGGATGTCCATCCTTTTGCACTTCTGTTATTTTTGCACCCTAAACCAATTATTTATAAATTTTTGCACTTCCGATAAAAGCTGAAAATAACAAAAGAAAAAAGAAGAAAGACATTTTGTCATCGATTTTACTTTCAGCATCGCTGGTTTTCAAACTTTTTACTGTAGGGGCAAAGCTATTAATTGCAGAATTTGACTTTGTCTCTTTCTTCATTTATGCTTTTGTGCCTTTTCTTGAAATATTTTTCCTTCCTCAGCCTTATTGTTTTGCTTCTTTCTGCTGATATATGAAGGCTGACATGAGAAAAGCGATCACTTTGACCACCTTCATTGATAAAAACAAACTATTAACTGACAAATAAATTCATCAAATGCAGCAGTAAGGTGTGAACTTTTACATTGTACTTAAAAGAACTGCCAGCTTTTAAAGAAAGTAAGCTTTATTCTATTCCCAAAAGTGCAACCTAAAAGTAAAAGTGATAAAGCGGACAGTTCATGGCAGGGGGGACTATTGCATGCATGCTTGCAAATTTTTGGACAACTGCATAAAGGCATTGATCAAAGCATCAAATAAAGTTACACACTTACACCCGTGACTTCTTTTGAAAGTGCTCAAAACATGATTTTTTTTTTGGGTCAAAGCTCAAAACATGATAAGCTTAACCTAAAACCTGCAAAAACCACAAGAAATAAAAATGCAAATTTATTATACACATAGCTATCATTTATAGCTTAGAAATGTCCCATTGAAATGAAATGAATAATCCATCATGTGTACAGAAAAATGCATATATACCATGGAACATATCATAGTAAGATAGAAAGATATATAACTTATCTCAGAATCATAACCTGAAAATACAAAACGAATAACCGTTTTCAATACAATATACCATGGAACAGATCATAGTAAGAATGATAATACAAAACGAATCGGTAAAGATCAAACAAATAATTACCATGAGAATACTGCTATGCTTCCACTTTGTAAATGAGCTATTTTTTTCGGAGCTTCATTCCTGCATGGTGACTTTGTTTGTGATTAAACATCAGGAGTCTTCTTTTCTTGGATTTTTTAAAGCCTCCTTATTTGACTTTTCTTCATCGATTTTAAATCCATGGTTTCCCAAAACAGCTACCCAAGCAATGTTGGATGCAATTGGTGGAGCAAATGTAGCATCCAATGATTTAGCCGAATCCAAGGAATCATACCCAATGATATTATCCCCATCATACCACAATGAACTTGAAATTTGTATCAAATATTCAATCATCAAACAAAATGGGTATAAATGAAGGGGGGAAATCGTTGTATTTTTACTAAAATATTGTTTCTGATGCTATGTCTCACTAGAAAGTATAAACGGAAGGATGCGAGTAAGAAGCAGAGCACATATACATAAGAGGATTTCATGAGCAAGATATACAGTGTTTCTATGAAAATTCAAGTATGTTGCTTAAAAAGAACAACTAAAAAATCTACATGACAAATTTATGACGAATTTTTAGTAAATTGTCCATTTACTTCATTCATTTTGCATCTCAGGAAATCCAAACAAATCTTTTTCTTTTATATTTAGATCACTCACTCCTCCTGAGTCCTCCAAAAATGGTCTAGCATCCTTATGCTTAAAAGAATAAGAAAAGAAGAAAGAGAGAGAGAGGATAAACATGTGTTGGAACACAAAAAATCAACTTACATAGACATGGTATAAAACAACTATTAGATTTGAAGCCTTGAATCAAGAATCAAGGTTTTGAAATCTCTTCTGTTGACAACTCATGCAGTGATCTTACCTTCAACTCATCTCTTCGAAAAAAATGTTGCCATCTCCTCTTATTCTGTAAAACAAATACAGATTCTCATTTTAAACCAAGAATTTTATTAGTTGAAGAGAACATATATGGCTGGGCAATGCAGGTAAATCCTAGCGAAGGTAAAAAGGAAGATAAACATATTGATACATGTTACCATTGAACTAATTAGCATATTTATAATTTATTTTTATATCTCTTCCCTTTTGCCACTTAATCAACTAAGCGATACGGAGAGGGGACTTCTAAAAATTCTTCTTCGCTTTATCATCGAAGTATTCCAACTCACTCGAAAATAAATTAATAAAAAACTTCGATGCATCACGGAAAAGGATGAACAGGGAAAAAGGCAACATAACAAACATCTAAAAATTAGTTCAATGCACTTGACCACCTCCGAAATCAATCAATTACAAACATAAGAGGAGGAGGAAGAAGAAGAGAAATGCATACCCTGCTTGTGACCGGTGCCTTTATTGACAGTGTGGCATTGAGCACACTTGATCTTGAAGATTTTCTTTGTTTCCTTACCATTATCAATGACTACAGGGGATTTCTATTGAAATGATTCACAAAATAAATCGTTAGCAAGAAAAGAAAAAAATACCAATAAAAATTAAATTGGCAGAAGAGGCGTTTAGGTTTTAAAAGTAGAAGATGATGAAAAGTGAAGAATGGGAGAGATCAAAGACGAAGGGAAGAATGGCGGAAGAGTACAAACCTTCTTTGCATCGAGAAGCTACAAAAGAAAAGGACCAGAAAACTTCACCGATGGCGACGTCAGGGATCACCGAGCTTGAGTTCGGTGAGGAGATGCCTTACCCTTCGGAGAAGATGACTGAGAGAGAGAAATAGTCAGGGAAGAAGAAATTCGGATCTTCACAAAGAGAAGATGAGCAAAGGGATGTGATGAGAGAGGGATCTTCACCGAGCTTGGCCGCGAATCTCATCCTCCTCAGATATTGATGGATCGTAGGATGATATGCTGCTTCTTCCAGTTGGTGGCTTTCCCACGTGAATGAGAGAGGATGTGATGAGAGAGGGATCTTCACTGAGCAAGGGTTTGTGAATCCCGTGAATAAGCCGCGTGAAGAGGCGTTTATCTATCAGTTAATTAATGTTCTCTCAAAATTCAGAGCAGTCATTGGTAATGGTAAGGAAACACCGAGAAAGAAGGGATGCAATTGTCAAACACCAGCATTCATATGTTAAGAACCTCTATTTTTTAAACTTCCTTTTCCTCCTACGATGAGGCATGGCAGTAATGATTTCCTACAGGTTTGCCTCATAATATGGTGTGAATTCATCCTTCCTCTATATTTGTTAGTTCAACATCAGATGGTCATCATTCTTATTTCCATAACTGTAGTTTTGAAAACTTCGTATTTCTAGGATTTGAGTGGTCTATCGCTTTCTCTTAACAAAAAGCTGATGCCATGCCGGTCTGTTTCGTCAAGGTTCATCTTTTATTATTATTATTATTATTTTCCAGAATGAAGATTCAAAGATATTAACTTACATTGCTAAGAAGTGGTGTTGTGGTGTTGATATGCTCTGTACTCTTTTTCCATTGTCTATGGTTTTATCCTACTGAGTTTTCCTGATAAGGTTTCTAATGAAGCAGCACCAGGTAGCGTATCAACGAATGATGTGCTTCTTTTCTTTTTCTAGGATTTAGTCCCACTCCTAGTTGAATTTTTTTTTTTAATGAAGCATATTCGTATATGATGAACATCCAAGGGGAGTGTTATGAATATTATATTTATGTGGATGTCGATCTTTCTCTGTTATTTTTGCACCTTAAACCAATTATTTATAAATTTTTGCACTTTCGATAAAAGTTGAAAATAACAGAAGAAAAAAGAAGAAAGACAAATTTTGTCATCAATTTTACCTCTCCAGATTTTGATGATCATTATCGGTCTCCCTTTTTTTTTGTATTTTTTTCTTTTTTTTTTTCTGAAAAAAGAAGAAAGACAAAGAAAAAGGACACTAAAAATGATCATCAAAATCTAGAAAGGTAAAATCAACGACAACGAGGGTCCTACCTTGAGAAGAATTATCACTGTATTTGTTCAAACAATGTCAACGATGTTTAAAAGTGACGACACACGAGGGTCCAAGCTTGAGAAGAATTATCACTATATTTGTTTGTAGGTTTGTTCGAACAATGTGAAAGTGATGTTTTGTATATTCTTAACGTTGTATTCTGCAAATTTTCAATGTTGACACACAAGGACAATGTTTTGTTTGTTTCCTTATTACTATGTATGGATCACTTGAAAAATGAAGATGAATAATGAAGATGGGAACATAATTTACAAATATTTTATTCAAATATTTTTTTATTTGCCCGATAAAGGGCAGCAGCACTACTACAGTCAAAAAAAAACATAAAACATCTAATCCTCCCCATCGTTGTCGGAGGGGGAGGAGTCAGCGGAGGGCGCATTGGAGGAGTCCTCTTCAGAAGGATGGTACTCCACATCATTGGCGTGGAGTACCATGTTGAGCTTGCTGTTGACGGTATGAATAAGCTTAACCAATTGACCCAAGCGTCGGTCGTTGTGATTGACGTGGGCCAGCAAGTACTCCATCATCTACTTGAAAGAAGGATTTGGAGGCAATGGAGGAGGACGCTGAGGCTGAGGAGGAGGAGGAGGAAAATGAGGACCTGGTGGAGTAGCCATTATGGTTGAGGCTAGGCGGTGCATGAGGCCATGGATGTTGTAAAGTAAAAGGAGGAAGTGGAGAAGATGTGAAGAAACTAAAGTAACAAGGGGCTTTAAATAGATCACCAAAGTTTTAGTGGCCTCAGAATACGAGGAGACGTGAAGTTGGGAAGTTAATTTACTTGGAAGTTGAAGCGATCGACTCTGAAGCTTTGAACACAGAGTGCAAGTATACAGAATACGAGGAGACATGAAGTTGGGAAGTTAATTTACTTGCAAGCCGAAGTGATCGACTTTGAAGCTTTGAACACAGAGTGCAAGGATACTACTCTTTCTGAGAAATTTGAAAAGACGGAACTTTTAAGACTGGATATTTGTCAACGGCGGTCTTAAAAGTTTTTTAATTGAAAAAAATTCTTACTTTAAAAAAAAAAATTAAGGACAGACTTTTAGGACCGATTATTTATAAGAAATCGATCTTAAAAGTTATTTAATTGAAAAATTAATTATAGACTTTTAAGACTGGATTCTTTATAAGAATCGGGTCTTAAAAGTACATTTAGGACCGGATATTTCTAAAATATGCTCTTAAAAGTTTTTACTAATTATATATACCTATTTAATCTCATTCATTCTCACAATCCATCATTTCGTATCTCTCTGCTCGAACTCCTCACCTCGCCCTGATCATAATCTTCTCTGTACCTAATCTTCATCTCTACTAAAACTATGGTTAGATACAAGACAACCGCTCGTAGGGGTACGTTTGGTGCTACCCCCGCCAGCCTTCTATTGTGAACGAAGAGTCCCGTGTCATAGAGGTCATTGTTATTTCTGATGATGAAGACGTTGAATAGGTTCCCACTCCCCCTCCATCCTCCTGGCCCCTGTGGGCCTCTCGCTGTATGCGACCCCCTCCATCCTTCGACCATGAAGAGGTTCCCGCTCCCCTCTCCAGCCTTTTGACAATATTCACCAACCTCCTGGCCCCGAGCGCTTACCGCTGACCCCTCCCCTCTTTCCTCTAATGATGCATTGTGGCTGATGCACATAAGACATCAACTTGCTGATCTCCGGTGGGATATTAATGCTGCTCATGCCGATGTCACCAAGGCATTGGATGATAATAAGCTTTAAGATGTTTAGTCAGATTCTTATTGTTGATAATTTTCAATTTGTTTTTATTATTTTTCTTTTGTACGTGCATATTCTCCAATAATGTGAGAAGCATTAAGAACTAAGTTTGTATCTTCTTTTTGTTCGTATTCTCCAGTAATTAAAGAAGTTTATTCTCCAGTTTTCCTTTATTTTCATTCAGTTGCTGCTGCGCTTACTAAAGCCAATATAATTCTCTCTTCTTTTGTTCTTCATAAAGTAAATAAGGACCTTTAGGACCAGATACTTTATAAGTAAATGGTCTAAAAATTATTTGACTTTTAGGACCAAATATTTTATAAAACTCGGTCTTAAAATTAAATGAATAGAAAAAATTTAGGACCGGATTCTTTATAAACCATTGGTCTTAAAAATTAAATGAATAGAAAACATTAAATGTATACCTTTAGGACCGGATACTTTATAATTAACCGGTCTTAATAAAATCCCAAAATGCTAAAAGATATCTTTGTCGAGTGGAAAATTAAATTTCCCTCGCTGGACTTCTCTTGTCGCGTCGTAAATGATAACTCATGTTTTGTCTCTAATGTTTGTGTGTTGCTTCGTGATACACTTCGCATTGCTCTCTCGTCAAGCTAGTGCTGGTTAGCTTATCAATTTCTGGTTCCTTAGCTAAACAGCGATAGACTAAGCTGTAAGAGGTGTTTTGGTTATATAACTTTAGATTTTTCTGCTTATCGTTCTGGGTTTTTCATGGGTTGAATGAAATCGATAAAATGTTCTTGTAGGTTCCTCTATTGTTAATGAATATTGTATTTTCAATATTACATTTGCACTTGAAACCTACCTAACTGACCAACAAGTGTTTTTAGGGTTACTTTTGTTGTCTGCAACATCAACGTTCATGGCCGGAGAAGAAAGACTAAGCAAAAGCATTTGAATTTATATGCTACAGGTGAATCCACAAGACCTTCATGAGATGCATTTATTTTTTTCGTCTTGCATTTATTTTGCTTCTTTGATTCACTGTGATACATCTATGACCAAGAGTCATTATTCGTGATGCATTTAATGGGCAAGTTTTGTTAGACCTGACTATCACCCAAGAGGGGGGTGAATTGGGTGTTCGATAAAACTGTGGGAACTTTGAAAATCTTTTCACAACTTACTGAAGTCAATTCGTATGAAAGAAATACCTTATCAAGCAATAGTCAGTCATTCAAACATATATGCTGGAAATATAAGAGTTTAGGGAAGAGAATATGCAAACTATGATTTATCCTAGTTCGGCCCAATCCTTGACCTACGTCCAGTCCCCAAGCTCTGCTTGAGATTTTCAATCCACTATCTCCTTGTTTAACTGGGCATAAGAGAAAAGCCTTTACAACCTCACAAGTTTAGTCGGGCACTTGTACAACCTTTACAATCTCTTACCGAGATACTTCCCCTTACACACTGTAAGGATACAATTACACACTCTGTACTCAGGATAATCCTTCAACACTAGGACTCACTCCCCCTTACAAGTTGTAATTGTAAACTCACACTCAAAGGTTCCACAACCTTGAGATTTGATCACTAAACAGAAAATCAAATAAGTGTTTAGACTCTCTCACAAAGAGATGAATAATAATCACTGAGGTACATAATCGATTATCACACTATCTACTGAAAACTTATAAACATTGTGAAACAGAGAGTATGTGAGATAAGTGTTGGATTCAGAATATCAACATTTTGATAGTGCAAGCTCGTGTGATTCAGTCCATTTTGAATCCTTCTCCTTTTATAGTTGATCATCCTTAATGACCGTTGAGAAGCTTTGTAAACTAGCCGTTGTGTCTCTTCGTATTTCCGTTAGGCATAAATGATTTCCGTTAAAGTTAATCGACCGTTGCTTCATAAATGCTTCGCCGTCGAATGTACTTGTGCAGAGAGTGATTCAAAGTAATAGCTAGAATAGGTATTCCTCGAAAGAAAGTCTTCGACTGCAATGAAAATCTTATTCCGATTGTAGCTCTGCTTTTCTGAACGAGCATTTAATGCATCTGCCACGTCGGATTGCCTTTCGTTCAAACACTCAGATTAACACGATTAATCAACTGAAACTCAATAAAAAAGATGATTAAATATGATATAAATGAGTTTGAGTATGATTAACACATAATAGAAAATGACCCTGTTGATTTCGAGCAGATGATCAGCGATATGGAAGATGATGGAAATGAGAGGAACATATTCTCGAGAATTGCTTGAGTCATTCTCGAGAATCCTTAAACTGGAATCCTTTGTAAATGCAACTCCTCGTCAATACTTGAGAAGCCATTACTCAATACTCGAGTATCTATGTGGTTCAGATATACTAGAAGCTCTGCAAATGATCATATTCCCTGAATACTTGTTGAATTCTTTCGAATACTTTATACTTTGAATACTTCCTCAATACTTCCTGAATAGTTCCTTCATACTCGAGAACCATGTCCTCAGATCAAAGATGTGAATAATAGAATTGGACCGTGTATTCTCGAGAATCATGTTGCTATTCTCGAGAATCAGCAAAGGGAGAGTAATAAGCATCGAATTTTTACCACGCATTCTTGAGAATTAATTTACGCATTCTCGAGAATCATATCAGAGAGTATTCTACGATGTTGATTCTGTCATATATCATTCTCGAGAATCCTTGATTCATTCTCAAGAATTGTTCAGATGGGAGAAAGCTTTTGACGTTGTAGACTGCTAATTCTCGAGAATTGCTACCCATTCTCGAGAATCATTGACACATACTCGGGAATCAATTTCACATGGAGATGCAAGTGAGTTAATTCTGATTCAAATACTTAAGCTCTTTAAAGCCTTCTTTCCATGCAAGAAGAATCAGCCCCAAACTGGTTGTGTTTCATCCATTAACATCAGAAGAATGGAATGGAGGTTTTTCGTATCCAGCGTTTTTGCAGCATCCAGAACAAACTATAAACTTTAAAACATTATATCTCCTTCAATTGATCTTTTTTTTTTTGTGATCTTCATGTTCTTGGAAAGGTATGTGAGTCTAGTTTCAAATGGCACCGGTTTCAGCTCATTTAGATTTTTCATTTGGGAGATACACTAAAAATACCAAAGCTGGATCTGGAATGTGACGGTGATTTTTGTGTCAACTTGATAAATTCATATATATCTCATATGAACTCCTTTGGGCTTGATTTTATATCAAAATGACGCATTGGATGTCTAGTTTCATATGCCACTAGTTTCACATCAATCCAATTCCTGGTTTGAGAGATATCGTCAAATTACCAAAGGTCGCCAGAAACAGAGCATTGCTGAAACACGACCATTCTCAAGAATTGATGTCTGATTCTCGAGAATTGATGCTGAAACACTGGATTCTCGAGAATTGATGTCTGATTCTTGAGAATTACCTGAAATCTTCACATGAACAGTACCATTCTTGAGAATTATAATGTCATACTCGAAAATGACTTCAGGAATGTTATTTTAACTCCGAATTAAACCGTTCCAACTTCTATTTGATCACAGAGACTTGAATATAGATATTCTCGTGATATTTAACAAGATATTCTTTCTTCAAACTCCATTCTTGATCATTCTTCATTGTACTGAACTTCACATATCTACATTAAATATAAGAATTAGTGAAAGTAGAAGATAAATGTAGTATGCAAGCTTTTTGCTCTAGATAATGACATCTATATAAGACATCATCAAAACTAATCATAACTAACAAGTTTCTCCTTAAAAAAAATATTTATAACCTACATTGAGCATATGCATTTGGAGTTGGCTTAGTTTATGCAATTTTCAAAATTTTCCGATAATGTATGTTAAATCTTTTTCGTCTATAGGAATTCTACTATGAATCACAGTTGGATAAATACTTTACGGATGAGTGTTGAAAATGAGAATGGGGTGAGGGAATTTATAGAATTTTCTAAACAAAATGGCCATAATGATAGTAGGAAATTTTATTGCCCTTGTGTAGAATGTTTGAATGAGAGGCGACTAAGTCCTGAAGTTATATACACACATTTAATTTGTGAAGGATTTTGTAAGACCTATACAATATGGGTATGACATGGTGAAAAAATTCCAAATGCATCTCAACATAGGGAAGTGGCATTTGATGATAATGACACTGATATGGATGATCACATAGATGACATTATTCGTGATGTAGGAGAAGAGGCTTTTGAGCAATCACATGCATGGTAATATGTGTAGTGATGCAGAGACGCCATTATACCTGGGTGTAAAAAATATCAATTGTTGAACGCTATATTAAAATTGGTAAGCTTGAAAGCACGTCATGGATTAGCGACAAGAGTTTTTCTGAAATGCTTGAAGCTTTTAAGGACATGCTTCTGGATAATAATGTGTTGCCGCATCGATAGTATGATGCTAAGAAAATACTTTATCCACTGGGGATGAAGTTCAAAAAGATCCATGCATGCCCGAACGATTGCATATTGTACACAAAAGAGTTAGAAGAGAAGCAAAAGTGTTCGATATGTGAAACCCTAAGGTACAAATCAAATAAGGGGCCTACAAAAGTGTTGTGGTATCTTCTAATCACACCAAGGTTCAAGCGGTTGTTTGCGAATGAAAATGATGCAAAAAATTTAAGGTGGCATGCAGATGAAAGGATTTATGATGGAAAGCTTTGACATCCGGTTGATTCTTCTCAATGGAAGAAAATCGATCAATTATTTTCTGACTTCGACGAAGAACCTAGGAACCTTAGGCTTGCCCTTAGCACAGATGTCATGAATCCCTATGGTAGCCTTAGCAGCATACATAGTTCATGACCTGTACTCTTAATTATTTACAACTTATCTCCTATGTTATGCATGAAACGAAAGTACATCATGTTGTCTATGTTGATTTCGGGACCAAAATAATTCGGATGTGACATTGATGTTTACCTTGAGCCCTTGATCGAAGACTTGAAGGAGTTGTGGGAATAAGGTGTCGGTGTTTTCTAATCTTTCAAGAAGGAGGATTTTAAATTGTGAGCCATGATATTCTGTACTATAAATGACTTCCCAGCATATGGTAACTTGTCAGGGTATAGTGTGAAAGGTCATAAAGTATGTCCGGTTTGTGAAGAAGGCACATGCTACTATCAACTTCAACATGGAAGAAAGACGGTTTATCTTGGACATAAGAGATTTCTTAGATCGGGCCACCCATGTTGTCGATTAAAGAAAGCTTTTATTGGTGGCCAAGAGTATGAAGATGCTCCGGTGGCATTGACTGGGGAGTAAGTTTATGAAAAGGTGAAAAATATCAATGTCATCTTTGGTAAGACTGCAAAGAGTAGAAAAGAAACAAATATATGGAAAAAGATACATGTATTCTTTGATCTTCCATAATGGTGCAATCTTGATGTGTGACATAGTATTGATGTTATGCATGTAGAGAAAAATGTAGGGTGAAGGTGCATTTTTGCCAACAAACAATTAGTGAAAGAGCATCCAGCACAAAGATTTATTGATGGTACCTTAAATACCAAAAAACAATTAGAGGGGGTTAAAACACACAATCCCGTTAGTCTTATTCATTCACGGACCTTATGATGCTGATATGGTGAATATTAAACCAAGACATGGCAACTTGCGTCGGAGTGACTCGGCGTTTTTTATGGCCCTCAGACGAAATCAAAGGCGAAACCTTGAGAAGATGAAAACGCGATACAAGCGATCCTTAGAGCAGAGCAAAAGAGAGAACGGTGAAACCCATCGGAGGTTCTATCGACGCCATGGAAGCCGACACTGTGAGTGATTCTCCGACATGGGCTTCTTGCAAGCGTGTTTGACTGAAATCCTAAACCAATCGCGGATGCAATTTCATCATTGGCAGTCGCGCTAGGGTTCCGGCACCTGCAATTTTTTCATAGGTAACGGTGGATTTTTGGGAATGAATGGGCTTCTTTGTGGTTTATGGTGTGTTACCTGCAATGATTGACAAATTATTGACTCTTACCTTCTTTGGAACGTTAATGGCGGATAAAGGCGATGAAGAAGATGATGCCGTTCAAAGATTGCCGTCGCCTTTTCTCCAAGATCGTGTTTTCATTTTGGCCTCCTATGGGTTTCCTCGTTCTTTCTTTTTCTCTGCTCTCTTTGCTTTTCTCCAAAATGATGATTTCTCATGAATCCTGGAAGTGAAAGTCGTTAATTCCTCCGTTATGTTTTATAGCTATAGGCTTAAGATGCAGGTGTTCAGTTTAATTGGTGTTCTTATCTATTCAGTTGTGACCGAAGGACAAATATATAGACTTTGGAAGTTTTCTGTTCTGGGTTTTCTTTCATTGGATAAATTTTGATTCTTCAATTGTTCAACTGTTCTGCGTTTTCCTCTTCGTTTTCGTTCTCTGCTCTCAAAATTTTGCGTTTTCTCCAGGAAGCTAAAGGGAAAAATAAGGCACGAGTCAACTTTTTTCGACGCAAGGTGCCATGTCTTCGTTTAATCTTCTCCACATCGGCATCATAACGTCCGTGAATGAATAAGACTAACGGGATTGTGTGTTTTAACCCTCTCTAATTGTTTTTTGGTATTTAAGGTACCATAAATAAATATTTGTGCTGGATGCTCTTTCACTAATTGTTTGTTGGCAAAAATGCACCTTCACCCAAAAATGTATATGATAGTATTGTTGGCACGCTTCTCAACATACAAGATAGTTCCAAGGATGGTGTGAAGGCAAGATTGGATTTGCAAGCAATGGGAATAAGCGAAGACTTACATCCAAGGTCATATGGTAAGAGAACTTATTGTCCCCCAGCTTCTCGTACTTTGTCTAAGGATGAGAAAAGAAGTTTTTGTGAGTGTTTACATGGCACAAAAGTTCCCTCGGGGTATTCTTCAAATTCTAAGAGGCTTGTATCAATGAAGGACTTGAAATTAGTAGGCAAAAAGTCTCATGATTGTCATGTCTTAATGCAATAGCTACTCCCAGTAGCTATTCAAGGCATTGCCGAATATGATCTTCAACACATTTTGACTAAACTTTATTTCTTCTTCAACAAATTTTTCGAGATTGAAAAATTGGATGAATTGGAAAATGATGGATATCTTATCTTGTGCCAGCTTAAGAAGCTTTTTCTTCCTACATTTTTTGACATAATGGTTCATCTAATTGTTCATCTAGTAAGGGAGATAAAGTTGTGTGGCCATATCCATTTATGATGGATATACCCAGTTGAACGATCTATGAAATTCCTAAAAGGGTATGTGATGAACGCATACCGGCCAGAAGTATCAATTGTTCAGAAATATGTTTCTGAAGAAGCCATGGAATTTTGTCAAAATTATTTGGTCAAAGTAAGACATAATGGGCTTCCTAAACATCATCATGCTGAAGGGGTAGACGAGGGGCTTCAATAAAGAGTGTGGATCTTGATAAATTGTTACAAGTCCACTTGATGACTTCCTATTTTTAATTGATTTGGGATATATTTTGATATATTTAGGAAGTCATCAATGCTAAATTAAAGAGATTTTATTGAGATTTTAAGAGATATCAATTTGGATGCATTATTTAGGGGATTTCAATTTTAAATACAAGTTTTTGAGTTTAGGAAATAAATCATAGTAATGAGAGGTTTTAAATAAATTCAGTTTATTATTATTACTATTATTATATATAATTTCCTTTTTTTGCGTTTGAATTGAGGTAGATTGAAGACGTGGACCCCACTTTTGATATTATATAGTCTCATGGATCTAATGGAAAGTGGATGGAGATGAAGCACACGGCCCAACACACTCATGACCTAAGTTCTATTTCTATATAATAAAGAGATGCAAAACCGGAAGGGGAGACACGGCAGTGAATGAGAATTCAAGAGGCGAGAACGGCGACGGCAATTGGAGGAGAGTTGCGGTACACGTTGCACGAGGAGAAGGCTCCACGGTTTGTGATCTTGTCTTTCTTCTTCTTCTTCTCTTTATCTTTGGAATCTGAATTTCTTATTTTTGTAATGGATTTTCTTATAGCCATGTGTGGCTAATTTCCTTTTCGACCTAGAGTACTATGAACTTGTTTGAGACTTAGAAATTGTTCCCACTCATTACTTTTGCTTAATTTTAATCAGTTTATTTAATCTTGTTTTTATTATTTATTGCTTAGTGATTGGCCACCGTTAAGCATGTTTTGGGGATTTAGGATTGAACTTGTGAAGTGAATCTTAAATTGACCTTGGATTAAATAATGTAGAATTAGGTTTTAATCTAATTTGCGTCTAGGATAGACATATACCTAGAAGCTCCGCATAGTCAAATTAGAGTGAGCCCGATTTGAATTACACCTTAATTAATTGTGTGAGACATTGCATAATTATTTGAGGTAGGTGTGTAAGTGGACCGACAGACACTTACAAACATTAATACTCTAGATTAATTGATGAAGTTAAGTTAGAATTAATTTAGTGGGAATAAAATCTAAGAAACAAAAAAGGGATTAGTATCTCTAGGTTGTCCCCCTTGATATTTGAATTCTCTCTCTCTCTCGAAAGTGCTTGTTTTTATTAGATTCTTTTGTTTTTGTTATTGAAAACAATTCTTATTTGCTCAACTTAAATGAAAAAAGGAAATTTGATACCTAATCACTAGTTTGATTGAGTCTCTGTGAGATGACCTTGATTTGCCACTTACTATTTTTATGACCCGTACACTTGCGGTGCTTAGTTAAATTTTGGTAGCATCAAGTTTTTGAGAAAAAAATTGGAGTTTTTTTTAATAAAAAAAAATATGTTTAAAGATGCTAGAGATACTGTTGATGAAGTTCAAGCCAACATAGATGTACATAAAAAAGCTGTAAGGAAAGAAAATCATTGAATGACTGAACAAAGGTTAATTAGGGAGCATAACAGAACTTTTGCAAACTAGTTCAAACAAAAGGTAGAGGGAGAGAAATGTGTTTATGATACAATCAAATGGTTAGCACGTGGTCCAGAGGTTGATGTCATAAGTTGGAATTCATATGTGATCAATGGTTATACATTTTACACGAAGTCCCTAGATGATAGGAGCACCGTCCAAAACAGTGGTGTTATGTTAGAGGTCGAATCTATGCACTTTTCTAGTTCGAAAGACAAGAGGCCTAAATTGGTAGTCATGCCTTATTATGGAGTTATTAACGAGAGTTGGGAGGTGGACTATGTTAAAATTGAATTCCCCATTTTCAAATGCAAGTGGGTTAATGTCAATAATGGTGTTCACATCGATCGGCTAGAATTTAAATTAGTCGATATCAATAGTAGAAGTTTTGGAAATGAACCTTTTATTATGGCAGACTAGGCGAAACAAGTGCTCTATATCACTGATTAGGAAAATAAAATGTGGTCTGTAGCTCTCCAAGGAAAAAGTGAAAGTGGAGCTTAATCACCAAGAGGGGGTGAATTGGGGATTTTAAAATCTTTTTAAAACTGCTCTGTTTATGACAGCAAAAACAGAGATGAATATAGTGAAAGAGAGAAGAGCAAGACACATGAATTTATACTGGTTTGGTCCAACCTCTTGACCTACGTCCAGTCCCCAGACTCTCTGGGATTTCCACTATATCAAATGATTACACACTCGTACTCAAGAGTAATTCTCTCACTAGAACTTACTCCCCCTTACAAGTTGTAATCAATGAACCCAATCACGAAGTCCCCAGACTTGTGATTCTTTACAATAAATGATTTACAGATAAAAAAAAAAAAAACTCTCTCTAAGAGTGGATAAAGATAAACACCGAAGCTTTGAGTAATAAAAGACACAATACAAGTGAAAACAGAAAGGTAGTTGAAGAACTTTGAATGCTATACATTTTCAGCAGTTGTGTTGTTGAGAAGACTTGAATGCTTCTCTATTTATACTGAGAGAGCATTAAATGACCGTTGTGATCTTGATTATAACCATTGCCTTCATTAGACAAGGATTAGCTGAAGCTTTGGTCTTCTTCTCTCTCTAATCTTCACTTAATCCAGCTGTGCAGAAGTTCAGAGTTGACTCTCTGCAAATTGATCCGTTGGAGAAACAGCTACTGGATGTGGAAATCATTCTTTAATTCTTTATAAGCGTGTGCAGATGGATTACCCAAAAGTATGCAACTTTCTAGGTTTGCATTTAATGTGCTGACATCAGTTTATGCTTTTGCTTTAAACCTTCAATAAACATTCTCTAATTCATCTGAAACTCACCAATAAAGTGGTTAAACATATCTAGGAACATTAGAGATTAATCATAGGAAGTATTTGAAGATGGAATATCACCTAGAGTGGGGGTGAATAGGTGATTTTAAAATTCTTTCACTAATTGCTCAAGAACACGTAAACAGAGAAGAAGAGAGAAACAATGAACACAAGAGATTATACTGGTTCGGTCCAACTCTTGACCTACGTCCAGTCCCCAGAAACACTCTGGGATTTCACTAACTTGAAACTTGTTTACACACTCTGTAACTCTCGAGTAATCCTCTCACTAGGACTTACTCCTTTTACAAGTTGTAATCAAATAAACACAGACACAATTACACACTCTGTACTCGAGATGATCCTTTCACTAGGACTCACTCCCCCTTACAAGTTGTAATTGTACACCCACACTTAAGGTTCCACAACCTTAAGATTTAACTGATAAACAAATATTCAAATAGTATTTAACTCCTCACTGAGTAGATAAATGATAAACACTGAAGTACAAGAATATCAGAAGATATTAAGTGAAACTAACGAAACAAATGATTGCAATAAATTCTAATTGAATGCACAGTGTTTCGGTAGTTACCGAATTCAATGCTTCTGGTATTTATAGTTGTTGCAATTAAAGACTATTGGGAAGCTTTGTAAACTAGCCGTTGCGTCTCTTCGTATTTTCGTTAGGCACAAATGATTTCCGTTAAAGTTAATCGACCGTTGCTTCATAAATGCTTCGTCGTCGAATGTACTTGTGCAGAGAGTGATTTAGAGTAATAGCTGGAATAGGTATTCCTCGAAAGAATGTCTTCGACTGCAATGAAAATCTTATTCCGATTGTAGCTCTGCTTTTCTGAACGAGCATTCAATGCGTCTGCCACGTCGGATTGCCTTTCATTCAAACACTCAGATTAACATGATTAATCAATTGAAACTCAATCAAAAAGATGATTAAACATGATATAAATGAGTTCAGATATGATTAATAGAGAATACATAGTGACCCATTGAATTTTTGAAATCGATTAGCAACACTTTGGAAATTTGTGAAGCGAGAAGAACTCATTCTCGAGAATTGCTTCAACCATTCTCGAGAGTCCTATGACCGAGAGAGATAATTGAAAGAATTGATGAAACTATACTCGAGAATCATGTTCATATTCTCGAGAATCGAAGAGTGCAATTACTTTAGAGCATATGGATCGAGAAATATTTCAAAGAATTTGAAATGATCATACTCGAGAATCGATGACCATTCTCGAGAATCGGCAATGAGTGAAGTATTTTATTAGTGAAAGCTTTACCTTCTATTCTCGAGAGTTAATTCATCATACTCGAGAATGATATGTTCGTGAGAACTTCATAAACAATTTTGAAATGATCATTCTCGAGAATCATGTTGCCATTCTCGAGAATCGAAAAATGTAGCTACTTGAGAATAATAAAATCGTGAACTTTTACCACGCATTCTCGAGAATCTCACTTACCCATTCTCGAGAATCACTTATCCATTCTCGAGAATTGCTCGATGGAAGATGGATAATTGAAGAGATGAGCTGCGTACATACTCGAGAATTAAGGGGCCATTCTCGAGAATTGTTCTTGATCGGAAGAGGAATATAATCATATTCTCAAGAAGCAATCGTATTGGCAGAAGAAACAATTTTCAGAAAGCATAACGTCTTCGGTGTAAATCCAAATTTAGCAAATCACCCATCTCAGAAAGCTCTTCATATATTCTTTCCATTTCAATAAGAATCAGCTCCAAACTAGTTGTATTTCGTCCATTAGCATCAGAAGAATTGAGATTGTTCTTATCCAGCATTTTTGCAACATCCTGAACATACTGTCAACTTCAAAACATCATAACTCCTTCAATTGATCTTAGTTTTATGTGTTCTTGATGTTTTTGAAAATTTATTTGAGTCTAGTTTCCAACAGCACCAATTTGATCTCATTTGGATTTGTCGTTTGTGAGATAAACTCAAATTACCGAAGCTTGGTCTGGACTATGACGGTGATTTTTGTTTCAACTTGTAAAAATCATATCTCTCTGATATGAACTCCTTTGGGCTTTAATTTTATATCAAAATGATGCATTGGATGTCTAGTTTCATATGCCACTGGTTTCGCATCAATACGATTCCTGGTTTGGGAGATATCACTGAATTACCGGAGGTCGCCAGAAACAGAGCTGAACAGAGTGTGCTAAAACATTACCATTCTCAAGAATCACAGAAGCATTCTCGAGAATTGATGTCTGATTCTCAAGAATTCATGCTGAAACACTAGATTCTCGAGAATTGAAGACTGATTCTCAAGAATTGCTTCAATATTTCACATGAACAGTATCATTCTCGAGAATTAAATGGCCATACTCGAGAATCACTTCAGGAATGCTATTTTAACTCCGAATTGAACCGTTCCAACTCCTATTTGATCACGAGACTTGAATATTGATATTCTCATTATATTTAACAAGTTTTTCTTTCTTCAAACTCCATTTTTGATCATTCTTCCTTGTATTAAACTTCACATATCTACATTAAATATAAGAATTAGTCAAAATAGAAGATATATGTAGTATGCAAACTTTTTGCTCTAGATAATGACATTTATATAAGACATCATCAAAACTAATTAATCATAACTAACAAGTATTATGATCAAACAAGAAGGTATTGTAAATTCGTCAGATTTGAAATTCTGAAGACGCGATGAAACCTTGAGGTTTGTTCTTCAAACCGGAGTTTTGGACTGTAGCATGTGAAGGAGATTCAAGTCCAAAACATCAAACCTAGAGGTTTCTTTCCAAAACTGAAGGTTTTCAAAATAGCAAAAGTGTCAGCCTTCTGTTTGACAGAAACCTCGATGTTTTATCAGAAACCTCGAGGTTTCACTTTGAATGTGAAACCTTGCAAAATCGCACCAAGAACAAACCGGAGGTTTTCTTGAAACTGGAGGTTTTCAAAATTAGTGAAAATTCGTTTGCTCTCTGGATGCCAGAAACCTCGAGGTTTTCACCAAAACTCGAGGTTTCACTTAAATCTTGAAATTCTCAGTTTTGGGCCAAACAGAAACCTGGAGGTTTTAAGGGAAAACTGGAGGTTTTGAAAACTTGGAAAAATACAGATCCTCTTTGCCCTGGACAAACCTTGAGGTTTGTCCGAAACCTCGAGGTTTCTCATAATTTTGAGAAACTTGAGAAAAACATCATTTGAGCTCAAACCGGAGATTTCCCATAAACTGGAGGTTCCGAAAAGCGGCAAGAAACCGAGCTTTCTACGGTAGGGCAAAACCTCAAGGTTTCTTACCAAACCTCGAGGTTTCACATAATTTGTGAAACCTGGATTTTTCAAGTTAGAACGGAACCTTGAGGTTTTAGGCAAAACTGGAGGTTTAAATCTTAGGAGACTCTCGTAAGACTAAACCTCGAGGTTTGAACAGTAACCTCGAGTTTTTCATTTTCCAGAAAATGCTGAGAAGTCTTTGTGTACTAAAACCTCGAGGTTTCTTTGGAAACCTCGAGTTTTGCTCTGTCTAGAAGCTTTTAGTTCTTCTCTGTAAGGCCAAACCTCGAGGTTTCTATGCAAACCTCGAGTTTTGCTCTTACAGTGAGATTTTCAATATTTGAGAGCAAAACTTCATGCTTTGTTTACAATCATTGGAGATCATCAAAACCCATAGAGAACTAACAAAAAGGGTCATCAATATTGATGAGAAAATTCATTCAAATTATGGTCTTCCTAAGACTACTCCTTTTTCAAAGGGTCTCCTAGACATGAATAAAGAAGATGAAACGGATAATGAACTCGGCATCAGAAATGATCATCATGAATGATATGGGAGGATATCCCTTTATAAAAGAGACAATTCATAAGGTAATATTTATATACAGTATTCTTTGAAAACCTTAAGGTTTTAACTATATTCCTTCTTATGTAATAAATTAATGTCATTGATTGTGAAGCTTTTGTTTTATTTTTATTTTTGTGGCAGGATCTGATCGATAGGGCTTGTTACAAAAGAGGAATGTTATGTTGTTGGGTGGGGATCGGATGAAGACATGGTGATTTGGGCACGTATATGTTCATTTAATTAATTAGGTGCTGTCTTTGTAACTTATCTCATTGTATATATTCATTAAGGTGTTGTACTGTAATAGTATATTCATTAAGAGGCCACATAACTCATGGTGAATAATATTTGTATCCATTTCCAATTCAATTTGTAATTCATAATGGATTGTTCATAACTTGTAGCTTAAAGTACTGTCTTTTAGGTGCTGGATATGTATGATCAGGAAGAAATAGAAGAGGGGAAAATTCAACTTTTAAGATCGATGTATTCTTAATCCAGTCTTAAAAGTCAGACTATTTAGACTGGATGTTTTTCTTTGGTCTTTAAAGACATATCATGCTGGTCTTAAAAGAACGACTTTTAAGACCGGATGTGTTTATTAGTCCGGTGTCGGTACTTTTAGACCGGTGTATGTAAAAGTAAGGTCTTAAATTTCGGTTTTTCCAGACCGGTGTATTTATTCGTTTGGCCTTAAAAGTCAGAATTAGAATTTTAAGACCGAACATTTTTTTGTCCGATCTTACAAGTGATATTTTTAAGACCGGCCTTTTTAGTTGTCTAGTCTTACAATTTTTATTTTAAGACCGAACAAAAAATATATCTGATCTATATTGAACGATTTTTAAGACCTAATACTTTTAATGTCCGGTCTAAAATAGTTTCTTTAAGACTAATTCGAGTCTGGTCTTAAAAGTTACAGACTTTTAAGACCGTCTGGAACAAGACCATCGATTCGCGATTCAATCTTACAATGCCTCTTTCATCCGGTCTTAAAAGTCTTTTTTGTACCCTTGATTTACTAATTTTTTTGAAGTTTAAATATATAATTTGGTTAAAATAATATTTCCAATATATTTTTAAAATAATATCATCACTAATTAAAAATAATATTTTTAATCAGGTATTTATAATTTTATGTAAGCGATAAAAAAAACTAAAAAAATCTTGACATGGACTTACAATTACAAATTAATTTTTCTTCTTATTTTTATTTGTGTCCCAATTAATATGGGCTTAGGCCCAATTTATCAATGGACTAATTAAGTAGGACCCAACAGTTTCATCTAAAAATATGAAGTCACATTACACTAACTTCAACAGCAGAAGCCAACAAGGAATGATATAGTTGGCTATGATATTTTATACCCGCTAGTCGACATGAGGACTTTATTGGTAGGTGACCAGTAAGTATCTTTTTAAGCGCTTTTTGAGTCTGGAGGGGTACCTTGACCCTAATGGAGTACCGGTGTCTACCGCCCTATTTTTTTTTTTTTTACCAAAAAGAAAATACCTTCACAGACAGAAAAAAATGGAAGAATTCGTTCTTAGTTAATGAACTCTTGTATGTATAGTATACGTTGGTAAATTATTTTTACATTGCATCATTATTAGAATTTCAATTCCCTGTTTTTTTATCATTTAGGTCAAAAGGCCTAATTAGGTAATGAATTAATCCTATGAATCCAAAACTTAAAGAAGTAGAACCTGAATTACGTGTAGTCAATGTACCAATGTTTCACGGAAAGTAATTTGATTGGTTCCTTAGTTTATATTATATAACAGAATTATATATCATGCACTTGATGACATCGTCAAATGTTTTACTAATCTATCTATCTATCTATTTATTTATGTATATATTCGCGGTTGGGAAGGATTAGGATGATATAATAGTACATGAATTTTAGGACCCATTCAATATTTTGACCTCACCAACAACTTCTGTACAGCAATTAAAGGGTTACTGTGATTATATATACAGCACAACATATAAAGCACTTTCAAGCTAAAAGCATCAATTGAAGCGTGCTGAAATCCATAGAGCCACCGGCCGGACGACCTGAGATCACACATATATCTAGTGGAGATGGCAAAGTTAGCGAACGTGGTGGCGGTTCTTGTGGTGGTTGCTTTTGCTGCAATTTGCCTCCACAGCGTGGAAGCCGCAGATTTCACGGTGGGTGGCTCCTCAGGGTGGTTCAATAGTCCTCCCGGTGGTGCTTCTTTCTACTCCAACTGGGCATCAGGCTTGGCATTCAAAGTAAACGATGTTCTAGGTAAATAAATGACCATCTAATCTTTTATATCTCTGGACCTAAAATATTTACGATGTTGAGTGTGCGTGGACTTGACTTGATATAAGAAAGTGAAGAAATTTCACATTATATGAGCTGGGCTGAAACAAGTGTACATTTATTTCTTTAGATTTTGAGTTAAGATGTCGTGTTGAGTTCACGTTCATTAAAAGATTCTAGCCTTCTTCCTTATGCTCTATTTTTTTTTTTTTTTTTCCTGTTGTTGCAGTGTTTAACTTTGCCACTGGAAGCCACGATGTAGCCATACTGACAAAAGCCAACTTCGACAGTTGCAACTTGAATAACCCGATTCAGTTGATTCGCAATGGACCGGCTAGAGTGACTCTGAACCGAACCGGGGAGTTTTACTTTGCTTGTGCTTTCACAGGTCACTGTAGCAGTGGTCAAAAGTTAAGCATTAATGTCTCAAACTCTTCTTCTCCCACGTCACCTTCGCCTGCGGGAGCTCCTGGATCATCACCCACGCCTCCCTCCAGCCAACAGTCTCCTCCACCATCCTCGGCCAACTCTCTGGCTATTACTATCCCTCTTCTTCTTGCAACTATTTGTCTGAGCTTGTTCCTTCATTTCTAGATATATTTATATCTGTGTTTTATTCACATATTGATGGGGTTTATTTTGCATTGGTGGAATTTAATTTTTGTGCTACCTTTCAAGTTTTGGTTCAGATGTAGTGTGTAGTTGCTGAACCAGTTTGTTTGGTGTATTATAATATCATATTGCGTTGAAAGAATAAAGATTATGTAGTCCCATGGTTAGCGGCGGAACCAGGAAATATTTTTAACTCAATCAAAAAATAAACATATTGAACTATTTACTAAATAATATGATATAATATTGAAAATACAAATAAATAATAACCAATAATTATAAATTAAAAAAAGTTATAAGATTATACTAATCTTTTCGTAGATATTTCAAACAAGAATTTTACTTTCCTCTTACAGCCCAATGACTAATGAACCAAACATTGTCCTAAAGATATCACATACACAAACATAATAACTATATGTATAATGAAATTTAATAAAATTATTAAAAACCGGTTAACACTTAATAGCATTATAAGAGATTATATGTTTTTCACTCAAAACTACCAATAAAAAAAAAAAAAAAAATCATACTTGGGCCAATTCGGAAACCAAAAACAAAACACAAAAAAAAAAACAAAAAAAAAACAAAATCAATTGACTATGACTGAAAGCATACCATAAACTTTGGATAGATTCCAATATGAACAATTTCTAATGGCAAGTAGGAATGGAGGTTGCAAGAACTCATTAGATGTTAGGAGTGGTTGCAAGAATTCATTTCAAACAATAAACAAAACAATATGCAAAAAGGTAAGGTATGGGGGTTGGTCTTGCTCAAGCAAATCAATTGGTCTTGGAGTAAACAAAACAATTTCTAATGGCAAGTAGGAATGGAGGTTGCAAGAACTCATTAGATGAAGAATCTAAACAAAACAATAAGGTATGGCATGGGGGAAATATCTTGGAGTACAAAATAGGCAATTGAAGTCGAAATATCCAGCTTGTAGTTGCAGGTGAGTGTTGAGATTTTGATTGTTCCATCTCTTCCATTAATTTACTTGTTGAATTCAAACAATCGTATTCAGAGGAAAATCAAGCCTTGAATTTCTACACAAACTAATCGTAATAAACACAATAATTATCAATCAACAATGGCAGAAGCAGAAGTATGTTATTCTACATGGCCTTTCCTTATTTTAGGTTAGCCACTTTCTCATGCAATTCTTCAAAGGATCAGTGATCTCTAGACTTGATGAGGGAAAAAATGATGCAAAATGAAATAGGCAATGGCGGAAGGAATCCAATACCTAATGGTGAGTTGACATTGTAGTGGTGGATGATCTTCCGAAAAAACCTCCAACTAACGTTGACAACAATGGCGGAAAATGGTAAGACTCAACGGAAAAGGGAGACTTTGTGGATAAAGACTGGAAAGCATAGATGGAGGAAGAGGACCTAAGGAAGTGTGTGTCGTGTGCATGTGCAAACTGATGGAGAACATTTGCAGACTGCGCGAGAGAGGATGGAGACTGCCAGACTGGAGAGCACAGATAACATAGCATAGTGGAGGAAGAGGAAGCATGTGCGTGTGGAGAACGTCCGAATGGGAGGGAAAAAAAATGAATAAAAAGAGAAAAAGAAAAAAAAAGGTGTAATTATAGAGAAGATAAGACATTAATTGGGCCAAATTATTGATCAAAATAAAATATTATATAATAAATACATATATTTTAATAAATTTTAGAAGGTCAACTGAGGCCAAATTATTAACCAAAATAAAATATTATATAATATATATATATTTTAACAAATTTTAGAAGATTTGAAAAGACTAGCTAGGAACTGTTCCGCCATTGCCCATGGTGGAGTAGGTCAATTTTGAGTTTTATTTTTTTCCCCTTTTATTAGCTATTAAAAAATTGTTTTGATTAAATTAATAAGCCAAAGTTGAATTTTAGTGATTTGAAAAGAAGTTAACTAATATGTGCATGCCAAGTTCTTAGGTGTGGATTTTTAAAGTCATGGGTTTCTTTCAATGCTAACACATTGCATATATGGTGAATAAAATATGTATTAGGACGGCGTAACACAAAATAAAATAAATAAATTAGACCAAGCTTTTGTGACGGTGAAAAGTAATGTCTTTAATAATTATATTCATTATTGAACTCGTCAAGATATTGGTTCAAAATTCATCTGGTGAATGCATAATTATACTCAACTATGCTTTAAAATTAATACATTTAAATATTACAAAATAAAGGAAAAATAATATTGATAATGGAATTCAATAAAAGTAATGACAATACGTAAAATATAATATTAAGATAGAAAATGTATTTGATAATAGAGTGTTTTCTTAAATTAAGAATATACAAAGCTTACAAAGTGGATACACCAATCAAAATGAGTATACTCCAATTGAGGAATAAACAAAATCAGATAAGTTTATTTGATTTAATGATCAATTAACAACTGAATAAATGGTTTATATAGATATCTTAAAAAATGGTTGGTAAACAAATATAAATTTTAAAAATAAAAAAAGGACGTCTCAGTAATTAATTTATGATGCAGGGATATCAATATATTTTACTCTTAAATATATAATATATTCACACACTTTACGATATATAAGTCTATCTATCATACATATGACTCTTCAAAATATTTTTCATTTCTTACATGTCCTTAATTTGATAGTTAAGTTAGCTTTGGAATGTATGAAATTAAAGTATTACTAATTTTGAAAGATGTCGAATAAGTAGTGAAAATAATGATAAATAATCGAGAAGAGTTGGTAAATGAACATGAAGACAATGGTGAAGGGAAGATCTGGGGACGCGAGAGACCGGGGCAGTGTAGTGGTTGAAAAGCTTATTGTTCAAAGTATATGTTGGTGCTAAGATGTACCATTTTTATTCATAAATCCTTTTTTAATTAAATCTTACATATAAAAAAGATTTAGTTAATTTAATGATTATGGGGTAAATTTTCAATTTTACCTTTATTTATGAATGAGATTTTTCAACAATTTCTTTTCTCTCTATCTTTAAAATTTATTGTCAAATCTCCTTCATTTTTTCTCTTTTCCAACGTGGCCAACCCATTTAAAAGAAAACATAAAAAATGAAAGAGGGGGGGGGGGGATTAAATAAATTATTGAATGAAAAAAAGCAGTAGTGATGGATGCATAAAATAGACATGGTGTTCCTGTAAATGACTAGATTTCAAATTTTGTTGTAAATACAACACTTCCCTGTTGTAAATATAGCATTTTTAATTTGTTGTAAATGTCAGGTGTTTAAATGTTGTTGTAAATATGAAATTTTTGTTGTAAAATGGTTTTGTATTAAATAAATTTTATAAATTCTTTTTTTGTTGTTGTAAATGACATTTCTATGTTCAAAAGTTGTTTAAAATATGGTAAAATGGACACAATTTCATTCACTACTATAAATTTAATGGCAAACTTATAAATCAACTATTAAATAAATTATTTTTTTGGTATAATTAATATAGTAAAATGGAAAAATTACTTATAAATTACTTATAAATAAGAGAGTGTGGTACTCATACTTTAGATATCAATCTTTTTTTAATTAACCGTTTTAATATAATTTCAACAATTTGTATAAAAAAAAAATCTTTCAACAAGAATCAAGCATAAGAAATATTGAGGGAATTAAGAAAGATGCATTAATCACGGTTCTAAACTATCTATATGCAAGCATTATATATGCTCAGTGTATACACATTATGGTTCCAAATCATTATTTATTATAAACCTATTATAATGGTTTTAATATAACACTCATTATGGATTAGGTTTTGGTGAGACCATGATCTACAATTACTGTGGTATAATTAACAGTCATTCATAACCAACCATTATAATATATAGTAATGTTGGCATGATACATAATGATCTCATATTGGCAACTGTTATTTATTTGATAACATGTATAACGGTTCTTCTATAAGAACCATTATTTTTTGAGCAAAAAAAAAAAAAAAAGGAACCATTACTACTAATAAAATAAATGGTGGTGCCACGCAATGTTGTCAAAATCAAGTTTTTAGGTAGACACAAAATGGGGTGGTAGAAACATAAATTATAGAAACGACACAAAACATATAGTTTTTACTTTTTACTGCTTAAAGTTAGAGCTCAAAATTATACACACACACACACAAAAAGAAAAACAATTATAAATCACAACTCAAAATTCAATGAACAACTTCATATTTAAAAGATATAACTCTTATAACTATATAAAACATTTAAAAAAAAAACAACTTACGTTTATAATTATGGAAATACATTAAAAAACTATATATAACTATCCACTCTCCACTCTCCAATAATTCAAGTCCAAGATGCATGGTTTTCAACTTTTTATCCTTTTTTCGAGTAAAAAAAAAAACTTTCATCCTTTTTTTCATTAAAGTAAAAATGGTAAACACCGTAAAAACGTAAGTTTTTACGTGTTTTTTTTACGTGTTTGAGCGGAGTTTTTACCGGTGTCTACTCATGACAATTTTTACTTACGTTTCAACTCGTACGACCCTAGTAAAAACGTAGGTTTTTACATTTTTACACTAGTTTTTTACAGCACTGGTGCCACGTAGGCAACTATTATGTATTTAGTACATTAATAGTGGTTTCTAAATATGAACCACATACTTTTATAATAAATAACGGTAATTATATAATAATTGTGATGTATCACTACTATAAATTCAAGCACATATAACGCTTAATAAATAACGGCTACATAAAATAAGCATAATGTATGTCAAGATAGAGGTCAGAATATATAATGTTAAATATGTACACCGTCATGTATTATTGAGAGACGGAATTCCAAAAACACAAAAAGTATGGTTGTAATTAATAATCATCATTTATTTAATGACAAATATGACGGTTTTTATGAAACAATCGTTATGCAACACTCACAAACAATTCTTCTTCTAACATTATAACAGTAAAAACAAATACTTAACGGTTCTAATAATTATCCGTAAAGTATAATTATATAAAAATGAGATATTGTTAGATTACTTCTAAGATAAATAAAATAAAATATATAATTATATAATTATAAATAAAAATATCTCCTATTTTTACTTTTAAGATAAATATAATATGTTAGAATATTAGTCTAATATATAATATATATTAGTATCTTAAGGAGGTGTGATAGGTGAGATTATGAAAAAAAAAAAACTATTTGAAAATACTTGACAGTTCTTCATAAAGAACTGTCATGTATTCTTTAAGAATACTTAACACTTATCAATGAAAACCATCATATAATAAGAAGACAAGATTCTTAAAAAAAATCATTTCACAATACTTGAGAGTTCTTCACAATATGAGCAATGAGCATGCCCAAAATGATGTTGAATTTCTCAACATAATCTTCCAATGTACCCTCCATATTCTCAAGCTTCTCTTCTTGCTCTTCCTAAACCTCAACCAGCTTATTATGTCTCTTGGTGACCTCAGAGACTATTTTCCAATCTCAGTCTCAATCTTCTCAGTCAACTCATGATATTAGGCTATGATTGAGGTTTAAAGTGAGTTTACAAAGCAACAGCCACAACCTTCTTTATCATTGTCTGTAGGGAGGCACCAAATTAGATGGATAAGGCTTAGTGAAGGCAGATTGAGCCTCATTGGCTCTAGAAGTTGTAGCTCTGGTCTCGGTGGGAGCTCTAGACTGTCTTGAACCCTCTCTAAAAGAAATCCTTATATGATTGAGGTGGAACGGCCAAACATCTGAGGTTTCACTTGTTTGTCATTCAACTCAAGATACCATATCTTTTGTTGAAAAAGAATAAGAAAAACTAAATTGGGAAAAGGGATAGTGGCTGAATTTTTAAAATCAAACCTAAATATCTTCATCTCATTATACACCCATTGACCTATATTATGAGGGATTTTGGCAATGATAGAGCAAAAAAAGAGTAGTTTTTTCTTGCAAAATGAGTGAAATTATTCCCTTTTTGAATGAGATTTCTGGAATAAATATACTAGAGGGCTCGGTGGATGGGAGGCATCTCAATAAGAGCAAAGGTTAGTGCACCTAATGGTTTACCGGCCTGAGGATTTTAAAAATATCCTCATAAGTATAGGTATTTTCAGGCACAAAGGGAGGATCAATAATCCTTAAGAGAGAGTTTAAGAATTCTGTTGTTATAATTACTCTCTTGTCCTTTACAACAGTAATCTTTCTCTCTTCCAATAGCTCATCATTATTATTTAAGCTATTGGCTATTCTCAGATAAAAGTATAATGATTTGACAACTAAAGGACAGTAAGTGGTGGGAATGGCTAGCAAATTTTTAAAAGGTTTAAGCCACGAGGATAAATCAAGATTACATTCATCCCTTAGCTTATCAAGAACAACATAAATTGTGGGACAGAAGCCATGGTTTTCATAATGCTCTCTATATAAATCTAGGTCAAACTCTGGATATGTGATAGGATTGCAAATAAATCCAGTGGGTGGAATAGGAGAGCTAAAGATTTCTACGAGAGAGGGTGGTCCACATACCTTAAAGGATTGACCTTGAGCATAGGATAAACGTCACAGTAGCTTTTTTGGGCTTTTTGGAACAGCAATCACAGGCTCTTTATTCTTTAATTGATCATCGCTTCAGACTTTGAACGAGTCTTAGAAGGTTGCTTTGAGGTTATTTGATCACAACCCCACGAGTCCTAGGTTTTGAAGGTGGGGTTCAACATCTGCTAATACCTTTGGCCAATATCATTTGGGTACCTCTTTGTCATGTCTAGGTTGTTTAGATGGTAGAGGAGACGATAAGAGTGTTGCTTCTGTTGGGATTTGTACAAGCAGTGAAAGAAATTTACTAAAAGAAACATCGAATCCCAATCCTGGATCTATAAATGGCGTTTAATTCGAGTAGTCAGAATCATACCTTTCGTATGTGTCTTGTTCGATCACTAGGAGCCAACTGAATGAACCAGCTCCCTCTACAGGTATCCACACGAGCGAGACCCCAACATAGGCAGCGTGCTAGCACCTCTAATGTTTTTCTCTGTGTCTTCTAGGGTTTCTCTTGTGGCCTTTTTATAATATGTCTCACTCACTGTCTTAAGGTTTTCAAACCCTAATGGCCGTATTATATATTCAAAATTAATTTTAATTAATTTTAAATTTGAATTAGATTAAAATAATATTAATTAAATATGTCCAATGATTTAATTTAATCTATTTATTTAATCCAAATTAAAAACCAAAGTGATTTAATTTATCTTCATAAATTAAATCGAGATATGATATCTATCTTCAAAATTAAATCTGAGATACGATATCTCTATTAGTTTTAGTTATTTAATTTATCAAATAAATTAAATACAAAACAAATACTACATAATCATATTATTATCTATATAAATAATATTATTATTATTTTCAAATATATATATATATATATATATATCCATCCTGCCTAGATTAAACATTATATTCATTAAATCTTAGACATATCTTAGATTCAATGAATCTGGACATTATAGTTTGTGTTGGGCTATTCTTGTGTATGACCCATAGGCCCACATGAAATTGGCAGTGGGCCAACACTGTACCAGCCTACAAGTCACAAGCGGCATCTACCAAGACATTACGACTACCCAATTCATATGAGGATCAATGATACGATGCAACCTATCATACAACCATGCCACGTCCCTTTGTCACGTGATAATTTGGTCAAGGATGAAGCATGGATAGTGTCATCCTCTTGTTCTTGACCATTACTTTCTCGATTCTTGAGTAGTCTAACAATTGAAATGGAAACTCATTTCCATCATAGTATGACCATACTTTTCTCAGACTTACTCATCGAGGGGCCCAGTAATATCTCTCTATAAATGTAAGGGACAAATCTCATCTTGACTATTTACATTCATCTGCATGAAAACCACTAATCCCGATCGAAGCATTTATCATCACCCGATCAAATATGACTTTTAAGTAGGTCAAAGATTAGTGACTCTCATATAGGAATACATGATGATCTCAGGTCAAAGGGCATTGTGACGTGATTATACATGAAATAAGCTTATGACTTAATCGATGCAGCTTTCTCATAATGGGTCGGTCCAGCACCTTGTAATCTTACAAGTGCCTAAGACTTTGATTTGTATCTTCATACCTTATCAAAGTTATACTAGTCTTATTTTATCTTCGCTCCCGCATAGATGACAAACCAGGAACATTTAGGACAACCGTTATGATACATCCAAGGATACAATCATCATAATAAACATGCAAATGATATGATAACAAAAATGGAGAAATATTTTAAATAACAATAATGTTTGAAGTACAATGATTGGCACCTCGGGCATAATTTCCAACAACTTCATGATTAGAAGAAGAAGAAAGATGAGATTCGAGGGGTTTCCTGGGATTCTTGGATCTCATATTGGATAATCACTCAATTTTAGGGTTTCAGATGCAGAGGGTTTCTGAAAGAAGACTCAAAGGATGCGAGAAAGTGAAGAGAAAATGACTATGCAGGTATATATAGTAAAGCGCCACACTTGAGTTATCACTTACTGACTCGAGTTACCTTATAATAACTCGAGTGTTCATGTAAAACTCGATTACCTGGACTTTAAGTGTGTGTTGTGAACACTTGAAAAGCGTCTTGCACTCGAGTTCTTCATTCTCTACTCGAGTTCCAAGTTGATTTTAGCATCATGAGCTCTCTGACCTTTGTTGACTCGAGTTTTCCATCACTTGAGTTTCAAACTCATTCCACACTTCTCATTTGACTCGAGTCCTCCATATGCCCACTTGAGTCATCCACTCGAGTTAGACTTTTCACATTTCTAGTGAAGAAGAGGCTTGCAAAATTTAGACAAAAGTCATATTCTTGATTTGGTGCAAACTTGAGTTACTTACCTTGAACTCGAGTTAATGAATGTTCACTTCCAATGAGACATTCTGAATAAGATATCTTTGGACTCTAAGAAGGACAACGATATAGTTACTCGAGTTCTGTTGACCCACTCGAGTTACCTTTCTTGCACTCAAGTTGATGTAAGATATGCACTGATAAACATGAGAAACATAAGGTACACAAAGCTGATGTTAACATAAACACTCTAGTGCAAATTCCTTGACTCGAGTTACCTGCTCGAGTTAAGGAATAGAAAATCAAGTTATTCAAAGAGTTTAGCAATTGAACACAAGTATAAAACACATAAAATAGGTCATACTCGAGTTAAGAAACACCAACTCGGGTTACCTACTTGAGTTGCCACTTAATCACTTGAATTGTTATCAGCTTCTTCATTGAATTTCAGCAATTTACTCGACATGACTCGAGTTAGTTCATTCTGACTTGAGTTTCCTTGACTTTGTGAATCTTTGTTTCTTTTCTTCTTAATAGAGATCCTGCAAAAAAAAACAAAAAAAAAAAAAATCTAGACACTCTGAAGCTTAAGTTAGTGAATATTTATCATCAAAACTATTTGAAATTAGAGGCATCACACTCTCTGTTGTATATTGATAATGAGAATTACAACATACTTATAGGGGAAGCAATGGAGAACAAAGGAGATAAATTAGGAAATACAATAAAGCCTAATTAAGACTAATAAATCACTAATTAAGGTCCTATAATCAGATCCTAGAATCAGATCATCAATCACGGGATCCTAATAAGTGAGTGATTTTATTTCCTATTCTAACACTCCCCCTCAAGCTGGAGAGTATATGTCGAGCAATCCCAGCTTGCCACAAAATCCTTCAAACTTTGTTCGACCGAATGGTTTAGTCAGGATGTCTGCAATTTGTTCTTCAGATCTTATGTAAGACAGGGTCATAATGCCTGCTTCAATCTTTTCTTTAATGAAATGTCTGTCTATATCAACATGCTTGGTTCGATCATGATATACTGGGTTTTTGACCATTTCAATGTTGGCCTTGTTGTCACACCAGAGTTGCATTGGTCCTTCATGTTGAATTCCCAACTCCTTCAATAATCTGATGATCCACATTCCTTCATAAACTCCTTTGTTAACAGCTCTCAGTTCTGCTTCTGCGCTGCTTCTTGACACCACTGTCTATTTCTTGCTTCTCCATGTAACCAGATTTCCTCACACGTATGTACAGTACCCTGAGGTTGACCTCCTGGTCTCTCTATCCCTTGCATAGTCTGCATCAATGTAGATTTCAATGTTTTTGGTAGTACCTTTCTTAAAGAATATTCCTCTTCCAGGATTAAGCTTTAGGTAGCTCAAGATTCTGTATACAACCTCCATGTGCTCTTCTTATGGTTGATGCATAAATTGACTTACTATTCCAACTGCATAGCTAATGTCAGGACGAGTGTGGGTTAAGTATATCAACTTCCCCACAAGTCTTCTCGTATCTTTTTCTGAATTATCCGGAACACCTTTTGGTTTGATCTGTAAGTGACATCCCTCTTCCATTGGTGTCCTTTCTGGTTGAGTGCCCAACATACCTATCTCATGTAACAGGTCTAGTGTACACTCATTTGAGATACATTGATGCCCTTCTTAGTTCTTGTCACTTCCATGCCTAAGAAGTACCTCATTTGGCCAAGGTCTTTCACCTGGAATTCAGTCGACAAGTCACCTTTTAGTTGAGCAATGGATTCTTCATCATTTCCTGTAATGATTATGTCATCAACATAAACATCAATATGCTGATTTTGTCATTAACACGTTTGGTAAACAACATGTCATCTGCTCGTCCTTGAGTATACCCAAGCCCTTTCACTGCTTTGGTGAATCTATCAAACCATGCCCTCAAAGATTGTTTCAAGTCATACAATGACTTGCTTAGCTTACATACAGCGTTATTAGGAGCTAAAACTCCATCTAGAATCTCCATGTATACCTCTCCCTCTAAGTTGCCATTCAGGAATGCATTTTTCATGTCCAGTTGGTATAGAGACCAATCCAAGTTCGCTGCAAGAAATAATAGTACTTGGATGGTATTGAACTTGACCACTGGGGCAAATGTCTCCTGATAGTCGATTCCATATGTCTGAGTGTATCCTTTTCCAACAAGTCTCGCCTTGTATTTGTCGATACTACCATCGGGATTGAATTTCAGAGTGAAGATCCACCTGTATCCTCCTGGTTTCTTTCCTTTAAGAAGAGTCGTGATCTCCCAAGTTTTATTTTCTTTGAGTACCCTCAATTCCTCTTCTGCAACTTGCTTCCAATTTGGATCAGCCAGAGCTTGTTGAAATGTGTTTGGAATGGTTATCTGTGCACTGTTTACAACAAAACTTTGATTTTTGCAAACAGATTACCATATAAGACAAATCTTTGAATTGGATGATGAGTACACGATCTTACCCCTTTTCTCAAGGCAATAGGCCAACTCGATTCTTCAGGATTTAATCCCGGATTAGATTCATGGTCGTTCCTTTGAATGGGAGAGATAGTTCTACCAGTGTCTAGTTCAGTTTGAACTTGTGAGTTGGACTCTGTCTCCTGTCGTGATCTGCATCCATCCCTAAATTGATCTCAACATGTGTTTCTAGTTCATTGGGTTCAGGTTGGGGTGGAATGTATGGATTAGGCAATGGATTAGGCTGGTTTGTGGGAGCAAGAGAGTCAAGAGAGGCTATAAGGTTAGGTGGCACAGATGATGTGTCAGGTGAGTTTGAGGCATTGGAACTAGAGGTTTCCAAGATTAGCCATTCAATATCAGAATACTCCCCCTGAATGGGTAATTTGGGATAATAAGCCTCGGCTTCTGAGAACACTGTATCCCGAGAGATAATAAGTTTCTTGGAAGACGGGCAGTAGCATTTGTACCCTTTTTGAGTAGAGGAGTAGCCAAGGAAGACACACTTGTCTGCTCGAGCACTAAATTTGTTGCCCTCTCTTTTGTGAACATAGACCACACAGCCAAACACCTTGGGAGGTAATGAATTGATGAGGGGGCAATTGGGAAAGAGTTCTAGAAGTTTTTGAATCGGAGTATCATATTTGAGAACTTTAGAAGGCATGCAGTTAATTAGATAGGCCACGGTGAGGATGGCATCGCCCCAGAATATGGTGAGAACATTTCGTTCCATTAGCAAGGCACGGGTTACTTCCAACAGGTGACGGTTTTTCCATTTGGCTACCCTATTTTGTTGAGGGGTGTAAGGGTAAGAAGTTTAGTGATGAATTCCTTAGTGATCAAGAAACTCTTTGAAGGCCGTGCTCATATATTCCTTGGCATTATCACTTCGAAGGACTTTAATGGATGTGTTGAATTGGGTTCGGACAAAGGTATACACTAGACCTGTTACATGAGACAGGTATGTTGGGTACTCAACCAGAAGGGACACCAATGGAAGAGGGATGTCACTTAGAGATCAAGCCACAAGGTGTTCCAGCTAATCCAGAAAGATACAGAAGACTTGTGGGGAAGTTGATATACTTAACCCACACTCGTCCTGATATTAGCTATGCAGTTGGAATAGTGAGTCAGTTTATGCATCAACCACAAGAAGAGAACATGGAGGCTGTATACAGAATCTTAAGCTACCTTAAGCTTAATCCACGGAAGAGGAATATTCTTTAAGAAATGTACTACCGAAACATTGAAATCTACATTCGATGCACTACCATGCGGGAGATAGAGAGACCGGAGGTCAACCTCGAGTGGTACTGTACATATGTGTGGGGAAATCTGGTTACATGGAGAAGCAAGAAACGAAACAAGATAGTATCAACAAGCGGTGCGAAGCGGCGAGAGTGTTAACAAAGGAGTTTGTGAATGAATCTAGATCATCGACATCGGAAGAGTTGGGGATTCAACATAAAGGACCAATGCAACTATGGTGCGACAACAAAGCCAACATTGAAATGGTCAAGAACCCAGTATATCATGATCGAACCAAGCATGTTGAGATAGACAGACATTTCATTAAAGAAAAGATTGAAGCAGGCATTATGACTTTGTCTCACATAAGATCCTCAGAACAAATTGCAGATATATTAACTAAACCACTTGGGAGAATAAAGTTTGAAGGATTTCGAGGCAAGCTGGGAATGATTGACATATACTCTCCAGCTTGAGGGGGAGTGTTAGAATATTAGGGATTAAATGCTCATTAATCCCTAATAATTGAACCCAGTATATCTTGTAATGTGCTTTTCTAATTTGAAGGCAACACGATCGAGTTCTTGATAGCAAAATCTTGTAATCTTTTGAATCTCAACATTGTAATTTTAACTTCACAATAACATAACAACAATAATTATAACACACACATAAGTTGACAACGTTTATAGCTAGAAACTTAAATTTCATCCTCTATGGCATGCCTAAAGTTTACATCAGAAGAAGCTTTACGAGAATCTACATTAAGAAAAATTTCAAGAAGAGAATAAGAAGATACTAAAACTCATAGTCTCATCTTGTTTCTAGACAATTTGACTTTTCAGAGAAATGACATACGGCCTTCTCCCTTCCTTGATAAACTTTTCTTTTAGATATAGGATTCATAGGTGTTTCGATCGCCTGTTTCGGTGTTTCCCTTGTGTGTAGTTTTCCAGCTTTTCCCTTTGTAAATTCTTTTATTATATTTTGTTAATGTGAAATATACTGTTTATATTAAAAATATTATTTAAGATTGTATTTGTAGGTTCGATTATTTATAGTTATTTGCTCTTTATTTTTTTTCCTACTGAACCTATATTTGTAGGTTCTGTGTTGAGCTAGAAATATAAATTCTGAGTTTGGTGTGAATTAAGACTGTCTCTTGTAAATACAAAGGTTTATTTGAAATTGAAAATAATGATTATCTTGCTTCACTTTTATATTACAAAGTAGCTTTTGTTATACTTGTTGTGAATGCGCGATTCCTATTATAAATTTTAGGAAAAATATATCTAGCTAGTTTAAACATGAAATTTGGTTGTGGTTATTTCAATTGCAAATATAAAAGTATAATTTCTTTGGGGTATTTATCTTATAGCCTTAATTCTGCGTGGATAATTTGTCTTAAGAACTATTCATGTTATGCTTATGTCTTAGCTTCATAGAGAGAGGGCTTATGCGCAAAATCGCAAAATCCTTTTTATTTCAAGTTAAATGAGTGTCTGTTTGAATTGACATAGTTATATGATGCTAAGGATTGTAACTGTCCATTTTATATATCTAAAGTTTGAAACTAGTTACTACACTTATTAGTCTGGCTCTTAGTTTCTAAATAGACCATATGATCTGAACTTATATGCCAAATGCCATAGTTTTGTTTGCTGCACAAGTTTATAGTAATTTGGTGTCTAAGGGTGGTGACTAGGCCATATTATCTACGGAACTTGGTTTGTGCGCATGTAAGGCTTGGTTAGATTTCCTTAAATGACTTTTTAATAGTGTGTCTTGAAAAAGATTTTTGGTAAATTAAATTTTGTTTACAGGTTTAGGTATGAGCATGAAGAATTGCTTAGTTAGCCATAATTGTGCATGAAAAAAAAAGAACCTTATTTGTAAAATCTTAAATTTGTGAGTTATGTTTTGGGTCTAAGAAATTATCTTCAGTTTAACTTTGAAAAAAAAAAAAACAATTCCGAGTGTCATATCTGATTGAATAAAAGGATGGTTGATTAATGTGTTTTATGCTTGCCATTTGGCCCGTATAGACGTGAACGTTATCACACCCACTAGTGATTGTTATTTTCCAATTCAGGATGATCAGAAGAACTATGAATTCTCTATATGCATTTTAATTTTACAAATTAATTTTAATTTTTGTACCTTTTCTGTCCCATATATATATTTATTCCCTTTCTACAAATTAATTTTAATTTTTGTAGCCTTTCTTTGTGTACTGATTTTTCCTCCAGATGATGATTATCAGCTTGTGGCATATGACAGTTTAATGCTATGCTGCTATTTGATACACTGTTCATTGAATTGTATTCATCTTTGGTGTTATTTTTCAAAAGATAAATCAATTCAGTATTTTTTTTGTAAGTTTTTACACTATGTGGACGTTGACCCTAGCTGGATGTTTAACAGGAAGAGGGGACACTGCCTGCAACTGGTTCTTATGATGTGCAAGCAAGAATTTGGACTACTAATAATAGGGCATTGTTTCTTTAGTTATTGAGTGATCAGTCATTATACCTTTGAAAAGCTATATTGGGGGAGATGAGAATGTGAAGTGTTCAAATTGCTGTGATTTTACTTTTTATCATGTGTATTTTGGCTGCTATTAACTTATTTTGGTGCTAGTAAAAAAAAAAAAAAAAAAAATTGGTGGAAGATAAGGTTAGTAACTATGAATACAATGTTATCTTGCATCAAATTTATGTAGTTGCATTCATCCTATAGGTTATGTATCAAATTTCTATATTGATCTTTTTACACGGGTAATTTTCTCTAGGTGAATATTTCTAATTTGCTCGTAGGACTGTTCAAAATAGACCCGTTTTGATCAAATGAAGGTGTTTTGGACCAGGTGAACTGAGGAGTACATTAAGCAAACATAAGGGACCCATATTCTCTTTGAAGTGGAACAAGAAAGGCGATTATCTTCTTACTGGAACCTGTGGTAAAACTGCAATTGTGTGGGATGTTAAGGCAGAGGAATGGAAACAGCAATTTGAATTTCATTCAGGTGAAGATTTTGATATGTATATTCAACTACGTTGACGAATGAGGAATTTATTTTCTTTTTGAAACATTGTTTAGGTTCAACTCTTGATGTTGTCTGGCGTAACAATGTGTCATTTGCAACAAGCTCCATTGACAATATGATATATGTCTGCAAGATTGGTGAAAACCGGCCTATAAAAACTTTTGGTGGCCACCAGGTTTGTACTCATGATTTCATTTTCAATGAAGTGTTTATTTCTTGTAATTTTATTTTTGAAAAGCGAAACCTGTCATTTTGCATGAATATTTGAATTTTTTTGTGTTTTAGATTGGTGTTGATTTTGTTGGTAAGTGATAATAATCCATGATTGTTATGTAACCCTGCCCCCCTCTCCTACTATGTGTATAAAAAATAAAATAAAAATCCATGATTGTTATGTAGATATGGAGTATGAAGCAGGACACATATCTCTATGATTTAAGGGAGCATACCTTGTACTCTGGGCTTTTGATTTTGTATATTTTCTAATGATATTTCTTATATATGTGATATTTTATTTTCTTTCGCATCATATTAGTTTTTATTGAATAACTCTTGTAACATTTTTTTAGGAGATATATACAATCAGACGGAGCCCAACTGGTCCTGGTACAAGTAACCCTAATCAAAAATTGGTGCTGGCTAGGTAAGTCTTTTGCTTGGTTATGTTATTTATGTGCAGTCCTTCAAAATATAATTTATTTAGAATGTGTAATTATTTGTTGATAAATGACCGTGGCAATTCTTGAACTTGTTGTTAGTGCTATAAAATGATGTCCCATATGGCGGGCGTGTTTGATTCCATCTGATTACTATGATTTGGTTTACAATATTCTGTTGTTGAACTTCTAAGTTGGCCTGTACAGCATGTCAATTTTTTAGAGTCAAAATCCATTTGAACATTATGCACTATTTTTAGTACAGTGGGGTTTCTGAATAGCTGCTTCTGTTTAGTGATTATCTTAATGGAATGCTTTCACCAATTAATTTGGGGGGTTTTTTGGGAAGTATGCGCTTGATGTTGAAGTATTGTGTGGTTGCCTTTTCATGCAGTGCATCATTTGACTCAACCGTAAAGCTGTGGGATGTTGAAGTTGGGAAACTTATCTGTAGCTTGAATGGACACAGCTATTGTTTTACAACATGTTAAGCAGTCATCTCTCTTTCGCTCTCCTTTCATACTTAAATTCTCTTTGTTGTTACTACTTTGCTACCTCTATGTCCATTTCATCGTGACCTATGTGTCTTGGGATATCTGTTATATATACATGCATGTATTCTGTTTCTAACTTACATTTTGTTGTTACACTTTCGAGCCAAAAATATAAGGTTAGCTGAGCTAACCTTTTAGCACATAGGTGTTGTTTATTTTATCACATTGTAGTGATTGTTGCTTGCGATATAAGAAGGTTTTTGTAAGGGATTATGGGCAGTGAATATACGAAGCAAAATATTTTTTTTTTTAAAAAAAAAACACTTACAGCTGTCTAATTCTAGGAATTAGACGCCGTAAGTTTAACTTACGAGTCTAAGTCTTAAAATTAGACTCCGTAAGTTAAGCCTTAAGGCGTCCTATTTTAAAAAAATAGACGCCTTAAGTATACTGGAAGGGTATTTGTGCCATACTTAAGACGTCTAATTTTAAAAATAAGACGTCGTAAGTTTTAACTTACGACGTCTAATTCTAATAATTAGACGCCGTAAGTTTTCCCTACTATGTCCCCCAAATAGGCATCTATCGGAAAAAGGATGTTAAATGTGCAAAAAATAGGACATCGTAGCCCTGTTTTGTAGTAGTGATTCTAGCCCTAACGTACCTTCATTTTAAAGTCGGTATATTTAATTTAAACATCTATACAACCATATATCACCAATTTCATAATCTGTCAAACAACTCTACTTTCTCTAATATGATTTTCAGAGAATATGACACCTCATACCCACACAAAAAATTAAACCCACAATCTACACACAATCAAAATTGAGAAGCTTTATGGAAATCATAAAAAGAAGGAGCTAACATACATACCCATGCCACTAACACTCAAGAGCCGAGAGAGGTTCGGACAATGTTCCCCCGGAATTAAACAAATGACGAGAATGAAACAGAGGAAGACGGCGGAAAGAAGTGAAGCTTCGACACAACACCTCCACACATTCAGCAAAGAAGAAATGAAGGATTTGAACGACTACTCCCAAACCATTCCAAGGTCAGACCAAAACGAGCACAGAACAAAAATCAAAGAAGGATCGAAACGTTTCAGCGATTTGGGTAAGGAACAAAGATGCCGACGGTTGAACCGACGAACAGCGGTGGACGGACCCACGGTGGCACAGAAGGGCCGAAGGACCGAAGGACAGAGATGACTGAAGGACGCTGGGGTTTGGTTCAGAAATGGTGAAGCTTCTGCACTCGCTGTCTTACCCGATACCATTCGTGCAATTTTTTTGTTTTTTAAAAAAAACGGATGTTCCGAATTTTTTTTTAAGCCGATAGAGCTGGTAATCAGGGCCGGCCCATGAAGGGCCAGGGCCTAACAAGACCGGCCCTCCAGGGCTTAAGGTAAGAAAACATCTGTTTTTCAAAGCTCGGCTTGAGAGCACCAGGGTGGTCGGGCCGATGGGCCGGAAGTTACTATTCCAAATTTTAATTATTTTTTCTTCATTTTTTAATGGAATATAATTAGTAAATTATAACACGAATCATCCAACAAATAAGCACAATCACTAATTCATAATTAAAAGCAAACTATGTTCACAAATAACTCACATATCTTAAATATAAGAAGCATATCACTAAGCGACATTAATACGATGACTATTATTGTCGTCATCTTTTCCACTATCATCAATTTCAATTCAAACACATTTTATTCTTCATCATTTTGAGTAGTAGTCTCTGGTTCAAGAGTAAAAATATCATGAATTTCTTTTCCCGCATCATGAACACATCGATAATTTTTATACGCAACAAATAATAATAAACCAAATTATAAAATTAGAGTATAGTTATTATGTATCTGTACTTAAATGGATAAAAAACTCTATAACAAATACAAAATACATATAACTTAATAAATTATCATCATATGTGAATCCATGCATCCAATTGTGAGTACAAATAAGAGCTTGAACATTAGATAAAAGACTAGAACTTCTATATTTTATTAGAACATGTGGGAAAAAAAAAAAAACTTTACTTGGCCCCAACTTCAACTTCAATCTTCAACTTTTTTAAGCAAAAAAAATTGAAGGGCCTAAAGGGCCGGCCCGTAGCCCTCCAGGACTGGCTTGTGTAAGCCCGTGGCCCTTCAGGGCCTAACTTCACTTCTCACCTCCAATTTCTAAGCCCAGCCCTTAAAGGGCTAGGGGTTAAACGGGTCGGCCCGATGGATCCGACTCATTTTGCCTGCTCTAAAGCTATATGGAGAATTTGATCGTGAATAGAGAAGCCCATGATTTGCTTTTCTTTTTTTAATATCCCTCTCCACTTGTTCCTATGAACAATGAGGTGGGAAATAAAATTGAGAAGCCCGATGGATCCGGCTCAATTTACCGGCTCTAGTAATTTGATAATGTTAAATTAGAATAAAATAAAATAGGTCCATTGTCTTAGAGGAATTTTAAACTTGGTGACTAAAGATAGATAACAAACACAAATTCAACTAGACAACCATTCATTTTTCACTACTACAAAATAGGGCTACGACGTCCTATTTTGGGCACATTTAACGTCATATTTTCTAGGGACGTCTATTTAGGGGGCGTAGTAGGGTAAACTTATGACGTCTAATACTTAAAATTAGATGCCGTAAGTCAAGACTTACGGCGTCCTAATTTAATTCTTAGACGCCTTAAGTATGCTGGGAATGGCTTTAATGGCTATACTTTAGGCGTCTAATACCAGGAATTAGACGCCTAAAGTGTGACTTATAGCGTCTAACTCCTAAAATTAAACGCCTAAAGTCCTTCTTAAGGCGTCTAATTATAGAAAATTAGACGCCGTAAGTTATACTTTAGGCGTCTAATTAATATAATTGGACGCCTAAAGTGTTCGTTTTTTTTTTCCTCCATTTTTGCTTCATTTGATTCCTTGCCCTTACAAAAACCTTTATATACATCAGCAGACAACAATTACCACAATGTGATAAAATAAAACAACACACCTATATGCTAAAAAGGTTAACTCAGCTAACCTTCTATTTTTGGTACGAAAGTGTAACAACAAAGTGTAAGAGAAAAACAGAATACACACATGTAACTAATACAGATAGTTCATGATGAATTTAGACATAGAGGTAACAAAGTGTAAGTGGCTAACTTCAATTCATCTTAACCAATTTGCTCTAAAACTACTACTACTTTTTCTATGTACAATAATCACCACAAAACGTCAAAAAGTTGTCTAGCTACCTCCTACTAATTATGCAATATAAAGACCAACTTCAATCATCTATGTGTTGAAGAAGATGCCCACTAACGGGTTTGAACCAAATCGATTTCTTCCTTCGAGTAGGCATCCTTAGTACCAAAATCTGTAAAATGGAAAACAAGGTATAAATTAAATCAATCAAGTGAATGAATGAATTACACAGCTAAAGTACAACTTCAAAAAATATTATCATTTGAGAATGAAGGAGCAAGTACATCCTCAAAATCTGAAGTACGTCCGCTCTGAATGATAGAGTACATGTAGAGCATAACGTAGTATCCACACTCCCAATTCCCTGGTTGTTGAGGGCACTATAAATCAAAAGCAAATGGTTAATTGAATTCTTTTTTAATGAATAAAGGCATGTCAAATTCCACTGTCAATGAAATAACTTGAATTGAAACAAACTACTTACTATCGGATAAACCCACGTCGGTTCTCTACTTGGACCCGCTTTAATCCCTAAATCAATCTATATGCCTTTAGTGCACTATCATTAAAATGAAAATGAGCAAACATTATAACAATTCATTTAATTCAAGAATATCAATGATTATGCAAAAAGTTTACTTACTTCCTGAACATTGTTTTTATTTCTTTGTGTGGCTTCCCACCCATGGAATCGAACCAATATACGGAGTTAACGGGTGGACAAACAACACACAAAGTATAATGATAACTAAAACAACACATACAAAATAAGATTAAGTTAATATAACAAGACAATTTATGCTTAAACATTTTAAATAGACAAAACTAAAATAAGTACCCTTCATGAATCGATGCTAGATAACAAGGCAATTTCGACTACGCCATTGTAGAACCCACATAAAATGTCCTTAATTCCAAGGTCTTGTGGCTCCTTGATGTGTTCGATGGACATAACAATCCATATGACTCATTTTTTCCGATTTGCATGCATAGGTTGTGGAAGAAACTATGATGGAATTAAAAAGATAAATGAATTGCTAAATATATAAAACGAAAAAAATCACATGATTAAATGAAAGGCAAAAAATTTACTTACAGGACTCCAAGTTTAAGCCAACATACATCTAGCTCCTTTAAATGAATAAACCGTGAAAGATCCGTGTTGTCAATTGTAAAAGGATATGATGGCACTTGTTGAACCAAGAATTCCCTCATGCATCTGCATGGGGACTTCTTTAATGTCATTGTACACCTGTTGCAATCGTGCCAAGAAAGGATATTGTGTCGTATGGTGTTCATCCTAGTAAGACATAAAATACAGATTATGAGTAGGTTGACAAGAAAATGTAGCAATCAGCTGTATAGTTTAAGTTGATGTCAAGATACAACAATTTAAGCAATTTCAAGTTTGACAACAAAAATCCCAAAGTCATAGCAAAAGGATGTCATACACAAAAGATTTTCTCTCATGCACATAAGCACAACAATAAAGATAGCAATAGTCTAAAATTCAAGTAATAGTTAGTATTTCCTACCATTGGAGGAGTCGGTGCGCAGTTAATAAGTTTCTTCGGCCAAAGGATAAACAATCCTATCGCCTCACCTAGTGTCGGAACCTCGTCATCAGGGATCGGGATGGCTATTTTTCCTTCCCCCTCTTGAACACACGTCACAGTCACCCTACGTTGATTTTTTGGAATTTGTTTATTATGGTGGGTGGTGAATTGTGAGTGAACAAGACCATCAGCAACAAGACGAAGTTGTGGGACATCCACATATAGCTTGCAAGGTTCTCCACCTTGTGGAGGGCGAGAAGGTTTACATTGTGGTACTTCCGGAGGGTCATAACTGTCTTTCGTGCTAAGGACGACCGGGGAATCCTGGGTTGTACGTTCCTTCGACGATTGCATCATAGATGCCACTTCACCACGTACCTGTGTCATGATATCTCCAAGGAGTTCCGCTCGAATTTTGGCCATAAGTTCCGGAGTAGGATTTGAACAACAATGTGGAGTGCGTCCAAAATATTTTTCGACACTAACTCCTCTTGGCTCCCCTCGAAGACAACCGGGTTATCCGGTTTCCCAATCGCTGTTGATAGGATGTCCATCCAGTGACTTGGTGTGAATGAACCTTGGTTGCTCTACTCTTCAAGTAAATCCTGTATCATACAATTTTAATCCAATGAAAATTAAATACTTGTAATATGAAAGAATTTGAAAAATACATACTTCAATTTTAACTACTTACGATCCTTTGCAAAGAACCTCAAAGCAACAACAGATTGATGAATTTGTCACCCTTAAGCCTCGCAGACTTTCCATTTTTCACAACGCAAAGGAGGATCTGGTGCTTGAACAACTATGCTAGGGTCTAATTTGGCAGCTTCCTTTCTTTTCTCCAACTCGTCCGCTATCATCCTTCGTTCAAGCTTTTTATAACCAGCTCGAGACATGTAATCTTTGGTACTTATTTGCTTGCTTGCTTTGCTTTATTTGCTTCACTTACTTCTGTGATACGAAATCAAAGAAAACTAAGTCAATGATGTCAAGTATATTGAATTAAAACATAAGATAAGATTTGAAAGAAATTTTACAATAAAATGAGGCTCTTGCCGTGACGCCACAAACGACCTCCAGGTCCTCGGAGAAATGTATGTATATTGAACACGGGGATCCTCATTATTCCGTGGCCCTCGAATATACTTTTGGGAGAGCTTATTCTTGAAATCTTTCCATCGAAGACGAACCTCCCCCATTAAATGCTTGTACATGGCCTTGTTGTCTGGAACATCGTACGTTTGCTACAAGGTAAATGATAAGATAATTACATTTCAAGCAATATGACTAAAAATACAAATGCAAATATATTAAAAGTTATTTACCAAAAGTTGTCGCCAAATCAATTATATTCCTTCATTTTTGGTGGAACCGACCTCCAAGTTGCATACACAATACGAACTTTGCTTCGAGCTAAATAGCCAAGATAGCTAGTGAACTTGTCTTCCTGATCACCAATTGGATTCTTATTAGCATCGAAATCCACATGTAGCTTCTCCCGTTGTTTATCATAACGTGCAACCAAAGCTCCCATCTTTGTGCTGCCTCTAACCCTTTTCACAACGGGTTCGGCTCTATCGCTATGTGACCCATCAGAGTTGTCCATGTTCTTGTTAAGACAAATAAATGTTAGATAGGTTATTAAGTTGTAATCAAATAAATAAAATAAATGGACAGTAAAATGAAAACAAAATCACACAATACTATTTCATAACTTAAGGTCTTACTTTAAATGGTTTCCCATATTCCTTCACAATGGTCATTTCTTACAACATATTCTTCATCATCTACCAATTCTGTCTCAGTTGCTATAGGAGGATTTCTTGTGAACGGTGGTATATCGTCAAGGTTGAAGAATTCTTCACCATACTTTTTTTTTTACTTTGGATTACAATGGACATCTTTTTATTTGCAGGGTCTGTGACATAAAACACTTGTTTTGCCTGGCTTGCTAAAATGAATGGCTCATCTCTATGACCAACTCTTTGAAGATCAACCGAGACAAATCCAAATTTTGGATCTCTTACAATAGCATTATTGCTAACCCACTTACATTTGAATAAAGCAACTTTGAACTTATTGTATGTCATCTCCCATATTTCTTCAATAACTCCATAATAGGCCATTGATGCTAATACAGGGTTTTTGTCTTTCGAACTCGAAAAGTGCATGGATTCAGCTTCAACCATCACCCCACTATTTTGCATAGAACTTTTGTCATCTTGGTCTTTGGTGTAGAAAGAATACCCGTTTATATCATAACCGCTCCAAGTGATGACTTGAAAAGAAGGCCCCCAAGCAAACCACTCGATTGTATCGTACACACGGTCTCGTGTGACACCTTCTCCTCGAACCACTTTATGAATGTCTTGTTTTGTTCATTCGCAATCTGCATGTCACTCTTCCTTGGATTCATATTCTTCAAACTCTGTCTGTGTTCATCTATGTAAGGTTGAACTTCTTCCATATTATTCAAGATATACAAGTGTGCCTGCAACAACTCTTCACGAGGCATATTCTTCATTTTGAGTCCTTTAGTTCCCTTGCTTATCTCCTCGTCATGCTGAGATTGTACCGTGGCCCCTGATAGATAATCTTTGCAAAAGTCCATAGCCTCTTCAATTACATATCTTTCAACTATTGAAGCTTAGGTCGATTAGGATTTTAGAATATCCTTTTAAAATCTTCATATATCGCTCAAAAGTATACATCCACCTTAGGTAAACTGGACCGCAGAGCCTTACCTCCCTTACCAAATGCACTATCAAATGCACCATTATATCAAAAAACGCGGGAGGAAAATGCATCTCTAGTTGGGACAAATAATATAACCTTCATTTTCCAATTCATCCAACCTTTCAATGTCAATGACTTTGTGACAGATAGCATTAAAGAACATACACAATTTTGTTATAGTAGTTCGCACTTCATCTTTCATAATGCCTCTAATAGCTATTGGTAATAGTTGTTGCATTAACACATGATAATCATGGGACTTCATTCCCACTAACTTCAAATCCTTCATTGACACAAACCTGCTTTCACATTAGAAGAATACCCTTGTGGAACCTTAATGTCATTTAGACACCCACACAAACTTTTTTCTCCGCTTTTGATAGTGTATGCGCTGCCGCCCATGTATGCGCTCTTACCATCTTCTTTTATTTGTGGATGTCACTACAAAAAAAATCAGTTTTAGCGACGGAAAAAATCCGTCGCTAAAAAGGGTTTTTCCGTCGCTAAATGAATTTGCGACGGAATTTGCGACGGATTTAGTCCGTCGCAAAAATCCTCGTCACAATTGCGACGGATTTCAAATATCCGTCGCAAATTTCAAATTTAGCGACGGAATTTTTTTCCGTCGCTAAAGCTCGGGATTAGCGACGGAAAAAAAAAAATTCCGTCGCTAAAAGCTGGGATTAGCGACGGATAGTGATCCGTCGCTAATCCTCACGGAGTTTAGCGACGGATTATTATCCGTCGCTAAGTTAAATTGAATTTTTTAAAAATTTAATATTTTTTTAATTTGGTTTTTTTTTAAATTTTTTTTAAAAAATTATTTATTCCTATCACAAATATTGATTTTAATTTTTTTTTTTGAGAAATTAATAAAACATTTAAAAATATAATAATAAACCTGTATATCATAAAAACGTGAAATAACAATCCGAAAGAGTTTTACACATCGAAAACAAAATATAAATAATATTGTTTAAAAGAAAATCTACTAAAATATAGTCTAAACAGCAGCATCATCATCATCATCAACACCACCATCATCATCCGCACCACCAGGAGCCGGCCCCTTACCCTTGTCTTTCATTAGGGATAGGAGTTGAAGCCGCATCTCCTCATCATCTCCCGTTCCGAGTCATCTCGCGCATCATCTCGCTCCTTTATCATCTCGTTCTTGAAGCATCTCGCTGCTTCATCATCTCTTGTTCCTGAATCATCCGCTGCCTCATTATCTCCTCGCTCCCGAGTCATCTGTCTTGTCGCTCGGCATTTCGCCCACTTGCCGACTCATCTGCGCTGCTTGCTCCTCCACCAATGCCTTCATCTTTTTTATCTCATCTACAAATGTATTAGGGAGTACGTTTATTTTTTGTCCATCATTTAAATAGACCAGGGAATGAAAATGTCACAATCAATAGCAAATGTATAACGTTTACCTATAGAAACACCTTCGGTCGGATGAGGAGCGCTTCATTTGCTTGATCGGCCCGCAGCCACCGAACCCAAAGACTCTCCCTTTCTTGTTAAATCCGCTGCGGCCTCAAAGAACAGACTCTCGTTATCGGAGTAAGACGATAAGGGTCGGTCCCAGATCTACGAGGCTCTATCCCGGCGACTTATGAAAGGTTTCCTACAAGGAAAAAAATACATAAATAAGACGTGTGAAATAATATAAATATAGTGGTGCACGAAACAAATAATAAATGCAATAAATGTCTCACCGCTATTTGCTTTGCCTTGGGGTTAATCCATTGCCTCTCACTCCCTTCGACCGCTTGGAATGGGTCCGCTCAAAGGTAACCCACTCAATCGATCCCTATGAGGAACTTCCCCGACTCGCCGCAAACACAAATGATGACCTTAATTAATTACTTCACGGTACAAAATATTGAATACATAAATAGAAAATAATTGTACTCACAATTTTTCGTCGATGCTCACTAATTGGAATGGAGCCACCAACATATGACGGTCCTTCCATTCTCGCCCTATTTTGCTTATTTTTGTCACTTTTGTTATGAAACTTGGGATCGGGCCCATTTTTGAATTAATTCATGCGAGTGTCGGGTTGAATCCAATCTTGCTTACCTCGTGCCTTCTCAATTTATAACACCTCTCGGACAACCACCGGCCTCCCTTATAGTTATAAGATTTTTTCAAATTTTCACGATCTTCGTGCAACGTCTTATACTCACGCTGCAAATCAATAATGAATAATTAGTGCTTTAAATTTTAAAAGCGTTTAATGATAAAACACACAACTTACCAAGAACTCTTCGAACCAACGATCCGATTCGCCTTAGGGATCCAGGTCCAACCGCCCCAAGGCTGATTGAAATTACGGAATATTTGGTTCGAGATCCAATCCGCAACCCGATTATAAGGGTAAAATCTGAAGACGAGCAGGACGGGATGCAAATTAGAGAATACCAACTAAAGGTAGAAAATCGTAACATTGCGGTAACTTTACATGACTTACTCGTTGTCGCTGTGAACAGATCCAAAGCTTACGTCGCAGGATCTACCGTTCCCGGATGGGTGATCTTTGGAGGAACTACCTTCTTCCCTAACCTGGCTCGAGGCGACGAGTGTCTTTGAAGGAAAGAATGTCAACTATATTGAATATGTTTGTACATAGATGGTTAAAGAGAACTTAACATATGTAAATCAATCGAAATTGTAAAGTAAACTGTTGTGCCCCTTGCTTTGTGGATCACCTGGAAGTTCCTAGCACACGTGCACCGCCCATAAAAGAGTGGGGGTCGGCGGAGAAGATGACATATGAAGTGACGGTGAAGATGACATATGAACGACGGAGAAGATGACATATGAGGCGCGGTGAAGATGACATATGAACTGAAGGTGAAGATGAGATATGATCAAGTGACGGCAACTCCGGGGAGCCGGGAGAGCCCTGCGAATAGAGGGGGCGGATGGCGTCGCCCTACCCCTACGATAGGACGGGCCGAGATCGACCACCACCACGTCCACTACACGAACGCCCTCCGTATGCTCCATCTCTGAACACTCATAAACATTATGTCAAAATGTATATAAAGTTAAGAAATTTAATTAATGACACTGGCGAAGTAGGATGTATCTAGTATAATATATCGTCATAGACAAAAAACTAACACAAATCAATCGGACGATTCTGTTCTTCGACCTCTGCTTCCATGCCTTCCTGGAGTCTCATAATCGTCGAACTCAGATTCACTATCGAAAAAATCTCCCTCGCCTCATCGTGTCGATTCCTCATCATCAATTTGAATAGGAATCAACTCTAACTCCATGAAGAGAATCGAGCAGCATTGCTCGGTATATCGTCGTCGGCAACGTTTACAAGTACATGTTCCGCGTCGGCTTGGAACGGTTCCTTCATACCGTCATTTGTTTCGACTCTTTCGACTTGGGTATAATATTTCGTGCTTTGGTTTTGATAACTCCCTCCACCCCTTGGCGCGATGTGGGGTATGATGTATAGTAAACTTGTTCCGCTTTGTTGAGCAAGGATGAAAGGGTCATAACCAACCGTATATCTCCTTGTCCCGGATCTCAACATTTCCATATTTGTCCACTTTTGTCCCACGCGGACTGTTATCAAACCACTCACATTTAAAAAGGGTCACCAACTTGTCCCACGGTAACTCGGCTGAATTATGTCGTTAACTTCCCGTAGTAGTCGCCCTCCACCCCATCAACTTGGTCACCTCGACAACATACACCGTAATTGCAACATACGATTACTGCATTCGCTTCAGGTTGAAAACCGATACCCATTGATTAAATATTTGTTGCACTTAGGGTAACAACTATTGTAGCTCCATAAGATAAACTCCATGCAACTTCATTGGGATGCGGTGGATTTTTCACGAAGTACTCTCGAAACCATTTTGGAAACTCCGAGTTCGTGAATTGATCAACTTGGGATTCCGACATTGAAGGATTTTCCGATCGGACCAAATTAGAGAAGTGATTTGTAAGAAAAAATGAAGTTAATACTTCAATACTTACCGTAACAGTAAAAAGAAAAGAAATCTTACTTTAAATACTAGGCGGCCTCTTCACAGTTGTTAAGAATGTACCACTCCGCTACTTGCTTATCTCTTCCGTCAAGAGTTGACCTCCAACGTTTTCCCACGACTCGGCTACTCGGAAAATTAAATATTGATTTTTGTTTGCTCGTATCACCGCCATCGTCGTTGCGAGACACCCCTCTCCGGCTTGATATCGTTTCGGGGGATAATAGTATGACGCAAATTTTGTCGCCTCTTCGACTAGATAAGCTTCGCGATAGATCCTTCAACGTACCTTGGATTTTTTATCTTCTTCTTAAGTGTGCGTAAAACCGCAATGGACAATGAGAGAGTATTTATAAACTAAAGTATCATGTCCTTCAATTAATAAATGTGCGAAATAAATATATATATTACCTCTCAAACGGATACATCCACCTATATTGTTGTGGCCCTCCTACCTTTGCTTCGTAGGCCAAATGAACAGGCAAGTGTTCCATTGAGTCAAACATGCTTGGAGGAAACACCATCTCTAACTTGCATAGCATTATTGGCATGCTCGTCTCCAGGTGCCGTAACTTTTCAACACTAAGCTCAGAAGCACAGATTTCTCTAAAGAACATGGAAAATTCAGTCAGAATAGACCATATATGCTTCGGAAGTGCTTTGAAGGCCACGGAAGCAATCTACGGAAAAAAACATGACAATCATGACTCTTCATCCCGAATAACTTCGCCTCGTGCATGTTGACACATCTTTTCAAGTTTGACGCATAACCGTCCGGGAGTTTTAGGTCTTTAACCCATTGTAACAACTCTAAATTCCCGTTGTTTGTTGAATGTGTACGGCGCTCTAGGTTTGGAAGGCCGTCCCATGCCATTCTCGCACCAAATTCAAATCGGCCTTCGCAAATCGCTTCTATGTCGGGGTCTTGCGTTGGCGTGTCCTTCGTCTTGCCCTTGGTGTCCATCACGGTGCTCGAATATTGCAAAACACATTCCTCTCAATATGCATGACATCGAGATTGTGTCTTAACAATTGATCTTTCCAATATGGTAGCTCCGAATATCTTTGCGTTTGTTCCAATGATGATCAACGCCGTATCCTCGGGTTGGCCGGAAGCAGCCCCCTCTTCAACACTTTGAATGTACTTGACCTGTCCCATACTTCTTCGCCACTTAAACGACGAGGTTGATCTCGCTCGTTCAACCACATTCGCGTGAAGTCTTTTCTATTTCTCCTAAACGGATGATCGGGGGTAGGAATCGCCGTGCTGTCAAACCAACGAGACTTTGTGACTATGTTCCAAGGTAAAACCCCCGATACATTCAAGACATACCGGGCATGCAAGCTTTCCCGACGTTTGCCAGCCACTCAACATCCCATATGCAGGGAAGTCATTTATCGTCCACATTAAGGCAGCATGCATTGTGAAATTCTGTCTCAATGATATATCATACGTTAGAACCCCTTCAGTCCACAATATCTTCAGCTCGTCTATCAAAGGCCTGAGGTACACATCTATCTTCTTTTTTGGGTTGGATGGCCCAGGGATTAACGCGTTAAGAAACAAAAATTCTCTTCCCATGCACATAGAAGGTGGGAGGTTGTACGGTGTCACAATGACAGGCCAACAAGAATAAATCCTACCCGTAGTGTCGAAAGGAGCGAACCCATCTGAACATAGACCAAGACGAACATTACGGGGATCCATAGCAAAAAAAGGATTCGCCTCGTCAAATTTACGCCAAGCTTCGGCATCGATGGATGCGTCACAAAGTTTTCATCCTGTGATGCTCCGGTGCCATCTCATGTGACGTTTGTTTGTTACGATGCATACAATCTCGAAGTCTGGGCACGAGAGGAAAGTACCACATCTTGCATAATGCTTGAAGGGTCGTTTTCCTTCCATTCCTCACAACTTTATATCTGTCATGTCCACAGAATTTACAATTGGTCAGCTCAGCATCATCTTTGTAATACAACATACATCCTATGGGGCAGCAATGGATTTTTTCACATCCAAGCCCTAGCTCTTTCACCTTTTTTTTTGCTTGATAAAAATCCTTCGGCAAATTATTGTCTTTGGGAACAACCTTACTCATGATCTGCATCATTTCGTTGTAATTCCTCTCACTCATGTGGTGATCAGTCTTCAAGCTTAGTGTTGCTAGGGTAGCCGATAGCGATGAATATTCACTATTTTCGAAGTGTTCACAACCTTCCCACAACGGACGTTGCGCTTCTTGAAGCATTTTATAGAACCTATCGGCCACGGATGAGGATCCTCTCCCATGTATGATGGTTGATCGCATGTATGTGTATCGGTCTCCTCTCCCATGTATGAAGGTTCGGCATGAGTAACGGGATCGAAATATTGGCCGTCGACGGTCGGCGTCCATAACCAACCGCGATATTGATTAAGGTTGTCTCGATGACTCTTTTGTCCCCGTAATAACCACTCGGTATCTGTCGGACTTCGCCATGACATTCCCAACACTCATAATCCTTCATGAATCCCTTTTTACACAAATGGATTTTCACCGTCTCCGAATCTTGAAATCTTAAACATCTACATTTGACACATGGACAAGCGATCGCCCTACTTGAATTAGGTGAATGTGCCAAAGCAAATTGGATGAACTCTTTCAAACCCGCCAAGAATGGTTGAGTTAGTTCTCTTCTCTCAGTTAGACGATTGTACATCCAACTCCTATCACGATCGCCCTCCATACTTCCTAGCTATGGCAATTACTAATCTAATTAACATCTCATTATGCCACAAATATATATATATATATATATAGAAGTGCCGCCAACCAATTGACACTTACTCAAGAAATTAAGAAACCAACACATGCATTGAACTAATAATGTAATTTTATAGTTGTAATAAAATTCAAGGTTAATGAATTATAATCTTTTAATTGTTCAAATTATCCATCCATATGTATAACTTGTTGACAATTTTTCACAAACAAAAACAAAAAGATAAATAAAATATGTAATTCATATTTTCTAATTACATATTTCAAATTCTATATATTACATATACGAAATTCTATAATAAAATAAAAAGTTATAAATTAGAATACTCTAAACCCTAATAAAATAATTATATAAATTAATATATATATATATATAAATAGAAATAGAAATATATAAAATAAATAATATTATATCCTTATTCTTATTTTTTTAAACAAAGAATATACTAATTAAATATTCTTTTTTTTTTTATACAAAATTAAATATTCTAATAAATTGAAAAATGGAATAGAAATATTTATTAACATATTATAGATTATTAAAAGATACTTCCTAAATTGACATCTTCCTCAAACTTAGTACATAAAACTAGTTTAATTAAGATACATATATAAAAGCAATATAATAGTAGTAACTTAAAAGGTAAAAGCGTAATCCGATGTTCACCCATAAAAAGAAGAAATTATTTCATGCATGTACACAAAATTAACAGAACACGTACACCTTATTTTTTTTACCACAACATAACCATATACATAAAATTTTCGGAGATATAAGAGGTATATAACTAATAAAGACAACAACATTATAACTATTTTAACAAGAAAATTTACGACATCAAAATCCACGCATGCAATTGTAGGTTTTTTAGGTTTTCAAATTTTTCTACCCAGATTTATCATGAAAGAACGAATATCAAATATTATAAGAAGTTGTTAGACTTACCTGGAGGTTCACCACAAGTAAGGAGTGCCGAAGGTTGTGAGGGCAAGAAGGAGCAGAGGAGGACCCAATAACGAACTAGAGACCACCTAACTCACTTGATCTTCGCCTCCAATACACCAAAAAAATTTTGACCTTTAGTGATTATACTACTTTAGGAAAGGTAGAAGAGAGTAAAATAAATAGTCATAGTTCTCACCTTAATCTTAATCTTTCTAAGCTTCTTGGATCTTTGTAGGCCGCAACAAGGAGGGCGGGAGCAACATAGGAAGAGGAAGGAGAAGGGGGGTGGGGGACGATGGAAGGAGGAGGGGGGGGAGGTCGCGGTGGAAGGGGAGGAGGAGGGCCGGCGGTGGACGGGGAGGGGGAGGCTCGACGGTGGAAGGGGGTGGGGGGGGGGTCGAAAATGGAAAATGGGGGGGGGGGTCGACGATGGGTGGGCTGGGCGACGAGGGAAGGAAAATGGGGAGGTGGAAGGGGAGGGGAGGGCCGGCGGTGGAAGGGGAGGAGGAGGGCCGGCTCGGCGGTGGAAGAGGGAGGCTCGGACTCGGTGGTGGAAGGGGGTGGGGTGGGGGGTCGGAAATGGGAAATGGAAAATGGGGGGGGGTTCGACGACGTCGAAAGGGGAAAATGGTAAGCTGGGGTAGCGACGGAAATTGTTTCCGTCGCAACCCCTGACTCGAGGTAGCGACGGACTCTAGTTCGTCGCAACCCCGGCTAGGGGTTGCGACGGACACTTGGTTCCGTCGCAACCCCCGGCCCGGGGTTGCGACGGATTGGCTCCGTCGCTACCCCGGCTCGGGTCGTGACCCCCGGGCGCAGGGGTTGCGACGGACGGAGGGTCGTCGCAACCCCCGGCTGGGGTGCGACGGACATTAATTCCGTCGCTAACCCCGGGCGGGGGTTGCGACGGACCCTCAATCCGTCGCTAATTTTCAAAAAAAAAAAAAAAAAATTTGTTTTTACTGCGAAATTTGCGACGGAAATAAAATTTCCGTCGCAAATTCTCAATTTTTTGCGACGGAAAATTTTCCGTCGCTAAATCCGTCGCTATTTCCAATTTTTCTAGTAGTGTGTAAGTTCTCTTATTCCCATATCTACGAGGTCCAGTCTCGCACTAATTCCATCCTTAGTCTTCCCTGGTACATGTAAAAGTGTCTTGACAAGGCTATCACAAACGTTTTCTCCACATGCATCACATCAAAGGCTGTGTCTCACATCAAGACTACGCCAATATGGAAGGTCAAAGAAAATTGATCTCTTCTTCCATATGTTCTTCTCACCCGCAATCTTTTTTGCTTACCTAATATGACATTGATATGTTTCACACGACTATAAACTTCATCTCCGGTTAATGCCTTTGGTGCCATTCCATGCTCCGTAAGCCGTTAAAACGCTTTCTTAACCTACGATACGGGTGGAACCGATGAAGAAACCTCCTATGGCTGAGGTAGACCGTTTTTTTCCGTGCTTTAGTTGATGGAAATGTGTGTCGATTCACATATCGGACATGCTTTATGCCCTTCACCTTTGTACACGACAAATTTCCGTATGCGGGAAAGTCGTTTATTGTGGTAAAAATCATTGCACGCGGCTTGAAGGACTCCTTCTTATATGCATCAAACACATCTACACCTTCCTCCCACAACTTCTTCAAATCCTCAACCAAAGGCGCCAAGTACACATCGATATTGTTCCCGGCTGTTTTGGTCCAGAAATCATCATAGAAAGCATCACATACTTACGTTTCATACATAGCCAGGGAGGTAAGTTGTATATTACAAGGAGAACTGGCCATGCACTATGGGTGCTACTAAGAGTTCCATACGGATTGAAGCCATCGTACAAAGCCCCGATCGAAGGTTTCTTGGCTCTTTTGCTAAATTGAGGGAACATTTCGTCCATTTTCTTCCATTGCGAGAGTCGTAGGGTGCGAAGATATTTTCCATCAAATATTCTCTCATCGAATGCCATCTCAACTTCTTCGTTGTCGATGCCGGTAAACGACGCTTAAACCGCAGTATTATTGGAAGATAGCACAACGCCTTTAAAGGTTGCCTTTTTATTTTCCCATCTCCAGAACAACCATCTTTCTTCACTTTGTATCATGAAGTTTTACACTTCGGACACTTACTAAGGCCTTCATACTCATTTCTATACAATATGCAGTCATTAGGGAAAGAGTGTATCTTTTTATACTCCATACCCATGAGACAAGATTTTCTTTGCCTCATACATACGATTTGGAAGTACATTATCATCGGGAAACATATCACACAACAATTCAAGCAAAGCATTGTGAAACTACTATCGGTCCACCCACAAGTTGCCTTTAAGTTGACCAAATGTAACGTTCCTGTCAGCCGTGTATACTTAGTACACCCAGGGAACAAAGGTGTCTCTGCATCACTCCGTACCCTATCAAATACATGTGGTTGTGCAAAAGATTGTACCTCAACATCATGAATCATTCTCTCCATTCCATCATCATCTACCTCAACTTCATTTTCATGGGACGCAGTAGTTGTTACTTCCTCACCATGCCATATCCACGTTGTGTATCGAAGGTTTATTCCATCACAAAGTAAGTGATCTCTTATATCAGCAATATCCCGTTGATTATCATTTAAACAATTCACACATGGACAAAAATACATCCCATTTTTTGTAGCCACATTCCTTCTAGCAAATTCAATAAACTCTTCCACCCCATTCTCATATTCTTCACTAGTTCTCAAAGCATTCATCCAACTATGATCCATTTTATTACCACCTACAACATTTCCTTCTAGCAAATTCAATAAACTCTTCCACCCCATTCTCATATTCTTCACTAGTTCTCAAAGCATTCATCCAACTATGATCCATTTTATTACCACCTACAACATTTCCAACAACACTCAAGTTTAAAACAACCTTAAGAATGACATGTTTTTTCCTCAATCTTTTAAAAAAATTCGATAGCATTTCCCCTTAAAAGTAAGACATCCCAAAATTTCAATAATAAACAATTTCATCTTAATTCAAACAAAATTTACTAACTAAGGCAATTCAGAACAATATCAACTATTAAATCTAGTACTTTCATCAACAAAGAGAACACTGAAATTATTTGTACTAACATATACTTCAATGGTAATGGTAAACCATGAAGCCATCACTTTTTTAATGATGATAATATAAAGTAGTAACCATGATAAACATACCTCTGTGAGAGACAGGTGATTAACGGGGAGGTAACTAGTAAATGACTTTGAGTACGCATAATTATCATCATGCAATTAGAGTTACGTTAGACAACATTATATGGTTGAAAGTTGAATAACTAGTAGTTAAAAATAATTAAATTTGCACAAACCTCGGGAAAACTATATAAGATGCCCCAAACTAGGTACAATCTTGAACCTATCGTGGCAAGGTCACGAGAAATAGGAGAACGCACCGATACTTCATCATTGAAAAAATAGAGATCCATTAACTAAATGACACTTCAAGTAAATCCCTATCCACATTAAGCCAAGGTAATTGAGACTTGAGAACTTACTACTCACCTACTAAACCATGAAGATTCGCATAATTATTTAAAGAAAAGAGAAACCAAAGGAAGCATAGCAATCAATGTCCGAATTAGCTTTTTTTATTTTTTTCATGGTTCAATTTTGTTTTTCATCCCTTTTGTTTTGGCCGTATGGTCTACTCAATCTAAACGCATAGTTTAGCCATGAAATCCTTAATTTAGTCTTGTGCCTTTGTATTCAACAACGCCTAAATTTCTTCAAAGTTGAAATAATTGATCTTTGGATGGACAAACTTTCCCTCAAAACCTACTCATGTTCTAAAGTTCCAGCAAAAGTAGGTACAACATATAGAAGACAAAACGCATAATGTGCTATGTGCCTAGCAAATTGTATGTATAATGGGGAAAAATAATGTTATATTCATGATATGAAGAAAGCCTAAAATGTAGAAAGAGGACCTTATCCTCTTTATAAATAAACTTAAGGACCTAACCCCCCCCCCAAAACAAAATTTGATTGTAAAAAGAGGACCTAAAATAAATAAACTTAAGGACCTAATCCCCCCCCCCAAAAAAAAAAAAAAAAAAACTGCACCTTATTCGAGAAATATAAAGAAGTGTGCATACTCCAAAATAGTTATTTTATTGCGAGATTAAGAACACCAAATGGTGCGGGAGCAACCTTCTTCTCGGCTTCAAAGCATTTCACGAAAAATCTACGCTGCACGTTGTAAATTTCTAAATGTACGATTTCTATTCCAAAATGACGCAAATTTATATCTTACTCTACCTGAAACAAAGAAGTAAAATGATGACTCATTATTGACAGAACTAGCCATATCAATAAAAAAGGCAACTATTTGCTAAATTTTTTTTGTCAACTGTTCCCTTCTAAATAAACATACTCATTGGTGTTATGTGAAAGAAAGGTTTTCAGATAAAATGCCCAATAATATAACAACATGTCCATCATTGTGAGAGCAAGAGTCGTCAACAAAGGATAGAAATTCTCATACTAAAACAAATGGCATGTTACAGATACTATAAATGTCCATCACAAAGCCCAAAGATTTGGACTGAATTTTAATTAGACAATTGCATAGTAAAATAATTAACATTCCTTCACTATTCCAGAAAAATATTAAAGGAAAACCATTTGAACTAATCACTAACCATCAGGACTTTACAAAGGAGGTACACCATGTCCACCCGCACCCATGTGAAGAATAATTGTTATTGAAGGATTAATAAATGCATGCTGACTCCATCAAATCTTCCATAACAAAACAATTCCAATGGATGTAAGTTTGACATGTATGGGGAAGCAAAAATAACAAAAGAATGGAAAAATAAATTGTACCTCATCTATATCCTCAAATGGAATAACCACACAGCGAGATGTTTAAAACACTAAGTAAAATATAAATGGTTTCTAGTAGCCAAAAAAGAAACAATAACACAAGCTTCAAGTAATTAACAACAGACAATGGATTGACCAGGATTGACAAAGGAAAAAAGGCCGCATATAATGAGACTTTTATATCAAATTTCAGGTTCAAACAACACAAAATATAGATCCAGACAACCCAACCCAATCACTTGGATTTGGGCTTTTCAATGTGGAAATATCTTCTCCCAGTCACCTAAACTACATTCAAGCAATGCCCAATACCCACAATATATAATGCACACGGCAATAGTGGTGACTGTTTTTGTATCATTCATTCCTCATATTGTAAATAAGAGAAAATCATAACCATGTACATAATTCAATTACTAGTTAATGAATATACCTCTGTCATATCCAATGCTGCCGTAGATTTCTTCTTCCTTGACTCAGAATCAGCTAATTGAACATTCTTTGATGTATCATGCTCTTGCAAGCCTTGTTCGAGTGTTTCTTCCACACTAACAAGCTAAAAAAACACACAAAATTTGCTTTTCATTGATTTTGTATTTACAAATATATTTTTACAACACCAACTACATCAAGGTTTTGCAAGTACCGTACTTTTTCGAATTTTTAATTTGGTAGCTATATATTTTTTATTTTTATTAAATCCTTCAATTTTGTTACGTTAGCATCATTTTCTTTGTGTAACTTTGATTTTTTAGCTCGTAGCTTTGTACAAGGCTAACGATGACGACGAGTAAGTTAAAGGATTTAATAATGAGACAAATTTAAAAAGTATAGGTACTTAAAACTTAAGAGAGTATAGGTACTATTTGAGCCAAAAAAAAAAAAGAGAGAGTATAGGTACTTATAAAATGATTTCCCATAGCATAATGAAAAACCATGCATCCATTATAGGGAATCACACTCATTTCCCAAATAAGAAAAATTATTGTTGTAAGGTTTCTGAGCTTGGAGGCATACCCTGACCCTGGTGGGATACCAGTATCTACCCTCACTTAAACTTTGATATATCAAAAAAAGAAATTATTATTCTTATTATTATAATCATAGCCTTTTACTAACTTATCTACTGTTTACGACTAGACCCACTTATTATTAAGAAGCTATGTTTGTGAGATTAAGCTGGGTTTTATTTCCATTATCCATGCAGTGCTTAAATAACATGCAATTATTGTTAATGTCAACAAAAATTCAAGTCAATTAGGTTAAGCTAAACAGATCCAATAATAGAAAACTCATTAACTGCACGTAAGATAGTTCTGAAACAAAAATCATCTAAGACAAACTAATTGCTTTGCATGCTGAAACCAGAACCAGTTCAATCTCTCAAGTTGAAGTCGCTACTTTGCATTACTCAAATAAATATGCATATGTTCAAAAGGTTAAACCGCTAGCACTAATATTCTGTGTTTAACCTCAGCAATTTTAGACATTCTCAATGTTAGATGGTGCAAATCCTTAAATGTTGCACTACAGTTTTATGATACAGTAATGGATCAGAGTTATCATCTACAAAAAGATTCCTTACTAGAAGAACAACAATGGAGGTGGTCATCAACTCATATGGTTTGGCAAGGACCAAAGGCCCCATTGACATAATTACAGTCATGAATAGTCCCTCCTTATATAAATAAAATCTAAATAACAAGCCACACTATCAATTGAACAATATGTTGTTGTGTAAATAACAGTTCTAATTTGATATATAGGGGCTAGCAGGTTGAGTGAAGCATAGTTACCTAACATTAGTAAAGGAAAGAAAACAAGAGGGTCCAAAGCCATCGTGCTATCGTGTAAGTGGTTTATGCATTGAGTTACACTTAGAGGAATGTCTCCTGATGAAATCATTAATTCAGTACAGTGGGTAACAACTTGTCTGTGACATATGCACATGTTTGACACTAAGCATTTCTAGTACACAAGTTTGTGAACCAAGTTGAGTGGCACAAGATTGATTCATAAACCAATATTTTGAAGTACCATAATTTATCTGATTAAAGCTTTGATCTGTAATATGCGCTCACCAAATGCTTGTTTCAATCAGTGACAACTAGAATTTACCCATTTGGAACACACAATCCCTAGCTTGTTTAACGATTATTCTTATGTTGTACAGTTTCCATCTTTTTATCAACATTTTTTTAACCAAAAAAAAAAAAACTAGTTCCACGGTCAGTAAAGTTAACTAGAATTTTATAACATTCATATAAATTTTCTTTGCATTTTTCCATATGCAAAACATGTTTAATCTCTATTCAGTTGTTTTTGACAAGTGGTCACATTTCATTCCATCCAAATAAATTGAATGAAATAGGAGGGTAAGCATTCATCTACTAGTTCCAAATTAAGATGCCATTGCAAAATCATCCATAACCCGTGTCAATATGAAGAACCACACAAAAAAAGCAAACAAGGAGACTAAACTTTAACGAGAATGGTGGGGAAGAAGATTTAGGTGAGCGCCACTCCTGTTTTGATGCGTGCACTTAGGCATTTCCATGTGCATTGAGGAAGAAGAAAAGTGATATGGCAGCAAGCGGAGTAATGGAAAATTATTGAGTCGAGAAGATAGGACCACATTAAGTAGAGACACTAACCTTCCGTACATATTATATTCGATAAATATGATCTAAGGCGAGATGAAATTAAAAACACACGGAGAATTCAAATATTGCCAAGGGAGGAATGAATGCTTAGCGAAACTAAAAGGGCATATACACAGGTCGTCTGCGTGACTTGTTGGTTTACGGAAATTTCAACGTGATTTGGGTTCGACGAGCAACAAACAACGTGGGAAAGGGGCGGCGTACTGTGGTCTGACGGAGTGAGAGGAGTAGGAGCTGAACAACAGTGAACTTCAGGAAGCAAGGCTGAGGCGCGAAGGTGGGAAAGGGAGGGAGAAATGTTAGGGATTTGCGAGGAAGGAGTGGCGTTCTGGAGAAATAGAACAAGAAATCCTGAGCAAAAAAGAATGAATTAGAAGAAATGGTGGGGGTAATAAGGGCGCGTTTGGCGTCCTAGTATTATACTTAGGCGCATAAAGACCAATACCTCAACCTTTCCCCGCCAATCTTTTCGTTTACTGCCTTTTTTCTTCTTCTTTTGGTCAATTTAGGCGTCCTAATATTTTTTAGGACGTTTTAAGTGGACTTTACACGTCCTAAAAATATTAGGACGTCTAATATACCAAATTTTCTTCAAATAATTACAAAATTGCCACCGCGTTCACGTTTTACTTCCTATTTTTATTTTTAAAATAGGACGTCTTTTAGGGAAGTAATATCTATTTTTTGTAGTAGTGTTTATTGCACAACTACAATAAATAATTGAAAAGAAATTATTCTTTATTTTAAATTTAAAGGATGTTACATGGATAAGATTGATTCCGACTTCTTTTATTGTCAACTTACAACCTCGAATAGAAATATGAAAAAAAAACATTATTTGTTATTCCTTTTATATATATTTGTTTTATTATTGACTTAACAAGTCAATTAATTATTTAATTAATTTTATTATTACTATTATCTTAAATTCCAAATTTTTTTAGACTATTACACTTATGACATAAGAAATATCTTTTATAAGTTTTAAATTTTTAGAATTATTAATTCAAGATGTTCTTATAAAAATTCACTTTAAAAGAAGATAATAACAACTAAATATTTGCAATATCATTAGCAAAGTATAAAAATCAATAATATTATTATCTTATAAATAATTTTTTTTATAAAAAAAACATATGGATCTAAAAGGGCCAGCATGTTTAGGCCCTTTTTCATTTTTGAGACAAAAATCTTAAACTCAATCATTACAAATTCAAGGCCTAAGTGTATATTCTTCTATCAAAAAAATCCCTAGGGACCTCAATGATATAGATTCCAAATGTAAATTAATCTCATTGACATAGATGGGCTTGTCAATAGCTACTCTATGACTTGTCAATATAGTCACTACACTTGCCAACAAAAGCTATTTTAGTTAATGTAGATAGACTTGTCAATAATCACTCTATGAGTTGTCAACATAGTGACATACACTTATCAATGAGAGCTGGTTTAGTTAATATATATAGGCTTGTCAATGACCACTTTGTGACTTATTAATATAGTCAAAGACACTTGCAATGGGAACTGTTATAGTTAACTTATATGAGCTTGTCAATGACCACTCGATGACTTGTCAATATAGTCATATACACTTGTCAATAAGGTAAGTTCACATTTTATATCACTGAGGTCTTTAGAGACTTTTTTACACTACTACAAAAAACGGTTTTCGCGTCCCAAAAAGACGTCCTTTAAAAAAAAGGTAGTAAAAATAAAGACGGTGGCATTTTTGTAATTAAAAGTTCACTTTTGGAGTTCAAGTTTAAAACTTAGACTCCAAAAGTCTCGAGAGAGACACCTTTGGGGTCTAAGTTTAAAACTTAGACTCCAAAAATCATGACATACAGCAGAAAAGAAGGTCACGTCGTGGAGCAGGGGGTCACGTGGTGTGGCAGGGGGTTATGTGTGGGGCCCGCAAGAGACACTTTTGGAGTCTAAGTTTTAAACTTAGACTCCAAAAATCATGCTTTTGGAGTCTAAGTTTTAAACTTAGACTTCAAAAGTCCCCCAGACACACAACACGACTTTTTCTTCTTCTTCCCCCACTTCATTTCATTTCAATTTGTCTTCCTTCTCTACTCTGCACCTTCATTTCAGATGCTGCCTGAGACCTTCATCGTCGGCCCTCCTCCGTCATCGCCCTTCCTTCGTCGTCCTCCCTTCACGTGGTTCGTGGTCGTCTTCCTCCTCGTCTTTTTCCATCAACCATCTATCGTGCGTCTTCCTCGTCATCTTTTTCCAGCAATGCAAGCCTCTCTGTCTTCTTTTGCGAAATCAAACTCGAGATCGAGCTAATGAAGGAGGACGATGGCGAAGGTGAGCAAAAACACGGATCTATAGATTTTTTTTTCAAAATTTTGAGTTGCTCTTGTTATTTTTCAAAAACACGAACTCAGATTTGTGTTCCTAAAGCTTTCAATGTGCTATAGATTATAGGTCCGGTGGTGTTTTGTTTATTGCGTTGGATTTTTTCCGGATCTGAAATTTCTTAGAGTTTTGTTTATTGTGTTGTGAATTTTTTGAGATCTGAAATTTCTCGGATGTTTTATTGCGTTACGGAATTTTTTTTTTAGATCTTAAACTTTCTAGATATGTTTATTGCGTTCTAGATTTTTTTCATTCGGATGTATTTTCAGATCTCAAACCTCTCATATTTGTGTTTAACGCCGTCACCATCCCCATCTATTTTGTTTTTTTTTTTTAAAAAAATACTTATGGAGTCTAAGAAATATTTAGACTCCGTAAGTCTTCACTTTTGGAGTCTAAGAAATATTTAGACTCAGTAAGTCTCACGTTTTGCGCCTCCCGGATAGACGTCCCCACATTTTTAGACGTTAAAAGGCGAAATAAATGGACGTTATAGACCTTTTTTTGTAGTAGTGTTAATAGATAAATTGAGATTTTTTTGATATTTTTCTCATCCTTTGCATCTGAGTGAAGTTTCCAAAAAAAAAAACGATGACTCCGAAGTTTGAACCTCCCTTACTGTTGATGATGGGAATGAAATGGCAGGTGGGGTGTATAAAATCCCCATCCCGGGTGACATACTAAAGGGGCCACGTGCCCTTTAGTTATGGATATATTTTTTTTTTTAATTCCCTTTCATTTTTTTTAAAAAAGATGGTTAAAATATACGTTTGGTCTTTTATATTTACTTGATATTATTTTAGTGCCTTAAATTTATAAACTACATGCTTGGTCCCTTAATGTTAACACCGTTAATTTGACTTAACGAAAAATTTGATTCAATAATTTGAAGTGATGAATATGCAATTAAATGCTTGATCAAATATGTTTATATGTTAGTATTTTAATAAATTAATATTTTAAATCCTATTAATTGAAAAATATTTAATCTTCATAGAGTGTTTTATGATTTTTTCACAATTTATGAAGATTAAATATTTGTTATTGGTCGAATATTTTTCAATTAATAAGATTTAAAATATTAAATAATTAAAATACTAACATATAAGCTTGTTTGATCAGCATTTAATTGCAAAGTCATCACTTAAAATTGTTGAGTCGAGTATTTTCCATTAAGTCGACTAATGGTGTTAACATTAAGGGACCGTACATGTACTTTTACAATCTTAAAAGAACTAAAATGATATGAAAGGCAAACATAAAGGACTAAATATATATTTTATAAATAAATAAATAAAAAACTATCCTTCATTTTTTTTAATTGTAATAACAGAATATTATTATTTTACTTGATTTAACTGTTCATTTTCTTATTTCATTACTATATATATATATATATATATATATATATATATATATATCTCCTTCCCTTTTTCTTTTCTTTTCATTTTATATTTAATTTCAATCCATTATCATTTAAAATGCCTTTTATTTATATCAATCCTTTTTTGAGTAAATTTTATTTACTCCAAAAAATAGATTATAAATTTTTTTAATCATAAATGATCTTTTCTTTATATTATTTAAATCCTATAAATTAAAAATTAGAATGTTATATTATTAACATTAATACTTTGAAATAATTAAATGATACAATTAGTTCTATTTATAATTGTATCTATTCTCTTTTTCATGTTTTTCAATGCTGGTGGTTTATCTTTGATTCTCACATTATAAATTCATGAATTTACGCATTTGTCATTACGTGGGGTTTTATTTGTGTTGTCTACAAATTTTGTTGAGAGTCGGCTCTAGAAAATTGGGCTTTCTTACAAATGAACAAAGGGGGGAATATCTTATTTGTTGTTGGTATCACGTCATGAAGGCAAACTAAAACGGGGGACAACAACTAGAGTAGATACATTATACAGTGTTCATAGAAAAATCATCGAACGCATTGGAATAAAAGTTATGGAGATTGGGGCGATGCGACTCATGGAAGACAAAAAATTGTGTCCCAAAAAGAGTCGACATAGATAGTGAAACATTATCAGTGAATCTGTTATTGAAGCGGCAAACACTTCAATCACTAGCTTCTGCTCAACTTGTTACTTAGTTGTAGATGAAGATGAGTCATACCATATTTGCAAAAATAAAAACTTTATTATGAAAGTCATGTTCTTGGGTGTAGTTGCTAGACCCAGCTTTGATGATGAGGGGAAAGAAACAATCTCAGCGAAGATTGACGTATTTCCTCTTGTTGGCGAACAAGAAGCTAGAAGGACAAGTGCTAATAGAGTTGTAGGTACATTAAAAAAGAAACCCACTTATATTACAACAGAGGTATGTAAAAAGTGGTTAATTTATAAGGTTTTACCTGCCATAAAAGATATATTATTGGCCAACAAAGATTTAGGAAAGATAATTTTCATAGAATAGGATGATGTAAGCTGTCATATTCATTTAAATTATGAAGATTATCATCAACCAGCCAATGAATGTGGGTTTGACAAACGTTTGACCAATCAACCTCCAAATTCTCCTCATTTGAATGTGTTGAATCTAGATCTCTTCAAAGCCATTCAATCTTTGCAATCAGAGGAAGCTATAAACTTGTTGATAGCATCATTGAGGCAGTGAAAAAACCACTTGAAGATTTTTCAATTAAAAATTGAGAAAAAGTTTTTCTAACAATTCAACCAAGAATGATTGAAATAATCAAGTCAAAGGGATTAAACGATCACAAATTGCCTCACTTGTGGAAAGATGTGGAGTACAAAGATGTGCTTCCAACTCATCTTAGTTCTGATGCTTCACTAGTTGAAATCCACCATATGTTTGCTCAGGTCTCAACCCATTTCAAAATCCAACATAAACCCTAACTTTCACTTTCTCAAAACCTAAGTGGGAAAGGAGGAAATCAAGTTAGCAACACTTGCTAAAGAGTTTGGAAGTTCAAAAGCACTCACAAGGGTAAAAGTCTTCAAGCCATAGCAATGCCCCAATCTTCTCCACGTTGTCTCCTCTTATGTATTTAGCACTATTGTGCGATTTATATATAAAACCAGCAATTGCAACATTTTCTGCAACAAACAACATATAAAGGGCATTCACAGCGACGAGTAAGTCCTTTAGCCGGAGCAAACAAAACAGATAGAATATTCTACTATTACGCGAAGTTCGCCGCCAGAGTATCTAAAATTCAGTTCACCAAAAAAAGAAGAGGCTAAAACTAAAAAATTGAACTCAAAATCTATCCTTAAAGCTTCTAAACCTCAATCTGTCCAATTAGACTTTTAAAATGCTCATTCATCACACAAATCAAATTCCTTAACTCGCTAATCCTCATGAGCCAAAAATCTATATTCTACAACATACCCCAACTAATTAGAATTAAGTCCCCAAAATCCGAAATACGAGAAGGCAAACAAAAGTTAAACACAGACATACATAAACAAGTTAGGAATTAAATGCCCTTTTTTTATAATTATCCAATTTACCCTCATCTTCAGTGTACTCTCACACACACGCGTGCGTGTGCGTGCACATACACAAACTTTTTTCTCCATTGCCTCATTTATACCTATTTGTAGTAGAGATGGTACAGAAAATATGACCCGTAAATTTTGACATTTTACACAAATCACTTAAGCTTAAGAAAGTGGTGTAAATAATATTTTCTACAACAGTTTTAGGTCACAATTGTGTAGATAGTAATTTAAATAATTTCATTTGTTAAAAATTTATAACTTTCCTCGTCAGTTTCTTTTCCACCTAGTGGAGAGAGCTTATTTTTCTACACTGGAATTCCCAACACCCAGTGTAGAAAGTAATTTGAACCAATTTTCAATCGTGGTCTTTGTTTTGTTTATCCATTTTCGTGTCAACCATCACACCTTATCCCATGACAAATCCCTTACACCCTACCGAAAATATGCTCTCCATCGCCTCTTCTCGTGCAACCATTATCATCGTTCTCTTTTTCATTCTCTCTTGTTTCTCCTCCTTTGATTGGCACTTCCAGGGTACATATTTTCGTCTGTTCCATATCAATCATTTCTTATGTTTTTTTTTTTCTATTAAAAGTCATTTTTGTATATATCCGTTGGTTGTTGTTGATATGATGTATCTTTCAAGGTAGATATATTAATGATAGGTTTAATTCGTTTCTTTGACATGTGATTAATTTGTTGCTATATTTGTCTTGGTATATATATTGATGTTAGTTCTGGCACAGCTTCTCACTTAGGTATATATAAGTTATGTCAACTTCCTACAGGTTATTGCGCGCGATAAGAGGGCAACATAACTTGAATATCTAAGTGGGCAAAACTTTTTCAATTGAGCAAGGAGGATAGATCTTTTCCACACGTACTGCTTACTTAGGCATAAAGATATGTTGCCCTGATCACAACAAAGTTGTACTGAGCCTGAGTGTGTAAATGAATTATAATGTGACTAAGTTTGTTTCACAAAAATAAAGTCCATTTTATTAATGTTCAAAAAAAGAATATTACACACACTAATCCATCAAAATAAAAGCAAAAAACAAACAAAATATCTAGAGTACAACCTGCATGGCTACAAACAAACCAAACATATACAACATGTATCCATTGGAATCTAACCCATACCAACACGATCACTCTAAGTTCCTTCCTGATTTAATTCTCCATTTCCTCTACCATCCAAGTCAGCCATCAAAATCTTAGTTAAGGAGGATGGTGTTGTTACCAGCCACCCATTGAGCTTCATCCCTCTACTTCCAGCAGCTGCTAGATGATCCATCAGCACCATTACCTTGGCATTTGGCAAGAACCAAAAGGAGAACCCAATACCTGGCTTCTTCTTAATGAGCAAAAGAACATCATTCAAAGTGTGCAGACTTGAACACTCCATACCCAATAGAAAAACCAACAATCAAATATCTAAACAGCACCTCACAATCAATCTCAGTATATAGATTCAATGCATGAAAAATCTGTACAAACCAACATGGCCTCCTTCATTTTGCAAAACACCCCTCCCCAAACCTCCCAAGAATAAGCCTACCCTATGTTAGCATCGAGGTTGAGTTAATAACTTCCTCAGCATCAACCATGACTGAGTTAAACACCCAATAATCTCCTTGCTGGTTAGAAAACTCTACTTATACCACTTCTTAATGCTCATAGCGTGATTTCTGGAAATTAGTAAAGAAAAAGAGCAGCAAACCAACATCTATTTGCCTAAGGATAGAAGAATATCATATGTTCAATTGTTTTAACCTCTTTGCTACAAACTGGACATGTACCATCTTGAGCACATTTCCTTCTAAACAAAGCATCCTTAGTTGACAATTAATGCATCATTCAACATTCTCCATAGGAAATGCTTCATTTTTGGAGTAACATTCAACTTCCAAATGCACTGCTAAAGTTGACTAGGAGATTGATATGAAGTATTTGGGATTTATACTCACCTCCTCCTCAGTCTTTTCATCATGATAAAACTTAATATAGTAGTATTTAGCACCTTGACTTTTTAACCAAATAGCTTCATCCTTCTTTCTTATACCAGATATTTCATTCTGCATAATCATATTTTTTTCATGTTTAGATATCACTACTTGAACCAGATTTCCTTCTTTTTAAGTATTGAAAGGCTTCATGAGCAATTATGACATTATCCTACATTAAGCGACGTGCCTCAAATGCTCTCAGCTGCTCAAAATAATAAACCCTCATTCTTGTAATCACAATTAGAAATGTTCTTGTAAGATATCAAAACTGATTAACAGATTTAGGCCTATCAACTTTCAGCACCAAAACAATGAGTTAGGTTGATTCTTAGTAATTTAGAGTTTTCTTAAAAAGAAATATCTCTTACCATACCACAAGCTTCCTTCTTAACCACCACCTCCCAAGTTGACTGATAAAACAGTGAAATAAACCCATTAGGATCTGGAGCCTTGGCGGTTCCCAAATCAAACACAGCATCTGCAATTCCTCGTTCAGAAACGAGATTAGTTAATAACCAATATTCTTCTTCAGTCACCCCACACTTCAAATCAAACACTGCATTTGTTCAGTTGCCTTGGAAGAGAAGAGTACTTTACAAAAACCTGTCAAACATCTCATTATTCCTCTCAGGTTCTTCAACCAAACATCATCAACCGACTTTATAATAACTAATTCTTAGCCAAGCATCTGACGAGGTTTGTTTTCTTTGATAGATTCATATATATATATATATATATATATATTATTTTTATATTGATATGCCTAATGTGCTGTGCTTTATGTATATATGTGTGTGGGTGTGTGTGTGTTGGTTTGTTTGTTTGTTGATATATATAAATTAATTTTAATTTGGATTGTTATCTATAAAGTGTAGAAGCTCATGATGGGTTGAGACGTTTTTATTCATGCATCCATTTATCAAATAAAAATTTTTCAATAATTGATTTTGAGCCTCTATAAATAACAACTAAGTGAAAAAAATTTGTATGTATAATATATTACTTTAATTTGTACACACACACAGACAAACTTATGTGAAATTATATTTGAGTAAAAAAAAAAAATGGAATGAAGAAAGGAAGGGATACCAGCATTCGAACCCAGGCCATTGTGGTCAATGGACAAGGTCCAAACCTAAACCAGAAAATTATAATTTAATAAAAACACTGTCATATGAGTCCTAAAACCCCTTATACCTGGGCTATCCACACAAACCCATGTATTGACAATTGCTGATGGCAATAAAATGGGGCTTTTCACTTTTGGGTCTAAGAAGTGTTGTAGAGAAAATAGCTCATGATGAGTGCTTCTGGTAGAGTATCGTTTTTACATTAAAGTTGCTCTATGAATTTTCAGGGGGAAAAAAATTTACTCTATGAATTTAGAGACAGAACATGTTGTTTTAAGAAAAGAAAAAAGTTTGCAACAACTTGTCGTAAAATCGGTGTAGAAAAATCAACTTTCTATACTTACTATACCCGCAAATCGGTTGCAAACTGGTGTTAGAGGGTGTTTTTAACAGCCACGCGCGTGTTAAAAGGATTTTATGAACTATTGATTTTTTTTTTTTTTTTAAATACTCAACCAGTATGTATCTGATATCTTTTCTGATCCTATTATTAGATATCCGAACAATTGACTACTCTTGTTTCAAGGTATGTGCCTGTGGTGCCTGTCCCTCGTAGCACGTGTCTGATGAACTAGTGATCTAAATGTAATTAAATCTTTTTTTTTTGTGCTATTCAATGGTTTTTTTAAAAAAAAAAAAAAAAAAAAAAAAAAAATTAACCGACTGAAAAATGAAAAATTACCTACTACCCTCAGTCCTAAATATAAGACTCAATTAACTCTTTAATAAGATTAAGAAAGCAACTTAAATTACTTTAACGTATTTATTTTCCTCCAAACTAATTTTTCTAACTTATAAATTTATATATAATTTAATCATCCACAGTATATAATATGATTATATAACTTATTTAATTGCTTTAATATTTTTTTAAAAGATCAACTAGAGTTATAACAGTAATTTAAGCCGTTCAAAAGATATAGTAATTTAACAAGAAGGAACTTATTAATAGATAAATTATTCATGACGGAGTAGAAAATGGAAAAACACAGCAAAGCATGACGATTTACGCGTCAAGCAAAGAATTCAAAGGCTGGCCTGGCAATTCGAATTCTAAAGTCCACATTCGAGAACCAAGACGTGTTCACAACTCACAAGTTCACTTTCACCTAACAATTTTGGACCTTCTATATATTTTCTTGGCCCCTAACAAAACAAAACGTTACCTGTTTTTTTATATATTTAGTCTAATATATCATCACATCGGCAACTTCCCGATAACTTACTTTTTTTTTTTGTCACCTTTTCAACAAAAGTGGAACCCACGCTTACTTTTGTCGTTTTCTTTTGTTATCTTTCCGTTGAATTAGTTTATCAAACAATACGGCAAGAGGATATTAAAATAATACCGACTGAGAAGCTTTTCGAGAATAATTATTTATTTATTCATGCAGAATTCTTTTTTTAATTAAAAAACATGTTGAATTCTTCAAAATTGTTTTGTGATCATGTGTGACAGACGCTGGAGTCAAAGTTTCGTTTAAAAATTTCAAAGGGAAAGAAGAGCTCGAATAAAAAAAAGGCAGAGAAGAGAAGCCCAACATGATTTATTGGGGAAGGTCTTATATATCCCCACTATCTGTTGAAAAAAATGTTTTAAAATACTAGGAGAATGGTGATTCACAGTTTACGTACAACACAAATTTATTTTATTTTATTTTATTGGTGGTTTGAATTAGTGTTGGAAAGTACATTTACTTACATGCAAAACTTACTTCATATATTTACCTCATCAACTATAAATCACAATCCAAATAGATAGCAATTTCAAGGATTGGATGTTCCTTTTGTTTGCAGGGTGTTCGAACTATTGTAGTTATTCTTTGACAAAATGAAAGTTTTTAATTAGTTTTAACAATTCAAAATTAATTTAAAAGGTTCTAACAAAAAACATATAGAGAGAGAGAAAAAAATCATAATTCCTTTATTATATAAAAAGTATTTGAACTTTAATTAAGACCTACATATACACACCATCTGATTCTTACTATTTGAATTATACTTACATAAAATTTTATTGACCTTTTTAAGGGTTAAAAAGAAAATCTATCCTTTTTAAAAAAGCAAATCTATCCTTTTGAAATATTTCCTCATGTGCACACGAGACCATACATTTTTTTAGTATAAAAATACATATGAAAAATTGTAAAATGACTAAAAAATGCTACTCCCTCCGGTCGTAATTATAAAACTTAGTTGACTTTTTTGGAGAGATTAATGAAGCTAATTAAATTACTTTAGAGTATTTTTATTTTTATTTTTTTCAAACTAATTAGTCTAACTAATAAACTAATATATAATCTAAGGATACACAATATATGAAATGATTAAGTAACTTATTTAGTTTCTTTAATTACTTCAAAGAAAGTCCACTAGGTTTTATAATTAAGACCGGAGGTAGTACTATTCTCAAGTCAACCAACATTGACAGCTAATAAATATATCGGTCAAGGAAATCTTGCTAAAATGTACATGAAATTTTTATAATGAGGCAAAAATACAATGCCCTTTGAATCAACCAAAATGGACCGTTTAACAAACCATGCCTATATGAGTTATCTAACATTTTCACTCTTAGTGGCTTTGGTGTTGGATTCAGTGGGCCGGTTTGTTTAAGTCTTGGTTCTTTAAGGGCTAAGCTTATATAATGGATCCTCCAAATAAAGTCGTGTCTAAAAAGGTCATCCTTGTAGGGCCAATGGTTTAAAAGGACCGGCTCTATAGGCCCATTAGTTTTTTTTTTTTTTTTTAACTTGCTCGGTTGTCAATTATCCACTTGCCCTGCTGACCGAGTATGACCATGAAGGAAGCTACTTGCATGCCTTGTTGCCAATACTCACTCACTCATTTACTCTCACGATCTACTCATTTTTTTATTATATGTTGCTCATAAAGATTATGGATGTATCCATGATGCAGGAGAAGAAATTCTTAATATTTTAACCTATGAAGCAGAGCCTACTATTTGAAGTAAAACATAATCAAATGTCTTTGAAATTGATGATAGTGGCAAAGAAGATGAAAATGATAGTCATCATACTCATGTTCATTAGTGGTAAGCTTCTTACACTTTGTGTGAATTATTGGTAGACATTTGTAGTGAACATAGAGAATATAATCTAAATTCCATGCTTCTACATGTATGAAGTGAGAGGCCTCTATCTTGTATATATACCCCACTTATATACATGTAGACTCATGGAATTCAGATAATATTCTCTATGTTTACTACATGGCAACAGAGCTTATTAGGTTGCAATTTCTATCTTTTTTCTACTAGCAACGTCACATAGTGAGGGGGATAATGTGAGAAAGGGTTATGTGCGTGGTGGGCTATAGCTACACGCGCCCCACCCCTGGTTTTCCCTCCCGCCATCGGAGTTTTTGGGTTATTCGGTCCACTTTTGACTGACGCGTGGTCATTATGCTTGTCGTCAGTTCGCTAATATTCCACACGCTAGCATGTGGCATCACTTTTTAGTAAGATCTCGTCGTTTTCTCTCTTCTTGTGTCGTCGACTTGCTTTTCTCGGCCTCCCATTTCTATCTTATAGTATGGGTCTCTCTAGATGGCACTGTCTGAGATCTTTTTGGTGTGTTTTCTGTGCTTTTTTTTTTCTTTTCTATTGCCTTTGTCGTTTTGCTATCTTGTGGTCATGGTGTGGCTACTTTGGTCTTGCTTTTTCTATTTGGCAATTGGCGTGACTTCCTTGTCGTCCTTCCCTTGACCCATGGTTGGGTGTTTGGAACTTCTTTATTGTTTAGTGGACTTGTGGTTGTTGTTTGCCTCCGGTGAGGTGTTTAGCACTTCTTTGTTGTTTGGTGGTCTTTGTGTGACTTGTTCATTATTTACCTTGGTGAGGTGTTTCATTTTGTGTTTGTCTCTGGTGAGACGTTTGAAATATTGTTTGGTTGTTGTTCTCTTTAGTTTCAAGGTGTTGTTTGGGGTTGTAATCTTTGGTGAGGCTTTTAGCTCACTCTTGGAAATTGTGTTTGTAACACCCCCAAGATTCCTAACAATTTATAATAACATAAAATTTTCAAAATCATAAATAACTGCAAAATTTAAATAAACTAAATTTGAGAAATGTTACCGCCGCACTTGTACTAAGACAAGTGCAAGGCTAATTACATTAAAATAATACCAAAGACTGAGTTTCAACTAAAGGAAATATGTCTAATACATTTTATTGAATTCATAAAGATTCTGTAAAATCTAGAATTAGGTAGAAATCATTGACTTGTTATCCTCACATCCCACTACTAACCCTATCCTTTGCACCCTATTTCACTGAAGATCTGCTCCCCTGAAGGATCATCACAGCCACACACACACAAAAGTTAGCAAAGTTGGTAATCCTAATCAAAACACAAATGATATAGCTCTAATATAACAATCAAATCAGATTATAATCACGTAGTAATCAAATATTATTCACATCGAACCAACTATTATTCATTATCCTTATTAAATTCATGATAGACCGGGAAACCCTGACAGTCTATTTAGTGGAAAGAGAACCATGGTAGACGCGGGAAACCCTGCCAGTCTACCCTGTGACCCAGGAAACCTTGCCAATCACAAATCATCAAATTGGCCATCATCAAAACATCTCTTCCTAGTGTGCATACCTCTTCACAAAGTTGCTCCTAGTATCCCAGGAAACCCTGACAAACACCACTTTGAGAAGAATCGATAATATCTTTTCACATCATATAAATATCATAGGCATAAAGCCCAAATGTTGTGTTCATCATCATTTTAGGAGGTACCATCCCAAAGCTATCTTCCCACTATTAATTCATTACAATCACGCACAATCATGCGTTTTCAATCTTGTCACAATTATCAAATTTCTTCATTTAATATATCAATTGCTCTAGGGTATCATAACTTTCCAAACTATTCAAAAGTATAATGATTCAAATATTCGATATAAGATCTAACACATATTATAGGGTTAAGGAGCAAAATCGCCAATGAACTATTAGGCCAGGAGCATCTGGCACAATTAAGTTTTAAGGGTACCAATAATACTAACAAACAATTGAAATTGTAAAAAAATCACAATCCGTCAGTTTGCTACAGTAACTTCCGTTCATGACTTTTTTTTTTAATGGTCAATGTCAAGAAGATACAGCTGATCCAACAACAAATCTGAAACTGAAATTCATCATCAACTACCCATCCTCAGTCGAACCTCATGCGATGAAGAATCATTTATCCGTCTCCCTTTTAGTCCGTCCGTCCATCCCTCGGCCTCTAGCTTCGAAGCCAAGCGCCACACGTCAACCTCCCCACACACGAGACCAATGGCTGGAGACGAGGGGAGCTCCAGCAACACTTTTTTTCCCTATATACCTCCCCAAATGCAAAACTGATACAAGTATCTATATACAGACACACAGTCAACAACTATCACAGACACTCCTTTATATATGCAAATCACCTATATTCTTTGTTTACCTTCAAAAGCAAGCACAATAAGGTCTCTTTTTCTTTTCTCTTTACATGCGGCAATTAATACATTACACACTCTCATATTCATATATATATATATATATATATATATGCTTAAAAATTTCCCCTGTTTAACTTCAAAAAAACAGAGGTATATATATGTACGTGTATCAAGTTGAAAGTAATATTCAGGATGGGACGAGAATGGGCCGCGCGTGGAGAGCTGGTTGGCGGAGCAGATAGGGAGAGATAGGGAGAGAGACGGGGCTGTGAAGTTCGGGATGCAGATGAGAGTGCGAGGCAATTTACTACGAGAGACGTGGGTTCGACGTGGAGATGAGTCCTCATTGTGAGGGATTGAAGGTTCAGTTTTTGGCCAAGAAGGGTTCAGGAATGTTGACCCAGCCTGATAGGAACTTCTCAGTTCCTATAGGATGGAAGCCTTCCTCTTTGTTTTAATTAATGGCACGGCTGCAAAGGACTTGAAAATGTGTCTGTGAGACAGATTTGATGAGGAGGATAGCATAACACGAACGTACTTTGTAAATGTCTGCCATGGTTAAGTGTCACCGGATTATCTACATGCATGAACGATTCACATAGTTGAGATTACTTTCTTCTAGTTTTCTGTGTGTCTCTTAATTATCTATTAAGAAACATTAATGAAAACAAAGAACGAGGTTTTCATAACGTAACATATATATAGTTGAGTAATTATATGTTATGTTGCAAGTTATACTTGAGTCAGCTGCAGGCTGCAGCCCGAGTAGAGTATACATATTCGCTTATAAACATTTTAATAATAATAGAGGAACTAAGCTAGCTAGTGTTAATTAAATTGACGAAAATCATGCTGTTTGTATTGGTTGTGATCGGAACTAATGAGTTTTCTAGGCTAAGTGATGCTTCCACGCACAGCTGTTATTAGAATTTATAATATTCTTCATATGTACACTGTAACTGAGTAAGAAATAGACCGCTGAAAAAGAATTGAAGCTTCAAATATTTGGCCACAGTAACTTGAAGTTATACACACATGCCCCTTAAAAATTGAAACTTAAGTTAATGTCAAGTGGCCGGAGACCGTGCACCACCAGGAAGACTCCGCAGAGGGTAGTATCCATTGGTGTAGCCTGCACAAGGATCGGCAAATCCGTTTAAAACATACATATGCACAAACAAAAACACCTCTGTTTTTTTTAAGTTAAACAATGGAAATTTTTAAGTATTACGTTCAACTTGATACACGTACATATATATACCTCTGTTTTTTTGAAGTTAAACAAGGTAAATTTTTAAGCATATACATATATATATATATATATATATGAATATGAGTGTGTAAGTGTATTAATTGCTGCATGTAAAGAGAAAAGAAAAAGAGACCTTATTGTGCTGCTTTTGAAGTTAAACAAAGAAATAGGTGACTGCATATATAAAGGAGTGTGTGATAGTTGTTGACTGTGTGTCTGTATATAGATACTTGTATCAGTTTTGCATTTGGGAAGGTATATAGGAAAAAAAATGTGTTGCTGGAGCTCCCCTCGTCTCCAGCCATGAGGTTCGACTGAGGATGGGTAGTTTGATGATGAATTTCAGTTTCGGATTTGTTGTTGGAGCAGCTGCATCTTCTCGACAGTGACCAGAAAAAAAAAACAAAAAAAAACAAAAAGTCATAAACGTAAGTTACTGTAGCAAACTGACGGATTGTGATTTTTTTACCATTTCAATTGTTTGTTGGTATTATTGGTACCCTTAAAACTTAATTGTGCCAGATGCTCCTGGCCTAATAGTTTGTTGGCGATTTTGCTCCTTAACCCTTGATTGGCAATTTTGGTCCCTTCAATAGTTATTTGGCCCAGACGCTCTTTGGGTAATAGTTGTTTGGCAAATTTGCACCTTCACCCAAAAAAAATGTGTTGCTGGAGCTCCCCTCGTCTCCAGCCATGAGGTTCGACTGAGGATGGGTAGTTTGATGATGAATTTCAGTTTCGGATTTGTTGTTGGAGCAAATTTGCATCTTCTCGACGTGTGACCGAAAAAAAACAAAAAAAAACAAAAAGTCATAAACGTAAGTTACTGTAGCAAACTGACGGATTGTGATTTTTTTACCATTTCAATTGTTTGTTGGTATTATTGGTACCCTTAAAACTTAATTGTGCCAGATGCTCCTGGCCTAATAGTTTGTTGGCGATTTTGCTCCTTAACCCCATATTATAACTCAAATATCTATATGAATAAAGTCCAAATCCAACTATCATTTCAATCATCATGAGTTTACGGTATCAAGATCATAATCTTCCTATCAAAATATTAACCTAAGACTTCTAGGGATTATGATTACATATAATATATTTCATATATAACAAACCTATGATATAGGACCATAATTACCCTATCAAAATTCATATAAAATTAACCTAAGACTTCTAGGGATTAGGATTACCTGGTCTCCGTGCTTCTAGGAGGAAAATCAATTAGAGAAGAGAACAATTTGAAATGATAGGAAATAGAAGAAGAGGAGAAGAAAAATGAAGAAATGCTGAGGATTGAAAGTGATTTCGTTTGGTTTGGCCAAGCCTCTATTTATAGTTGAAGTTTTGTAACTGAGGCATTAATTATCACGGATAATAGCAAAAGTCATTATTAATTATCACCGGTAATATAAATGGTTATCATTAATTATCATCGGTAATATAAATGTTTATCATTAATTATCACAGATAATATCAATGGTCATCATTAATTATCATAGATAATAGCAAAAGTCAGCATTAATTATCACTAATATTATTTATTTTATTTTTCTTGAGTTATTACAATGTTCTTTGCTATCAATTAGAGGTTCATTGGTCTTTTTAGTGGTAGGTCACCTTGCTCAGATTGTTTGTTGTGGAGCTCAACTTACTTCTAGTAAGGCTCGATGGTTGCATCCATGTCTAGTTCTTCAATTTCTCTTGCTGCAAATAATATTGCTTTGAGTCTTGCCACTTCTTTCTTGAAGTGGATCATTGATTCGTGCCACTCATCATATGACAAGTAACCATCATTTGTTCTCCTCGTATGCACCTTATGTCACTCCCTCTAGTATAACAATTGCTTAATGGTTCTTATTCTCATGTTCTTGGATCTGGCACTGTCCAACCTACTCTGTCTATTTTCTTATCCTCTATCCTTAATGTCTCTGACCTTGCATTTAACCTTTTGTCTACTAGCAAGTTTACTCAATAATTAAATTGTTTTATCACACTCTTTCCTAACCATTGTTTGATTTAGCATCTCACGACGAAACAAGTTATTGGTAGGGGCTATGAATTTGGTGGTATTACTTCCTTAACAATCAGGTACCACGTTCGGTTGCTTGCTCTGATGGTTCGTCCCTTTTTTATATTCATTCTCATTTAGGTCATTTTTATTTGTCTTCCTTGAAGAAGATGTATCCTCAATTCTGTTAGTTGTCATCTTTAGAATGTAAGTCACGTAAATTTGTTAAACATCATCGTGTTCATTTAGCACCTCGAGTCGATGAGCGGGCTGCGTCTTTTTTTGATTTAGTCCATTCTAATGTTTGGGGTCCATGTTATGTCGTGCCTAAGCCTAGTTTTAGATACATCGTTACTTGTGTTGATGATTTCTCTCATACCACCTAGCTCTATTTAATAAAAACTCGTTCCGAGTTGTTTTCTCACTTTTCCAATTTTTATGGTTGTGTCTGTTTTGTTTGCGATGTTCGCCCTATTATTACCAAGCTTGATCAAAATCTCTTAAATGTGTCTTCCTTGGATATTCTAGGGTTGAAAAGGGTTATCGTGTTATTCTCCCACTCTTCAGTGTTATCTTGTGTCTATAGATGTCACCTTCCATGAGTCGACCTCATTCTTTCCTATCTCTTCTACATCTACATCCCCTGATACCACTTGAAGGTCTTGATGATATATTGTTCTATGAGGTTTTGTTACCACCAATGAAAGCATCTAACTTGACACTTGATAAACCACCCATCTATCATGTTTATTGAAAACGTCCCAAAGCAAGTAATGGAATCAATCAGGTTCATGACCCAGCAATGCCAACTTCAGCGTCTGATTCTATTAGTCCCTCCCGCTCCTATCTTTGACCCAAAAATAATACCTAATACTCCTATGCTTTTAGTTTTGCCTCTGAACTAGACCTAGTGCCTGATACTTATAATACTTCTGCTCCTGCCTCTGATCCAGAACCAGTGCTTGCTACTTTTGATACTCCTGCTAATTTGCCCATTGCATTACACAAAGGTAAACGTCCTTGCACCTATCTTATCTCTTCCTTTGTTTCCTATAACCATTTGTCTCTTCCATAACATCCTTAGACTCTATCACCGTTCTTACTTCTCTCCACCAAGCCCTGGCCCATCCCGGTTGGCGCGCTACAATGGAAGAAGAAATGATGACTCTTGATAAGGCAAGTACCTGGATTCTCATTGATTTACCTCTTAGAAAGGAGGCTATTGGGTGTAAGTGGGTGTTCACGGTAAAAAAAAAAGTTGATAGCACCTTATAACGTTTGAAAGCTCGGTTATTTGCCAAGGGATATGCTCAGACCTATGGTGTTAACTATTAGGAAACTTTCTTCCATGTGGCAAAACTGTCTTTTGTTCGCCTCTTCACCTCTATGGCAGCAATTATAGTTGGGATCTTCATCAGTTAGATGTTAAGAATGTGTTCTTGAATAGTGATCTTCTTGAGGAAGTTTACATGGAGCAACCACCTGGTTTTGTTGCTTAGGGGAAGTATAGGAAGGTATGTTACCTTCAAAAGTCTTTATATGGTTTGAAGCAGAGCCCTCGTGCTTTGCTTGAGAAGTTTAGCTTTATGGTTAAGAACTTTGGTCTAAATCAAAGAAGTATGACCACTCTATGTTTTATTCGAACAAATGCCGGCATGATTCTCTTAGTAGTATTTGTTGATGACATTGTTATTATGGGTAGTGATACTTTGGGCATCTCATCACTCAAGGCCTTTATTAATTCTCATTTTCAAACAAAGGATTTGGATCCGTTAAAATACTTTCTTGGGATAGAGGTTATGAGAAGCAAGAAGGGCATCCTCTTGCCATAGAGGAAATATATTCTTGATCTTCTAAGAGAAACCGAGAAACTTGAAGTAGCACCAAGTAGCTTTCCCATGATTCCTAACCCTTTTCTGGATATTGATGGTGGCTTATCATTTGACAAGCTACCTGAGGATGTGAGAAAAAGGGTCGATCCTAAGAAAATCAAACCATTTGCGTATTTTGAGAGATACTGTAGACTGATTGGGAAATTGAACTATCTCACGGTGACTCTCCTTGATGTGACTTTTCCAGTTAGTGTGCTTAGCCAATTCATGATAGCACCAAACATTCTTAATGAGAAGCTTTAGAGCATGCCTTATATTACTTGAAGGGCTCACCAGGTTGTTGTATACTTTATACGAATCATGGTCACATCAAGATTGAGTGCTTTATGATGCAGATCATGCGGGGTCAAAGGTTACCAGAAGATCCACCACAAGATATTGCGTGTTTATGGGTGGAAATTTAGTATCTTGGAGGAACAAGAAGTAGGATGTGGTTTCTCGTTCAAGTGCATAAGTTAAGTATAGAGCCATAGCTTAGTCAATTTAGGAAATCATGTGGATTTACCAGTTAATGAATGATGTTGGTCTTGTCACGTCATTGCATGTAAAGTTGTTTGGTGTGATAATAAAGCTGCTCTACGCATAACCTCCAACTTTGTGTTTCAAAAACATACGAAACATATTGAGATTGAATGTCACTTTATACGCGATAAGATCAAAGAGAACTTTATTTCTACGGGATGTGGTCGAGTGACCAATTGGGCAACCTTCTAACTAAGGCTTTATATGACTCGGGTTGACTATCTTTGTAACAAGTTGGACTTGATTAATATCTATACTCCAACTTAAAGGGGAGTATGAGGAAATATTAATATCACAAAGAATCAGGGATTAGGGATCATTAGAAATCAATTGTCATAATGAGCCTATTAGCTCTAAGGCCTCTCTCTTGTATATATACCTCACTTGTATACATGTAGATGCATGGAATTCAGATTATATTCTATATGTTCACTACAACAATGGTTTACTTTTGATTATGAATTAGTAACTGTGTTTGTTTGTTGCATGATGGTAGACAATAACTTATATTGATAACTCTCATACTACCAGATTAATAAGGTTTGTTCATTATTTATCTGTAAATAGCTTAAAGGTTAATGGGGTTTATCTGCATATAAGTCCACATTTGAGGGGTTATATGTATATAAAAATAAAGTTTAAGAGGGATAAAAATGATTAGTTAAGAATATTTACATACACTTGAAAATTTAAGGAATTTACTATAAAGTTTTAAAACTTTGATATGTAATCTACAAATGATATAGAGTTTAGGCGGTTGGTATAATTTAACCAAATAATTTTGTTCCCCTAAAAGTGAGACATATAAAGAAATGGAAAAAGTATTACCCAAAAAAAAAAAAAACAAGACTTTGATTGTAATTTTGAAATCAACAATAATTATATATAAAATGTATAAATAATGATAATATTAGCGATTAAAATTGAACTTAACATTTTCAATTTTGAAAAGAAAATATTAATTTTAAATATAACAATTTACAATCATTTACAATTTTCCTTTGTCATCTGTCCATCCGTCAAACACCTACTAGTCCCAATTTCCGGCAGCTAATTAAAATTTTGGTTGACCTAACAAATAAACAAATTCCACAACGATTACGCACAAAATCCCACTCCTCCACAAACTAAAATTATATTCGCACTCCCATAACTTGCTTATTTAGTTACACACACATATATATTCTTATAATCACACATACACCCACTCACAAACAAGCGAGTGTCTCTTCCCTTTCATTCTCACAGAAAACACAGAACAGGGGCGACCTGACCTTTAAGAACACACACAGCCATGGTAGGCAAGCTCAATTCACTTGTTCTTCTTCTCCTATCAGTAGCCACCCTGCTTCACGGCTCATCAGCTCAAACCCGCTATGTCGTCGGTGGCAACACCGGCTGGACTGTCCCTGCCGGCGGCGCTTCAACCTACACCAACTGGGCTTCTAACCAGACCTTCAAGCAAGGCGACACTCTCGGTATAACAAGACTCATACATATATACATATATATATATATATATATATATAGACACACACTTAATTATAATTTCTCCGTGCAATGTAATAATTATTGTCTTTTTGTGTGTGATTCTTGTAGTGTTCAACTTTGCAACTGGGCAACATGACGTAGCAAAGGTGACGAAGGCAGCTTTTGATGCCTGTAACACTGGGAACACCATTTTCACTCTGAACAATGGACCTGCGAGTGTGAAATTGAACGAAAGTGGTGAACAGTATTATATTTGTACTGTTGCGTCTCACTGTTCTCTTGGCCAGAAAATCGCCATTAATGTTACCAACCAAGCTTCTTCTCCTGCTGGTTCCCCTGCTCCTCAGCCGGCTGCTTCTCCGGCGAAATCCCCTGCCCCAGTGAAAGCTCCTTCACCATCCCCTGCTTCAGCTCCGTCTCCTTCATCTAATGGATCTGTAACTTACACCGTCGGAGACAAAACCGGATGGACTGTCCCTTCCAACGGCGCCGCTTTTTATCAAACCTGGACTTCCGGCAAGACCTTCAAAGTCAGTGACATCCTAGGTAAGAAAAGAGACTACTACTACTTTGTATAAAAATACGAGACTTCAGTTGATTTTTCTTTATTAAAAAAGCTAATTAAATTATTTAAAACGTATTATATTTTTAGTTGTTTCTCCAAACTCATTTATATAACTTAGTTAGCTTCTGTAAACTGACTCTGTATGTAAACTGACTCTGTATATTTAGGATATTTAGGAGGGCACGTCGTTATTAAATTTATTTCAGAATAGATATGGAGTTCTTGAGGTGAATCAAGCTCTTTCTGTTTTTGCTGATGGATTTTGAGTTATTTGTGCAGTGTTCAACTTCCAGAAGAACGCACACGATGTGGCGGAGGTGACGAAGGCGAACTATGATTCTTGCAACGCCTCATCTCCTCTTGCGCTTTACAATAACCCGCCGGTGAGGGTGACTCTGAACAAGACCGGCGAGCATTATTACCTCTGTGCTGTCACCGGTCACTGCGCCGGCGGCCAAAAGCTGGCCATCAACGTCACGGGCGCCTCCTCCCCTGCGACGTCACCGTCACCGTCACCGTCTCCATCCCCCGCAGGATCTCCGAGCTCTCCGCCATCTCCCACCGCTCCTGCCCCTGGATCTCCCGCTTCTTCACCCTCCGGCGGCACAAACCCTTCATCCCCATCTCCCTCCGGTGCTGCCAGCCCACCGCCGCCGAACTCCAGCGCGACGTCAGACAGAGCTGCCGGATCATTCGCCACCCTCTTGTTGATGGCTGCGGCTTTACTTTGTTAGATAGATGATGAGATATTGTGCTTAGTGTAGAGTTTGATGCGATTCGTTTTGGATCTTTGATTGTTTTACAAAAGATTGAGTCTTCATTGGAGTTTCTGAATAAAGTTGGATTTGATTTTCCATTCATATGTGCAGTTTTGTTTATTTCGAAGAGGATGAAAACGTCCAATGTGGTTGTGAACATGTGATTATAATTTGGACAAATTTTAATTTTTGGATAATGGACAATTTAATTTGAACTAGCTAAAACGTGGGATGCTTAGTTCAGAGTGAGTTTGCATTTGTGATTGATAATTAATATAGGTTTTTATATTGGAAAAAATATAGAAAAATACCATTGAAATTTGTACGGCGAATAAATATGTAGAATTTTAATAATTTCAAAGGATCAATGTGAGATTTTGAAATAATGTAAAATTTGAGAAATTACTTAACTATCTTTAATTTTTTTAAATGAAAAACTCCAATCGTGTTGCCAGCAACCAGAGCTTTGGTGCAGTTGCATGGCGGTGCAACTATCACCCGGCTCGATGACCTTGTTGGCGACCAGATCACTGAACTCCGGTGAATATTATTAACAACTTAAATATCTATAATAATAACTTTAGTATCGCTATTAATAACTCAAGTACCTATATTAACAAATTTAGTCTGAAAAATTAAAAAAAAAAAGATGAACAAAGTATAGGGAAGGAGAGCAAGACACAAGGATTTATACTGGTTCGGTCCAACCTTTGACGTACGTCCAGTCCCGGAACACTCACGGGATTTTCATTATCTCAATTGATTACACACTCTATAACTCAAGAGTAATTCTCTCACTAGAATTTACTTCCCCTTACAAGTTGCAATCCATAACCCAATCACCAAGTCCCCAGACTTGTGATTCTTTACAATAAATGATTTACAATCAATGAACTCTCTCAAAGAGTAGATAGAAATAAACATTTGAAACTCTATGTATCAAAAGATACTTTACAAGTGGCTGAAAGAGTAGTTGTGAAACTTGAATGCAATTCATTTTTCAGCGAGATGTGTCGGTAGAGAAGAATTGAATGCAGCTCTATTTATACCAAGAGAGCATTAAATGACTATTGTAATCTTCAATATAATCTTTGTCTTCATTAGACCTGGATTAGGTTAAACTTTGGTCTTATTCTCTATCTATTCTTCACTTAATCCAGTTGTACAGAAGTTCAGAGTTGACTTCTTGAATAATAATCCGTTGGAATAATAGCTCTTGGATGTGGAAAGTAGACATTAATCCTTTGCAAGCGTGTGCAGAATGATTACCCAAAAGTATGCAAGCTTTCTGGGTTTGCATTTAATGTGTTGACGTCACTTTTTGCTTTAATTCAAATATTCATTTAATATCCTTTAAATCATCTGAAACTCACTAACAAAGTGGTTAAACATAGTTTGGAATATTAATGAATGATGATAGGAAGTATTAAGATCAAAGCGAGAAGGTTTCACAAATTCGTCGATTCGAATTTCAAACTTCTGCGATGCAAACTCGAGTTTGTTCATCGTGAACTCGAGTTTGTCTTTGTGCACTAATAGCAAAACTCGAGTTTCCAAAACCAAACTCGAGTTTTGTTCTTCCAGAGAAGAACGTCGCGATTTGAGCTCTGGACCATAGTTTTGAAGAGAACTCAAAACTCGAGTTTCCATTCCAAACTCGAGTTTTGGACTTTTGACGTGTAAAATGAGTTTTAGTCCAAAACATCACAACTGGAGTTTTCATCCAAAACCGGAGGTTTCAAAACATTGAAAAAGAGCAAAGCTCTCGGTTTGACCAAAACTCGAATTTCCAAAACAAAACTTGAGTTTTCATTTAAGTATGAAAACTTTGAAAACGTGCCAAGTCAAAGCTGGAGGTTTTCATGGCGGCGGTTTTGAAATCATTGAAAAAGAGCAAGGCTCTCGGCTTGGCCAAACTCAAGTTTCCAAATCAAAAATCGAGTTTTCATTTAAGTATGAAAACTTGTGAAATCTAAGCCAAGTCAAAACTCGAGGTTTCCATGAAAAGCGCGGTTTCAAAATCGAGTAAAACTTGAGAGCTCTCGGCAAGTCAAAACTCGAGTTTCCAAATCAAAACTCGAGTTTTCACAAATCTTAGGAAAACTTAGAGAACTCATGACAATCTGAAAACTAGCGGTTTTATTTCAAAACTGGAGTTTTCACAATCTTAAAATGTTGGAGACTCTCTGTCTGACCAAAACTCGAGTTTCCAAATGAAAACTAGAGTTTTGTATTTTCTAGAAAATATTGAGAAATCTCGTATGGTGAAAACTAGAGTTTTCTTTGAAAACCGGCGGCTTTGCTTAGATCAGGAAAACTGAGCTATTTTTGTAAGGTCAAAACTCGAGTTTTCTTTTGACAGTTAGTTTTTCAACTTACCAAAGAAAAACTTCTCATTTCGTTTACAATTGTCAGTTATCATCAAAACACACAAAGAACTAACATGTTTAACTCCTCACTGAGTAGATGAATAATAATCACTGAAGTACATATCTGAAGATATTAGATGAAGTTAATGAACCAATAATTTGAAGTAATGACAAATTGAATGTGCAGACTTTCGGTAGTTGATGAGCACAAATCATACCATGTTTTCCCTATACTTATTGACTGGATTGAATGTTAAATACAAGCGTAAATGCAAATAATCTAAGTAAAAAGCATACATTCATGATATAGGGACTGAAAAGTAGAAATCATTTGCATGTGATAAAAATGGAACAATTTACAGGGTTTTTAAAGAAGAACGTATACGAGCGATACGATGCTATAGCATTCTGACAGCATCCCGAAGTGCAATACAAGGCATCCCAAATGTTATATAGCAAAGTAGACGACGCAATGCTATGCGGCAGGTTTTCTGACCTTTTTACCCAGATGATTTCAGGAATAAAAGAAAAGGGCGATATTGACATATAGATTGCTGACATAACGGAATAGAAGATGCGGAGGATCGGAACTAAAAGATTTGAAGAATCCCAGAATCAACGAAGCAATCTACTCGGATCAAGAGATACAATAGATCCTGACGGATTAGGAAAGGTCCAGCTCGCTGTAACTTACACCGTAAGAAAAGCCTGATTATAAAAGGAAACAATGGAGCCAACCCTAACAGAGTCGGAGAGCCCTAGAACGAGATTCTATCTTTCGGTAGACTCAAGAGAAGAGTGAGAGATTTCATAAGAGCACGAGATTTCCAGGACAACCCAGCATCCTTCCCTGCAGTACGACGGACGAAGAAGACGTGGAGTGGTGACGTGACAAGGCTGCGTCCACGCCGTTAGATTTCCGTCAAAGCTTTTTGTTTTCCCTTATTAATTTAGTTTTCCGATCATGGGTCATTCTATTAGTATATGCTTTGTGTGTCCCTCGTCAGTCATGAACTGATTTTCATATGGCTGGATGAGGATGAATCTTTAAGTTGTTGAATGAACCCAGTTGCAAGTTCTTAATTTAATAAATTTGGTTTGCTTATCAATGTTTTAATTACTAGTCGATTAACGGAAGTTAAGGGCTAGATTTGTGGCCTCACTTACTGGCAAGGAATCGGGGTTAGACCTCGAGAAACAAAGAGTGTTTTCTAGGCGGCCGTGCACGGCTTGACCTATTATTATAGGCTTCAGGAATGGGTCTACCTCTCATAACCATAACACCCTGAGCGTAGCGCAGATCTGACTAGAAAGTTGCCATAGAAATATGGAAGGAGTATAGTTAGCATCATATGTATCGAACGCGGAAGCTTCGGTAGACCATAGAGGTGGGTTAACCAAATAGCTTTGTAATTAGTAGCTATGTTGTAGCAATTGCAGAAGCTGTGCAGTGTAGTGCTATAGCATTGGGTAGAGCAACTGGGGGATTGATGCACTTAAGGGTGATTCTGAGTCCAGCGTAATCTCTTATTGATATTTTCTCACGTTTTAAAGTATTCTGTTTACTTTTGCTAGTAGCATAATCACAACAACCTCTCAACCCAATATATTTACTTTCTGCTTGCACAACTATCATAGCAATCGCGCATCACCTTTTGGTATCTCAGTCTCTGTGGGACGATACTCTACTTTCACTTTATTACTTGTTCGACTCGTTCACTTTCCATCAAGGAAATCAACTAACAAGTTTTTGGCGCCGTTGCCGGGGACTACTAATACCCTTTATGACGACGCCCCTTTGCTTAATAGTTGTGATTTACTTAGGAAGGGAGCTCACTTTCTCTGCTCTTGATTTTCAGGTACATCCTATAGTGTATGCGCAACTTGCCTCCAGCCAATCTAGAGCCTTACGATCCTGAGATAGAACGCACCTACAAACAAAGGCGCAGAAGGAAGAAGCGACGAAGTCAATCTTTTGACCCAGTAAACATGGCGGATATACCTATCAACCATGAGCGGGAGCAACAAGAGCGCCCATTATTAAATAAGGATAACCAAGTCCCTTCACCTCCAAACCCAGATGTGAACAAGGCCATCATGGAATTTGGGATTCCAAATCTAAACAAGCTAAACTCGGCCATCACACCACCAACCTTCCATGCTGGACACTTTGAAATTAAAGGTGTCATGATCCAGATGCTAAATGCAGCTAGGAAAATTTGGAGGGCTTCCATTCGAAGACCCACATCATATTCTCAGGACTTTCATGGAGGTCTGTGATTCGTTCATTATCCCTGGGGGTTACACCCGATGCCATTCGAGTTAAATTGTTCCCATTCTGCGGGACAAAGCTCGAAAGTGGCTCAATAATTTACCTACCGGTTCGGTCACCTCGTAGGAGGACCTCGGAGAAGATTTATGCTTTACTTCTTCCCACCAACAAGGAATGCTCAATTAAGGAAAGACATAGCCAAACCGGGCAAAATCTGAGGAACTAGCCCATGAAGGTGGGGATCGATTCAAGAATAGCAGCGAGATGCCCACAAAATGGACTACAATACTGGGCTCAATTGGAAACCTTCTATTGTGGACTAAATAGTGATACTTGATCATTTGTGGGCGCAAACGGATCTATTCTCATGCAGACATACAACAAATCATGCCAACTATTGGAAACAATAACAGCACAGGGTTATCAATGGGCTGACAACAGCATGACCACATGCAGGGAAGTCGCCAGTATTAGCACGACGGATGCATTAATTACCCTTACACCCAGGTGACAGCTTTAACTAATGCTATTGAAGGACTACTCAGTCCCATCGTACGAGCCAATCTCCATGGTCCATCAACCTACAACAACTTCCGTAAAGGCACGATCCGAGAAGGCATCCTAAACGACATTCGGGGACTACATAGCAAGAAACAACTCAGAAATGTGAAGTCAACAGCTCACACTTCAGAAGTTAGAAGAGCAAATTGGGCAAATTGCAGCTCTCACTGAGGAATGCTCAAGACCCTTACCTCATAGCATAACAAATGCAACCACCAAGATTAACGAGCAAGAGGTAACGTCGCATCAAGTTATCTTAGCAGATAATGCTACAGCATGCTCACCATCAGAAATGATAACCAAACACACACCAAGTGATATGATCCCCGAAAGGAAAGGATGATTGGATCAACTAGGAATGGAATTTCGCGCTGGAAATTCAGCCTGCAACGCGTCTGAGAAGAACCGAACGTATCTCATGCTATAGACCTCAGAATTGGGTCTTTCCAAAACGAGGTGAAAGTTCGCGTTCGAAACACGATTTTGACTCAAGAAACACCGAAAAAGGATAAGGAATACGGAGATACGAAACCAAGAAATTTCGAACGAAAACTCGGTAGGCGCCACAATTCCAAAGAATTGATAAGCCCAAGAACGCCACAAGGATTGATGCCTTGATAAGTTGAGAGATTCTCAAAAGAACCCTAGAGAAGCTTGTCTCTCAACCGAAAAGGTTAACTGCGAATTCAAATCTGCCGTCCCAAAAGCTATGGTGTTCCTTATATAGTGGACAACACCCATATTAAGTTTAACCTAAATCTGCTTACACACAAAGCCCAATAAGCGAGCCCAATAAGCCTTATTACAAAAGTTTAACTAAATGATTGAAAGATAAAACTAAGTGCAGAATTTGGGCCAAGTCAATTGAAGCCTTCATGCATATCCATTGAGGCTTATTCTTCTTCGGCCTCTTCTCCCTTTAGACTTGGGCTTGTCTCAAGTAAGGTGGTCACCAGGAGATTTAGGGCATCTTTAGCCTTTTTAGCTTTTGCTCTTGTCATTGGGCCTCCAAGACCTCGTATGTCCTCCAAGTTTGTTGCCTTGGTCATGCCGCCTCCTATGTCTTCATCATTCCCTCCTTCTTCGGAAGAATTTGTCCTCAAATTATAATCCTCTTCTCCCGCATCAAAAAGGGACAAATCGGCTACATTAAAAGTAGCGCTTACACCATACTCACCAGGGAGATCTATTTTATAGGCATTATCATTAATCTTGGATAGCACTTGGAAAGGACCATCTTTCCTTTGTTGAAGCTTAGATTTCCTTTGGGCAGGAAACCTCTCTTTTCTCAAATGAACCCAAACCCAATCACCTGGGTCAAACACTACCTTTTTCCTTCCTCTATTCGGCCGACGTAACTCTCTACCTTTTTTCAATGTTTTCCTTTACCTTCTCTTGTAGTTTCCGCACATATTCAGCCTTACTCTTACCATCTTTATGCTGAAAAACAGAGTTGTTAGGCAAAGGCATAAAATCAAGAGGATTGAGAGGGTTTAAGCCATAAACAATGTCAAAAGGAGAATAATTAGTAGCTCCTGGAATGAGATCAATTTAATGTTCTATGCCTCTTAGAGGTGGTAGTCCGTGAGATACCTCTTTAGGAAAAACATCTTTAAATTCCTGCAACAAATTAGAAACCTCATTTGGAAGAGAGTTAGTAGGACTTGCATCCAGTAAAATTATTCTCTTTACTCAAAAGTAAGAGCATTGACTTTTTCGAATGCATTGTCTTTTTCACCTATTTTTCTTTTATAAACAAGTTTGGTGCTTTTCTCTCTTTTCTCTTTTTTTTTCTTGCTCTCTTCCACTCTCTTTTCTCTCTTGCTTTCTTTTTTCTCTCATTTTTAAATTATCCTCACTAACTTCTCTTGGTGTCAAAGGTGCAAGAATAGTCTTGCGTTCTTTATGTACAAAAGAGAACTTGTTAGTGCAATAATCATGCATAACTTTCTTATCATATTGCCAAGGTCTCCCAAGAAGAAAATGACAAGCCTCCATTGGTACCACATCACATAAAATTGTATCATCATACTTTCCTACGGAGAAGTTCACCTCCACTGTTTGCTTACGGTCACTTCACCATCCTCACTAAGCCATTGAAGCTTGTATGGCAGCGGGTGAGGTTTGGTTCCAATGCCCAATTTAGACATCATTCTAGCACTTGCCACATTGGTACAACTCCCTCCATCAATAATTAAAGAACATACCTTTCCTTGGATAAGGCATCTACTATGAAAGATGTTCTCTCTTTGACTATCATCCATGTCTTTTGCTTGGTTACCCAACATCCTTCTTACCATAAACAAATCTCCTTCGGAATTATTTCTTCAATATACTCATCTTCATCATCATGTGAGGCGTAATCGAAGAAGAATCACTAGTAAGCTCTCCATCCTCTTTAAGTAACATAGTCTTCTTAGTAGGACATTCGAAGCTATGTGACCTCTCCCCAAACACTTGAAGCATTTTATTTCACTACTCCTTGTCTTTTTAGGGATCTCATTGGATTTAGTTTGGGTCCTTTGAGGTGTAGCAGTGGGATTGCTTGATGAAGAACCTCCCTCCTTCTTATTTCTATCCTCAAAGCTTGAAGAATTAAAATTTGAAGAGTTTTTCCTCATAAAACCATTTCTCTTGAGTTGTTGTTCTACCTTACTAGCTTGTTGCACTAAATCCTCCAACTCCACATAATTTTGCAACTCCACAACATCCCTTATATCACTATTCAGCCCATGCAAGAAACGTGCCATAGTAGCCTCCCGTTCTTCATTAATATTTGCTCTAATCAAGGACACCTCCATCTCTTTATAATACTCATCTACACTCTTGTTACCTTGTGTGAGTCTTTGAAGTTTATTGTGAAGGTCTCGATGATAATGGGAAGGAACAAATCTTCTTCTCATTAGCCTTTTCATCTCCACCCAACTATCCACCAATGGTTCTTCATATCTCACCCTCTCCCTTTGCAATTGGTCCCACCAAATGAGAGCATAATCACTAAACTCCATGGCTGCCACCTTCATTTTCTTCTCTTCGGTATAATTGTGACATGCAAATAAGTGCTCAATCTTCATTTCCCACTCTAAATAGGCCTCCGGATCACTCTTTCCTTTAAAAGATGGTATATTAAGCTTCACTCCCTTAATTCTATCCTCTCTAGCATCATTCTCATGATCTCTTCTTCTCCTTCTTTCATCCCTCCCTCTCGCTATCTTCATCATGATTCCCCCGATTTTCTATTCTATCAATTCTCTCATATAACTCCCTCCGTGTGTTCCCTCATCATCCTTTGCATTTGAGTTGTAATGGCTTCAATTAGCAATCTGCTATCTCCTATAGGAGGAGGAACACCTTCACCAATTGCATTACCCGCCATAATTCAAGGAAAAGAACAAAAGTAATAGGACCTCACCACTCGCTCACGTGCTCACCTTCTCTCCTTTTTTTTCTTTTCTTTTTTTTTTTCCTTTTTATTTTATTTTATTTTTTTTTTCTTTTTCTTTCTTTCTTTTCTTTTTTTTTATGACACCCGATTCTTCAACAAAAGGAATAAAATTCAAGAACAATGATGAATCAAGGATGAACACCAAGAACCAAGTGCAGAATTCAAGGAATTGAATTTCGAACAAGAAAGAACAAACTCAAGAACAAGAAATTGAAAGAAACAACAAGCAAAAGATTGAAAGAACAAATTAGGAACAAACAAAAACAAGCTAAAAAACATTGGACAATTCAAAAATCAAAAACACAAATTTAGGGACTAGGGTTACCAAATGTGTGACCGATTGGATGTAAACAATGGAGAAAAGATAACCCAATTCCATTCCTAGAACCTTCACTTTGATACCAGATGATATGATCCCCGAAAGGAAAGGATGATTGGATCAACTAGGAATGGAATTTCGCGCTGGAAATTCAGCCTGCAACGCGTCTGAGAAGAACCGAACGTATCTCATGCTATAGACCTCCGAATTGGGTCTTTCCAAAACGAGGTGAAAGTTCGCGTTCTGAAACACGATTTTGACTCAAGAAACACCGAAAAAGGATAAGGGAATACGGAGATACGAAACCAAGAAATTTTGAACGAAAGCGGTAGCGCCACAATTCCAAAGAATTGATAAGCCCAAGAACGCCACAAGGATTGATGCCCTTGATAAGTTCGAGATTCTCAAAAGAACCCTAGAGAAGCTTGTCTCTCAACCGAAAAGGTTAACTCGAATTCAAATCTGCCGTCCCAAAAGCTATGGTGTTCCCTTATATAGTGGACAACACCCATATTAAGTTTAACCTAAATCACGCATACACAAAGCCCAATAAGCGAGCCCAATAAGCCTTATTACAAAAGTTTAACTAAATGACTGAAAGATAAAACTAAGTGCAGAATTTGGGCCAAGTCAATTGAAGCCTTCATGCATATCCATTGAGGCTTATTCTTCTTCGGCCTCTTCTCCCTTTAGACTTGGGCTTGTCTCAAGTAAGGTGGTCACCAGGAGATTTAGGGCCTCTTTAGCCTTTTTAGCTTTTGCTCTTGTCATTGGGCCTCCAAGACCTTGTATGTCCTCCAAGTTTGTTGCCTTGGTCATGCCGCCTCCTATGTCCTCATCACCAAGGATACAAGGGAGTGACACTACCGAGTTGACCGCACATAACGAAGCCACCAGACTTATCTCTAGCCAGCACTTTAGAGAATTCTTAGAGCTCATGCAACGATCCCACGTTCACATGGCACCGATAGCAGCAGTGAAAAAAATGCCCACATATGTGAAGTTCCTCAAAGACACGATATCCCCGAAGGAAAAGCAGATGGGACTTGAGATCATCCCTTTGACCCAGACTTCAAGCAACTCGTGCCAGCCAGAAAGACCATTTAAACTACAAGACTCCGATCTCCTAGAAATTCCATGCGTAATAGACAATCACACCACCATAAGGGCAATATGTGATCCGAGATCTCAAGTGAGTATAATGCCAAGACCAGTTTCTCAACGACTGACCACCGGTAACGAGCAAACTGCTATAGCAAGCTTTCAGTTGACAGACAGGACCATGATCTACCCAACCAGTGAAAGCCACAACATCCTGATGCAAGTCGGAACAATGATTTTACCCGTGGATTTCATTATACATGATCAAACTGGTGGACACGAAGCGCCAATTATTCTGGGGCGACCATTCTTAGCTCTGGGACAAGCATTAATGGATGTACATGAAGGAGAACTTACACTAAATATAAGTGGCAAGGAAGTGAATTTCAGCCTATTTAAAGCAATACAGCACACGGATGACTCAGACACGTGCTCTGCGTTAGACACAGTGGACGAAGTCATACACGAGGCCTTCCAAGAATCGTATGGTAGGGAGCCCGGAGAGTTGGAACTAGGAACAAAGTGAGGAAGTTCCCGGTCGACGGCAGCAATGCTAAGTGGTACGGATCACACCCATCCTAACTCGGCAAATAGCGTAAGGTTCGAATCATTAGAAAAGGACCCAACGAAAGCACCCGGTCAAGCCATCCATGAGATGCCACCGATTTTGGATCTCAAGCCGCTGCCTGACAACTTGAAATACGCTTATCTGGGGAAAAATAAAACTCTGCCAGTCATTGTTTCTGCACATCTCACCAGTGCCCAAGAAGCCAAACTCCTGGCAGTACTCACCAAATTCAAGAAAGCTTTTGGGTGGACCATAGCTGACATAAAGGGGATCAGCCTTTCATTATGCATGCACAAAATACGCCTAGAGGAAGGGTGCCGGCACTCAGTTGAGCAACAACGAAGGTTAAACCCCATCATGAAGGAAGTGGTGCGAAAGGAGATCATTAAATGGTTGGATGCAGGAATTATCTACCCTATCTCCGACAGCGAGTGGATCAGCCCCGTACAGTGTGTACCCAAGAAGGGAGGGATTACGGTAGTAGAGAATGACAAGAATGAACTAATCCCCACACGTACAATCACGGGATAGAGGATATGTATGGATTACCGAAAACTTAACAAATCCACCCTCAAGGACCATTTCCCATTACCATTTATCGACCAAATATTGGATAGGTTGGCAGGCAAGGAGTACTACTGTTTCTTGGATGGTTATTCCAGATACAATCAGATTGCTGTAGCACCCCAAGACCAACATAAAACCACCTTCACCTGCCCGTATGGAACTTTTGCATTCCGGAGAATGCCCTTCAGACTATGTAATGCACCAGCCACATTTCAACGCTGTATGATGGCAATATTCTTGGACATGGTGGAAAAATCCATAGAAATTTTCATGGACGACTTTTCAGTGTTTGGAAAATCATATGATGACTACCTGCAAAACCTTGAATCAGTTCTTCAGCGCTGTGAGGAAACGAATCTGGTGCTAAATTGGGAAAAATGTCACTTTATGGCAACATAAGGAGTGGTGCTGGGACACAAAATTTTGAAGAAGGGAATTGAAGTTGATCGTGCAAAAATAGCAGTCATTGAACAGCTACCGCCACCTACCACAGTCAAGGGAATCAGGAGCTTCTTGGGACATACTGGTTTTTACCGACGCTTCATTAAAGACTTCTCCAAGATCACCAAACCGTTATGTGCACTGCTCGAACTTAACGCCCCATTTAATTTCGGTGCAGCCTGTTTAGAGGCGTTCCAAACCCTTAAAAGAAGCTTACTGCGCCCAATGATATCACCCCGATTTGGAACCTACCCTTCGAACTCATGTGCGATGCGTGACTCGAGTAGTTGGAGCGATCGGGTCAAAGACATGATAAAATGTTCCACTCAATTCACTATGCAAGCAAAACTCTGTCCACTGCCCAGATGAATTACACCACGACAGAAAAAGAGTTGTTGGCGGTGGTGTTTACTTTTGAAAAATTCCGGTCTTACCTAGTAGGCACTGATAATTGAATATTTCATACACTATTTTTTGTCTCTTGATTTATAATTTAGGACTCTTTAGCTAATAAATAATGGCTGTTATAATTATTTGGGCCTTGGGCCTTTTATTATATTTTAGCCATTATTTAATAATAAATTCCAGTTTTACATTGCTTCACCATTTTTACCATAACTCTTGAACCAGACATCGGATTTGCCTCATTTTTGTCTCATATTTTAGATGATTCAGAGAGCTACAATTGTTATGAAGACATAAAGAGAAAATTCAGACAAGAGGGCGGTCGATTTTGGAGCTGAAGTCATATGTATTTTTGGGCTCGAATTTTGTAATTAAAGCCCATTTTATTTTATTTCCGTTCTGGGTCTGAATTGTGGATTGGAGCCCCATTTCATTTTGCCATTTTAGGTTAAGTGAGGCAGCAGCCACAAACACATTCTCATTCACGTTTTTAGATAGTTTTGAATCAAATACGAAGTTTTATTTTCTCTCATTATTTTCTTCCTCTCGTTCTTCGTGTTCATGATGAACTTCTTCATTTCGTTCGATTTTTGTTCTGCATAACCATGACTAGCTAAGCTACCGTGATTGACCCATGGATTGAGGATTCCACTATCCAGAGGACTCGTTCTTAACGGTAACAAACTCGTTTTGTTTTGTAATTTCGGATTCGATTTACTTTCGGATTGGGTGTTAGATTTAACGCCCAGATCAATATTTCCCAAGGACGTAGTTCGAACTAGGTTAAAGTATTACTGTGCGATCATACAGTGATACGCCATTGATTTGAACAAATTCTGAACGATTGTTCAGTTGAGGGAATCTCTGGGCAAATGCAGAGATTTCGGTTTGTCCAGAGTCGATCACGAGTTCGGTTATAAATATGTTTTCGTCCGAGGAAGGGAAGAGGTGGAATTCGAAATCCTAGGTTAATCTTCTGTTTATCTGTTTAATCTATGTTTACTTCGTTCTGTTTATGTTATTTCATTTTTATTCTCTTTGAATCAAAACCACCAATTTTTTTTGTTTTTATTGCTGTTCGAATTAAACCGACTGCGAATTCGTTGGGAAACGACCCAGGTTACCTTATACTGCAAATCCTTTTCTAATCTGGTTATTTTGGAAGATTATGGCAAATCTCTGTCAGGCACTAAGGTAATAGTCTTCATAGACCACTCCGCCATAAAAGACCTAGTAGCGAAAAAGGATGACAAGCCACGACTAATCAGATGGGTCTTACTACTGCAAGAATTTAACGTGGAGGTTCGTGACAAAAAGGGGACCGAAAACCAAGTGGCAGACTATCTCTCACGGCTGGAAAGCCATACCTCAGATAAGCCGAGCATTCCAATTCAGGAATTTTTCCCGGATGAACAACTCTACGCCATTGCATGCATCAACACCCCATGGTATGCAGACATCACGAATTTTTTAGTCACAGGAGAAGTCCCAACGGATTTGACATATCACCAAAAGAAAAAGTTCCTCTATGACAGCCAGAAGTATTTCTGGGATGAAATATACCTGCTCAAGCAATGCCCAGACCAGATGCTTCGACGTTGCATACCAGATGATGGATCCGATGATATTCTGAGGCACTGCCATTCCTCCCCCTATGGAGGACATTATGGAGGAGTGCGAACGGCCGCTAAAGTGCTCCAATCTGGATTTTATTGGCCTACCTTATTCAAAGACGCCCATCAATTTGTGACCAAGTGCGACAACTGCCAAAGGACTGGTAACATATCTCGTAGGCATGAAATGTCGCTAACACCTATTTTGGAAGTCAAAGTGTTTGACGTATGGGGGATCGAATTTATGGGTCCTTTCCCTCCATCAAGAGGCAACCAGTACAAACTAGTCGGTTAACGGAAGTTAAGGGCTAGATTTGTGGCCTCAGCTTACTGGCAAGGAGTTGGAGTTAGACCTCTGAAAAACAGTGTTTGCTAGGCAGCCCGTGCACGGCTTGACCTATTATTGTAGGCTTCAGGAATGGGTCTACCTCTCATAACCATAATACCCTAAGTGTAAGCGGATCGACTAGAAAGTTGCCATATGAATATGGAAGGAGTATAGTTAGTATCATATGTATCGGACGCGGAAGCTTCGGTAGATAATAGAGGTGGGTTAACCAAATAGCTTTGTAGTTGGTAGCTATGTCGTAGCAATTGCGGAAGGCATAAAGTATAGATGCTATAGCATTGGGTAGAGCAATTGGGGATTGATGCACTTAAGGATGATTCGAGTCCAGCCTAACCTCTTATCGATATCTTCTCTCGTTTAAAGTTATTTTGTTTATGTTTGCTAGTAGCATAATTGCAAAATCCCTCAACCTGAACAACTGTCATAGAATTTACGCGTCACTCCTTGGTATCTCAGTCTCTGTGGGACGATACTCTACTTACACTTTATTACTTGTTCGACTGGTTCACTTACCATCAAGGAAATCGACCAGCAAGTTTTTGGCGCCGTTGTCGGGGACTGCTGATACCCTTTGTGACGACGCCCCTTTGCTTAATAGTTGTGATTTACTTAAATAAAGGAGCTTACTTTCTCTGCTCTTGATTTTCAGGTACATTCTGTAGTGTATACGCAACTCGCCTCCAGCCAATCTAGAGCCTTACAATCTTGAGATAGAACGCACCTACAAGCAAAGGTGCAGAAGGCAGAAGCAGCGAAGTCAATCTTTTAACCGAGCAAACATGGCGGAAATACCTGTTAACCACGAGCGGGAGCATCAAGAACGCCCACTAATAAACAGGGATAACCAGGTCCCTCCACCTCCAAACCCAGATGTGAACAAGGCCATCATGGAATTCGAGATTCCAGATTTAAACAAGCTGAACTCGGCCATCACACAACCAACCCTCAATGCCGGGCACTTTGAAATTAAAGGTGTCATGATTCAGATGCTGAATACAGTCGGGCAATTTGGAGGACTTCCTTCCGAAGATCCGCACCTTCATCTCAAAACCTTTATGGAGGTGTGTGATTCTTTTGTGATCCCTGGTATAGATATCGACGTCGTCCGGATTAAGTTGTTTCCCTTCTCACTAAGGGACAAAGCTCGGACGTGGCTCAACAACCTACCTGCTAATTCCATCACCACATGGAATGATCTGGGAAGTAAGTTCTTGTTCAAATTTTTCCACCTACGAGAACACTCAACTCGGAGGGGACATCACCAACTTCCAACGAACCGGGTGAATCTTCTTACGAAGCCGGGATAGATTCAAGGACCTCTTGAGACAATGCCCCAAAGACGGACTGTGCGAATGGGTCCAGTTAGAAACATTCTACAGAGGCCTCGACGGACAAACACAATCAATTGTAGACGCCTCGTCAAGAGGATCCATCCTAATGAAGTCTTATGAGGAGGCCCACAATTTACTGGAACGCATGTCCATGAACAGTCACCAATGGCCAGCAGATAGAGCTACATCTTCCCGAACTGTTGCAGGGATACACGAACTAGATGCCATGACTGCTCTCATTGCTCAAGTTTCATCTATGACCAACATGGTGAAAGGACTTACCCTTCCATCAAGCAACACAGCGCTGCAACCATCTCAGGTAGCTTGTGTGTACTGTGGCGGAGAACACTCTTACTCTCAGTGCTCCACCAACCCTAAAGCAGTAAACTTCGTCAACAACTTCAACAGGGGAAACAACACCAATAATCCGTACTCAAATACATACAACCCCGGATGGAGACAACATCCTAACTTCTCATGGAGTTCGCAAGGTTCACAAGCAGCAGGACAATCATCAGGCCCACAATACTCTAACTGAACATCAAACCCACCAAGGTTTACCCAGCAAGCAAGGCAGTAGGGCGGTGAATCAAACCCGCAACACTCTATGTTTTCCCTTCTGAAGGACTATATGGTAAAGAACGATGCAATCATCCAGAATCAGCAAGTGACCTTAAGGAATCTTGAAACCCAAGTGGGACAACAAGCAACCGCTCTCAACAACAGACCCTCAGGATCCCTGCCCGGTGACACCGAAGTCCCCGGGATCCGGGAAGAGAGGAAGTCAAAATGATAGAGCTCAGAAGTGGTAAAAGCCTAGAACCCATGAAAGCAACCAAGCAACCTATGGTTGTCACTAATCCAAGGCCAAAAAAACTTAAGGAATGGCAAGAAGGTACTGAACAAACTCTTGAAGACGAACAGAGGCAACCAAGACTGTCACAACCGGAATACGATCTAAGCACCGCAACATTGCCTCCACGTGCAGCATTGGATGATCACAAACAATACCCAACAAGGAATGCTACTGCTTCATCATCAAAGCATAATCGACCTCGGACTCCAAAGCAATGCCAAAGCCACCACCGCCTTTCACACAAAGGCTAAAGAAGCAGGGACAGGAGAAACAATTCAAGCAGTTCCTTGATATGCTATGGCAATTGCACATTAATATTCCATTCATGGAAGCATTGGAGCAAATGCCCAGCTACGTGAAGTTTATGAAGGAAATTCTGTCTAAGAAGAGGCGACTGGAAGAGTTCGAGACAGTAGCATTGACCTAGGATTGCAGTGCCATGTTAACCAATCAGCTACCTCCGAAATTGAAGGATCCTGACAGTTTTACAATTCCGTGTGCAATCAGACCCAATTACTCTAGTAAAGCTCTGTGCGACCTAGTTGCTAGCATAAATCTCATGCCAATGTCGATCTTCAAGCAGTTGGCAGTAGGGGAAGCCAGGCCCACGACAATCACATTGCAACTGGCCGATCGCTCAATAGTGCTACCTGAAGGCAAGATCGAAGACGTTCTGGTAAAAGTGGATAAGTTCATCTTCCCTGTGGATTTCATCATCCTGAATTTTGAAGCAGATCACGACGTCCCAATTTGTTGGGAAGACCTTTCATGGCAACTGATCGTACACTGATTGATGTGGAAAAAGGAGAACTCACTATGCGTGTAAATGATGATCAGGTCACTTTTTCAATACTTAAGACTGCGAGGTTCAAAGACCCAAGCGAAAAGTACCTAATTTTCCATATAACGGCAAGGGCTCTAAGAGAAGGGGGACACCCCGCATTATCACGATATTAAACTTGCCGTAGCAAAGTCAGGCTGAAGACTTTAAACCAAGCGCTACTGGGAGGCAGCCCAGCGTCATGCTTTAAATTACTGTTTGAGAATAGAGGCTATGCTATTAGAAAACCAAATCAACTAAGGACCAAGGCATTAGGATTGTTGTAGCAATTCATCTGCGCTAGTCGCATGCAAAGACGGACTTATGGGTGGGCCACACAAGACTGGGCCCAGCAGATTTGAAAATTAAATCACAATTGAAGTGGGAACCGCCATCAGCCACACCAAGCGTCACCGCACGGTTCTCCCTCGAAATTTGCACGGACGTGATTCACGCAACCCACCCGAAGTATATGCCCATGATCACTCCTCCCGAGCCCTAGTTATCGAACTCAACTTTCGATTTGGTTCCGCGTGCTCATTCACTCGTACAAAGCTACAACACTTTCTCTTCCATCTCAGTCTTCCAATGGCACGCACCAAGGGTTCCGGCCAAAAAGTGTGGTGGCAATATGGTGGCAATATGTGCGAAAGGGATCGCAGCCGGCAGCAAATCTCGTGGCAAATGCCCCAAAATACACTCCACTATCGACTTTCCCTGAGGCAACTTTTGATATGTACAATGGGTCATCACAATAGGAACGCACAAGCTCGCGCAAGTGGCACCAGAGCAGAAGCCCACAGGAAGGCGAGCCCACCAGCACAACTCGGTTGACACTGATGATGAAGAAGTGTCAAACTCTCAAGGACTGCCGCGGACCTTCCACGGGGAAAGGGTTAAGCTCGGATGAGTTGTATGCTTTTTTATTAACTTACGGTACTAGACTCTTTCACGTTTATTTTTTATTTTTTTTAGGTTTTTAATCCCTCCCAAAAAAAAATATTTTGATAGGATTGTTTCTTTTCCTCCCCGCTATTATCTCATCTCTCTCCCCTCGCTTCGCCGGTTGCAATGGGGGCATTGCATCATTTAAGGTGTGGGGACTAATTGGATATGTGATCTAATGCCTAGTGGGTGATTTTCACCCTGCATTTAGTTTTTGCACATACTGAAATTTTTTCAAATTGCATGATAGAGCATGAATAGAATCTTGTAGCAATGGAATGAATGTATGTATAACTGAACACAGCACAATTGCCTAGGGGAACTGAACCTTTAGGCTTGGGAAATTGGCGGTACTAGCCAATCTGATACGAGGTAGAATGGCAATGAGGAAGTTCAAAGGGAAGAACCCCCAATGGAAGGATTGAATTGAGCCTAACTGTTTTATTCTGTGTGCATGTCTGCTAGCCTATGTTTGATCCTTGATTTGTCTTAGTTCTTGATAGACTATCGGCATCCGAGTTTGAAGTTCATAGGAAAAAGGCATTATTCTTGTCATACCCATTATCCCCATACATAACCCATTGATCATCATCTCCATATTGTCACCCCTTTGAGCCACACAAGTATGCTATAGCAGAACAGGTGAGATAAGAGAACTGAAGAAGACAATGAAAAATGCTACGGCAGAGTGCTCCTGAGAAAAGCTGCAGAAAGAACTGAAGAGTTGTTGGTTTGAAAAAAAACAACAACAAAAAGAAAAAGAAAAGAAAAAGAAAGAAGGAAGAACCCAAGAAAAGACTTGGAGTAAAGAACATCATGAAGTACAAGGTTCAAGGAAAAGCACTCGGCTAAAGCCCACAGAATTATCTCCTAGATCTGCTATAGCATCCACCTTCCTTTCCCATCTCGCAATACTAGGCCATCCTCGCATTACAACCCAAGAAGCCTTTTGGATGAACGAATACTCAGAATGCTAGGAAGTAATCTTAGAACTTTGACAAGGCTATGGATCTACTGGGCCCGTTGACAAGAGAGAAACAAAATCCCTGGGTGAGCGAGTGTAAACACTGAACTTGAGAGCCCTAAAGACTTCTTCATCTAAACAATACCACGCTTTATGGGCGGTTGGCATTGGGCAGTGGGATTGCCGAATAGGGGATGGAAACTGAAAGCATGCGTGCAAACAAAGTTATACAAACAAGAGTACTGCAGCTATGAGTCTTTGTTCACTTCATCTTATTTTGCCCAGGAGTGCAAAAAGCTAAGTGTGGGGGTATTTGATGAGCACAAATAGTACCAAGATTTCCCTATATTTACTGATTGAATTGAATGTTAAAAACAAGCTTAACTGCAAATAATCTAAGCAAAAAGACATACATTCATGATATAGGGACTGAAAAGTAGAAACCATTTGCATGTGCTAAGAATTGAACAATTTACTTTGTTTTTAAGGGAAATCGTATAGCAGAGCTGATACGATGCTATAGCATTCTGACAATGATTCGAAGTGCAATACAAGGCATCCTGAATGCTATAACAAAGTAGAGGACGCAATGCTATGTGGCATATTTTCTAACTTTTTACCCAGATGATTTCAGGAATAAAATAAAGGGCGATATTGACAGATAGGTTGCTGACGTAACGGAATAGAAGATGCGGAGGATCGAAACTAAAAGATTTGGAGAATCCCGCAGAATCAACAGAAGCAATCTACTCGGATTAGAAGATATGGTAGATCCCGACGATTTAGGAAAGGTCCAGCTCGCTGTAACTTACGTCTCAAGAAAAGCCTGATTATAAAAGGAAACAGCAGTGTCAACCCTAACAGAGTCGGAGAGCCCTAGAACCAGATTCTAACTTTCAGCAGACTCAAGAGAAGAGTGAGAGATTTCACAAGAGCACGAGATTTCAGGACAACCCAAAGATCCTTCCCCAAAGATGACGATGAACGAAGAAGACGTGGTGTGGTGACGTGATAAGACCTCAACCACGCCGTCGGAAATTCCATCAAGCTTTCTGTTTTCCTTTCTTTTTAGCTTTGTTTTCTTGATCATGGGTCATTCTATTAGTGTCGTTTTGTGTCCTCGTCAATCATGAACTAAACTTTATATGGCGGGACGAGGATGAGTCTTTAAGTGTTGAATGAACCCAATTGCAAGTTCTTAATTCAATAAATTTGGTTTGCGTATCGGTGTTTTAATTACTAGTCGGTTAACGGAAGTTAAGGGCTAGATTTGTGGCCTCAACTTACTGGCAAGGAGTAGGGGTTAGACCTCTGAAAAACATTGTTTGCTAGGCAGCCCGTGCACGGCTTGACCTATTATTGTAGGCTTCAGGAATGGGTCTACCTCTTATAACCATAACACCCTGAGTGTAAAGCAGGTCTGACTAGAAAGTTGCCATATGAATATGGAAGGAGTATAGTTAGTATCATATGTATCGGACGCGGAAGCTTCGGTAGATAATAGAGGTGGGTTAACCAAATAGCTTTGTAGTTGGTAGCTATGCTGTAGCAATTGCGGAAGCTATACAGTATAGATGCTATAGCATTGGGTAGAGCAATTGGGGATTGATGCACTTAAGGATGATTCTGAGTCCAGCCTAACCTCTTACTGATATCTTCTCTCGTTTAAAGTTATTTTGTTTATGTTTGCTAGTAGCATAATTGCAAAATCCCTCAACCTGATTATATTTACTTTTTCGCTTTCACAACCTGTCATAGCATTTGCGCGTCACTCCTTGGTACCTCAGTCTCTGTGGGACGATACTCTACTTACACTTTATTACTTGTTCGACTGGTTCACTTGCCATCAAGTAAATCGACCAACACCTATCACCCTCAATCAAATGGTCAAGCAGAGGTCTCAAACAGAGAGGTCAAACGTATCTTGGAAAAGGTGGTTCACCCAAACCGAAAGGATTGGTCCGACAAGCTCGATGATTCCTTATGGGCGTACCGCACAACGTACAAAACTCCATTAGGTGTCTCCCCATATCAACTTGTGTTCGGGAAAGCCTGTCATCTTCCCGTTGAAGTGGAACATAAGGCCTATTGGGCAATAGCACATCTGAACATGGACCCCACCACAGCAGGTGACAAACGGCTACTACAATTGCATGAGCTGGACGAATTCCGTTTGCATGCATATGAAAATGCAAAGCTTTACAAGGAAAAAGTCAAGCGATGGCACGACAAGCGACTGATCCCCCGTACTTTTGAGGTAGGCCAAGAAGTCCTGTTGTACAACTCTCGTCTAAAACTATTCCCAGGAAAGCTGAAATCTAGGTGGGCACCTCCCTTTGTTATTGATGCCTTAACTTCACATGGCGCAGTTGACCTCAGAAACCCAGTAACAGGGAACAGCTTTCGAGTCAACGGTCAGCGAATTAAACATTATTGGTCAAACCCCGTTTTGAGGGACAAGACAGCTATTGATCTCAGATCACCTTAAGTCACAGGCACTAAGTCTGGCTGAAGACTTTAAAGCAAGTGCTACTGGGAGGCAGCCCAAGTTCACGGTTCTTTAGCATCACAGCAGGAGGGAACAGGTCCAGCAGGGGTCATGCTACGGCATAAGGCCAGACATTAAGGCCCCAACACCACACCACAGCAAAGGCCCACAGTTAGCCAGGTACGCTCCTCACCTCTATAATGAACGCTTTTACGAGTCGATAGCTTAGTGGGCCCACCATGAGCCAACCCAGCTTAACTCACCATGGTAGGAGACGTGACGCTTCGTATTCAAATTCTGCCTTTTCTCTATTCTACTCATCCACTTCTCCCGCGCCTTCTCCCATACCCTCTGCTCTTCCCTCCATCGTCACCCCTTCCAACCATCATACCAAGGGCTTTAAAGACGACGAGGCTTCACCAAGCACACCGTCTGGTCCACCACCACCGCCAGGCTAACCCGCCACCGGTGCAAGGACCTGCCACACCCACTTCTTCGTCCTCGTCCTACTCTTCCGTCGCTTCAGGTTCCATAGGCCCTTCCTCTATCTATGATAAGGCATACATGATCGCCATTGCTCCCCTTTACTGGCGCCCGGAGACCGATACCCACTCCACGCACCGGTACCGAAACCGTCTTCGCCAGTTGCGCTTGGAGTTGAAGACTATCCATAGCAACCCACAAGCGTTCTCTGCCGCTCATCGTCGAGGTGCGCAAATTGCCGTTTCCCTCTCTCAGTCACACTCTGGACTTCCGTTCGTGACGGGGTTGACGATGCATCCACTTAAGAGGACACGGCCAGCAGCCACCCAGCCCCTCCGGTTCCCCCAGCCCCGTAGTTTTCTATTATTGTGTTGCTCTTATTAATTTTTCCCTTTTAGAATACTCTGCTAATACCCGGGTGTATGCCCTAGGGTACTTTTGTGAATGCTATTGTGGTGCCTTCACTTCTACTATCCTTATTGTCACCCCACCCCCTTGATGCGCACCAAATTTTTAACGATTTTTCGTTTTATTATTTTTGTTGCACTGAGGGCATTGGATCGTTCAAGTGTGGGGGGGTTAATACCGATTGATGATATGACCTGCCGCTAATTTCACCCTGCATATAGTTTATGCACATACTGAAAAAAATTTCGAAGTCCATGGTAAAGCATGAATAGAATCTTGTAGCAATGGAATGAATGTCTGAATAACTGAACATAGCACAATTGCCTAGGGGAACTGAACCTTTAGGCTTGGGGAATTGACGGTGCCAGCTAATCTGATACGAGGTAAAGTGACAATGAGGAAGTTTAAATGGAGTAACCCCCAATGGAAAGATTGAATTGAGCCTAATTGTTTTATTCTATGTGCATGTCTGCTAGCCTATGTTTGATCCTTGATTTGTTTTAGTTCTCTGATAGACTATCTGTCATCTAAGTTTGAAGTTCATAGGATAAAGGCATTCGTGTCATACCCATTATTCCCATACACAACCCTTTTATCATCATCTCCACATTGCTACCCCATTTAGCCACAGAAGTATGCTATAGCAGAATAGGTTAGATAAGAGAACTAGAAGAAGACTGTGAAAAATGCTACGGCAAAGTGCTCCCATGAAAAGTTGCAGAAAGAACTAAAGAGCTGTTGTTCTGCTTAAAAAAAAAAAAGAAAAGAAACAGAAAGAAGGAAGAACCCAAAAAAAACCTAGAGTAAAGAATAGCGAGAATTACTATGTTCAAGAAGGAGCACTCGGCTGAGGCCAAAAGATTTGTCTACCGGATCTGCTATAGCATCCCTCCTCAATTCTTATCTCAAAACACTAAGCCATCCTCCCATTATAACCCAAGAAGTCCTTTGGATGAACGAATACTCAGAATACTAGGAAGTAATCTTAGAACTTTGACAAGGCTATGGATCTTCTGGGCCCGTTTGACAAGAGAGAAACAAAAAAACCCCTAGGTGAGAGAGTGTAAACACTAAACTTGAGAGCCCCTTGAGACTTCTTCATCTAAACAATACCACGCTTTACGAGCGGTTTGCACTGGGCAGTGGGATTGCCGAATAGGGGATGGAAACTAAAAGTGAGCGTGCAAGCAAAGTATACGGACATGAGTACTGCGGCTATGATTTTCTGTTCGCTTCGTCTTATTTTGCCCAGGAGTGCAAAAAGCTAAGTGTGGGGGTATTTGATGAGCACAAATCGTACCATGTTTTCCCTATACTTATTGACTGGATTGAATGTTAAATACAAGCGTAACTGCAAATAATCTAAGTAAAAAGGCATACATTCATGATATAGGGACTGAAGAGTAGAAATCATTTGCATGTGATAAGAATGGAACAATTTACAGGGTTTTTAAAGAAGAACGTATAACAGAGCTGATACGATGCTATAGCATTCTGACAGCATCCAAGTGCAATACAAGGCATCCCAAATGCTATAGCAAAGTAGACGACGCAATGCTATGCAGCAGGTTTTCTGACCTTTTTACCTAGATGATTTCAGGAATAAAAGAAAAGGGCGACATTGACATATAGATTGCTGACATAACGGAATAGAAGATGCGAAGGATCGGAACTAAAAGATTTGAATAATCCCGCAGAATCAACAGAAGCAATCTACTTGGATCAAGAGATACAATAGATCCCGACGGATTAGGAAAGGCCCAGCTCGCTGTAACTTACACCGCAAGAAAAGCCTGATTATAAAAGGAAACAACGGAGGCAACCCTAATAGAGTCGAAGAGCCCTAGAACGAGATTCTATCTTTCGGCAGACTCAAGAGAAGAGTGAGAGATTTCATAAGAGCACGAGATTTCCAGGACAACCCAAAGCATCCTTCCCCACAAAGACGACGGACGAAGAAGACGTGGAGTGGTGACGTGACAGGGCTGCAGGCACGCTGTTGGATTTTCGTCAAAGCTTTTTGTTTTCCCTTTTTAATTTAGTTTTCCGATCATGGGTCATTCTGTTAGTATCTGCTTTGTGTGTCCTCGTCGGTCATGAACCGATTTTCATATGGCCGGACGAGGATGAATCTTTAAGTTGTTGAATGAACCCGGTTGCAAGTTCTTAATTCAATAAATTTGGTTTTCTTATCGGTGTTTTAATTACTAGTCGATTAACGGAAGTTAAGGGCTAGATTTGTGGCCTCACTTGCGGCAAGGAGTCGGGGTTAGACCTGTTTGCTAGGCGGCCGTGCACGGCTTGACCTATTATTGTAGGCTTCAGGAATGGGTCTACCTCTCATAACCATAACACCCTGAGCGTAGCGCAGATCTGACTAGAAAGTTGCCATAGGAATATGGAAGGAGTATAGTTAGCATCATATGTATCGAACGCAGAAGCTTTGGTAGACCATAGAGGTGGGTTAACCAAATAGCTTTGTAATTAGTAGCTATGTTGTAGCAATTGCGGAAGCTGTGCAGTGTAGTGTTATAGCATTGGGTAGAGCAAATGGGGGATTGATGCAGTTAAGGGTGATTCTAAGTCCAGCCTAACCTCTTACTGATATTTTCTCACGTTTTAAAGTATTCTGTTTACTTTTGCTAGTAGCATAATCACAACAACCTCTCAACCCAATATATTTACTTTCTGCTTGATAATTGAATATTTCATACACTACTTTTTGTCTCTTGATTTATAATTTATGACTCTTTGGCTAATAAATAATGGCTTTTATACTTATTTGGGCCTTGGGCCTTTTATTATATTTTAGCCATTATTTAATAATAAATTCCAGTTTTACATTGCTTCACCATTTTTACCATAACTCTTGAACCAGACATTTGATTTGCCTCATTTTTGTCTCATATTTCAGATGATTCAGAGAGCTACAATTGTTATGAAGACATGAAGAGCAAATTCGGACAAGAGGGCGGTCGATTTTGGAGCCGAAGTCATATATATTTTTGGGCTCGAATTTTGTAATTAAAGCCCATTTTATTTTATTTTCGTTCGGGCCCGAATTGTGGATTGGAGCCCCATTTCGTTTTGCCATTTTAGGTTAAGTGAGGCAGCAGCCACAAACACATTCTCATTCACGTTTTTAGAATTCAGAGGATCAAAATAGTAGTTTTCAAATTCTCGCAATGTTCTCCGTGTTCTTCGCGTCCTTCATCTGTTTTTCGTCTTTCTTAATTATGTTCGGCTAAATTTCTGAGATTGATCCATGATGAGGGTCCCATCCACTATCCAGAGGATTCACGCCTAATCGGTAACCGTCTAACTCGTTTCTGTATCCCTTAATCAGATTTGATTTTTGGTTCGAATTGGGTTTTTGATTAAAAACCCAAATCGATACTTCCCAAGGACGAAGTTCGGACTGGGTTAAAGTATTTCTGTGCGATCGTACAGAGGTGCGCCAATGATTCGAACAAATTCTGAACGATTGTTCAGTTGAGGGAATTTCTAGACAAATGCAGAGATTTCGGTTTGTCTAGAGTCGATTACGAGTTCAGTTATAAATCTGTTTCGTTCGAGGAAGGGTAGTGGGTGAATCCGAAATCGTGGGTTAATCCTTTAATCCTCTGCTTTCTGTTTAATCTGTGTTATTTCGTTTTGTTTCTTCATATTTCCGTTTTCAATCTCTTTTGAATCAAAAACCCCCGATTTTACTGTTTCTGTTTTCTTGCTGTTCAAATTAAACCAACTGCGAATTCGTTGGGAAACGACCCAAGTTACATTATACTGTAAATCCTTTTCTAATCTGGTTATTTTGGGAGATTACGGAAAATCTCTGTCAAAATATGGCGCCGCTGCCGGGGAATTTGCATCGGTTTGATTAGTAACCGTAGTGTAAATAGCTTTGTTTCGATAGTTTAGTTGGTTCGGGTGGCTGGACAGAAATTTTTCTGCCCAGATTACTCAATCTAGGTCTTATTCACAAGGAATTGGGCATTCTAAGCAAGAGTCACTTACTTTTAGTAAGTGAGGTCTCACCTATTTTCCCCAAATTCCAACGTTTGGGTCATGTTTTTTTGTTTTAAGTTTCGATAAATTCGTGAAAAAAAAAAAAAAAAAATTGAAAAAGTGGTCTAAACGATGGAATTTGGCTTAAATATGAGGATCTCAGCACCTTAACGGGCTGAGGTTGTCTTAGAATAGGGTTTTCCTTCAAGTCACCAAAAATCAGCCCAATCGGAGTAAGTCATTAAATTCGAAATACCCGTTAGTCCCAACAAGATCAAAAAAAAAATCCTAAAATAGGTTTTTGCTTTTGGTCAATTTATAACATAGGTTTTTGCTTTTGTGATTTTTCTTTTGTGTGAAGTCTTAGTGTTTTTCTACTTTTCTTAATTAGTTGTTTTTACCACTTTTAGTGGTATTTTTAATTCCGAGTTTCTAGTGGCATTTTCGTAATTCTGATTGGCTGGTGGCATTTTCGTAATTCTGATTTTCTGTAAATTCTGCCTTGTGATTATGCTGCATGAGTACTAGGAGCACTATCAATCCGAATACTTATTGCCATTTGATCCCGAAATAGAAAGAACAATTCTTACCGCTAGAAGAGTTGTTAGGCTAAGTCGTGGGATTAATATCGAATTGGACATTGAACTTAAGTCCGACCATTCGATTGTGTTCATTCCGTTGATCTTTCGATTGTGTTTCGATAGTACTTCGATAGTCTTGTTGTTTTCACTCGATTCTAGTAGCAATTTTCCTAACTCGTAAATTATGGCGAAGAACAGGAAAATCGTCCTACTTTAAAGGAATTGAATGAACCGATGTTAATTATCAACCTTTGTGCATTCAATATCCTGCACTTGCTGCTAACTTTGAGCTTAAATCTGGTCTAATACACTTGCTGCCTAAGTTTCATGGTATTTCAGGTGAGTGTGCCATTAAGCATTTAAAGGAATTCCATCTAGTATGCAGCACAATGAAGCCACATGCAATTGATGAAGATCAAATCAAGCTGAGAGCCTTTCCTTTCTCATTGGAAGGTGGAGCCAAAGATTGGTTGTTGTACCTTCAGCCTTCATCTATTGGGAGCTGGACCGATGTTCGAGGTTATTTATGGAGAAATATTACCCCGCCTCAAGAGCAACCGCGATCAAGAAAGAAATTGCCAACATTAAACAGCCAATGGGGAGACTTTGCATGAGTACTGGGAGAGGTTCAAAAGGTTATGTGCAAGCCGTCCACACCACCGATCACCGAGCAACTCTTGATTACCCATTTCTATGATGGTCTACTACCGTAGACAAAGGTTTGGTGGATGCTTCTAGCGGTGGGGCTCTACGTAACAAGACACCGAAGATGCCCGAGAATTGATATCCGAGATGGCGGCCAACTCTCAACAATTTGGCACTGGGCCAATAGTACTCTGTTTGTTTACCATGTGCAAACACCTCCAGTCAGACGATTCTCGAGATTAGAGAATAGACTTGATGATCGACCTCTCCGTGAGGGCAAATGACACGTACGCAGTACAATCTTCCCCTCCTCAGATTGGCTACTCATGTGGGTTCTGCATTCGACCCTTACCATTCTATCGACTCTTGCCCTACCTTGCATGATCCTACTTATCAAGACCGGTCAAGAGCTTCGGTGGGTGCTTTTCGGGAAAGCCACAATACCAACGAGAATAATGCCTTCTCCAATACCTACAATCCCGGTTGGAGAAATCACCCCAATTTTCGTTGGAACCGAGAATCGAACCAGAGTAACCAATATCGCGGGTCGGGAATTACCAACGAGACAAGACGGACCACGTAATTTCCAACAAAGCAATCTGCACCGCCTTTGCCTTTTTGCCGGCACCACCTCCTCGACCAGCCGTATGTGCACCTCCCACAAAGACAACAAGCAGGCTAGTAGTAGTGGTAGTGGTGGTTCCTCACTTGAAGATATGATGAAGCAATTTGTCACAGCCAATATGCAGTTCCAACAGCAAACTGACACTTCCATTCAGAGTTTGCAAACACAGATTGGGCAGTTGGCAACCTCATTGAACCAGCTTCAACCTCAGGGATCCAACACTCTTCCTTCACAAACAATTCCTAATCCCAAGGGGAATGTGAGTGCTATCTCCCTTCGTTCTGGCAAGCAATTGGAGGAACCTAAACCAGCCGCGAGATGTGACTTCCACATCGAAAAGAGTCGAAATTGTGAAGATTGACTCTAAAAATAAAAAGGCAAAGTGCAGCAAGGTGAAGAGGAAGACATCCCCATTCCTCTTCCTTTCCCTCGGAAGAGCAGTTCAACCCAAGAAGTTGGCGAAAAAGCACAAGAGAAGGATATACTTGAGACATTCGGGAGAGTAGAGATCAACATTCCTCTCTTAGATGCGTCAAACAAATTCCTAAATATGCCAAGTTTCGAAGGAGTTGTGCACCAACAAGAGGCAACCGAAGGGGAGTGAACGAGTGAGTTTGAACCGATTGTATCAAGCACTCATCCATTTCTACAATGCCTCGCAAGTGCAAGGATCCGGGGATGTTTTCTATCCCTTTGTTTTGGTAACTATAGATTTGATGATTGCATGCTAGATTTAGGTGCTTCTATTAATGTCATGCATGCATCTATTTATAAATCTCTTGGTCTTGGTCCTTTACGTCCCATCGGTGTTGTTGTTCGGCTAGCTAATAGGAGTAATGTTCATCCTTCGGTTTAGTTGAGGATGTATTAGTCAAGGTTAATGAACTGATATTTCCCGCTGATTTTTACATCTTAGATATGGAGGACGAGTCTCCCAGTAGTAGATCACCTATCATTTTAGGGAGGCCTTTCATGAAAACAGCTAGGACTAAGATAGATGTGCATTCTGGTACTCTTTCCATGGAGTTTGGTGATATATCTGTGAATTTCAATATCTTTGATGCCATGAAACATCCTAGGGAAGAACACTGTTTTCTCGCATTGATGTGATTGATGATCGTGGATGACGTTATTGCTGATTGGTGTGCTGACTATCCTGATTTTGCATCTAAGAGTGATTCTCCCATTTGTGCATGTGCTGATAATGAATGGTGCTCTGTTTGCACTGATTTGCTTAATGTTGCATTATTTGGTGATTCTGACTTGCTTGGTGATTCTACATTACATGTGGATTCGATATTGATTTTGAGTTTGAGCTTCATCCCGATCCTAATGTACATCCTAATTCGATTTTGATGAGCTTAACTCGATTTTGATGAGCTTGATTCGATGTTAACATTGAGCCGTATAGACACAATCCTTCCGTTTCTTTGAATGTGGTTTCGAGGCATTTCCGGTGTGATGACATCGAGTTGTTGCAACAACCACCCAAGCTTCTTCCCTCCACCGAGCAACCACCCAAGCTTGAGTTGAAATCCCTTCCGATCACCCGAAGTATGCATTTTCGGAGGTGGATGAACGGTTGCCGATCATTGTGGCAAATAATCTTCTTCCCGACCAAGAAGAGAAGCTGCTAAGCTTATTGAGGGCGAACAAGAAAGCCATTGGGTGGACATTAGCTGATATTGTTGGCATCAGCCCTTCCATGCGTATGCATCGAATTCTGTTGGAAGAGGACTCTAAGCCGGTGAGGCAACCCCGCAGACGCCTTAATCCTCTTATCCTTGATGTGGTGAAGAAGGAGGTCACTAAGCTTTTGCAAGCCGGTATCATCTATCCCATTTCGATAGCCGTGGTTAGCCCGGTCCATGTGGTTCCTAAGAAATCCGGAGTAACCGTGGTAGCCAATCAGAAGAATGAGCTCATTCCTATCAGAGTTCAGAATAGTTGGAGAGTTTGCATCGACTATAGAAGACTCAACCAAGCCACTCGCAAGGATCATTACCCTCTACCTTTCATTGATCGATGTTAGAGCGATTGGTGGCAAGTCCCATTCTTCGCTTCTTGGATGGCTACTCCGGATACTTCCAGATCCATATTGCTCCCGAGGATCGGGAGAAGACGACCTTCACATGCCCCTTTGGAACATATGCCTACCGAAGGATGTCTTTTGGCCTTTGCAACGCACCTGGCACCTTTCAGCATTGTATGGTAAGCATTTTCTCTGAATTTCTAGAGGACAGCATGGAGGTTTTTATGGATGATTTCACTGTATATGGGTTTGATTTTGATGCATGCTTAGCTAATTTGTCTAGAGTTTTGCATAGGTCCATTGAGTTTAATCTTGTGCTGAATTATGAGAAGTGTCACTTTATGGTTGAGTCGGGTATAGTCTTGGGACACATAGTGTCTAGGAAAGGGATTGAGGTAGATCCTGCTAAGATAGATGTAATTTTCGCTTTGCCTTACCCCGCATCCGTGCGGGAAGTTCGCTCTTTTCTTGGTCATGCGGGTTTCTATCGGCGTTTCATTCGGGATTTCAGCAAGATCGCCCGACCCTTATGCAACCTTCGCATAAGGACACCGACTTTGTATTTGATGATGCTTGCAAGGCGGCCTTCGATCATTTGAAGCGTTGCACGACTACTGCCCCCTTGATGATCCAAGCCCCGATTGGTGCCTCCCTTTGAGTTGATGTGTGATGCTTCCAACTATGCGGTTGGTGCTATCTTGGCACACGAGTTGATAGAGCATCTCATGTGATTGCATATGCCTCCAAGACTTTGGATCCCGCCGCCTAATTACACCACTACCGAGAAAGAGTTCTTGGCTATTGTATTTGCCTTTGATAAGTTTAGGTCATATCTCGCTAGCAAGTAGAGTAATTGTTTTCCGACCATGCCGCTTTGAAGTTTCTTTTGAAAAAGACAGATGCTAAGCCACGACTCATCCGGTGGATGTTATTGCTCCAAGAGTTCGATGTTGAGATTCGAGACAGTGGAGCACAAACCGGGTAGTGACCACTTGAGTCGCATCACTCATTCTCCCTCTCACCCTCTTCTATTCGGGATGATTTCCCGATGAGCAGCGCTTCTACAAATGCACCGCAAGGTAAGCTTCCATGGTATGCCGATCCGGTTAACTACTTGGTAGCGGTGTTTTGCCTATAGATTCCACTAGGGCCCAAACCCTTAAATTAAAGAGTGAGTCTAAATATTATGTTTGAGATGACCCTTATCTCGTGGAAATTTTGTAGTGACCAAGTAGTTAGGAGATGTGTGTCTCGATCATGAGTTTCACTCTATATTGCATTTTGCTCATGCTTTCGCTCGTGGTGGTCACTTTGGACCCCAAAGAACCGCTAGGAAAGTGTTAGACAGTGGATTATTTTGGCCTTCCTTGTTTCATGATTCCCATCTGTTTTGTAAGTCATGTGATAACCGTCGAGAGAGAGCGGGGAGTATTTCCGTAGGCATGAGATGCCCTTAACCCTATATTGTTTTGTGAGATCTTTGATGTTTGGGGTATCGATTTTATGGGTCCTTTCCCGCTTCATATGGTTATACTTACATATTCTTTGGTCGTTGATTATGTCTCGAAATGGGTTGAGGCGAAAGCCACTCGGACTAATGATTCTTCCGTGGTGGTGGATTTTTTTAGGTCTAACATTTTCGGGTTTGGCATTCCTAGAGCTATTATCGTGACCAAGGCTCCCATTTTTGCAACCGAAGCATGGGTGCCTTGTTACGCAAGTATGGAGTGCTTCACAAGGTCTCCACAAGATACCATCCTCAAACCAACGGTCAAGCCGAAGTCTCAAATAGAGAGATTAAGCAAATCCTTCAAGACCGTTAACTCTACAGGAAAGATTGGAGTAAGCGATTAGAGGATGCTTTGTGGGCATATCGCACCGCCTACAAGACTCCGATTGGGATGTCTCCTTATCGGCTTGTCTTTGGTAAGGCATGTCATCTTCCGGTTGAGTTGGAGCATCAAGCCTATTGGGCCATTAAACAAAGTGTAACATGGATTTGGCCAAGTCTCGGGATGGAGCGGAAGCTACAATTGCAAGAGTTGGATGAGCTTAGATTGGATGCCTATGAAAGCTCGCGATTATACAAGGAAAAGACTAAGGCATTCCATGATAAGCATATTTCGAGGAAAGAATTTTCTCGTGGGCCGAAAGTTCTTCCGTTTAACTCCCGTTTGAAGTTTATGCCTGGTAAGCTTCGATCTAAGTGGGATGGCCCTTTTGAGATCACTAACATTTTTCCATTTGGTGCTTGTTGAGCTATGTGATCCACCCACGGACTAACCTTTAAGGTCAATGGGCATCGCCTCAAGCCATTTCATGAGGGATCCCAGCTGACCGAGGAAGCGTAGATTCTCCTCATTGATGCCACTTATCCTCCATAAACCCCTGGGGAGTATTCTTCTTTCTTTCTCCCTCTTTCTTCTATTTGTTTTCCTTTTTCTACTTTGCTTTTTGAAATAAATACATTTCTCTCTTTCTATGATTGCTATATATTATGAACTTGGACATTTTGGTTTTAATGGATCATTCTGTTTGGTCTGTCATTCTTGACTCTTCGATTACATGTCTTGGTAGTTGATTTGATGTTCTTGATTGCCTAAGTTGGTATTGACCTTGTGAGGTTTTGGGCCTGCATGAATGGAATTCATCTTTTGCCATTCTTTCTTTCATGTGTGCATCTGCTCATGATTTGTGTTCTCTAGAACTTGCTCCTTTTCTTTTTTGAAACTACATTTTTCATTTACGTGCATAAGTATGATGGAAGCTTGTTTTCTTTCTTTTATTTTCCTCACTTTGGCCAAATAGCCTTTCCCTTGCATTATGACTCCTTTGCTAGCCCTTTGTGCCTTTTTGCCTCATTCTTTTCTAAGCCACATTACAAGCCTAAGCGAAAAAACCATTTTATTCCGCACCTTGAAAATTTATTGAGCATTGGTTTCACCTTGGTTTTGTGTTTAAGTGTGGGGGTTGCTCAGGAGTGCAACAGTTTAAGTGTGGGGGCTATTTTCTTTTGTGCCATTGTGATTATGTATATAGTATAGTTTCATTTTTCTCAAAAAAAAAAGAAAAAAAAAGAAAAAAAGAAAAGAAAAGAAAAGCAGAAAAAAGAAGAAGAAGAAGAAATAGAAAAAGAAAATACATAGGAAAGAAAGGAGATATATAAGCAAAATAAAAATTTTCTTACATAGAGAATGATTGTGTTAATTAGTGCTCTTTTGAATTTCTTTGGTGCTTAGCCTCTCATTCCATACTATTACCTACCTTCACCCTAACCCCATTACAACCTTTCATAACAAGCTCTCTTGATTTGTGCATGCATGTGTTATGAGTATTGGAGACGTAGAAATTGAGCAAGCTTATGGTAGAGCAAATTTCTTGAGTAGAATTTGAGCGATAAACTTATTCACCTTAAACACTTGAGAGATTGATTGATTGATTGAGCGCATCATTTGAGAGACCATCTTATGTGATTAGCATCATTGATTGAGATTACCATGAATTGTAATTTGAGATGAAGGGATTGTGGTCTTGATTGATTGATCTTTTGGAACTTTGTGTCCCTTGTTCAATTTTTGCATTGTTAGCAATTGTTAGAAAAGAAAAGTTTCTCCTTTAGGTCTTTTTCTTTGAATTTTGCTCGGGAGTGCAAAAAGATAAGCGTGGGGGAATTTGATAATTGAATATTTCATACACTACTTTTTGTCTCTTGATTTATAATTTATGACTCTTTGGCTAATAAATAATGGCTTTTATACTTATTTGGGCCTTGGGCCTTTTATTATATTTTAGCCATTATTTAATAATAAATTCCAGTTTTACATTGCTTCACCATTTTTACCATAACTCTTGAACCAGACATCGGATTTGCCTCATTTTTGTCTCATATTTCAGATGATTTAGAGAGCTACAATTGTTATGAAGACATGAAGAGCAAATTCGGACAAGAGGGCGGTCGATTTTGGAGCCGAAGTCATATGTATTTTTGGGCTCGAATTTTGTAATTAAAGCCCATTTTATTTTATTTTCGTTCTGGGCCTGAATTGTGGATTGGAGCCCCATTTCGTTTTGCCAGGCAGCAGCCACAAACACATTCTCATTCACGTTTTTAGAATTCAGAGGATCAAAATAGTAGTTTTCAAATTCTCTCGCAATGTTCTTCGTGTTCTTCGCGTCCTTCATCTATTTTTCGTCTTTCTTAATTATGTTCGGCTAAATTTCGAGATTGATCCACGATGAGGGTCCCATCCACTATCCAGAGGATTCGCGCCTAATCGGTAACCGTCTAACTCGTTTTTGTATCCCTTAATCAGATTTGATTTTTGGTTCGGATTGGGTTTTTGATTAAAAACCCAAATCGATATTTCCCAAGGACGAAGTTCGGACTGGGTTAAAGTATTTCTGTGCGATCGTACAGAGGTGCGCCAATGATTCGAACAAATTCTGAATGATTGTTCAGTTGAGGGAATTGCTAGACAAATGTAGAGATTTCGGTTTGTCTAGAGTCGATTACGAGTTCGATTATAACTGTTTCGTTCGAGGAAGGGTAGTGGGTGAATCCGAAATCGTGGGTTAATCCTTTAATCCTCTCGTTTTCGTTTAATCTGTGTTATTTCATTTTGTTTCTGCATATTTCCGTTTTCAATCTCTTTTGAATCAAAAACCCCGATTTTATGTTTCGTTTTCTTGCTTTGTTCAAATTAAACTGATTGCGAATTCGTTGGGAAATGACCCAGTTACATTATACGCAAATCCTTTTCTAATCTGGTTATTTTGGGAGATTACGGCAAATCTCTGTCACTGCTTGCACAACTATCATAGCAATCACGCGTCACCTTTTGGTATCTCAGTCTCTATGGGACGATACTCTACTTTCACTTTATTACTTGTTCGACTGGTTCACTTGCCATCAAGGAAATCGACTAACAGTAGTTGGCGAATTCAATAATTCTGGTATATATATATTGGTTTACTTTAATGACCATTGTAGAAGCTCGAAGGTTATTTCTTGTGACTGTTCAATGTAGCTGTTAGACTAAAGAAGCTTGATAGTCACTTTCACAATTAATGTTCTAGGTGTAAATGTATTGCTTTGATATTCCTTCATTCCATTTATTTTTCCTGTTAAGAGACAGCATTTATTACACAAATGGAATGGTTGCGTGTTTCAGCTTTATTTCTGCAGAGCATTAAATGCTCTTTTGACACATAATTGCTTTAATGCAAGTTGGTGTTAATCCATATCAAAATCATCTTAAACTCATTAACAAATTGACTAAACATAGTTAGGAATAGTAATGAGTAAAGATATGAGGTATGCAAATCTCAATCATCGATTTAGAGTTTATGAACACAGTGATGTACAAAACACAGAAGACTGACTCGAGTCGTCCAAAGACTGACTTGAGTTAATTGACTCGAGTCATTTAATCTTGACTCGAGTCAGCTTCATCTTCTCTTTGAAAATAGGTTTAAGAAATTGAGAAGATGTTACTGAAATAGATTTACTAAAACAGAGTGACTCGAGTCAACATTTTCAATTCCACTCATAAAGATGTCTCTGTAATAAACTGACTTGAGTCACATAACACTCAACTCGAGTCACATCATTTTCATAAGATGTTATCAGGTTTGGCTTTGAGAAAGATTTGGAAACAAACAATGACTCGAGTCATTTAATGACCCAACATGAGTCACATTTGAACGTTAGAAAATATTTGAAAGGCTAAGTTTGAAATTTAATCCATTAACTCGAGTCAACATATTTGCCTCGAGTCGAAACTTTTCATAACCCATATTGTAAATATCGTAACTCGAGATACTATAAGGCTAACTCAAGTCAATCAAGTTAAAAACACATTTAGACTTAGTTTCAGGATACGTGACTCGAGTCACATAGACTCTTAACTCAAGTTAATATTACACGGAGACTTAAGTTAGTTATTGAAACCAATTTTCTTTAACATATAAAACTTTGACTTAAATTAAAAACAATATTTTGGATTTATAATTGTCAGTTAATCAAAACACAGAGAAAACTAACATTCTATTAATAACTAACTCTTTAGATTTGCTATTCAATAAAAGGTCTTGTTTGATACTACATCCGGTCCTAATTATAGTGAAAGTGGAGCCTAAATACCCAAGAGGGGGGTGAATTGGGTATTCTTAAAATTTTAAGAACAAGGTCTGTTTTGGACAAGTGAAAACAGAGTATATCAGAGGAGAAGGGTAAGGAAAGCTTGCACAAGAGAAATTATCCTGGTTCGGTCTTATCCTTGACCTACATCCAGTCCCCAAGCCACACTTGGGATTTTCAATCGACTAAAACTCAACAATTGATTACAAACTCTGTACTCAGAGTAGCTCTCTCACTAGAACTCACTCCCCCTTACAAGTTGCAATCAATACACCCAACCACCAAGTCCCCTGACTTGTGGTTAACTCAATCAATGAATGATTTACAGAAATAACTCTCTTCGAGTAGATAAGATGAACACCGAAGTGCAAGTATCAAATTGATACAATACGTAAAGAAGCTGAACACAATAAATGATACTTAATAAATTTTCGCTCTCAGTAGGTGTATCAGCTTGAGAAGAAGTTAATGCACTCTATTTATAGGTAGAGAACATTAAATGACCGTTGCTTGATGAATCCAACCGTTGTAGGTGATTAGCTTAAGATCCGGTCATCTTCTCTCTAAACTTCGCTAATCCAGGTGTTAATTTGATCTCGGTGTGATTCTCTCGAGAATTTGCCCGTTGGAGATTACCTTGCTTGTTGTAGTAAGCATTCTTTAACGTTCGGAAGGCGTGCTCGGATGAATTAGCCGAAAGTAGGTTGATTTGCGAGAGGTGCATTAAATGCACCGTACTCTTTTGCTTTATGGTTTTGAACTTCAATAATCTTCATCGATCTTATCGAAATTCACTCAACAAACTTGTTAAACATAGCTAGGAATATGATTGAATGAATTATGGAAGCAATAAGATCAAACAACAATGATTTGAAAATTCGTATAATTCAAAAATCAGTTTTTACCGTTGTATATTGGAGTATGTTCATGCTTACTCAAGTATGGCACTGTATACAAGTGTCCATACTGCAGTGTCCAATGGGATACTCGAGTATGCACCATTCAGAGGCAAACCAACGTGTCTTGTGTTTGAAAGACAAAACCTATACTCGAGTTTGGCTACCCATACTGCAGTATTGACTTAGCTTGAAAATCCGGTTTTTCTCTCGGAAGTCCAATACTCGAGTTTGGCTAACCATACCGCAAAGTATTGACTTAGTTTGAAAATCCTGGTTGCTTCTCCGGAAGTCCAATACTCGAGTTTGGCTACCTATACTGCAGTATTGACTTAACTTGAAAAACTTAGTTGCTCTCTGGATGGCCTTTACTGCAGTATTGGCTACCTATACTGCAGTATACATACCTTTACTCGAGTCTGCAACTATCAGAATGTTTTTAACTGACTTTGCAAACTTCAAAACATGTTTTACATTTGTTGTTAATCATCAAAACATATTGAGAACTAACATATAGGACATATTTAACCAATTTTGGAGGAATTAAGAATAAGGGTTAAATGAGTTAATTTCATTCATTTTTCTAAAATACCCTTATATAAATTTTTCACTATTTCACATAATCCTTCATTCATATCAATAAGGGTATTTTAGAAAGAAATTGACAAAAATTAGAATGTTATCCTATAATTAGGACAAAAACAAACTCTTAAATGTTGTCCTATAATTAGGACCGGAGGCAGTAATTTCTTTAAATGTTATTGGTCATCTTCTATCTCTCTTCATGTGACTCAAGAATATATTTTTGACACTTTTTTTCCTCTGGCACTTTTCTACTTAACCTCCTTAGTAAATAGATTGCTTCTATTGTAGAACATATTGGCATAAGTCTAAATCGGTTCTTAAACATGCAAGTCTCCATTATCAACTTGTGTTTACTCTTTCCCACGATTTCATCAAATAGCTCACAAGTTTTATCTAGTTTGCTTAGTTATGAATCTTTCCATTTATTTTTGTGTATGAGAACAAATAAAGTGCTTCTGCTCTATTTATCATTGTCCATTTTCTTAACCTCTCCAATTTGGATCATGCTATAGAAAGCCAAATATGATTCGCCATCTCGGGTTGTTAAATCCTCCATGTCAATATTGCCAACCCTCTTCCATCATTAAAAGACTTGTAAAAATATCCTCCAAGATTTTTTTTTTTTTTTTTTTTTTGTTGAACTTAGGGTCCAAGCTGTCCTTAGTAGGGTGGACTATTTGATTAAAGAAATTGAAAACCTAATCAAATAGGAGAATAAGTCAACATTAAATCCTATGAGAGAATTGTGGAACAAGAAACCATACTAAAAAAGAAATTAATCTGCATTTCATTTCCTAGTTGTTCATTGAACGGCAAGCAAAGAATCGTCCCACGACCCACAATAAATGAGAGAGATTCCACCTTCTGGCATAGCAATCATCTTGACCCCAGAAATAAGGGGTGTCTTCCTCACTTGTCCAAAATACTAATTTAACTATTCAATGGCCTTATGGTGTCTATTGCGTGGTAAAACAGGTACAATAACTACGACATACAGCACCTACTGTTCATTTTTCCAGTTATCTTCTGTTCTTTCTTGTGTGATTCTTTGTTATGCTAGTCCCTTTTAGGCTTTTTGTAGTCTAAAATATTTGTGTAAGCCTTGAAGCTTCGACCGGATTTGACAGATTTGGCTTGCACCCGCTGTCAACTTTAAAACTATGTTGTTTTTTTTTTACTTTCTATTTTTTTAAAAAAAAAAACTATGAAGCTAAAATTTGTCTTTCATATTTTTTAAAAATGATTTTTTTTTCCTTTTAAATATTTTAGGTATTAACCAAAGCATTAACTTTAAAAGATACTTTAGGATACTAACCGATACTAGAAAAATGCTTCATGATCTTAAAAAAATATTTTAGATACTGACTGGTATTAAAAAGATACTTTAGGATACTAACTGTTATTAAAAAATACTATTTAAAAAATATTTTAGGGTATTTTAAGATCTTGGAAAAAATGATACTAACTAGTATTGAAAAAATATTTCATGATATTTTAGAATCTTAAAAAAAATATTTCAAAGTACTGACTGGTATTAAAAATATATTTTAAGATATTTTTTCAAGATCTCAAAATATTTTTTCAAGATATAAAGTATTTTTCTAGCACTGGTTGGTATCCAAGTATCTTTTTAGTACTGTAAGTAACTTGAAATATATTTTTTTTTAAAAAAAAAAAAGACAAAAGCTTCACAGTTTTTGCATCAAAAGACGCAATTTTAAGGCAGCGGATCGGAACTGGGAACTGGGAACGAATACGAGTTCACATTTGGTGCTCATTCTTATGTGCCCAATTATGTGCTCATACCTTTAATAGAGGTATGAACATTTTTTTTTAATTTTTTTATATATTGTATTTATTTAGATTTAAATTATATCTTTGCTTTCTAGAAATACATCTCAAATTAATTAGTTTCTAATCCCGCATTTATCCGTAACACCCGCATCATGGAAACTAATTAATTTGAGATAATCTGGTGCAAAAAAATTCCAAAAGCAACATATAATTTAAATCTAAATAAATACAATATATTTAAAAAAATTTACCCATACCTCTAATAGAGGTATGAGCACATAATTGGACACATAAGAATGGGCACCAAATGTGCACCCATCAAATACAAGCCAAATCCGAATTTGACTCGGTATACACATCTCTTATTTTCTCTCTTTATTTTCTGACATTTTTTAAAATCTCCATCATTAACAAAAAATTTTTGGGTTAAATATCATTTTTGTTATAGAAGTATTGGTAGGGGGTATTAGCACTCAAAAAATTTTTTGGTATCATTTTTACTTAGCAAATATCTTGGAAGTTTTTAAAAGCAAATTTAGAAGTTTTTTTTAGGAGCAAATTTGCCCGAAAATTTACCAAGAGAGCAACGATCTAACGGTCAAGATCAACCGATCGGCAAGATTACAAGGTTTTAAACTTCCGAGACAAAAATAACATCAAAAAAACTTCATATCTTGAGTGCCCCCTTACCAATACTTCCATGACAAAATTGGTATTTAACCCAATTTTCTTTCATCTCTTATACATCCTACTTGTCCAAGTCTCTTGATATACATCCTTACATTCCTCATTCTTCATCCTTAAATTCTTGTAAAACTATTAGGGTTTCTATTAAAACATCTTAGATTGCACTTCACTCACCGCTTGCTTTTTAAGTATCTGTTTTTTTTTTTATTAGCCATTCGATATCTTTTCTCTTTTTTTTTTTAATATTATTGCACAAATGTAACGCGTTTACTTTCAACATAGACTTTCTCCTGTACACTCTCATTCCACCATTAAGATTCCTTATCTTTTTGTTCCAAAACTACTTTACTACTTTTTTTTTTAAAAAAAAAAAAAAAAAAAAAAAAGAGTCTCTAGCTATTTCTTCCCACACATTAGTATTTTCTTACAACTCCCAAACACCTTCCTTGTGCATAATATTTTATAATAAATGACAAAAATATATATATATATATATATATATATATATATATATCTGTATCTACCGGAGAGATCAATGTTCAATTATATCGTCATGTATAGTCTGCATATTCCTATCAAGTCATTACTTTTTAGGGAAAATTCCTTTCAAGTACTAAAGGATCCAAAAAATATCAAAAAAGTCCCAAATAAAATTCAAATGTCATAAAAGTTTTTAAAGAGTTATTAATCCCACATATGAGAATTGTTAATCCCACAGAATGAGTTGTTAACGGAATTTTTCTGACATCTGAATTTCTCTTATTTTTAACATTTTCTTAACCTCCTGAGACCTGAAAAGAATTTTCCCTGCTTTTTATTTATTATTCCAATATATTATTTAAATATTTTTGAATAGACTGGGTCAATAGCTTAAAATGGCTAGACAGTGGAAAGTTACTGTCCCTCGTTGGAAAATGGCGCGAACTCTGACACAATGGAAAGAAAAAAAAAAAGAATAATGATGCGAACCGACTCCCTTTGAAGAAGGTGAGGTTGTTTACCTACCATTAGGTTCGTTGATTGACTAAAAAATAATCCATTATTGCGATGCGTTTTGCTTTAGACTAATTATTTTTCTAATAAAAAAATCAGAAAGCAATTTAATATCAATTGAATTATCTGTTAGATATGGTAGATATATTAAAGTCCGAAAACAGAATCATTTCACTTTATTATGTACTACCATTCCTTCTTAATATAAGATCCAATTAATTAACTCAAAAAGATTAAAAAAACTAAATACAATCTAATGATGCATAATTATTTCATAAATATTATGTAACATATACTATAATTAAATAATTTATTAGTTTTTTAACAATAATAATTTATTAGTTGAGGTGTAATAAATTTATTAAACCCAATTTTATACATGTGAGACCCTGACATTAACTCAGCCCACTCACAATTGGATATCCTAACATAAAGTCAGATTGGTCAGTTGACTCAAGATCATTGACCTGGCTCTCATTTCAGTTTTAATTGACACAAAAAAGGGTTTTTCAAAAATTAATTAACATGCTATATGTGAATTGATCGATCCAATGAAAATTAAGATAATGAAAAACTAATTTGAAAAATTTCTTAAAAAATTTAAAATTTCTTAAGATTTATTTATAGTTAATTATTTGATCATTCAAATATCTAATGGTTTGATTTTTTTGTTAAAAACCAAGTGAAAATCAAATTTTGAAGCCCCTTGGGAGATCAAGGTGGTGATCATTTGAGGTTTAATACTCCGAAAACCGTTTAATATTTTAAACAGGCAAAATAACTTCAAAGAATATTCTTTATAGAATAATCTATCCATTTAATTGTTTGATAAAGTAATTAGTACTTTTACTATATAATTTACTAATGAACCAAAACGCGTGGAGGGTCACAGGAGAGTGATCACCGACTATGCTGGAAGATGCTCCAACTTTCCCAATCAAACTATAACACTAACACACACATAATGCTCCATTATATATATATATATATATATATGTGGTCCCACCATTTGTGTGTGTGTGTGTGTGTGTGAGAATATATTTCTGTACAATATAAGAAGCGTTTTTGTGGGGTATATATATATATATATCTATATAGATTTATCGTTTGTTGCACTTAACATAAGATTAGAAGATCACCCCAATACTACATCGATTTGGGGTTAGGGGAATTAATGAAGGGTGTTTTAGTATTTTTTCTTTTTGTATTTATTTTACCAAAAGATCCTTCACCATTTCTAACCCCAAAACTACGTCATTTTGAAAGTTCATTAATTTCTCTAACTCCAAAGTTGTACGTAATTTTGGGGTGATTTGACACAAACCTTATGCCAAATGACATGATAAATGATAAATCATATATATATATATATATATATATATCCCAATCAAACTATAACGCACCACACAATGCTCCAACTTTATATATATATATATATATATATATGGGTTTATCGTTTGTCATGTCACTTGACATAAGATTATGTTCAAGTCCCCCAAAAATTACGTCGTTTTGGAATTAGAGGAATTAATGAATGGTGTACTAATATTTTTGTTTTCTTATTTATTATATGAATTTTACCAAAAGATCTTTAATTAATTCCCATAACCCCAAAATTATGTTATTTTGAGAGTTCATTAATCGTTTTGGGGTGAATGTCAAATATATATATATATATATATATATATATATATATATATTCCCAATCAAACTATTTCTCTACCCATTAATATAAGACACAATTAACATTTTTTATAGATTATGAAAGTTAAATAAATTACTTTAAAGTGTATATATAGTTAAATTTTTTCTCTAAACTAACATATAATTTAATTTAATTATACATAACATTTATTATGATTAAGTAATTTATGATTTAGCTTCCTTAATGTCACATAAAAAGGCATATTAAATCTTATATTAAAAATATGTATAATAGTGCTGCAAAGCCTCCAACTTTCCCAATCAAACTGTAATGTGGTGCGTCATGGGTCATCTATGATAAGGAAAACATGGTTCTAGAGATAGCTTTTGAATATAAAATCAGCCTCCTTTTCGGACTTTTAAATATGCGCGTATAGCTTTTGAACACTGTGCTTGTCATCTGTTTATTTCTTGAACGATTGTGCCTGTTTGGGTTGGCGGTAGGAGCGGTGGTTTAAAGGCTATCTGAATTTTTAAAAAAGTTCGGTAGGAAAAAAGTCAGGTTATAGATAATGATTTGTGTTTGGATTGATGGTGATAGAAGTGGCGGGGCCCACGTCAAAAAGTTGAGAGCTTTTTGAAAAAAGCTTTCTAGTGGAGCTTTTTCCTTAACGGGCTTTATAAGCTCTTTGAGCTTTAAATCTAGTGAACTTAAAGTCTAACCCAAATGGACCAAAAATCAGCTGGTAACATGAATTGACTCTTTTTTTTTTCCCCCCCCAAAATTACAGCTCCTAACGCTCCTAATGTTGCACTCCAAACAAGCCCATTGATGTTATGAAAATGCGAGGAAAAAAATAATTTAGAACACATATAGTACATTCAAAAAATACTTTAAGATATTAAATGTACATTAACCCTATTTCTTATTATCATCGTATTTATATACTTGTTTTTGTTTTGTATCTTGTTTTTCTTATTCTAACCTTTTCTCTTACGTATTCTATTGCTTGTATTCATATGATCTCTTTTTATTATTCACAGCAATTGATTACGCAACCCTGATGAGTTGTTAAGCTAAATGCCTAAATGTGCTTTACCTTTTAGTTTATTCAATAATATATGCCCTTTTGCTTTTCTCAGATTAAAGCATTTCTCCATTATATGTTCTTACGTGTCCTCCATTAGTCGTCCACTTTTAAAGAGGGACCTTCATGTCTTTATGAAAGAGAATATTTAAAAATTCGTTTTTTTTTATTTTTTATATATATATATATATATTTATATGGTACACATTTTTTTCTGTTATCATAAGCATATTGAGATTCCTAATTATAAAATTGTTTCATATTTTGAACTCATATGCCATGCGAACAAACACATTCGATATAAGAAAGCCGAAATGATTTGGAGATCGAATTTTCATATTTCAGTTTATCTTCCTCTTCCTTTGACTTTTTGTTTCTTTCTTATTTTGTGCAATTTGCAGATCTCTTATTTGAGGACGGTTTCTCTTCCCTTCGTTGTATTTGAAAGATACTTAGCTTAAACTATCAATTTCATTTAATATGTTTGTTAGACTCAATCAAAATTTGGGAGTTGTATAAATCAATATCTAAAAGGGAAGGAATGAAATTGACTTTAACTTGAACTAAGAAAAAAAAAATTTGAATTAGGGTAGAATTTTGCCATGAAATTTTAAAAAAGAAACTGGCGTGAGCACAAGAATAATATGAAATATTTTTTTTTATTCCTTTTGGAGACAATTAAGTTTGCTCTATATAAGTTCATATTATTCAATACTTCTGTAGCGTATTTCAAAAAAATTAAAACGTTAGGAAGATAAATGCAATGTAGAAGAATGTTTTCAGAATACTTGTAATGCACGTCAATGTTTCGAGGAATGTTTGCAGTGCAGGAAAATGGCTTCTCATGGCAAAGCCCTTAAGGGATCAAATAAGGGTGATGAAGACTAAGCATGAGGGGTGAAGAGGGCCACGACAGGTGAATGAAGAGATATGAAGACACCCCTCTCCCAACAAACGGTGCTCCATTATGTAGTACTTCTTAAAGAATTGATTGATAGAGCAAATAGGGTCATATTTTCAATTTTTCTGTTTTAAATCTCTAATTATGTAGGTAATTTGATATATAACAGCAATGTTTAGGTCCCTATTTAATCATTGAAGTAATTTAACAGTATTTTCTCAAACAAGAATGTTCATTCTTCAACTCATCCAATCAAACAGCAAAGTTACTATTTGTTATACACATCACCTGTAATAATATAATCTACCCAACGGCTTGCTTTGTCTACGTGGGGGGGAAAAAAAGAAACAAGAAAAGTTTCTGGAGAATGTTTTCTCTGCAATCAAACAGAAAAGTATAACCAAAACTGATATATTGCCTCTCCAAATTGTTCTAGATCATTTTCTTTCCCGTGATTTCTTCAGTATACACTTTAACCAACCACTTTGTACTGAAAGCATCTGATCCTTTGACCTCAAGGGATTAACAGGACTGGTATGAGAATCAACCTAGAACTTTACTTTCCTTTTGAACAATTCTATAATGAATCTAAATTGAAAGAATAGAATTCATGCCATGAAACTCTGTATTTAGTCTGAGAATGGCTGTGAATCCATGCATAGATGCACTAATTTCCGTTGATACTGCCCAAAGTATTCACCAACAGCAATGACACCTTCATTCTGTGGATCTAACCCTGGCAAGTGTAGTACCTTATCATGGATGGAAGAATTTGATTCATCGTCAGTATTATCTAACTTGGAAACTAACTCTGCATGGATTTCACGGCAAGCAAGAATGAACATTGCAGCAGTGTCAGGTAGTTGAGCCTCACGGAGCGCCGCCAACGCCTCTTGCAGTGAACCGGCAGCAACATACAAAATCAGAGCCCTGCAATGAGGCATCACAAGCTAAAACTAAGTGATATTTTCGTCGGAGAAAAGAAGAAAAGAAAAAGGAAAATGATCATACCTCCATATATTATGTTCACTGCGAAGAACTTGTCCAGCCCACCTTTGCAACACCCTGCATGGATCCAACATTAAAGGGTTATCCTTTTCTCTCTCTCATTTCAGGACCAAAATGATGACTAAGCAAAAAGTGGGAACCAAAAGTGTAACACACAAATTCTTCTAGAAATTAGACCGTGTACATTATATGACATGCGTGATTTACTATCAAATGGTGAGGAATTTATTTAATTATTTTTTATTTAGTAAGAGAATAAGAATTAGCGCAACAAACATAGCAGATGGCATGATGACATCACACGAATTTTCTGTATTACTCCTTTCATAGTGCTGACAGTAAAACAAAAAAACTAATTACGTTGATGAAAAAATCTCCTGTGTTTCGAGAAAGAGTATGAACCTGGCATAATCAGCTCCATGTAAGTGACTTGAAGCTAAGGTTGCAGCATCTGTCCAGCATCCAGCATCTTGTAACTACATTGAAATAGGGCGTTAGATTATCGAGACAAATCAAGTACAATAAGATGATAACATATTCGCACATTATATAAACAGGCCATCATTAGTAGTTGTTGTTTTTTTTAAAAAAAAAAAAAACTATGGCAAATGGATATATCTTTAAGAATTGATGGGCAATGTTTATGGGAGGGTTGGGTAACTCAAGTTGTGTAGCCTAAATTACCATGAGCCTAATAAAAAGTTATTTCCCATTACTATATAAAGAAAGGGCGGTCTAGTACACAAAGCTCACACCAGGTAAGATCTAGAGAGGGATAGATGTACATAGCCTTACCCCACAAGCAAAGAGGTTGTTTCTAGGATTTGAGCCTATGACCTCCAAGTCATATGATAGCAACCTTAGCGCTGCGCCAAGGCTCACCCTCTCATATTTCCCATTACTAAATATGTTGAAATTTTTGCCCGGCCAAGTAAGCCTTTAAATTATTAATTTGAGCAACTGTTATAGGCAGCTCAGATCTCATCAAGGGTCTCTTCTACTAATTGGTCATTCAGGAGATTTACATAACTAGTAATATCATATATTTATAAAATTTTACTCAGTATGATAATCAACATCTACTTTGATATATCAAAGCTCAGTCATGGCAAATAATGATATCCAGAGATTATGTATTAAAAAGTAAAGTATTGGTGCTAGACATTTTCCAAGCTTAAAATAAGAAACAATTAAGTGAAGCGTATCCTCCTCTTTCAAATTCAGACTTATATAGCGAGATCTCACAGTACAAACTCAGAGAAAATAGCAATATGCCGATCTAAGCTATCAAGCTTCATAACTTGGATAAAATTAGTAATTTAAAAAATCACTCGTTTTTCTATGTGAACATTATGTGTGTTCATATTTTTCAGGAGAAATTTACAAGAACTTTGTCGCTATCATTAAAATTGAGGAAAAATGAGCAAAATTAATGAATTACTTCATAAATTTGAATAGTGAAATACCAAGTAAGTATTTTTAGTTATGTAATTGCTAAGGTGGAGGTTCATAATGCATAATATTTACACCTTGTAAATTACATCAAGCAACCAACTTCCAGTTTACAGCTTTACATGATTAACACGTTGTATCTTGGTAAAGAATCACAAAGTTATTAGTAGAGAAGCAAGTCCAAGAAAACAATGAAAGTGCACTAAAAATGTTCTGGAAAGAGCATCCAAACCTGAGAACATGCTTCTTGATATCTTCCAACAGCACAGAGAAGATGAGTGCCAGATAGTGACCTGTCTGCCCTCACCATGTTGGCGGCAACAACCTTAACAATAGATATTATATTATAACTTCATAATATATGAGGTATACAATCATGCTGAAATTCAAGTATGGACGTTAAACTCACCTTAACCGCAAGTTCATGAAGAGACCTAGAAATGGCCGAAGAGAGAGCAACTGCACGGAGAGCATTAACATAGAAGTAGGAGCTCTCGGGAGGAGTTGAAAGCAATAAACTAACTGCAGCTTCTAGGTTTCCAACGGACACAAGTCTGGCAGTAGATAAGGAAGTGCATAATGAATTTTGACAAAGACCATAAATTAAACTGTCAAGATGAAATAACATTCCCAATCAAACTAAAAGGGAAACAAAGAAATTATACTTGTTTTCAGTCACATCAGCACTTGCAATGGGAATAAAATGTAAAGTCACAAAAACCTATATGTATCAAGTATTGAACTAATACAAGACTTGGGATTATTCATGATGAAGTTAGCAGTTTAGTTCTTAAAGGACCAGTCTTCTATCAATTCTGTCCTCTTTAGATAAAAACTCAAGTAAATCTCCAATCGCTTTCACCAATAAAAGTGGTCCCTCCACTAACCAAACTCACAGTCACTGGATAGTTTAGCTGATCTGGCAAAAGAAAGATTCCACGTAGCCATTAATTGTTCTAGATTTACTCAACTGCCATTTTCTTTATAGTTGCATTATTTTGCCTGATTTCTAAGCCCTGATAATGGCAGATGAAAATAAACTAAAAAATTAATATAATTAGTTGAAAATTAAGATTATAAATAAATATAAGGAAATTTTAAATAGTTTGATTTTATTATCTTTTAGGATTATATAGTTTAATTATTTATTAGGGTCAGAACAAAAGTTCTATCAGCTCTGTCCTTCCTAATATATCAATTAGGTATTAACAGTAGTATTAACCCATAGGAGCCTCTACCACCCATACAAAATTGAGACAACTCTGAATAAAATAAGTGTAGAATCCCAAAACTTAAGGAGCAAGATCAGAAAATTAGGGAGCAAGTTTAGATCCTGAATTACAGGGAGTAATTAGGAGAATAATCTTGATTATTTCCTGATTTGTATGGTATCCTATCAGGACCTAATTAATTTCCAATTCTGTCATATGTGTATATATATGTAATCTGCCAATGTGAATAAGATATTGAAAAATTCAGTCCTATAATGTCGTCATGGTATTAGAGCGAAGAATAGATTAATCAGATTTCTTCTCTCAGAAAAAGTCCATCATTCTACAGGGGTGAAGTCTGAACTACTCTTCCAAACTGTGCAGTTTGGTCTCAGTTCGAAGTCTTGGCAATTTCTTCTCACGACTTCCTCTCGCCATCTCAACACGTCCATGCCGGTCATTAGCCTCGGCAGTTTCCTCATCAGTCTCGAGTTCTCTTGGCGTTTCTTCTCAGCACCTTAGAAATCAAGACTAATCGTACCCGGCTCCTTCCTGCACACTCTCTGTTAGAATCAGTATCCGGCGCTCTCTAGGTTCTCCGTCTCTATCAGAACCAGCATTGGCGTCCTCTAAGTTCTACTCCTTCGATTCTTGACGTTGTTTGTCTCAGTGTTCTCTATTCGTTTGGCGTCATTATCAGCGTCCTTTGCTTGTCTGATGTCGACTTCTCCAACATCCTGTGTCTCCATCTCTAGCGCTCATGTCAGCATTATACTCATATCTCCGGCGCTCTCTTGGTCTCAGTGTCCTTTGCCTCTATCTTGGAAGACCGACACGAAGGCAGCAATATTAAGGCAGCAGTATGTCTACAATTTCTGATGCTTCTTCCTTTGTGCCACAATCAGGGTCTAATGGCATCTCTACTGTTCTTCTTGTCTCTGAGAAACTTGCTAGTGATAACTATCGGGAATGGTCTCAATCCATGATTCTTTCTCTCGATGGAAGGAACAAACTTGAATATATTAATGGTGAAGCAAAAATGCTCCACAATCAGAAACCAAGGCATTTCGAAAATGGAAGTTAGAAAATGCATTGGTATCCTCTTGGTTGATTAATGCGCCTCACTTAAGAAGAGTTTCATATACCTTCCACCAGCCCAAGAAATTTTGGAAGCCCTTCGTGAGACATATAATCTTGTAAGGAATAGGTCCTCCATATTTGATGTTAAGAAAAAGTTGTGGCAGCTGAAACAGGACCACATGCCACTTGATAATTATTATCTTGAAAACTCAGCCTTTGGCAAGAGTTTGATGCCCTAAGGAATAAAACTCATCATTGCGGGGCTGATGCTAAAGAAGATAGCAAAGAGAAAGAAGAGGAGAGAGTATACGAATTGCTAGTTGGTCTTAATGTGATTTATGATGATCTTCGAGCTCAAATTCTCAATCAATAACCCTTGCCCTCTGTGTGTGAAGTCTAAACCATTTTGCGCAATGAAGAGGATAGGCGCAAATCAATGCTTCAGAATCAAAATAATTATGTTGCTACTTCTGTACCTTCTGAGGCCTCAGCACCTGCTATTCGATCCACAGAATCAAAAGGTTCTAAAGGCCGACCATTCTATGATCATTGTAAGAAATAGGACACACAAAAGACACCTGTGGGGATCTCCATGGTAAACTTGCTGACTGGAAGCCGAAGAAAGGGAAAGGAAGAGATTATGTGGTTGAAACTTCAAAAGAATCCTCCCAAAGTGACCAGCTAAGCAAAATCATGGAAATGCTCTCTAGACACACTGCAAACTACAAAACAGCCTACTACCAAAGTAGTTAGGAGAGGTAATTTCATCCAAGCTTTGGCTATGATAAAAGGTCTATGTACAGGAAATTCTTGGATTGTTGACTCAGGTGCCTCGGATCATATGACTGACAATAAGGTTCTTCTCATCCTATACTCCTATCACTAATGGAGTAACTATGCGGATTGCTGATAACTCTGAGCCTGTAGTGACTGGAATTGGTTCTATCAAAATCTTTGCTACACTTACTCTTCACTCTGTATTACATGTTCCAAAATTGAAGTGTAATTTATTATCAGTAAGCAAATTAGCTAATGATGAACGATGTCAAGCTAACTTCTTTGCTACTTGCTATCTTTTTCAAAATCTGCTAATGGGAACGATGATTGGGAATGCTAAAGAACTTGATGGTCTCTATTACCTTGATGAAAGTGATAGTCGTAGGATTAAATATTGCAATAAATTGTCTCTTCCTAGGACTAGTCACTTGGAGTTAAGGCACAAACGTTGAGGTCATCCAAATTTCAATTACATGCCTCAAATGTTTCCATCTCTCATTTCTAATAAAATTGCTTCTAATTTTCATTGTGATTCATGTGAAAAGACTAAGCATCATCGTACTTCATTTCCAAAATTTCATACCAATCATCAAAATCCTTTTCCACAATTCACAGTGATTTATGGGGACCATCACGCACACCAAGCAGATCAAGATCCAAATGGTTCATCACTTTCATCGTTGACCATACACTTGTCAATTGGGTTTACCTGTTGAAAGATAAAATAAAGGTGTATCAAACATTCCTCAACTTGCACAATATAATCCAAACCCAGTTCTAAACCCACATCCAGATCCTACACACTGATACAGGAATGAATACTTCAATCAGTCCCTGTCCACCTTCCTAACCGAAAATGGCATTGTTCACAAAAGTTCTTGTCCTAATGCAACCCAACAAAATGGAATTTCTGAACAAAAGAATCGCCATATTCTCGATACTTCCAGAGCCATCATGTTTAGTAGTAATGTTCATAAATATCATTGGGGCAATACTATCCTTACTGCCACATTCTTCATTAACCAAATGCCCAACCGACCACTATCTTACAAAACATTTCAGCTCCTACACAAATACTATATAACCTCTCATACCTCGAAAACACTTTGCCACTCAAGGTGTTTGGCTGCACATCCTTGTTCACCTCCATCACACCAACAAACTTGACCTTCAAGCCCTTCATTGTATCTTTCTTGGCTACTCTAATTCCCAAAAGGGATACAAGTGTTATGACCCCGTCTCCAAATGTCTTTTCGTCACCTATGACGTCACCTTCAATGAAAATACTCCCTATTATTCCTTGTTTGCAATTTAGGGGGGAGAGATGGTGAATTCCAGACAAAAGAGACATCATAAGATGACCAGATAGTTACAGGCTATACACCTATCCAAATAGAACCAGATAACTTTGATAATCCTGACACCTAAGATATTCTTGATAATCAATGTGCCAATTCCAGGGGGAGACGCAAGCAAGTGGGGTAATACCTACATATGACACATAAAAAAGGTAATGAGCCACAAGCTATTAGCACTCACTAGGAGTCAGAACTGGGGGCAGGTCCAGGAGAAACAGTGGTAACAAAGGGTTCTAACATTGATCTTTCCATTGCAGTACGAAAGAAGTCCATATCATGCACTCAACATCCCATTGAGAGGTTTGTCTTGCAAGAGCTGGAGGCTCTCAAACGAAATAAGACATAGGATGTAGTAGATCTACCTCGAGGAAAGAAGCATGTTGAATGCAAATGGATATTCAACCCTAAGTATAGAGCAGATGGAACATTTGAGAAATACAAAACTAGACTAGTTGAAAAAGGTTTCACGCAAATATATGGGGAAGATTAGACAGAAACATTTGCTCCTATAGCCAAGTTGAATACCATCATAATTCTCCTATCTACTGTGGTAAATTTAGATTGGGATCTACACCAACTCGATGTAACGAGTGCCTCCCTCAACGAAGAACTCAAGAAAGAAGTATACATGAAGTTACCTCCAGGTCCCCAGGGAAAAAGGCTAACCAAGTCTACAAGCTAAAGAGGTCATTATATGGGTTGAAACAATCTCCACGTGCTAGGTACTCGGGTCTTGAAGAGACACGGGTATACTCAAAGGCAGAGCAACCACACCTTGTTCGTTAAACATCCTAAGGTTAAGATGCTTGTCCTAGCCATATATGTTGATGATATAATCCTAATAGGAGATGACGAGGTAGAAATTAATCAAATCAAAGTAGCCCTGACACAAGAATTCCATATTAAAGATCTTGGAGAAATGAAGTACTTTATTGAGATGGAAGTTGCTTGATCCAAGGGAGGAATCTATATCTCCCAAAGGAAGTATGTAATAGACCTTCTAAAGGAACTAGGGATGACGGGTAGCAGACTCAATGGCAAAACTATATGGGTTAATAAAATAGATGAAGAAGCAAATCTTAGTAAAGCTATGAACATAGGGAACTATCAATGGATGGTAGGCAAACTAATATATATGTCTCATACCAGACCAGACATTGCATTTGCAGTAAGTATGGTCAGTCAACATTCCCATGATCCTAAACAGAAACATTTAAATGAAGTCTACAGGATCCTTTGTTATTTGAAGAGATCTCCAGGACGTCATTTTTTATTTAAAAAAACTAACAAACGGAATGTAGAGTTGTTTACAAATGCTGATTGGGTAGGTGATTAAGATGCAAGGAAGTCCCCATCCAGATATTGTACATATGTGTGGGGTAACTAGGTCACATTAAGAAGTAAAAAGCAAAGTGTAGTTGCAAGAAGCGGTGCTATAGTTGAATACAGGGCTGTAGCACTGGGAATCTGTGAAGGCATATGGATAAAGCGTGTCCTTGAAGACTTGAGGAAGTGCAAAAATTTGCCAATCAATAACTAATGTGATAACATGGCTGCGATTAATATTGCTCATAATCTGGTTCAACATGATAGAACCAAGCATGTTGAGATAGACAGACATTTTATAAGGGAAAAGTTGATGAGGGTATTGTTAACCTAAGGTATATATCTTCTAAAAAACAGACCGCATACATCCTCACTAAAGGACTGTCCAAGGATAGGTTTGAGTATCTAATTGGCAAGTTGAACTTGATTGATACCTACAGTCCAACTTGAGGGGGAGTGTAGAATCCCAAAACTTAAGGAGCAAGATCAGAAAATTAGGGAGCAAGTTTAGATCCTGAATTATAGGAGTGATTAGGATAATTAATCTTGATTATTTCCTGATTTGTATAGTATCATATCGGGACCTAATTAATACCTGATTCTGTCATATGTCTATATATATGTAATCTGCCGGTGTGAATAAGATATCAAACAATTCAGCCCTATCATCTCTTCAATAAGGCTTTTCCTTCATGCTCTTTCCTGATTGCAACAATAAATTAGATTCAAATTTAATATTTCAAATTATGTTTTACTATATTAGTTTGATAGTATTATAAACATTTAAAATAATATAGATTTTATTTTCTTTTTATTCATTACTGTCAGCTATAGAGACAAACTTTGGGATTGAAGGATTTTTGCTTGAGTAGGAGAAAGACGGAATATATGCTTAGCAAATTTAACAAAAAGGAAAATTGGAAATTATTTTAATCACATGTTATAGTTTAAGTACATTGGATCGATATTAGGAAATAACAATGAAATTGATGATGTTATGCACAAGTTAGGGGGTTCAAATAACAGAAGGAATCAAGATTCATTTGTAACTACAAAGTACCTACTAAGCTTAAAGAAAGCTTTACCAAAAAGAAAATACCCATAATGATTGTATACAAAGAAAAAATAGTACTACCTTCGATCTTTAATATAAGAGTAAGTTGTCTTTTCTGAAAGAGGTTAAGCTAAATAAGTCACATTAAAGTACTTATATTTATCATTTTTCTTCAAATTAATTTGCCTGAATTATAAACGAATATATAATCTAATCATACACCACATATGTTATTATTAAATAACTTATTTAGCTTCCTTAATCTCTAGAGGAAAAAAAAAAAAAAAAAGTCAAGTGGCTCTTATGTTAAGGACGGGAGATAATAGTTTATAGTGGTTTGGAAATGTGAAAGGAAGATTGAGAGATGGCAATGAAGATAGTTAAGTAAATAGTCTTTAACCCAAAGAAGAACTGAAGAGGGAGTCCAAAACCAACACTCAAGGAAATGTGAAAGGAAGATTGAGAGATGGAAATGTGAATGATATATGAGGAGAGTTGTTTATTGATAGTGTACAATGGCATCATATGATTCATATAGCCAATCTCATCTAGTGGGATAAGGGTTCTTCTTGCTGTCATTGATATAGTTTTAATTATTTACTAGGTTTACCAAAATTTTGTTTTGATTTTCCTATTTTCTTTAATTTATAATTTCCCTATTATTATCTTGCATGTTATATATGTATCCTGAGGCTCCATGTAAGGTCATTCGTTACAAAGGTTAGATAGCGTTGATTAATTCATTCATAAAAGTTTTACTCTCTTCCACTTTCCTTCTATAGCACCTGGTTTCACAAGATGATTGAAATCAAGCAAACCAAGACGTTACAGGCCCTACTATTGTTTTCACCTCTAATAAAACAGTTATAGAACAAGAGATAAGGATGTGAAATCAATAAATAATAGCTTATATAATTATTTCTTCAAATACATCTTCATTTAATAATGTATTTGTACTACAACCAATGAGTGTTACATTAGGACTTTCCATAATTGGTCAAACAAAATTGCAAAGTTGTGCAGTAATAATCAAAAGAAGAAAGGTTTACTTACTCATGAACACGGTTCTGTATAGCCTCTTCACCCTCTAACTTTTTATGCCAAGATATACGTTCACAAGCAATTTCCCTCAATTCTTCTTGGTCAAAAGTTATCAACTTCAGATGACCATGACTCTGCTAATTAAAACGTAAGTCACTTCGATGATATTGGAATTGATACAAATACTCAGCTACTGAAGAAGCTAATGTAATGTGAGACACTACCAAGGTATGGTACAATATATTATCACAGGATACATCTTACCAATGTATCTCGCCTCATTTCTTCTGTTGAATATTTCTTCGATGATAAACTAGTCAGTACAGATGTCTCATCAACTTCGGGAATTGACACTGCAACTGGATCTTTTGTAGGAGGCTTTTTCAACAACTTATTTATCAAATGGTTGAGTGCCAGAGGCAGTTGTAGCCAGAACAGAGCTTCAGAAGTTTCACCAAATAGTGCAGCTGCATAGACAAGCCTCATGGCATAGCCATTATTTAACACAGTAGCATACATTGTTGACCTCTCATCATCAAGTATGCACCCTAGAAAAGGGGACAGGGGAAAGAAAAGAAAAAGAATTGGTACAGGTTAAAACACATAGATTATCAAGAGCGTGATTACAAATTCCACAAAATAATATAGGGACCTTCTTTTCGGTAAGGTTCCAGCACTTTTAGAAGCATCTCTGGTACCACAGGGTCACCAAGAGATGGAAGGTCAATCATGTATGTGCGAAGATCCCCAGTGGATGAAGGAGTTTCCTGGATTAAATGAGGCCTTTTTTCTATAGTTGTACTGCAAGTATCGAACCAAGAAGGTTTAACACCCAATTGCAAGATCATCCGCAATGCCTGAAGCAACAATGATTCTTATTCAGTCGAGCACAATAAATAGTCATCCACTCTCTGCAATCACATCTTGTAAAATAAAAATAGCATGCACATACCACCACAAAATCAAATAAGATACCTTACTGCTGTTTTATTATACTCAAAAAATATCATATAAACCAAAAATGTCTATCCCACAAAGGTTCAGGGTAAGAAAACTTTGATAACTTGATTAGATGTTGTCATGTGAGATTAAAATGGATTCAACAGAATTAGCTCTTGACCAGCAGGCAGCAGTTATTATTCTTGTTTGGTAGCCTTCTGTCACAAGTATGTAATCCGTACACGAAAGAGAGAGAATGAGAAGAGGGGGAGAGGGTAGAGAGAACAGAGAGGTCAAGAGAGGAGAACAAGGAGAAGAGGAAGCAAAGACAAAAGAGGGTTAGAGAGCTGAACAATTCACTATATTAATTTAGAATGATCATAGGCTTACAAATGAAATTAATAGGTCTGTATATATAGGCCTTAATAATTCCTAAACGGCTATCTTAGACTAACTAACCCCCAAACTGTTATTTACATTATTATTATTATTATAGTACACCTTCATTCATTGTAGCTAATAAATAAGGAACGAGTTGAGCATGTATTGTTCATTTGAGTGTTACATTTTCTCTATAGCATATGATATTCGAGCATGATCTTGGCACCATGGCAAGGATGTATAATGTCTCCCAGGAGATACCATAGTGAATGTTGAAAGTTACAGAACGGATAGAAGAAATACTGAAGATAAAATTAAGTATGACGGTGATGGCAATGAAATTTGGGTATCATATGCAATGCACCCTGTATAAAACCTTTACAAAACTTTTCACACAGAAAAATTAAGTAGAATCAGGCGAATAAAAAGACACTATAGTCATATTAACATTAACAACAACAAATCATGAAAATGACTCCAATTTTATAATACAAAGGGATGAGAACAGTTGAATTTAAAACTAATTCATTCCAGAAACCTTGCAGAAGATCAAGTAAAAACACATTGTATAAACAGAATAAAAATGATTCTACATTAATGCATCTCCATTTTACTACTTAAATGTTTCTGCTGCATCAACATCCATCCACATTAAAACTGATATTTGCATGGTAATGACATCTATATAATGCAGAGACCCACCCACTTCATAAAATTCAGAATGTAAACAATAACAACAAAATATGTTATTAATTCAGTAGATTAAAGCCTGCATAGTACCAGGGCATGTGGTGTTGGAAGAAGTATGGGACAACACAAAGGCACAGGCCGGAATCTTTCCTTTAGAGTTTTGGGTTGGGGTGCATAACCAACTCTTTTATCATTTCTGCATGAAGAAACATGTGTAAATAAGTAATCACAACAAAGTTCCATAAAAACACATTAGTATCCGAGGAAGCTTGACTGCTTAAAGACACTCACCTTAAACAGTTATTAACCAAGACCCGACCAGCAAATTTATTAGTAACAAGGGTATCATGCTGAACCGGTTAAATTAATCCTCATTTTAAATCAATTTATGAGGGCTCTCAGATTTAACCTTCCATCAAACTTGGGGGCCTTTACTTAAACCTCCTTGGTTAAGATTGTTACTTTGACTAAAGCCTCCCTGAGCATTCTGAGGAGGTGATTCATATTGCCTATGATAGTGTTCTACCAAGTCTCGATCATCCCACAGATCATATATGTATTCAAGTTGATGTTTAACAGGCTTACGAGGGGTGGCATAATATAGTTGAAACTAGCATTATTTCCTCTGTGTGGAATTCCTAACTTGTTATGGTTAGGAGCACGTCCATATCTTGGATTTTTTTCTTCTTTACTCCAAGGGTTCTCAAGTAAACCATCTGCATTCATGCCAATATTCTACCTATCTAACAACTGAAATGCATACATAACTTCTTTATGCTGGCCTCCCAGCCCAAGAAATTGTGACTTTAAGGCTTCAAACCGGCAAGCATCATATTCTTGGTTAGCTTTCTCAAAGTCTTCAAGGTTAGTTTTGGGTGTCTTGAGTGTTTTTGGCCATGGAAAGGGTGTTGAGTTTGTGGTCTAGTAAGGCCTGTGGTGCAGAGGCCGAAGGAGAGAGAGACAAATGAAGAGAGAAGGGAAATTGAGAGAAAGTACTTCTCTATAACCCCCATCTATTGTATATTCTCTTGCATCTAATGACAGAGGCAGTTTACATTTCATAATGACAGCTAAGCCACATGATATTATAACTATTATGCTACTATGTATCAACCACAACAACACCCCCCCCCCCCCCAAAAAAACAAAAAACAAACCAAAAAAAAATCATGTGCTGGAGGTGCAGGAAACTGAGCCTAAATAAAAGAAAGATCCTCCCAAGTGGCATCCTCAGGTTTAGTGTGATGCCACGGCACTAAAACCTGAGCAATAGGCAAATGCCCCCATGGACGATTTTGCGGCCCAACAAAGCAAGTGGTATATTTGTGAAGGTGAGAATATTATGCATTTATGATTATTATCTTGTTATTATGATTAGATATAGGTATATTATATCTTAGGATATTTCCTATTATATTTGATTGATTTTGATTTGATTAGATTTAATGAGATTCTAGGGTTAGGTCTAGGTTTGCCTATATAAAGGCCTTTGTGTATTCTTTCTAATTTAGAGATTAAATAAGAATTATTATTTTTTCTCAAAGTCCACATGGTACAAAGCTAGGGTTTCCGCCCCTGGTTCCCTAAGTTTGCGTCTGGGTTCGATTTTCTGGCAGAGTGCTCGTCTGAAACAGAAACAGTGAGAGAGAGAGGAGATATTTCGCATTCTGCCACGTTCCGTTTCTTGATACACGCGCCAGCCCATCGTTCTCTCCGTCCTCCGATCTACCTCCGCCGTTAATTTGGTGGCCGTCCGACGCCTCTGTGACGGCGCGTGGAAAGTTTGTTTCGCCTGAAAGTTCTTGTTTCGAGCTCCTCTTCTCAGTTCCGGCGATTTTCGGTGATTGTTGCATCTTCCGGTGAAGGTTTGAATTTTCCGGCAAGATCTCCGGTGAGAATTTCCATATTCCTGCGACATCATCGTTTTCTGATTATGGAGCACAACTAATATTCAACCCTAGTAATGTTTGCGGCACAGTTCTTCATCAACATCATCGTTGGTGGTAGTTCCTCTGCATCGTGCCTCTTATCTCGTCCGACGACTGGTCCGTCGCGTCGTTTCCTGAGTTCTTCATCAACATCATCGTTGGTGGTAGTTCCTCTGTCATCGTGCCTCTTATCTCGTCCGACGACTGGTCCCGTCGACGTTTTCGGCACAGTTCTTCATCAACATCATCGTTGGTGGTAGTTCCTCTGTCATCGTGCCTCTCATCTCGTCCGACAACTGGTCCCGTCGTCATCAACTTGTGAGCACAGTTCTTCATCAACAACCCATCTCCTCTTCGACGTTGTCATCGTCGTCGAGCCTTTCATCGTCGTTGGTGGTAGTTCCTTTGTCATCATGCTCCTCAACTTGTCGACGATTTGTTCTGTCGTCCTTTGTTGCCGCTGCCGCCCGCGACTTGTCGCCCACGCCCATATCTCGTCGCTCTCTAAATAGGCCATTCTCTGAGACTCAAGAAGTACAAGCTTAAGGGGAAGTGTCAATAGTATAAAGTTGTATAAGCAAGTTAGACATGATTAACATCCATGATCCAACTTGAGGGGGAGTGTGAGAATATTATGCATTTATGATTATTATCTTGTTATTATGATTAGATATAGGTATATTATATCTTAGGATATTTCCTATTATATTTGATTGATTTTGATTTGATTAGATTTAATGAGATTCTAGGGTTAGGTCTAGGTTTGCCTATATAAAGGCCTTTGTGTATTCTTTCTAATTTAGAGATTAAATAAGAATTATATTTTTCTCTCAAAGTCCACATGAAGCATCCTCAAAAGTTTGCGGCAGCACTGAACTAACACAGACACCTTAACAAGTAGACTTGTTGAGCAGGGAAACATGAAAAACAGGGTGAATAAGTGTTCCCCCAGGAAGCTTCAGCTAATATGAAACCTAGCTCTGATACCAAATTGGTATAAAGGCCAAAGGGGAGAGAGTGAAGAGAGAAGGGAAATTAAGAGAAAGTACTTGTGTGGTATTTATAACCCACATCAATCGTGTTTTCTACCATATCTAATAACAAAAGCAGTTTACATTTTGTAATGACAGCTAAGCCACGTGCTATTCTAACTAACATGTATCAGCCTGCTTATTTTATAATTTATAGATTATAGATTAGAGATGATCAAGCAATTGACGGACAAAGGGGACAAGAATAAAGAAATGGTTGCGAGTTAATGTTCAGTAGGCAATAATCAATGTAAATCAAATTTAGTAATCAATATAACCATTTAGAGGTCATCAGAGCTAATTCTATGACTGAGCCACACCCATGGTACTTACAAGCAGTCATTTTAAACATTGCCACTGCTTTCAGTATATCTTTTTGAAGGTCACTAATATAACATTTAATTGCTACTTCCAGCAAATCCACTTGTGTCAATAGCTCATTGAACTGCAGCAGCTATTCTTCCATCAAACCTTCCTAACGCAAATTTTTAATTTTCTCAATCAAAATTACTTGTTGACCATCCATGAATTTTTCCCCTGATCCATGGGAACACTCATCCCAGTACATGATTGTAATCCTCTATCCCTTCATAAAATCCAAATGCCACCAAAGAGCTCTCTTCTAAAAGTGGAAGCTAAGGAGCCTTATATAATGCTACAATGGACCCCTAATCCACCTCAAAAAACTGCTAGCACCTATAAGCACATCCTTTAAAATTAGTACCCTATCATGCTTACTTAGAGTTTTACACTTATGATCAAACAAGAGATGTGAGAACAGCTCGAGCTAAGACATTACTAGCGTAACTCGAAAACAATTATTACTCATGCTGCTTCTACATCTCTGCCTTGTCCTTTGTCCATTCCAAGCATAGGTGTCCATTTGAAGCCAAAAGACACATTTTCACAACCATATCAGCCGTTGGCACCTCCATTGTAGTTATTTTAATTGTGAGTTCTCCAATGCCCTAGGTATCGCATTTGAGTCAAGTCTTGCTAGTATCATCCATCAAAATTTTACACTCAAGCCAATGCTCAACATCTCCAATGCATTCCTCACACCAAACAGTTTCAGGGTAACTGATATAATATTCAGCTAGGGTGCAATGTTTGTGTAATACAAACATTGAGATCCTTAACAGGTAAAGGAGAGCCACATGTGAGAGAGACAAAGGAAGTAGACTATTCTGCATACTGAAAAGATTTACACCAGAAAAATAAATAAAGCCAACCTACAATATAGCTTAATGACTAGAATCCCTCATGTTATAAGTTACGTCATAACTATGTCTTTGGCAACATAATGAGCTAGGAATGGCTAACATGATGATAAACAATAGAACGGCATAAATCTAACATGCTCTACCCGGAATACCCTTCTAGTTCCCTTATAACTAACTAACCATCCCTTGTAGCTAACCCATTGCTAGCTAGATACTTCCTATTTATTCATAATACCTTGGTACTATACAAGGAGAAAAGGATCAAGGCTATTCAGAAAATGTTACAGATTTCATATAACTACAATATATATATATATATATAACTATCCTAGCAAATCAGGGATTTGACATTAGATCCTTAGGCCCATGCCCATCTATTGTAGTCCAAGCTCTATACATCTAGATCACCACATTAAAATTATACTATGAAGGGAGGGAAGCTCATCAATTCAGACAGTTGTACAACTTACACATTGATTTCAAAAAGGCGAAAGCTGCTATCAGCTCCAGCAATGCATAAAACCAGTGGGTCATTCTTATCAGTTCGCAAGGGCAACCAATCAAGTTCCAATACAAGAGTTCCAGGAGATTGAGGCTGCAACAGTGAGTTGGCTAAGGGGTCTGGTGAATCCTGAAAAATGCATGTATAAAATATCACGATCAAAGAAAGAATCAAAGAACCTATCTCAAAGGCGTTAGGTCCTCATCAGCACACAACATATTGGAATTTATATATTTTCCTCGCTTTAAACTTCTGAATGAAATGACAAATAGGGTTAGAGGAGCCCTTTCATATTTAAAGAGACCCAGAACACTTCTTTACTCAAAAATCAAAGTCTTGTGTTTTTTCATGAAGGAAAGTTATGCCCAACTAGGATAGGATCATAGGAACAATCAAAATATTTTAGAAAAGTAAAAGGATTCCAAGAGAGACTGAAGGAAACAAAGGGAATAAATTAAATACAAGAAAAATAAAAGGTTCCCTTCATTTAAAGTTGTCAATCCCCAGTAAAAACCAAAATATAATTTTTATGTTTCAAAATTATTCATCACAAGCTATACAAATATGTATAGAAACCATTAAAAAGTACTCCCTCCTTCACTTTTTTATAAGATCCAAATTTTTGAATTCCTATGTCCCTTTTTATAAGATTTACTTTGGGGTTGTTTAAGCATCAAATGCATTTTTACGTGTTTCAACCCTAATTAATTTTCCCCATACAGTCTATTTGATCATTTTCTCATTATTACTCTCTCTCACATTTACCCACTTATAAATAAGGGCATTTTTTTTTTCCCCTTTAGGGGGGGAGGGGGGGAGTACATTTCCTACAGATTTATTACTTTTAAGTTTTAACTAATTTTAACAGTTTTCTTAAATCATGCGATTCAATTATTTGGATATAATACTAAGGGAGGGATTGCAATCATAATGAAAGTGTACATATAATTAAAAAAAGTCAGCAACATTACATACCAAGTCAAATACAGAGAAGGTATTGTCATAAAACAGAACAGCTATACGCCCCCGACTATGATCTCCTGGTACAAAAGGAGAGAATTTGATACGGCGTATTCCATCCCTATGAGTGTTGAAATAGGAAGACTGTCCAGTTGTCACATCCCACCATCGTATGTTTCCTATCCTGTCCCCCATAACCTGAAATCTTATCTTAGTCATAACCATCATAAAATTCTAAAGCAGACTCATTATCTATGTACTGAAATTAAAGTAATTATAAGAATGCGATATATACCACATGAGGCAAGCGATAGGCCATTGCAGTAATTAATCCATCTGAGGATATGAATGAAGAAGAAGGCCATTTTGGTCTGCAGTCAAGTAGATACTCTCTTAATAAGATTGAAAAAACAGAAGGAAGAGCGATGAGCAATAAAAGGAAGACAAACTGACAGTACCCTACAGACCAAAGTTGCAGATTGAGTTTAGTTTTTTCTATATAAGTTCAAAATGTACCAGAGTATTGCTACTTGGATGCTTAGTTAGTAGTTGAATGATGAACACATTCTGTTTATGGATAGTGAAGCAGGTAAGGCTGAGCAAGGAATTGAATTCATGGTGGCATTTCTCTGATAAATTGATGATCTATATTCACGTGCTCTGTCCTATCATGATGAATAGAACTCCTAGGTATTCTAGCCGTTGCTACCTTATCACAAAAGCTTTCATGGTAAGTCAACGTCTAATTTAAGTTCCTTGAAAAGTCCCATTAACCAAATTCCTACACAAATTAAAAGGTTAGAGCACAAATAAGAGTAAAAGAAAGGCAATTTTGCAATGATTTTGGGGGTATACAGAAGTTTTACTTGTTATTTGCAGAGTGAAGGAATTGTGCTTGTGCACATGTTTAGCAGTCCTCATCCCCATAAACATGTTGGCAACATTGAGAAAAAGCCCAGACACTTGCTTAAGAAAGGACTTCGCATGATGACACAAGCTTCAATTCCTTACAAATTGTGGAGTGAAGCTTATATCACTGAACAACAACGATGACGACAAGGCCTAACCCCACTATCTAAATCTCAGGCCATATAATGCTCACAAATTGCAATTTCAGTATGAAAGATGTCCTCCTATTGGTAATTTTTTGTCTGAGGTAAGCGCAAGGGATATCACTGTTTGAGTGTAAGTGGTTGATTTTTTGTTTCAAGAGATGTTCCCTTTGATGAGAATGTCTTTCCTCACAAGACACAGAATCAATTCTCCACTTCTAAAACAAGTTCCTCAACTGCTACTCATACTCAATTACCACCCAAGATTCTTGTTTTAATTTGCTCATCTAAACAGATGTCTCAAGGGAGGAATATGGTTACTGACTTACTGTACAGATCGGTGTTTAAAATTAAGAGGGATCCAGGTGGATCAATAAGAGAATATACCGCAAAATAAGTGGCAAAAGGGTACCATCAACAGCTTGGTTTTGACTACTCATAAACTTTCAACCTTTGTTTTATTACACATAGAACTCTGCTTCAACATTGCTCATACCAACAACAAGTTGTTTCTTACTTCTCCAAGTTCCTCTAGTGAATCTCATAGAAATCACAAATCTTGCCCAATCAGCATCTAAAAAACTTAAATACTTCGGGTGCTCCTTATAAAGAATACTCCCACTCCAAGAGTCACTTTTAAGATAGCGGCAAATTTAATAAACAATTTCTGAGCACTCCTCATTTTGCTGGTCTAGGAACTATCTATATATACTGACAAGAAAAGTGATGCCTAGATGAGTGTGAGATACAGAAAATTCAAATGCATTATTCTTTTAACTCTTCAGAGCTGGGTGGTTCATGCCTACAACCAACCAAGAAAAATATGCTTATTTGCAATCACAGTCCTCCATTGAGCTCCAACAAGAGTTTCTACTATTCAAAAAGGCCCATATCAAATTTGACAGACAATTTTGACATAAGAGGTACAGAAAGTAATTTACAGGTTAAGAGGTTTTAATTAGAAGAAAACAGAAAAGTGCAACCTATGATGTCCCAAGCAAGCCCATTTCTCAAAAGTTGATGATGAATTTAATCGTCCACAGTCAACAATTTACTTTTAAAAAACTAGGCCAGCAGGGCCTTTTCATATACATCTTTTTGTATTTAAACATGCCTCCTCTGAACTTTTTAATGAATTGTAAATTATCTGGGGGGAAAAAAAGTTGGCAGGAAGGCACCAATGGTAACTAATTATTTAAGATATGCATCATCAAAGACAACTTGATAGCTTATAACTACTGAAAGTAGATTAACCATATACATAACCCTTGCAAGGTCTTAGACATGATCATTATAAATTTAACAACCCATGTATAATTAAAAGCAGCACAACCTCAACAATTTTCCAGTCAATGAAAAAGAGTAAACACCTGAAATCTCGAATCCTTCGTCCTTGAACTTCAAAAACTCCAAGTGCCCCATTCACCAAAGCAAATGCAAAACTCTCAGAAGTGTCATCATGATGTCCCTCTGTGCCTGAATCCTCTGTTCAGAGAAACTAGCATTAGGCATAACCATATTTAATCTTTAATGAAAATGGACCATAAATTCTAGACTAACTTCTATACTGAGAATGTTTAAGTTGACTAACTTGAATCTGATGAGGGCAATTTTGTTGGGATGGATGCCTCGTTTGCTTTTTGCTCCTTAGAAGATGAGGAGGGTTGCCTAGCAGAGGCATTTTGAACAGGACGAGGAACTGTTGGAAGAGTCCACTCCAACACGGTAAATGGAAGAGCTAATGATCTAAGCTACACAGGAAAACAAAGCATTATAAATATCTTGAGGACAGAATATACCAGCACAACAATTGTATGGAAATTGGAAAACATTAAATATAATTTTCCTAAAAAATGAAGATCAATCATATAACACTTGAAAATGAGGGTAATAAAGTTGGGAGAGACAATGACAGGAACCGAAGTACCGAAAAATAAAAGGCTGAAAAGGTTATCTAATAAAAAGTTGAAACAAGAATCTGACTCTCAACTCGCTAATAGCCCAAGGAGAATCTCCCAAGTAAGAGAAATATTTCTCTGTAAAATTCCATATATTCTTCGATGATTAAATTAGAAGAATAGTCTAAATATAAAGGAAATTATCTAAAATAACAAATAAATATTTATTCCTAAAATTTCTCTAACTCCCGGAATCACCCATTATCCCACAGTAATTGGTATTCTATCAGACAACTAATGAGAAAGCTGTTTATAGAGAGCCAATACTAAGAAAATAAATACATAAAACAGAGAATATAAAAACTTTCAAATAAAGATTTCAAAACGCACTTAATAATTATCCAGAAATTACTATGCCAAGAACGAGTTCTCCACAATTTCATTTCCCCTAGTATTTTCCTCCTGATCTTCATCATTCTTAACTGGCTGGAAAAAACACTTTCCAGAGTAGTATAGTAGTAGAATAATTCATCTAGGAGTGTCAGGTAAGACAAAGGATACTTCTAAAACTTGCGATAACCAAAACAGCTTCCAGCTCTCTGATAGATGCAGAATAACAAAGTTGACCAGGTAAAGCAATTTGATTAGTTGAATCTGACGTGACATTTCACAAATTGAGGTTTAGCTGCAGATTCTTGTATAGAATTTTGGTGGTCTTCATGTATTCAATTTACTTCCGACTGCTCTTCAATATCTTTGGGATAAGACTAGTTCCTCTTCAAAATTTTCAAGACCATCATTGTGAAAGTTTTATGGGCATGGGAAAGATTCGAGGAAGATATTATAACTGTCATGTAACTTCCTCTTTTGCACCATGATGCTAAAGATCTTTCTTTAGTTTTATCACGAGCTTGATCACCTGAACTTGAATTAGGTCGCCCAAATCTTTGCCCGTAATATGCCTATTTATCATACTAATCATTATACTGAATAAATTGATGATTACATCAAAATGGCAGTCCACATTTTTTCTATCATCTGTACCCTCCCTCCAGATTGCTTACACTAGGATTGGATCTTGTTCCATGAGAAATTTCGAAGTCATGAATTCTTGTTTAAGAAAGTTCTTACCATGGGAATTTGAAGAGCCATACCCCAATATACTCACCAAGTTTTATAGAGCAGTAATAGCAGCGGAAGGAGTTGGAAGTAGAAAGTTTAGAATATAGATAGTCAGAAGAGTGAGAAGCATTCCAGTATCATGATCTTTTTGTGGACCAAGTCTAGGAAGTTTTCTAGTTTAAGCATCCAGTCTGTATCTCAAAAGAAAAAATTAAAGAGTGAGAAGCATGAAAAGTTCATTAGTAGCAAGGAGGGATTTGTGGTTCACGTGTGCGCACATCCCACTGTACTGATAATCATAGGAAGTATTTCTTCATTATATGGGTTGTTAAATACTTTAAATGTAAACTTCTTTTCTTGTTGTCTCCTCTGTTCCACAAGTGCACTTTGCGCCCAAATTGCATATGCAGTCACCATATATATTGAGAGAAATCATAATCTGTCTTATTCATCACATATGATAGGCTTAAATACAAGTTTTTGAGCAAAAAAATCTCCTACAATCTCTCTCGATTGAATACATAATATTCCTCCAATAATGTACATCAAATACATAATATTCTAACACTCCCTAAGTTAGAACATACATGTTAATCATGTCCAACTTGTTTTACATGTAATCCATTCTGGAACCATTCAAACTTTGGTGAATATATCCCCCAGTTGATATAGCCTTCACACATCCTATAGATATGACTTTTCTCTTGTAGCTTCCAATGAACAAAAAGGCAATTGATCTCAATATTATTAGTTCGTTAGTGAAAGAGACAGTTAGAGGCAATATGCTGAGCCGTATGGTTGTCACACCATAGCTTTGTAGGCAATCAACATTTGACAGTGACACCACCTTCCTTTAGAAGTTGATAGATCCACATGATTTTACATATATACTGGGTCATTAGCTCCATATTCAGATCCCTCCAACCAGGATAGCATGTTTTGTTTCATGTGATAAATCTCGTGTGAGGGTGTGTGTGTGTGTAATTTATCCTCTGCACTTAGTCTTTTTAGTGATGAATTGTGGCTAATTGAGCTTAATTAGACTCTATTTAATTTTATTAGCCATTTTATATTTTTTGGAAATTAATCGTTAAATCTTGGACATTTATGATTAAATTTTCCATTTAATATTTTTGCACATGTGGCTATTGAATATTATTTTATTTTGTGCAGATTTTTGCAGCCTAATGGAAGATCAATTGGGCTGAAATGGATTAATTTTTATTATCTCAATTTTGGTTCCTCTTTGGGTAATGGTGAATCAAATGTAGTAGCCATATATATAGAGTCAAACAGGAGAAGTTTAGCACCTAGTGAGGATATGTCTTAAGTATTCAACACCATCAGTTTGACATTGATGATGCCAGATGCTATGTATGGGAGTGTGTGGGATAGTATTCAATTATTCACTCACATCCCAATTTTTACTTCCTATCTCACTTATTGCACTAAAACAACAACTAGCCTTATCACTATGTGACTACATGAGCAGCCTAGTGGTTTTGCTCATATGGCCTAATCCGCTAATAACTCTGACAATGCTCCAACAACAACAACTGCGCTTGCTATAGGTAACGTGATTCATGCCTTGCTACTTTTTCCTTGAAGTGGATCATCCATTCTGGTGCCACTGATTATATGACATGTAACCATCATTTGTTCTCTATGTATGCACCTTATGCCAACCCCTCTTCGATCACACTAGCCGATGGTTTTTACTCCCGTGTTCTTGGCTTTGGCATTGTGACCCCTACTCCGTCTGTTTCCCTATCGTCTATCCTTAATGTTCCTGACCTTGCTTTTAACCTTTTATCGCCTAGCAAACTTACTTGCCAATTAAATTGTTTCATCTCACTTTTTCCTGACCATTCTTTAATTCAAGATCTCACGACGAAGCGCATTATTCGTAAGGGATATGAATCTGGCGATCATTACTTCCTTAGTAGTCGAGTGCCACGTTTTGTTGCTTGCTTTAATGGTTCCTCTCCTTTTGACATTCATTGTCGACTAGGTCATGTGTCTTTGTCCTTTTTAAAGAGGTTGTATCCTAAATTTCATCATATGTCTTCTTTAGAGTGTGAGTCGTGTCAGTTTGCCAAACACCACCGGATTCATCTGGCACCTCGTGTCAATAAACGAGCTACGTCCCCTTTTGATTTAGTCCATTCGGATGTTTGGGGTCCATGTCATGTTAAGTCCAAGCTTGGGTTTCGGTACTTTGTTACTTTCTTGATGATTTTTCTCAAACCACATGGCTTTATTGAATAAAAAATTGTTCCAAGTTATTTTCTGATGTTTTCAATTTCTACGTTAAAATCAAAACTCAATTTGGTGTCTCAGTGAGAACCTTACGGAGTGACAATGCTAAAGAATATTTTTCTGCCCAACTTCAAAACTATATGCTCTATCATGACATGATTTATCAATCCTCATGCACAGATACACCTGCTCAAAATGGTGTTGCAGAAAGAAAGAACCGGCACTTATTAGAAGTCGCCCAAGCTCTAATGTTTCAAATGCAAGTTCCTATACCTTTCTAGGCTAATGCAGTGTCAACTCTATGTTTCCTTATTAATCATATGCCCTCTCTTGTTCTCAGTGGGGACACTCCCTACACAACCTTGTTTCCCTTCAACCCCTTGTTTCCTATTGATCCAAAAATCTTTGGTTGTGTCTGTTTTGTTCGTGATGTTCGTTCCACTGTTACCAAACTTGATTCCAAATCTCTTAAGTGTGTCTTCCTTGGGTTTTCTAGGGTTCAGAAGGGTTATCGGTGCTATTCTTCGACTCTTCGGCATTATCTTGTGTCCACATATGTCACCTTCCATGAGTCAACCTCGTTCTTTTTTGTCTCTACTCCATCTACATCCCCTAACACCATCGAAGGTCTTGATGATATATTGGTCTATAAGGTTCATTTACCACTAGTGCAAGTATCTGACACAGCACCTGCTAAACCACTCATCTATCATGTTTATCAGAAACATCCCAGGGCAAGTAAAGGAGTCGATCAGGTTCATGACCCACCAGTGCCAACTTTGTCGTCTGATCCAGAATTAGCCCCCCCGCTCCTGCCTTTGAACCAAAACCCTCCGCAAAGGTATGCGTACTTGTAATTACCCTATTTCTTCTTTTGTTCCCTATAATCACATTTCTCCTCCATCCTATTCTTCCATAGCTTCCTTAGACTAAATCACCATCCCCGCTTCTCTCCAATAAACCTTGGCTAGTCCTATGGAAGAAGAAATAATGGGCCTTGATAAGGCAGAATCTCATTGATTTACCTCTTGGAAAGAAACTATCGGGTGCAAGTAGGTGTTCATTGAAAAAAAAAAAAAAAAAAAAAAAAAAACTGATGGCACCTTGGATCGTTTGAAAGCTCGACTGGTTGCCAAGGGATATACTTAGACCTACGGTGTTAACTATTTGAAAACCTTCAACACTATACATTCTAATTTGCTTTCACCATCAACTAGATAGCTGCCTCAAACACTTAATTTAAATAGATTTATTTATAATTAAACATAATTTATATTTATATAACAATGCCAATTAGACGTATTAAATAAAAGTTTAAAAATATACATCCAAAATAGTGATTCATTGGTTTTGAATTATACTACTAGTTGCTTGAGATATTTTGATTCCTTTTTGTGATTTTATAGAAATAAGCTCTCAAAATAAGTCTCAACTTAAAAACTAGATAAATAACAAAGCAAAACAAAAATGTCCCTGGACTTACTTCGGCCTACCCATTACAAAACACACCTACAAGATGAGTACAAGGATTGGGACTACAATATCCTCCATACCTTACCCACAATCATTCTACATTCCTAGTGATGATAACTAGTATAAAAAAAACACTAAAGTACTCACCCACTATCCCAGCATATAGGACCTGATATAAGACTATGGAAATTAGAGATTGCTCTAAAGCATTCCTTATTTAATGTCCATGGGAATTGGGAACAACAGAAAATATTTGTCGATACTGTACAAAGGTGCATTGAATGAATAATCACAAGGTTTTCATTTACTTTCGGAAAATTTCCAGATTAATGCATCTACCAATGTAAATAGAGAAAGAATTCCATATTCAGAGAAATTAATGCATTTTTTGGCCCAAAAATTGATACATTCTTTGAAAAACGAGTTTAATGGGTTAGCAAGGACTGTAGTAATGCAAATATCAGAATCTAATCAATAGTTTCAATCAAGCTTCTGATAGAGACCAAAGGATAGAAAATAGAAGGATAAATCTTTATTAAATTATGAAATCAGAATCTAATCTCATAATTAATAAACAAAAGGATAAATCTTTATTAAATTATGAAATCAGAATCTAATCTCATAATTAATAAAGAAAAGGATAAATCTTTAGTAGAAGATTAGCTCGAATCATAACCCATAGACTAATAAAGCCCAAAGAGAATCTCCCGTAATTAGAGAAGTAATTCTCTAATAATTTTTTATATATTCCAAACTCAATTTTACATGAATTGGGACTCCATATTTATAGATAAAAAAATATAACAATGACTCCCTCAAAATACTCATAAATTTATCCCATTAATCCATGATACAGAAGTAAATATCTAAATAAATATTAATTTAATATGCAAGTAACTAACCCACTAAGCTTAAACTTAAGGACCACTAACAAAACAGAAAATATTCTAAATAAAATAAAAAATATCTAAAATAATATTACTAAATATTTATTTCTAAAATCTCTAACTTTTCACTACTTCCATTATCTCATGCTAATCCGGCTTTCTATCAGATTCCTCCATAGCTCAATCAAAAACATCCACAGACAGACTCTAGAGAAGTTTAAGTTCATCTGCCAACATACCATAGTGGGATTTTTAGTCATTGCCCAAACTTCAACAGGTGCATCACGAAGCAAAATTACAAGGTACCTACATTATTGTGGATATTAAAATATTAGAAACCAAAAGTAGATATAAAGCACAATTTATGATCAAATTAAAAGCAGAATAGTATTACATTAAGCCCAGTTCATTAATTCGCAAACATATATAAACCTACTGCTCCTCAACAATTTCCATTAAAACTGTTTTTCATAAAATCGTTATACTGCGTCTGACTTGTCCAAAATTGTTCATATTTGTAACTGAATATTAATTATAAGTTTTGCATTAACACGTAAGGGGAGAGAGAGAGAGATACAGTAAACGTGTCAGGAAGATGAATTCAAAAGCTTAAGCAATTATTGAAAACCGTTGGCAATTTGCATGTTTGGTACTTGCTGTTTGATACATCTTTGCAATGTAATGTGTCAGCAAACAATCCCCTAGAGCGCAGTTTGAGAGGTTCATCAAAGCAAAAAAGATGCACGGGGATCCCCAGGATCAAGTCAATCACACAATATTCATGAAAGTGTCCCCCAAGGATAAATTGTTGCACTCAATGGGTGCATGGATAACATCATCATTACAAAGGAGGTACACAAAAGAAATAATCAAACCTTAAGGTGTTCGCAAGGACATGGAAGTCCAGGACTTTGAACTCCTAGGCTACATTAGGTACACAAGATGAATTTTAAAGGATTGGGAAAAGGGATGGGTATAAAAAACATGTATGATATGTCATGGCAATACTTTCAAGTTTTATATAATTTATGACTGCTATGTGACCAAGTGGCCACGGATTCAAATTTTGGAAATAATCTCTCTCTGCTTGAGGGGGTAAGGCTACGTACATCTAACCTTCCCTAAACCCTACCAGGTGGGAAAGCTTATGCACTAGGCCGCCCTTTCATATGTAATTATAATTGCAACAGATTATTGCCAAAAAAAAAATAGAAAAATAAAATATGGAAGCAAGACCACTACACCATTAGCCAACCACCAACCACTGTGAACAACCCGCAATCACCACCACTACACCCTAAACTCAATTTATCCTAAAGTAGGTCTGATGCCTCCTACATGGATTACTCAAACTCAAGTCCCCAACCCTCGGGATTGCAACCAACTCCTGAGAATGAAAATTTTCAGACACAATTGTTCCCCCTGCCAACCCCATCATCTCCTTCCGCCACCATTAAAGTATCCCCCAAGAATAAATTGTTATACTTAATGTTAGATCATTAACAAGGGGAAGATTAGGGAAAATATGGGGAATTCACTATCTAAATATTCTAGGATCTCCCTCCTTTAGTCTGCAACCTCCTGCGTTTACTCTCATGTAATCCTTTCCTCCCTCCTCTGCTCTATTAAGTATTGTAAACAGTCTACTGTGATATTTAACATGGAAAGATTAATACCTCGCTATAATTATTTTCATTTTTATTTTGGAATCCTCCATCAGCATTTGAAGTTACAGAGTTCCCCATAAATTCAGTCCATAATCCATGCATATTCAAAAATTATAGTTCAATAAGATTCATTAATTATTCATAAAGCATAATGTGGATTTGAGATTCACCTTCCAGATGATGATGCTCTTAAAGCTCTTACTGGTGCGCGCTCTGGCTTTTGCAGGACTCGAAAATTCCTATGAAGTCCACTTCGAAGGCAGGTCACAACTAACTTGTTTATAAATCCTCCAGCTTTTTCATTAACCTAATTCCAGATACTGTCAGAACATTTCAAACATACAGTTTTGAAAATAGAGACAACTAAAAGTAAATTAAAAAAATAAGTTAAAATTAAAAAAACTAAAGAAGGGTGGATTGAGTAATATGCATAATTTGTAACCCTTATCATGCAGATAGACGACACACAAAAATTCCAAAATGAATTAATTATAAATTTACCTGGGTATAAGAAAATGATACCAGCTTAGAATTTCCTAACCATCGTAGTCCCTTAACGGTACCATTATGCACAGATAAACTTGAAGCAACAGCATTAGCAGAGACATCAATTACATCAATATTCCCATTTTGAGTTCCCAAAGCAACCAAAGGAACAGCTACAGCAGGATGGTTTCCTCCACCTTCACATAAAACAACACACTAATTAACATAGAAAGCATGGTATGAATGCAGCCCCTATCGAAAGGCCATACAGAACATAATAAAATATGTAGAATTTTTAGAACATAAACTAACGGGCCAAAGTTGACATTAGAGAAGGAATCGGTATTGCCAACGTAGTCACCGTCGAAGAAAGCAGCTGAAGCTGTCCAACTAAGCTCATCTGCAACATAACAAAAAGGGAAAGCTAATATCAGGTGCCAGTCAGTTTTGCAAAAATTTGAGTTTAATTTCAGTATATTTTAATTGACAAACAAAGTTATATTGGTAGCGTTTTGGAACTTAGATGCAATTCACAGCAGAATAAAGAAATAAATAAAATAAAGACTATCTGGAAGTCCCCAGTATATGCACATAAGCATTAAGAATTATGCCACTCTGAATAATGAGAAAAATGTGTTTTCCTACTGTCTCCCTCAAGGAAAGATACATCCTTGTACCCGGCTAATCTTCATTTCCAATCTTGACAATTATTGACTAAAAGGAGGCAAGTAGATTGGCAAGGGATGGTATTCAAGACTTACTTTACACATGTATATAATATATATGGCCAAAAGAACCAACAATGCAGACAGCACCATATTACAAACACATGAGAGCGCACAAGCATTTAGGCATACAGAGAGGTACATGAATAATCCATATTCCTACCATGTTCCACTTAAATAGCAAAGGTAGATTACTCTTGATTAGTAACTAAATTCAATAAATTGCACCATTAATTATTAATTATTGGTTTGATGGTAAGAACCTTACCCGTGTTTTCATCAAATGTTCATTAATTTTGAACTCCCGTCATTTATGAATCCTTCCACATTAGTATCCAAACTCTTTCATCTGTCATAATCCTTAAGCTTCAAATCATAATATCACTCCAAGAGAGGGAAAGGTGCAGTTTGCTTCAACAGTTGGCTTTAATTATTTGTTCTGGCCTTCTCAATTGGTGGGGCATACTAGTAAATAGGATGCACCAGTAACCAACTATAGAGTCTAAGAAATATTTAGCATTGACATTGTAATTTTCTTCTTTTGGGCGAGAGACATTGGCTGTAGTTACTAATTCAGCATTTTATTATCTTAGAATTTTAATATTAGAAAAAAAAAAACACAAACACACACACACACACACACACATATATTATTAATTCAACCACAGTTAAACCAATAAACCGGAAGCATGTGTTTTCACTAGTTCAATGACCAATCCAACATATAAAACATTGAAAGATATCATGAATTTAATGAACAAACTCAAGATGCTGGTTTTATTTTATCAATTCAATGTATTTTGATACAATGTTTTAAAGCGGAAAAGGTAAAAAACAACTTGCTACTCAAATCCAAAAAAGAAAACATTGAAAAGAATCAAGGAAAATAAAATGCAATAAATCTAGATTGTAGAATAAAAACAATAAAAGAATCCCTATACATTACGAGAGATAAAAGGAACTGAATGCAAGAACATAATGGGCCAGCACGATGTGCTCAATAATCGCCCACATGAATCTATAGCAATGCTGTAATATTAATATTAAAAGAAGAAATAAAATTATAGGTTGTGTACTTCATATCAAGGCAATTTGACTAGGCAATGTGAACCCATAAATGTAAGGTACAAACTCCTTTATAAACACATACTTACCTTTAGAATAATATTTTCTGGGTTGAAGGATGAGCTTGATTGGCAGCTTTTAGAAGGTATTGTGGTATTAGCACTGGTCCCAATTAATGATTCTGGGCTGTCATCATTGACCAAATCTGACTTCTTATTGTCCTTCTGAGTGTGCGGTTTCCCTTCAGCAGTCAAGATCCAGTTCCATAATTTTCCATCATCAGAAATAAAGATCAAATGCGTCTCGGAAACCATAAAAGACTTGTCGCAGAAATCAAAAGGATTATCAGGATCATTGTCGAGGTAAGTAGAACTAGGTGCATTAGTCTTTGCAATGTTCTGAAGAATGGAATTTGACTGGCTTAAAAGCACAGCAAGTACTGACGGGGAAGGGACAGAGGTACCAAGTGAGGGCATTAACTCTTCCATGGAGCTCATGGTATACACCTGTTCCCCTCTGTAATGACATGTTGACATATAATATGAGGAAATGGAGGAGGGGGAACTCAAGTTCCAACAGTTGTCTATGTTTTTGCATGCATTTTTGTGGAGGACATTTGAATATTTGTAAGGCTCATGTATGATGAGTCAAATTTAAAAAAGATGTAGCATTTACTAGGACAAAATAAAAGATGCTGTGGGTCTTGAATACTTGGTGCAAACCCAACACCCCTAGTCTAAAAGTGTCCTGGAAGGTCTGATTACAGATTTCCCAAAAAACAAAACAAACGGGGTACAAAATTGCATAGTGAAAAGTACTTCATATAACACAAAGCGCCGCAATGGTTGAACAGAACACAAGAAACGCAGGTAAGTCAATAGTTGATTATGAACTTAGCTGCAGTTGAATTGATGACAAAGACCTCCTCATTCCTCAAAATAGCTTGAGATAGAAGATTTATAACTATTCTATAATCTACTATATGATCGTTATTTTGTTTCTTTTCCTTTGACAATTTATGAAAGCCATTACATAGATTTAACATCTTTTCTTGACAATTCAACACACCAGAAAGTTTTTCCCCCCTACTACATCAGGAGGATTCACTTGCCCACATCTCGCCCCACTCTTCACAATAACATTTAACAGGTCTTGTTTTCCTTTTTTGTGAATGAAAGTATTGTTTTTAATGCTCAAGAGCATGAATGCACTCGGTATTCCCTAGAGATTGACATTCTACGCATGGAAATCCAGGATAGTAAAGTATCTTATTCGCCAGTGTGAAAATGTTAGCATATCAATTACAGAATACCTTCTTTTTTGTGATAATCTGCGGGACTTAAAAAAATTATTTAATATTTAGTATTTCTAACATTGCCAAGGTTCATCAGGAGAAAAAAGTTCAAGATCTGTTAGAAAGGTATTGCTACAATGATACTTGCCCCTTCATTCCACTGTGTTCTTCAATTAGAATATAATTTTCTTTATATTTCTTAAGTCCTTTGCATTTTAATTCATTTGTTAATGACTATTTCTTTAACGATCAAAGGCAATAGTCTCCGTAATGCTTATCATTATTCAGGATGCATGCCGCTAGCACACCTTTACCCTTCCTAGTGATGCAAATCAGTCCCAGTTTTAAAAGATTATATAGACACCGTATTCCGTACGATTACATATTGAATTGCCCGTCAGCACTCCCTCAAAATAAATTCTAAACAAATAAATGTCTTAACAGTCATTAAGATGTGTTATCAAGCTCAGTACGCCAGAAAATTTTACTATTTGCGTTCATGGCTCTTGCCTGTATGGTCGTCATAGCATTGTTTTATTGATCTCTTGTTATAACCCCCAATAGCTGATAGTTGCTGTCTTTGACGATGTATGCATAATTCACAAATGATTAAGAAGAGAGACATCCAAATATTCATAATTCAAGGCAAGAAATGCTTACGGTTTCCGACGCCAGGTGCTGAGCTTGCCATCAAGATGAGCACAATACATCCACTCGTTGTTTAGATCAAGCAAAACTTCAATAAACTTGCCGCAACCACGAGGCAATGTAGCAGTAAAAAGAGTAGTCTCGTATTGCAAATCAAACACAATCAACTCTTTCGGAAATGTGATAAATAATATGTGCCTCCACTGTGGGGAAAACGCAAGCCTCGCCATGTAAAGCGGAAATAACGCCGATGCAGGCGACGTTGACACATCACTCGCATCTCTCTCCAGCTTATTCAGTTCGTTACAATCGGTCCGTATCTGAAAATCCTTTATTACAAAGTTGCTTTCACTTTCACCAAGAATCATAATACTTAAGAGAAAGCCTTTAAGCCCAAGTGCGCAGATGTGGCGAGAATCAAAAGGGTCCCGGCGAAGACAAGAGAAGAATTCAGGGGATGCGTCGTACTTCCAAACACACCGACCAGTCAACGTGTTAAAAATGGAAATCGTAGACGGTCCATTGATAGCAACAAGGAAGTAAAAGTCGGGTCGAGCTTGAACCCAACACAGGTCTTGAATTCCGAGTTTGGAATCTGTCTCGAACCACATAACAGCGGTCTTGAGTCTGAAATCGAGCAAGGCAATGCGTCCTTGACGATCACCGGCGGCTAGTAGAAGGTGGGAAGAGGAAGGCTCTGTGGATAGAAGGTCGCGATTCAGAGGAAGTGGGATCCAGCGTACAGAGGTAACAAATGGGGAAAGAGGTGGAGCGGTGGAAGATGAAGACGGCGAAGACGGTGGCGGCATTGGAATGGCGGAGACCAACTGCATAGAGCGAGTGTCGACGACGGAAACGGAGCTGCCGGAAGGGAATGCAAGAAGATCATGGGAGCTCAAGTCTGCGGATCCAAAATTGTTGCGGCTTGGAGGTCCTGGAAGCATGCAATTCCAAGAGTCTGGACTTGATCTGGGATTCGACATTGCAATGCTTCGTCAATTTCGATCAATTCACAAGGATGAACAAGAAGAACCAGAAGCAGACAGGCTTGGATCGCAAGAGTAGGTCTCGGTGAAGTCTTGAAGTGTTTTCCGTTTTCCCGGGCTAGTCTTCGCAGCACCTATTGTCCTATTGTAGCGTAGAGAGAGAATTGAAAAGTAGCGTCTTCGCAGCACCTATTGTAGCGTAGAGAGAGAATTGAAAAGTACCTCCCCAACACCTATTGTAGCGTAGAGAGAATTGAAAAGTACTTCCCCAACAAATGTTCTCAAAATCCAGTCTCCATGGAAATGGAAGAAGGTGATAAAGAGGTAAATCAATCGTAGAAATCATACTAAAAGTTTCCAGTACTTAAAGATACAAAATTATATATACATATACACACACATATATAATTTTTTTTTAAAAAAAAAAACACTACTCAAAATTTAATGAATAACTTTATATTTAAAAAATATAAGTCACATGATTATATAAAACATAAATCTAAAAACACAAAGTTTAACAACTCTTACGATCAAATTCCAAAACATCAAAAAAATGAAATTTAATAATTTTTAAATGGGATAGGTTATTCTGCCTACTTCTATTTTACCTACCGCTACTTTCCTTTCAATGCCGTTAGATTATGATCTCATCCAACGATAGAAATTTGAGGGATAAAATAAACATTTTCCCCCTTCCCCCTCTCTCCCACCATCACATTGAACACCAAACCAAGTTCATGGATTCACTATGGCAGAATCCCAGTTCCGAAGAAGACCGTTAGGATCGTTCATGTTCTTCCTCAATGCACTCAGGATCTCACTTTGTCTTAAATCAAAGCAATATTTTCGATTCAACCACCCTTCGTATATAAATTATTATGAATCCCGATTTAAATAATATATTTGAAGAAAAGAACACCCACCTTCCGTCATACCAGAAACCTTTCGTACAAAAGCAAACACTAGAATTACGTAGAGAAGAAGAAAGAAATTTTCAAACTGCTCTTCCAGAAGATATTTTCCTAAGGGGCGAGTTCCATAATATACTAGGGTTTCAATTATGTTCTTTGCCTTCTAATCAATCTCACGCAGCAGTGCATATGAGTTCACTCAAGGCGGAAGAATAATCTCAGTGATTTTCGGGCCATCCCGCGTGCATGCATTCATCCATAACTTCCTTTATGTCTCGGTCGTTTCTAGCATCATCCCCTTGCTTCTTCCACAACAGTTCGCTTCATTACAAACCAAGAAAAGTTTTATTTTTCCATTTTTTTATACCTAAAAAATTACAATTGTTTATACTTGGGGTGGTTGGCTCCGATCTTTCTGCTTCTCTTCAATGGTTTCTTTTCGGAATTTTTCGGATTGAGTTGAATCGATCATTTCGGTGCAACTTCCTGGTAAATTTATCAAATCTGGATGACAAGAGTATGCTACTGGGTTTAATTATTCTATTTCGATTTTTTTGTTGTTGGTGGAAGAGAGGAAAGGGTTTTCAGCAACAAAAAAAAAAAAGGAAGAGAGAAAATGATAAAAGGGTTTATTTTATCCCTCAAATCTTCACCGTGGGATGAGATTATAATCTAACGGTATTGAGAGGGGTAGGTAAATGTAGGTAAAATAAGAGTAGGCAGAATAACCTATCCCTTTTTAAATTATATCAATTGATTCAAATCAAACATAAATCAACTTGCATGTCTTCAATGTATTTTTCTCTTACTCTTATAACAAGTTCATTTATAAAACTTGGAATGTTCAAATCATGACCATTCATAGGTTCTCCCTCTTCAAATTCAATCAAGCTTTTCTCATCATGGGCATCAACATCTAAGTTGTCTGCATCTTCACAATCTTCTTCATTTTCCACTATCTAATCATCATTGGATGGAAGATCATCAAAATTATATACATGAGAATTTTTAGCTTTCTTTTTCTTGCACAATCTTAAATTGACCATCACAAAAATAACATTATTCATAGTCTTTTGATTTTGAGGAAATGAAAATAGGTTTTTTGTTTTTAAGTAAAAATAGTAAAAACGGTTAAAACCTAAGTTTTTACGTTTTTGAATTTTCAAGCGTAGTTTTTATCAGTTTTTATTCATAACAGTTTTTATTTGCGTCTTAACATGCATCACTCTTGTAAACCCGTAAAAAACTAAGTTACATAAAAACAAATGTAAGATTTTACGTTTTTACACTAATTTTTAACAACAATCACTTATTGTAGCGTGGAGAGAGAATTGAAAGGTAGCGCATATTGGGGTGCGCTTGGATTTAGTCCACGAATATAGTCACAATGAGGCATATGATTTTTTTTTTGGATTACTGAGGCATATGATTTTTAAGGAAGGCAATGAGAGAGATAAGTATGTTATAATTTAGGAAGACAGCTGAAAATTATTTAAAAGTCCTGTGTAATTCTTGTCAAAATGAGTCACTGTTGAGAATATATTTTAAAACAAAAAATAGGCCTTATTTTTTAAAAATAAATTTTGGAAAAAATCTGGTTTTTAAATTTTATATAAAACGAAAAATATAAAAATTCATTTGAAATAATATTTTTAACATCAGAACTCATTTACTTGGAAGAATTGACTGTTATGTATAGAAAGAGAATAGAAAATTTTTTACCGTGGAGATGTTTGGTGTGCACTAAATGGAAAATGGTTGGATGAGAAGATTTATATTTGGTAGATTGAAAATAGTAGTAAGATATGTGGAAAAACTATCTGAATGACAATATTGCCCTTAATAAAAAAATATATATAAACATTTTTTCTGAATAACTTCAAAAGTACAAGGTGATTTTTGAACTTTGACTACCAATTAAATACAAGCTCTACATGAAGTCAAAGGTATCTTACTTTTCGAAATTTTTTACCTTTAACTTGATTCATATTCTATTACATTAAGTCAAATTAAAAATTCAACTTTATTATATCTTTCTAATTATAACTTGAGTCATCATGTTTTACATTAAGTCCTAGTCCTTTCTTAAGAAAAGGTGTTATGCATTGATTTTGGCAAGCGTCAGTTTATGGTTAAAATTCACACTCCCCGTCCATATATAAGAGTTTTTCAACTGAATCCCAATATTCTAAAAAACAGTTGAGACTAATTAAATGTAATAATTATGTAAGAAATTTAATTTCTTTTCAAAAATGCCTCTATTTATGAATGATGTGAGAGAGAGTAATAATGAGAAAAAAAAAATAAAAGAGAATGTATATACTCCTCTAATCCTTATTATAAGACACCAACTAACAAGTGTATTTGATTTTTTTATAAAGTACTTGCTTGTTTCCAAGAAGTATTAATTATGTTTTTCCATGTATGCCCCTAATTAATAAGGGTAGTGGGTGAGAGTAATAATTAATATAATATTCGAGTTTAGTGCAATTAGTAAGGGTAATATTAAAAATTACTTAAATTGTAGGACAACTTTATTGACATCAACTGTTTTTATTAGTTTGTGAGAATTGTTAATTGGTGCCTTATAATAAAGATCAGAAGGAGTAGTATAATAATTAATTGAAGACAAAATGAGAAAAATACTTTTATTATTGAAACAAATTCAAAAGAGATCTTACATTCATAGACAAACCCATTAAAAAAGAAAGCTTTCATATATAGGAGCCGGTGAGGGAGTAACTTCTTATATTCTAACCAAAACCATTATCCATCGAGTTAGAGCAATTTTAACCTTTACATTTTTAACTCAATGCACCTACTGATTAATTAGCTCTTGATTATGAAACTTGATATTTTAAAATTAGTAGGTAGTACTTTGAGATTGAAACATGTTGACCTTATCGAAATTCCAATTTTCAAGCGGCCTTATAATTCACCATGGATCTGATAAAAAGCATGTAGATCTTATCTAAGATTACCTAAAAATGCAATGCTGGCAATGGATCCTTAATGCCTCTCAACCACCCCTTGTGGGGGGCCCTTCATACAACATTTGCAACGAATATGAAGAACACATAACTATTGATAAGACTTGTTTTTGCTTGGAATTCTAAGTGTTGGAATATTCATTAAAATGATAAGATCATGATCATTGTGTGCCCCTCCGAAAAAGTATGTTGTTGGGTCCATTCTAAATAAACCTACCTCCTTCATGAACATTCACCAAAACAACGATCAACCTTGTCGATGGACTAGTAATGAGGTTGGTTCATATACTGTCAGAGATGGTTTTTCCATTTGTTTGAGGCAAATTAATGAAGTGCTAGGGATGCCTTTTGGAAATTCCTATGGTCAATTTCCTCATGGGTTAAATATCTTCTCTTGATCTGGAAATTGTTGCAGAGTGTTTTGCCATCATCTGACATTCTTCAACGGCATCATTTAATGTCAATGGTCAATATTTATTTTGTTATCGAGTGAAGAATCCTTACAAGGCACCATCATTTTGATCAATCGACTTGTCTAGGTCGGCTTCTATGTTTAAGGACTAAGCATCGGAACAGGTTGTTGGTGTCTCAACCCACTATTCTTCACTTCATTGTTTATGCTCTTTTATGATCCTTTATGATTCCTCCTCCCCTCTTCACCTTGCCCCTCCTCCAAAAATAACCTTGAAACTTGTACAGTTTTTTTTTTCATTTTTTTTTTAATAAAAAGACAAAATTATATTACTTAAAGGGAAATTTTCAGTTATCCCCGCGAGCAAATTAATTTCGGTTAACCCTCAAAACTTTCTGAAACTTCACAACACCTCTATGGTTAAAATAAAATTAATTTTTGTGGGTGAAAAGATAATGATGCTCTTACTTTATTTATCTTATAAATACCCATATTTGTCTTGTAAATATTTATATTTGTTGTAAATGGCAAAAATGTTTTGGGTTAAGAGGCATTTTTTCCCTCAAAATTGTTACTAGCTAGAGGGTAATTTTGCCCTGGGAAAATAAAAAAAATAGAGCAGTTTTATCTTGACTATTATCTCAGTTAATTTTAACCGCTAATTGACCAAATATGCTAAGATGACAGTTCACATGTCATCCACGTCATTTTTTGTTAACGTTCTAATTTGCATTGAAATTTCATGTGTCATTTACTTCATCTCTTTCAAAGTTAGATTTAGAACTTCTGGGATAAATTTGCACCTTAAAAAAATGGTGTGGATGACATGTGGATTGATCGGTTTAACATATTTGGTCAACTAAGGGTCAAAATTAAGCTGGGATAACGATTCAAAAAAATTGTCCCCCAAAAAACTTGCGAGGCAAAATTTCCTTTCGGTGATTATGGGGCAAAAATGCCCCTTAACCCAATGTTTTTAATTCCTTTGAATCATTTTATTTGTCTTGTAAATGCTTATATTTGTCTTATAAATTGCCATAATATTTTTAACTCCCTAGATTTTTTTTTTGAATCTCTTTATTTGTCTCGTAAATGCCCATGTTTATCTAGTGAACTTTTATATTTGTCTTGTAAATGGCCAAAAATAATTTTATTCACTGGGTTTTTTCGAATCCCTTTATTTTTCTTGTAAATGCTCTTTTAAAAAAAATAAAATAAAAGAAGGCTTCATTATCTTTTCACCCACAACAATTAATTTCATTTGGTTATGGGGTGCAATGAAGTTTCAAAAAAAAATTTGGTGGTTGACTGAATACGAAAGGAGCTAACTGAAATTTTCCAAAGTACTTAAATGAAAAAGTTTACAAAGTACTGATATATTAGTCGATATATAGCCAAAATAAAACAATGAATAAATTTTTAATATTTAACTAAATGATAAAAATAGAAATATTCAAACTATATATGGATCATGAATTTTGGGTTGACTTTGGTAATAGCGATGATTTTCCTAACATAAATTCTGATCATAACTTTTTGTTTGCCTGAATTCTGATCATATTTGATATCTTATAGACTTAATCTTAATAAATACGAGTATTATGTGATCCATTCTAATAGTTTATCTCGCCTTTTTTTTTTGGCTAAAATTCTAATAGATTCTCTAAGAGAGGAAAGATACCCATTTTATGACGCGTATATGCCAAATATTTCAGCTATTTGTTTTAATTAATTTCATTTATTTTATCCCTCGTAAATAAATAATTTAATCATCCTAAAATCTTGAGATGAGCCCGTAAATTAAAATCGATTAGCTTAGTTTCCAAGAAAGCAAAAACAAATTTGGAAAGTAAATTTCAATCACGGATTTTCGGACCATCGATTAAGAGAATATTGAAGCATTGATTTTGGGATTTAGATTACAAGAGCTTTTGAAAAAAAGTCCCAATTAACAATTCTTCGAACACCAATATATAACAGTTTGCTTCCTACACAGTGGTGGGAGAGCCTGTTTCTCCGCCACGAATAAGCTTGTGAGTTATATTTCATCTTTTTATAACTCGATCTCTTCTATTTCAACAGTCTTAGATTGATTCTCTTCTATTTCAAAGTCTTAGATTGATGCTTCATGTTTCTTTTAATAAATTCCCTCATCATTTTTCTTTGATAATTTAAATTATCTGAGCCTATTTTAATAATAACCTCAGGCACAGGAGGAAGATAGATTGTTACCGACCAACCATGGATAATGTAGAGGGCTCAGGGGACAGCGAGGACAAACGGGTTGGTGCTGAGGACTCAGGGGATAGCGAGGACAAACGGGTTGGTGCTGACGGCTCAGGGGACAATGAGGACAAACGGGTTGGTGCTAACCCAGGAGTGTCAGCTTATCTAGGAAGTATGAACTTATTGGCTTATCTAGGAAGAATGAACTTATCGGCTTATCTAGGAAGCATGAACTTATCGGGACACAGCCGACCAATAGTTCCTACTACTTCAAGAAGCCATTTCAAGAGGAAGAGAGGAGAAGGGCCAATTCATAAGAAAAAACAAAAAATTCCATCTTCTAAACAAATTGTTGATTCGATGAGCATCATAGCAACTGCATCCCAAGGCAAGGCAGAAAGATGTAATGATATCCATGCTCACAACATAAAAAAATGTGATGTCTGAATTGCTTGCCCTTGAGGAAGTCCAATGTGATGAAAATTTTCGAAACCAATGTGCCACCCTTCTGCTCGATAAGGTTAATCGGGAAATGTTTGTTTCATTCTTAGAGGAGAACAAGGAGTACTTGATAAGTTTGTTTGTGCTTTATGGTTCGCCTTCCCTAGATATTCTTGAACAATGATAAGAGTTTTATTGTAAGAGTTGTACAATGGTTTTATTTGTTATTGATATGGTTGTTGCTATGGTTATTGAATGGTTGTAATATGATATGTTTTATGTAAGGGTTTTTCTTGAATAGCTCTTGATCTTTATTGTTCATCTCGAATTGCATTTGTTTAAATTACAATATCTATCTTCACTAGATTGTTTCTTTCATTGCATCTTGCTGGTATTTGTTTCTTTCTTTATTTTTTTTGGGTAGTATTTGGATGCCTTATGGGAAATATTAACTATAGCATAGACTCTAGATGACAAAAACTATTCTATTTGGATCTTTACAATTCATTTGATGATGCAGCTTGATACTTCACAAATACTGATATAATAGATACTTCACCATTTATTAGGCAAATATTATTTGGTCGATTCTGGATATGGAACACATGTTAGGTATCTTGGTCCCTACAAAGGTTAGCATTCACCTGGCAGAATTCAGGCTTCAACATGGATTTGGAAATGAAAAAGAGGCCTTCAATTTTTATCACTCAAGTTTGATGTCCACTATAGAAAGGACTTTTGAGGTGTGGAAGAATAGGTTTGAAATCCTACAAAAAATGCGTAGATATAAGTACCAAACACAAATCCACGTAGTTTGTGCAACAATGGCCATACATAATTTTATTAGGAGCAATTCTCGATCAGACGCTACTTTCATGGACGCTGAAAATAGAAATATTAGTATAGATGAAAAGTCTTCCTCGACCGATTCTCCTGAGGAATCTTCAATTGAAATGAATTAGCCATCTTCAATTGAAATAAATCAGATTCGTGACACAATTAGATCCCAAATTATACAAGGCCTAATTTCCATGTTACTTATGTAATATTTATTTGATCAAATTATGTATTTTAGTATTGCCAAATTTTGTAATTTAGCATTTTCCATATTTTTGGTAATTTCGATTTTAATTTTTTTCTTATAATTATCTCAAAAGTCACTTATCCATAAGCCATTCCAAACAAGTTTGTACCCAATCAGACTTTTCCATAAGCTACTTATCCAACCACTCATCCAAACATAAATCACGTTTTACAATTGGGCTTTTACTCAATCAGGCTTTCCCAAAAGTCTGATTGCCCACCGGTATCCCAAACAAGAAGGCAGCATTGAGGACAGGGGCTTCCGCGGCTTGTGTGAGTGCAGCCACGTGGATGTGGTTCACGCGCCAAACAGCCAACTTTGGTGATCACTCCATTCTCGTCCAACTTCGTGACTTCAATGCTCCTTTTTGGTCAGTTAATTTAATATCACACTTGAAACTCTCTCTCATAATGGGTTTTTCCTTAATTATTATTCATTTTACCCTCAAAACAATGTGACATATTTATATAATTAGGATATATTAATAAAACTAAATAAATGACTTAATCATAACATATATAATTTGATCTCTTTAAAATACGTCATTATAATATATATGTGTGTGTCATTTTAGACAAATAAATTTGAAAAAAAAAAAGATAAATATAAGAGATTAAATTTTTAAAAAAATATTACATTTATGACCAAAATTTATCTTTAAAGTAGATCCTTATTTAGGACAGAATAGTACTAAATTTGGTTGGGAAAAACTATAGCCTAAAACTCGTTTTATTACAAATTGAATAATCACTAGTGCAAAAAAGGGCTTTAAGACCGGACGAAAGAGGTATCGTAAGACGGATTTGCGACCGGTCTTGTTCCAGGCGGTCTTAAAAGTTTGTAACTTTTAAGATCGGATGAACGACCGGTCTTAAAAATTTAGACCGAACTTTTGAAATTTCCGGTCTTAAAAATGTTTCAAAATAATAAAAAAGAAGAAGAAAAACCTAAATGAAACAACCGGTCCCAAATCACCAGATCTGACAACATTTTGAATGTCCCTCCGTCATCAGCGACGGAGAACCAAGAGAAGATTGGAAGCAACACCAACAAGAAAAAAAAAAGAGAAGATTGGAAGCAACACCAACAAGAAAAACAAAAAAGATGAATACAAAGTCTAGAAATAAGAAAACATAACAAGAAATAGAAATAATTCACCATGGAAATCAAATTTGAATCAATATAAAATTAGAGGTGAAATTGAAGTCCAAATCTACAAAAAAATCACAAGTTTAAAGGAACCAAATCTGAGCAGGATCCTCCTGTCGATGCTGGCAAAGCTTCAAGCAACCAAAATCAAAGTCCAAATCTGAACAGGAGCACTCAAGGTAGGAGCAAACAGACTTAAGCAAGAAGATATCTGGGTTTAATTTGGGTTTAATTTTAAGCCGGATCTGTACGAAGGCGGTGTGGGAGGAGCCACAGATCGAAGAGGAAGGAGCCGCCGTCGTCCAGAATCCTCAAAGCAGTACTCTTGCGCCGTTGCTCAGGATTGGAGTTGATGTCATCGCAAAACCCTCGAAGCATCTCACTGCCAACGTTGCCAAGGATTTGATTGTGTGGCTCTTAGGATGACTTACGAAGATTGCGAGTAGGTTAGAGGAAGAGGAAGTCATTCTTGCTGAGGATTTGACTTGTGAGGCTCTTGGGACCCTCGTTGAATCTATAACTAAGGAAATGTTATATCACCAAGAAGACAAGCACGCTCATGGACTTAACGAGTTTAGCGAATTTAGTTTTTTTTAACACTTTTAAGACCGGTTGTTTGTAAAAACAGGTCTTAAAAGTATATTTTAAAGATCGGATCCTTTATAATCCGGTCTTAAAAGTGTTCTATATATTTATGAAATTGCCACCGGTCATACTTTTAAGACCGGATCTTATATAATCCGGTCCTAAAAGTCTTCTATATCGGATTTAACGAGTTTAGCAAATTTAGTTTTGTTTTTAAACACTTTTAAGACCGGTTATTTGTAAAAATAGGTCTTAAAAGTATTTTTTTAGACCGGATCTTTTATAATCCGGTCTTAAAAGTGTTCTATATATTTACGAAATTGTCATCGGTCATACTTTTAAGACCGGATCTTTTATAATCCGGTCTTAAAAGTGTTCTATATATTTACGAAATTGCCACCGGTCATACTTTTATAAAACCAAATCTTTTATAATCGATCTTAAAAGTGTTCTATATATTTGTTGGAAATTCATATTTAATTAGTTAGCATATATGATTATATTGTGCAATTATCTTAATTAAATTGTTAGAGAGATTTTAGGAATTAAGTTAGCGAGATCATGGTTTTTGAATTTCGTAATTATATTAGCAGATCACGATTGTAATAATCTTAATTAAGTTGTTAAAGAGATTTTAGGAATTAAGTTAGCAGATCATGGTTTTTTGAATTTCGCAATTATATTCTTGATTGTAATCCCTAGATTATAGGAACTTCCCAGTCGAGAAGATTATTTACTTATTAGCATCTGTATATAATTCCAATTAAGCGAATGAATAAATCATCGCATTCTCGGACTCATCTCTGATCGGCGTCTTCTCACAATATTTACGAAATTGTCACCGGTCATACTTTTAAAACCGGATATTTTATAATCTGATCTTAAAAGTGTTCTATATATTTACGAAATTGCCACCGGTCATACTTTTAAGACCGGATCTTTTATAATCCGGTCTTAAAAGTGTTCTATATATTTACGAAAGTGCCACCGGTCATATTTTTAAGACCGGATCCTTTATAATCCGGTCCAAAAAGTTCTTTATATTTACGAAACTGCCACCGGTCATACTTTTAAGGCCTGATTCTCTATAATCCAGTCTAAATGAGGTGGTCTTAAAGCTCTTTTTTGCACTAGTGAATTGTTCTTTTATTTGCAAAACAGCACTGCGTTGTGCTGGATAGTGTTGTTTTACTTAGTTGTATATACAGATTATGTGAGCAAGTTTAAAGTTTTCTTCAATTTAAAGGTAAGATATAAAAAAGCAAACAAACAAACAGTGAACTGTAAAAAAAATGATTTGGGAAAAAAACTTGACCAATTATATATTTTATCATTCTCTCTATCTCACTCAAAATATGTAGACAATTTTTTGACACTTCGTTAGATTTAGACTTGATCTCTAAATATAACGGCACTTTTGTTGTTATCAAGGAGGAATTAATGAGTAATGACACCTACCTTCAATTCTCAAGAATTTTACAAACATGTTTCTATCATTTTTTTTAAAAAAATTCTAAGAAAATACCATTTGAACTTTATAATCATAAATAGGTGATTTCCCAATAAACGGATTATCAATTGTTTTATTGTTCTTGTTAATCTCATTAATGTTATTTTTAATAGGATTTTAAAATTCAAGTAGTATTTTTATCTTATTTTTCTTCCTTTTTTTTATCTTGAAAATATAATGCACAAAAAAAAATTGTAAATCTGCCTTATGAATTAAATTTAAATACGATTGGATGAAAACTACTAATTCTACTACTACGTGTTATATATAATTATTTTTTATATTGATATTGAGTTGGGCCATGAGGCTCACGAAAGTCAGGGTATACCTCCAAACTTTTTTTTAAAAAAAAACTATCTTTATTGATTTTATTTATGAAAGAGATTTCCATCGATGCTAGTACTTTCCCATGAAAATGATTAAATGAGGTATTTTAGAAAATCTAACCCATATATTTGACAAAGTAACTAATTTAACTAATTTTTTTAATATATGTAAATTAGTTTTTATCTAAGTTGTACATTATATACGGTAATATGATGATGATGATGATGATGATGGTTTTGATGGTGATATTGTTTTCAAGTTGTTCGGCGGAAGAATGGCGGTGTTCTACATAGAAACGTACGGTAAATTGCATGCCACTTTAATTCAAGAAGCCTTTTTGGAGCCATTTTTCTAGGCTAGCTATGTGGTGGGAGCCCTATTTTATCTCCTCTTGCATTTGGTTTCCATTCAAGAAGCCTTTAATGCTCTTCTAATTTGATTCATTTCTTGAATTAAATAAACACAATTTATTATCTTTTTTTTTTTTTTTATTATGTTGCTAATAATCGGCTTAATCATTAATGTGCTCTAATGATTATCCAATTTATTACTATTATATTGACCGATCAAAATTCCAATTTTCAACATCATGAATCGATAAAAAGCATGTAGATCTTATCTATGATTACCTAAAATGGAGTGTTGGCAATGGATCCTTAATACCTCTCAACCACCCTTGTGGTGGCCCCTTCATACAATATTTGCAACGAATGAAGAACACACAACTATTGCAGACTTGTTTTTGCTTGGAAGCCTAAGTGTTGGAATAGTCGGTGATAAGATCATTGTGTGCCCCTCATGTTTTTCGGGTCCATTCTAAATAAATTAAACCTACCTCCTTCATGAACATTCCTGATCGATCACCTTGTCTGGACTAGGAATGTGAATGTGGTTGGTTCATATTTACTGTCAGAGATGGTTTTTCCATTTGTCTGAGGCAAACTAATGAGGTGCTAGGGACGCCTTTTGGAAATTCCTATGGTCAATTTCCTCATCGGTTAAATATCTTCTCTTGATCTGGAAATTATTGCAGAGTTTTTTGCCATAATCTGACATTCTTCAACGGCATCATTTACATGTCAATGGTCAATATTTATTTGGTTATCAGGCTGAAGAATCCTTACAAGGCACCATCATTCTGATCAATCGACTTTGTCTGGGTGGGTTATTATTTTGTACCGGACAAAGTATCGCAACAGACTATTCTTCACTTCATTGTTTATGCTCTTTTATGATCCTTTCCCATTTCTCCTCTCCTCTTCGCTTTACCCCTCCTCACAAAATAACCCTGAAACTTGAACAGATCTTTTTTTCTTTTTCTTTTTCTTCTCTCTTTTTTTTTAGAAGATAAAATGATATTACTTAAAGGGAAAATTTCAGTTTGCCCCTTGGTAGCAAATTAATTTTAGTCAACCTTCAAAATTTTATGAAACTTCACTGCACCCATAGTGGCAGAACCAGAAAAAAAATTTAGCTTGGGCCAAAAAATAAACATATTGAACTTCTTTCTTTGGTCTTTATTATAAGACATCAACTAACAAGTATATTTGGTCATTTTTATAAGGCACTTGTTGTTTTCAAATAGTATTAAATATTTTTTTTAATGTATACCCATAATTAAAAAAGTAGTGAGTGAGACTAATAATTAATATGATATTAGAGTTTAGTGTAATTAATAGGGATAATATTGAAAATTACTTAAATTTTAGAGAAATTTAATGACTTTAATTATTTATATTGACTTATTAGAATTGTTAATTGGTATTAAGGGTGAGCAAGTGACCCGTACCCCGCCCAACCGCTCGCACCCCGCAGAATTTTCCCCGGATTAAGCCCGCCCAGATTGGACCCGTCATGGGTACGGGGCTACCCCGTACCCGTTTTGGTTAAACGGGCGGGGCACGGGTTGAGGCACGGGGCGCCCGTGCCCGCCCGTGCCCCGTTTAGATTTTTTTTTTTTTTTTTGGTTTCCCCTCAGCTGGACACACACAAACACAGTCACCTTGCTCTGTTCACACACGCGCCCGTACCCGTTTAAACCCAAGAATGCTCGATAAAAAAACCCAAGAATGCGCTGAATCTCTGATCAAAAAAACCCAAGAATGCTCACGCCCAAGTCGATGACTCGCAGAGAGCCAGAGACAGAGATTGAACAGAGCAGGGTTTTGATTTTTTCCCCCTCAAAGTCAAACCCTAGCACGCCGTTGCCAGTCAGTAGCCGTCGCGCCTGAACAGTGAGCACCGTCGCAGTCGCAGGGTCGCCATCTCCACGTCTGCCACTCCCTCTCCCATGGACTTTTGCAGTCGACCCTGAACGAGTCATCTCCTGAAATTAGGAAAAATGTGCGCTCTCACTTCCGCCCATTCAAGTATGATAGAGTAATATTAAGCATCTCCGCAAAGCATGTATGGCCATCGGGATTGTTGGTCCTGTAAAAGGGAATGAATCCGGTGAAGTTTTGGGGGAATTATTAGCATTATTATTTTTATTTTTATTTTTTTTGTTTATGATAATTTATACATACGTTTGATGTTCGATGAAGTTTTTGGTATTTGCCTCTTTGGTAATATAAGTATCGTTTCGAGCCCAAAAAAAAAAACAAAAAAACGCAAAAAGGAAAAAATAAAATAAAAAAGGGACCGTTCGGGCCCAAAAAACGCACCAAAAAGAAGATGTTTTGGGCCCAAAAAACTGTTCCGTTTCGGGCCAAAAAAAGAAACAAGCTGGGCCGAAAAACATGTTTTTTAAAAAAAATAAAAAAGCCCAAAATGCCTAAACGGGTTCCCTGGACCCGTTTAGGCGTACCCGTTTAACCCGTACCCGTTGTGACCCGCACCCGTTCAACCCGTCCCGTACCCGTTGTGCCCCGCATTCGTGCAATTTAAACAGGCGGTCATGAGTTACCCCGGGGGCCAGCCCGCCCGTTGCTCACCCCTAATTGGTATCTTATAATAAGGAGTAGAGAGAGTATTTACTAAATAGTATCACATAACCTTGAAAATACAAATAAATAATAACCAACAATTATAAATCAAAACAATATATAAGATGATACTAATCTTTTTAGCAGATATCTCAAACAAGAATTTTACTTTCCTCTCACAGCCATAAATGAGTAATGAACCAGACATTATCCTTATAGAGAAGATAAAAAATTAGCTGGGGGCAAATTATTGGTCAAATAAAATATCATATAATAAATACATATATATACTAACAAATTTTAGAAGGTCATGGCTCTAGCTGGCCACAAAGCAGTTTCGCCATTGTGCACCCACATCGTCAAAATAAAAGTATTTTTGTGGGTTAAAAGACAATGGTACCCTTACTTTATTTACCTTGCAAGTTATGTTATTTGTCTTGTGAACTTTCATATATTTGTCATAAATGGCCAAAATGTTTATGGTTAAGAGGCATTTCTTGCCTTGGAAGTGTAAAAAATATAGCAGTTTTATCTTGACCATTATCCCAGTTATTTTTGACTGTTAATTGACCAAATATGATGAGATAATAGTTCACATGTCATTCACATTATTTTTGTTAATGTTCAAATTTGCAGAAATTCCATGTGTCATCTCGCTTCATCTTTTTCAAAGTTAGATTTAAAACTTTTTAGGCAAATTTGCACCTTAAAAAAAATGATGTGGATGACATATGGATTGCTAGCTTAATATATTTGATCAATTAACGGTCAAAATTAATTAAGATAATGGTAAGGGAATATTTCCTCTCGATGAGAACTTCGGGGCAAAACGCTCCTCAACCCAATGTTTTTAATTCCTTTGAATCATTTTATTTGTCTTGTAAATGCTCATATTTTTCTTGTAAATTGCTAGAATATTTTTAACTCCCTAGATTTTTTGAATCCCTTTATTTGTCCTGTAAATATCTTTATTTGTCTTGTAAATACTCATATTTATCTAGTGAATTTTCATATTTGTCTTGTAAATGGCCAAAAAAATTTAATTCCCTGGGTCCTTTTGAACCCCTTTATTTTTCTTGTAAATGCTCTTCTTAAAAAAATAAAATAAAAAAGGCATCATTATCTTTTCCCCACAAAAATGAATTTTATTTTGACCATGGGGTGTAATGAAGTTTAAGAAAATTTTGAGAGTTGACTGAAATTAATTTGCTATCAAAAGGGGCTAACTGAAATTGATAAAAATAAAAATATTCAAATTATGGATCATGAATTTTGGGTTGACTTTGGTAATAGCGATGATTTTCCTAACATAAATTGTGATCATTTTTTTTAAAACCTGAATTTCGATCATAGTTGATTTCTTATAGACTTAATCTTAATAAATACGAGTATTATGTGATTCATTCTAATAATTTATCTCGCTTTTTTTTTTTTTTTTTGGGGCCAAAATTCTAATAGTTTGTCTAAGAGAAGGAAAGATACCGTTCGTGATAGAACATATGTATCTAGCCCAACGAGGCTAGGCGATGTTGATATAGGATCGATGAGCTCTCTACGAGATACTTAAGAGTAAGCACACAGGCGAGAAGATTTCCCACCGATATCTATAGAGAAGATACCGTGGCAGTCTCGGATCAACGTGCTACACGGTGGTGGCTTTTCGCCAATGGGGTGGTGTGTGTGCATAGTGAAATTTGAATAGTAAATAATCAATAGAGAATGTAGAGAGTGCACACAGGGGGTAACCTCCTATTTATAGGGATTACCTAGGGTTCCTCTCTTTGTCATAGTGCATACGTTATTCGGAGTAGAGTGCGCCTCCCACGTTCGCAAATGCCTGCTCCACTACATGTACGGTTGAATCGCGAGATATGATAAGAGAACAACTCAACCCATACCGGGTAGAATGGATCCGTGGCAAATACCCTTACCGGGCCGCATATCCGCTAGGCCCGATATATGGGTCCATAATAGTTGCCCCGAAGCTCGGTACTTCAAGTCTTCTACTGTGCCGAGATTCATTAAGTAACCAACCCCGGCCCAGCCGATCGACTTACGCAGCAGGACTCCTTTCACATCTTATTCTTCTTTTGACCCTTAGTCTGGCTTTCATGATTCCGAGATTCATGCGGAGAAATGGACTTCGTTCACGACTGTCCTTATGAGCTCCTGCCATGCATGCTTCGGTCATAACCGTCCTGATGAACTTCATCACAAGGACGTCGTTATGCACTCCAGATTATGCACTTCGGTCATAACCGTCTTTATGAACTCCCTCCACTACTTTCCCCCAATCGAGGTCATCATGGAAGCCTATGGACGTCTGGATATAAGTAACCCATCACCTACCCTCCTTGGGGAACATAACCGTCTCTTTGCTTCGTTATCCGCGTGTACTTAATGTCCACGTTTCAGTTACCAAAGCACTTATTACTTCCGACGCTTACACTTCCCATCAAGGATATTAATTACCTTTGGCGTTTGTATATGCCGTGCACACAACAGAATGCTTATAAAATTCGCCTACTCCTTCCTCATTCCTTCGTCTATCGCCCTCAGATTCCTTTGTCTTTGAATTCTTTGGAGCGCTGATAATGTACTACCCTTACTTTCAAATCGCCCCGAATATGTCAAGAAGATCGCATCCGGTACACTCGTTTCTGCTTTTCAAAGCGAACCTAAAATGCAGAGAATCCCAGAAGAAGAAAGGATCCAAAAACGACGCAAAGGCTCCTGAAACCCAATACCATACTCTGATGTATTTTTCCAGTCTTCATTCACCTACCCCAAAGGGCATATGAGAGTGCCGATGTATTTGCCTGTCTTCACGTGGATTTCTCCAAATACATCTGGACTCTCAAAGGTGTTGAGCCAAACTCTGACTCAACTTTGTTTTCGTGGGCTTTCAGAAGAACCTCTGGGACCCTTTACATGATAGAACCATGTAAAGGACACTTAACCATGGTCAAGACTCCCGCCGACCTGTGGTGACTCTGGGTGCCCCTCCTCTGCACCGATTTGAGATAGGCGAGGCGCAGGTGAGTGGGCCAGTTCTAATAAGCCAAACTCAGGTTCTGGGTCCCCATTATCTGTTGCGAACTGAGATGCCCGTGCCGACAAGTTGCAGACTTGAAAAATCCGTTGGATCTTGCCATTGCACTTCCTTTGTGGAACCTATTGTTTTCGTATGAACGTCGTCATGTAAACTATTTGACTGTGAATAGAAATGGAAAACCATTACCATGAATCCATCTGTCTTTATATATTCTTTTCTTTATAGACGAAATAGGCTCATAACCCTTATTTCGTAAACGACACGGACTTATAGCAGTATGCCTATGGTGACGTTGAAATTAATGGCCCCACAAGCCGGACTTAAGAATTAAAATCAAACGCCCCCCAGTCCGGGTTGACGTTGAAATTAATGGCCCCACAAGCCGGACTTAGAATTATAATCAAACGCCCCTCAGTCCGGGTTGATGTTGAAATTAATGGCCCCACAAGCCGGACTTAGAATTAAAATCAAACGCCCCTCAGTCCGGGTTGACGTTGAAATTAATGGCCCCACAAGCCGGACTTAAGAATTAAAATCAAACACCCCTCGAGTCCGAAGTAAGAATCAAAATCAAGCCCCCCTCAATCCGGGTTGACGCTTGAAAAAAGAAAAATTACTGCGTCAGATTTGCTTTTTACGAAATCGAGAAGTATCCATATAATCATGAGTTAGCCTCCAATCGTCGTCTTGTGTGGGTCAATCACTCCCCTCGTCCTCGATATGCACTCGAATTTAATGCTCGCGTAATTTCCTGTCAGCCCTAATGGGCCTCTTTAGGGTTTTACACACAACGTTATATGCGTACGGGCGTCATGGCTCATGACCTTTCAAATTCGCAACGTCTATAGATCCCCGCTAAAACCCTTCGTTATAACACTTTTGCACTTCCATCCTCCCATTCTGACTCGAGAATTTCTCCGCCAACGCGCTCTTGCACAAAAGCTATTCCATACCTTTGAAAGGTACTTCCGCCTCCTTGTTTTTTTTTAAATTCTTTTTGGTCAAGCACTACACTTACTAGGGCAGTCTCTATCCAAGTTAGAGGAATTTCTGTAAGCCTGCCTCTGGGTTTTCTGGGTATCCTAACTATGGCTCGCGCTATGCCACGCACCTTCGATCCCAAACACTCCTCCTCTTATCGCAAAACAATAGCTCAGAAGAACACCGTGCCTATAGACACTCCCTGTATTCCTACTCTCCCGGGGGGTAGGAAAATGTCTAGGGCTTCTGACACACCCTTCATATTTTCCTTCCAAGAGGAACCACTACCTGAAGATGAAGGCCCTGCCGCGCTTCTTCGTTCTTCATGAAAAAGCACCAAAGACAAACGACGGCCCATACCTTCAAACGCTACTCTATTAACCATGCCAAGCCGAATGCTGAACCCCTGCGACGAATGTTGCTATAAGGAATTCACGCGACTAGTGGCGTAAGAGGGGTTCACGCCACTGACAGAAAAGTGTACTTTTACGTCAGAAAAGTGTACTTTTTGTGTCAGTGGCACCACTGACGCAAAAGTACACTTTTCTGTCAGTGGCGTGGGACCCTCTCACGTCATTAATGGCGCAAGTCTGTTTGACGTTTTCAACAGCATTAGTCCGGTAAATAGTTTCAAGAGTGCATCAATCTGGTAATTTTTTTTTAAAAAATGATTATTTTGGTCAATTTCCCTTAAAATACAAGATTATATATATACACACATATATGTATGTATATACCAATATACATATACATGTATATTTATATGTATGTATGTATATTTGTGTGTGTTTGTAAAAAAACATAAATCATTATTCAAAATTTAATGAACAACTTCATATTTAAAAGATGGAAAAAAAACACTTCTCATATAGTAGGAGAAGTGTATTCTCATGTTACACACACATGAAATGGTGGGACCCACACATATATATATATATATAATTAGCATTATAATTTCATGTGTGTGTAGGAATCTTCTTCTTCTCATGCAATATAAGAAGTTTAAACCCCTTAAAAGATATAAGTCACATAATTATATATTTTCTCTAGTCCTTATTATAAAGCATCAACTAATAAATTTATTTGGTCCCTTTTATAAGGCACTTGGTTATTCCCAATGAGCATTAATTATTCTTTTTCATGTATGCCCCTAATAAATAAGGGTAGTAGGTGAGAATAATAATTAATATAATATTAGAATTTAGTGCAACTAGTAGAGGTAATATTGAAAGTTAATTAAATTGTAGGCTAACTTTATTGACTTTAACTATTTTTATTGGTTTGTGAGAATTGTTAGTTGGTGCCTTATAATAAGGACCAGATGGACTAAAACATAAATCCAAAAACACAGAGTTTAACAATTCCTACAATCAAATTTCAAAACATCAAAAGAATAAAATTTAACAATTTCTAAATGGGATTAACATTTTGCAGATTCTTGCCGCGAGAAAATTTTTCTAACGGCAACGCGAAACGACGTCGTTTCATTACTTTAAAAAAAAAAAAAAAAAAAAGACGAAGGGTGGAGCAAACTCTTATAGCCCACGGCCATGCACACTCCGACGGTGGTGGATGATGCCCAAGCTCGTCGGCGCTGAAGCCCAATTTCTTATCTGTGCTGAGCTCTCCTTGAGGCGGTGTGAAGATGTAGCTCGCCGGCGGACTTGGTGGAGGATGATGCTGCTGGCGAGAGGTGGATGAAGATGGATGGAAGGAAGATCCCAGCTCTCTCTCAGTACGCGGCTGTCTCTTGCCGCTATGTAGCTACTGATGAACTCTTCTCCCCCTTAGTTGCGACGTCGTCAGTGTTGGTTGGGGCGGCCAAGAAGACCCACGATGCATCTCACTTGTACCTGTTGTTTCTGAATCTCTCTCAGGTCACCGGCGCACGACAGGTACTTCGAGAACAACAAGAATGCTAAGAATGGCAGATACTTCCATGATGCATCTCGCCGCACCTATTTGTATGGATGCCACCACAGTACATGGATGATAAAGAGCTTAAAACACTGGACGCAATGTGAACGGAAATGTGATGAAGGTGGGGGGTTCTGATGTTACAAGAAAAGAAACAGATGAAAGAAACATCCCTGTCAAGCAAATGGCTAGAAATGATGATCGTATATGGATAGACAAAGAGGCTGGACTCAGAGGGAACATAGTAGTCAACCACCTCGTTTGACAGTGATGAAGATCATACAGGAGAGAAGCTTGCTGAGCAACTATATGACAAGTTACATTTGATGGGATCTGATGCAGCTAAAGCTGAAGCATCAAAGATTCTAGCAACATTGTTTATGTAAATGAAGCAAAGAAGATCGAGCAAAAAAAATGAAGCAAAGAAGAGAGATGAATTGTTTATTAATTAAGAAAGGAAGACTAAGTCAAAACCGGCGGCATAGAGGAAAATAGAATTTGAAAAGAAGCAATGTGAAAGAATGGAGGAAAGGCTGGTCAACAAAGGTTGCTAATAAGAAGCAAAGTAATGTGGGACCCATTGTCCATATATTGCATACATTGGACCAATACATCCATCTTCGTCCAACTCTGGAGGAATGGTTTCAGATGCTTCTAACTTTACCAACCTCTGGAATGGTCCATCTTTGCCTAATGAAATGCCAACTTCCTACACTTTTCTTTGTGGATGTCTTTTATCACGGTTGGGAACACCATTTTGCGCCTTTCTCTACGCGTGAGTCGTCTTAGTGCCGCTGATCGGCCTTCGATATCACACGCGGTCAAAGGTCAACCAGCGGTGGTTTGGAAATACCTAGATCGGGATCTTTTATGCACAGGTACCTCCTTTGATTAGAAAGAAAAAAAATTGTTTTTGCACGACAGAGCTCTTGTGTGGTTGATGACCCATCAACACTTCCCCCACAATCACCGATTTTGGCTTCCAATCGTCGATCATCCTTCCTGTTTTCTCTTCCAATCGTTGAACATCCTTCCGGTGGGTTTGTGTTCTTGGCTCAACTACTCACTCTCTAAGAGTTTGCTCCACCCTTCATCTTTTTCTTTGAAAAAAAAAAAGTAATGAAACCACGTCGTTTCGCGTTCTTTGCGAAAAAAATTTGCAAAGAATGAAAAAAAAATTTCTAAAGCAACTGCAGAAATGTTAATGCCTTTCTAAATTATATCAATTGATTTAAATCAAACACACATCAATTTGCACGTCTTCGATGTGTTTTTCTCATACTCTTATAACAAGTTCATTTGCAAAACTTAAAATGTTCAAATCATGAACATTTATGGTTCCCCCACTTCAACTTCAATCAAACTTTTCTCATCATGGGCATCAACATCTAAGTTGTCTACATCTTCACAATCTTCTTCATTTTCAACTATCTAATCATCATTAAATGGAAGATCATCAAAACTATATACATGAGAGTTTTTAGCTTTCTTTTTCTTGCACAATCTTCAATTAGCTATCATAAAAACAACATCATTCATAGTCTTTTTGATTTTGGGGAAATGAAAGTAGATTTTTTTTTTTTCTAGTAAGAATGGTAAAAATGGTTAAAACGTAAGTTTTTACTGTTTTTAAGCATAGTTTTTACTTGGGTTTTATTCATGACAGTTTTTACTTACGTCTTAACATGTATCACTCTAATAAACACGTAAAAAACTAAGTTATGTAAAAACAAACCTAAGTTTTTATATTTTTACACTGCTTTTTTACAACAATCACCTATGGTACCGTAGAGGGAGAATTGAAAGGTAGCGTGCTTGGATATAGTCCACGAATGTAGTCGCAATGAGGAATATGATTTCTTTTTTTTTTTTTTGGATTATTGAGGCATCTGATTTTTAAGGAAGGCAATGAGAGAGATAAGTATGTTAGAATTTAGGAAGGCAGCTGAAAATTATTTAAAAGTCCTGTGTAATTCCTGTCAAAATGAGTCACTGTTGAGAATATATTTTAAAACCAAAAATGGGCCTTGTTTTTTAAAAAATAAATTTTGGAAAAAATATGGTTTTAAAATTTGATATAAAACTAAAAATATAAAAATTCATTTGAAATAATATTTTTAACATCAGAACTCATTTAGTTGGAAGAATTGATTGTTATGAATAGAAAGAGAATAGAATTTTTTTTACCGTGGAGATATTTGGTGCGCACTAAATGGAAAATGGTTGGATGAGAAGATTTATATTTGGTAGATTGAAAATAGTAGTAAGATATGTGGAAAAACTATCTGAATGACAATATTGCCCTTAATAAAAAAATATAAAAACATCTTTCTGAATAACTTCAAAACAAGGTGTTTTTTGAACTTTGACTACCAATTAAATACAAGCTCTACGTGAAGTTAAAGGTCTCTTACTTTTCGAAAATTTTTACCTTTAACTTGATTCATATTCTATTACATCAAGTCAAATTAAAAATTCAACTTTATTATATCTTTCTAATTATAACTTGAGTCATCATGTTTTACATAGGCCCGTTTGTTATGAAAAAGATTTAAAGAGGGAAAGGAACTTAAAGGAAGGAAACCAATGGAAAGGAAGATTGAGAGAGAACTTTAAAAATGTGAGCCGTTTGGTACACAAGAGAATGGAACTTAAGTTGAGGGAAAATGAGATGTTTGGTATGAAGAAAAGGAAGTTGGTTAAGTGGGAATGAAAGGTAAAATACCTATAATACCCCTAAAAAATAAAACCACCACACCTCTCCCTCGATCTCATCTCTGCCTTTCTTCCTCATATCACTCTCATCTTTGCCCTCTCCTTCACATCGTCGACGCCTCTTGTTCATCCACTATCGCCGGTGCCTCTGCTGCATCCACTATCGCCGGGGCCCTCTTGCATCACACCACCATCACCGGCGCCTCTTCTTCATCCACCATAAAATGTCCCTAAATTAAAAAGACAATTGTGAATGATTCTTTTTATTTTCGAATGGGACATAAACAAACCCTAAACCAGATGGCGTGGTGCAGATGTAAAACTGAAGGTACCCCATGACAGCAAGAGTTAAACCACAATTAAAAGAAATCCTCTGTTCGTTCGGACATTCGAACGAAAATATTACGTTCGAACGTAATAGGCACCCAATCTCCTGCGTTCGAACGTAAAATCTAACAGTGGCTTGAAGTTTATATCAGCAATTTCACAACCCTGTAGACAAAAAACTAGACCACCAGAACACAGAAACTATATTCTACAAACAAGCAAAGATGCATGTAAAGGGGAAAAAACATATTTCATCATGTATTCCAGCTGCCTCTCTCATTTAAAGATTTCCTCACTCACCATAACCCACAAACATACGGATTATCATCGCACCATAGAAGCAACAGGGCATTGCGCAAGCATTACTGACAGATAGCTAAAACACCAAATAATGAAGACCCATTGCAACTTTTCTTTATTCCACCTTCAATTTGAGCAATGAGACATGATCGGAGCAAAAGGGTCGACAAAATTTTAGAGAGTAGCTCGACTTATCGTCGAATTGGAGGCCGCTGGTTTTTCGAGGAGGATCGGTGGGTTTTGGTTGATGCTTGCCAATCTGCCATTGAAGCATCGAAGCAAGCGACCTTGAAGAAGAAGTAGGAAGAAGAAGATTTCAGGGCTAATTTCGTCAGATGATTTCACTATCCCGGAAGATTTAAGCTTTCCTTCCATTTTTGGATGGAATGAAGGTTCCCCCATTTAAGGGAACATTGGCAGAGGCGGGAAGCCATCTTCCTAGGAGAGCAGCGACCTAAACGTGTTTTTTGCAAGGGAACCTTGTTATGTTCCCTTTCCATCACCCACATTCGCTCTAACAAACGGGTCCTTATAGTCTAACCAAAACCATTATCCATCGAGTTAGAGCAATTTTAACCTTTACATTTTTAACTCAATGCACCCTCTTGATTAATTAGCTCTTGATTGTGAAACTTGATATTTCAAAATTAGTAGGTAGTACTTTGAGATTGAAACATGTTGACCTTATCGAAATTCCAATTTTCAAGTGGCCTTATAATTCACCATGGATCGATAAAAAGCATGTAGATCTTATCTAAGATTACCTAAAAATGCAATTGGCAATGGATCCTTAATGCCTCTCAACCACCCCTTGTGGGGGCCCTTCATACAACATTTGCAACGAATATGAAGAACACATAACTATTGCGAGACTTGTTTTTGCTTGGAATTCTAAATGTTGGAATATTCGGTGATAAGATCAGATCATTGTGTGCCCCTCATGTTGTTGGTCCATTCTAAATAAACCTACCTCCTTCATGAACATTCCGATCAACCTTGTCCGGACTAGTAATGAGGTTGGTTCATATCTTCGTCGAGATGGTTTTTCCATTTGTCCGAGGCAAATTAATGAAGTGCTAGGGATGCCTTTGGAAATTCCTATGGTCAATTTCCTCATGGGTTAAATATCTTCTCTTGATCGGAAATTGTTGCGAGTGTTTTGCCATCATCGACATTCTTCAACGGCATCATTTATATGTCAATGGTCAATATTTATTTTGTTATCAGGCTGAAGAATCCTTATAAGGCACCATCATTTTGATCAATCGACTTGTCTAGGTCGGCTTCTATGTTTAAGGACTGAGCATTGGAACAGGTTGTTGATGTCTCAACCCACTATTCTTCACTTCATTGTTTATGCTCTTTTATGATCCTTCACGATTCCTCCTCCCCTCTTCACCTTGCCCCTCCTCCAAAAATAACCCCTGAAACTTGTACAGTTTTTTTTTTTCATTTTTTTTTTTAATAAAAAGACAAAATTATATTACTTGAAGGGAAATTTTCGGTTATCCCCAGTGAGCAAATTAATTTTAGTTAACCCTCAAAACTTTTGAAACTTCACAACACCTCTATGGTTAAAATAAAATTAATTTTTGTGGGTGAAAAGATAATGTTGCTCTTACTTTATTTATCTTATAAATACCCATATTTGTGTTGTAAATATTTATATTTGCCGTAAATGGCAAAAATGTTTTGGGTTAAGAGGCATTTTTTGCCCCGGAAATTGTTACTAGCTAGAGGGCAATTTTGCCCTGGGAAAATAAAAAAATAGAGCAATTTTATCTTGACTATTATCTCAGTTAATTTTAACCGCTAATTGACCAAATATGCTAAGATGACAGTTCACATGTCATCCACGTCATTTTTGTTAACGTTTTAATTTGCATTGAAATTTCATATGTCATTTACTTCATCTCTTTCAAAGTTAGATTTAGAACTTTTGGGATAAATTTGCACCTTAACAAAAATGGTGTGGATGACATGTAGACCCGAGCTTAACATATTTGGTCAACTAAGGGTCAAAATTAAGCGGGATAACGGTTCTGAGAAAAATTGTCCCCCAAAAAACTTGTGAGGCAAAATTTCCTTTCGGTGATTATGGGGCAAAAATGCCACTTAACCCAATGTTTTTAATTCCTTTGAATCATTTTATTTGTCTTGTAAATGCTTATATTTGTCTTATAAATTGCCATAATATTTTTAACTTCCTAGATTTTTCAAATCCCTTTATTTGTCTCGTAAATGCCCATGTTTATCTAGTGAACTTTTATATTTGTCTTGTAAATGGCCAAAACTAATTTTATTCACTGGTTTTTTTTTTGAATCCCTTTATTTTTCTTGTAAATGCTCTTTTAAAAAAAATAAAATAAAAAGAAGGCTTCATTATCTTTTCACCCACAACAATTAATTTCATTTGGTTATGGGGTGCAATGAAGTTTCAAAAACAAATTTGGTGGTTGACTGAAAACGAAGGGAGCTAACTGAAATTTTCCAGTACTTAAATGAAAAAGTTTACAAAGTACTGATATATTAGTCTGATATATAGCCAAAATAAAACAATGAATAAATTTTTAATATTTAACTAAATGATAAAAATAGAAATATTCAAACTATATATGGATCATGAATTTTGGGTTGACTTTGGTAATAGCGATGATTTTCCTAACATAAATTCTGATCATAACTTTTTGTTTACCTGAATTCTGATCATATTTGATCTTATAGACTTAATCTTAATAAATACGAGTATTATGTGATCCATTGGAATAGTTTATCTCGCTTTTTTTTTTTTTGGCTAAAATTCTAATAGATTCTCTAAGAGAGGAAAGATACCATTTTTATGACGCGTATATGCCAAATATTTCAGCTATTTGTTTTAATTAATTTCATTTATTTTATCCTCGTAAATAAATAATTTAATCATCCTAAAATCTTGAGATGAGCCAGTAAATTAAAATCGATTAGCTTAGTTTCCAAGAAAGCAAAAACAAATTTGGAAAGTAAATTTCAATCACGGATTTTCGGACCATCGATTAAGAGAATATTGAAGCATTGATTTTCGGGATTTAGATTACAAGAGCTTTTGAAAAAAAAGTCCCAATTAACAATTCTTCGAACACCAATATATAACAGTTTGCTTCCTACACATTTGGTAGGAGAGCCTGTTTCTCCACCACGAATAAGCTTGTGAGTTATATTTCATCTTTCTATAACTCGATCTCTTCTATTTCAACAGTCTTAGATTGATTCTCTTCTATTTCAACAGTCTTAGATTGATGCTTCATGTTTCTTTTAATAAATTCCCTCATCATTTTTCTTTGATAATTTAAATTATCTGAGCCTGTTTTAATAATAACCTCAGGCACAGGAGGAAGATAGATTGTTACCGACCAACCATGGATAATGTAGAGGGCTCAGGGGACAGCGAGGACAAACGGGTTGGTGCTGACGGCTCAGGGGACAGCGAGGACAAACGGGTTGGTGCTGACCCAGGAGTGTCATCTTATCTAGGAAGTATGAACTTATCGGCTTATCTAGGAAGCATGAACTTATGGGCTTATCTAGGAAGCATGAACTTATGGGGACACAACCGACCAATAGTTCCTACTACTTCAAGAAGCCATTTTAAGAGGAAGAGAGGAGAAGGGCCAACTCATAAGAAAAAACAAAAAATTCTAGCTTCTAAACAAATTCCTGATGCGATGAGCATCATAGCAACTGCATCCCAAGGCAGGGCAGAAAGATGTAATGATATCCATGCTCACAACATAAAAAAATGTGATGTCTGAATTGCTTGCCCTTGAGGAAGTCCAATGTGATGAAAATTTTCGAAACCAAAGTGCCACCCTTATGCTCGATAAGGTTAATCGGGAAATGTTTGTTTCATTCTTAGAGGAGAACAAGGAGTACTTGATAAGCTGGCTATGCTTTATGGTTTGCCTTCCCTAGATATTCTTGAACAATGATAAGAGTTTTATTGTAAGAGTTGTACAATGGTTTTATTTGTTATTGATATGGTTGTTGCTATGGTTATTGAATGGTTGTAATATGATATGTTTTATGTAAGGGTTTTTCTTGAATAGCTCTTGATCTTTATTGTTCATCTCGAATTGCATTTGTTTAAATTACAATATCTATCTTCACTAGATTGTTTCTTTCATTGCATCTTTGGTATTTGTATTTTTCTTTCTTTCTTTTTTTTTTTTGGGTAGTATTTGGATGCCTTATGGGAAATATTAACTATAGCATAGACTCTAGATGACAAAAACTATTCTATTTAATTTGGATCTTTACAATTCATTTGATGATGCAGCTTGATACTTCACAAATACTGATATAATAGATACTTCACCATTTATTAGGCAAATATTATTTGGTCGATTCTGGATATGGAACACATGTTGGGTATCTTGGTCCCTACAAAGGTCAGCGTTTACCTGGTAGAATTCAGGCTTCAACATGCATTTGGAAATGAAAAAGAGGCCTTCAATTTTTATCACTCAAGTTTGATGTCCACTATAGAAAGGACTTTTGAGGTGTGGAAGAATAGGTTTGAAATCCTACAAAAAATGCGTAGATATAAGTACCAAACACAAATCCATGTAGTTTGTGCAACAATGGCCATACATAATTTTATTAGGAGCAATTCTCGATCAGACGCTACTTTCATGGACGCAATTGAAATGAATTAGCCGTCTTCAATTGAAATAAATCAGTTTCGTGACACAATTAGATCCCAAATTGTACAAGGCCTAATTTCCATGTTTACTTATGTAATATTTATTTGATCAAATTATGTATTTTAGTATTGCCAAATTTTGTAATTTAGCATTTTCCATATTTTTGGTAATTTCGATTTTAATTTTTTCTTATAATTATCTCAAAAGTCACTTATCTATAAGTCATTCCAAACAAGTTTGTACCCAATCAGACTTTTCCATAAGCTACTTATCCAACCACTCATCCAAACTTAAATCACGTTTTACAATTGGATTTTTACTCAATCAGACTTTCCTAGAAGTCCGATTGCCCACCGGTATCCCAAACAAGAAGGCAGCATTGAGGACAGGGGCTTCCGCGGCTTGTGTGAGTGCAGCCACGTGGATGTGGTTCACGCGCCAAACAGCCAACTTTGGTGATCACTCCGTTCTCATCCAATTTCGTGACTTCAATGCTCCTTTTTGGTCAGTTAATTTAATATCACACTTGAAACTCTCTCTCAAGATGGGTTTTTCCTTAATTATTATTCATTTTACCCTCAATACAATGTAACATATTTATATAATTAGGATATATTAATAAAACTAAATAAACGACTTAATCATAACATATATAATTTGATCTCTTTAAAATACGTCATTATAATATATAGGTGTGTGTCATTTTAGACAAATAAATTTGAAAAAAAAAATGATAAATATAAGAGATTAAATTTTTTAAAACATATTACATTTAGGACCAAAATTTATCTTTAAATTAGATCCTTATTTAGGACAGGACAGTACTAAATTTGGTTGGGAATAACTATAGCCTAAAACTCGTTTTATTACAAATTGAATAATTGTTCTTTTATTTGTAAAACAGCACTGCGTTGTGCTGGATAGTGTTGTTTTACTTAGTTATATAGACAGATTATGTGAGCAAGTTTAAATTTTTCTTCAATTTAAAAGGTAAGATATATAAAAACAAACAAACAAACGGTGAACTGTAAAAAAATGATTTGGGAAAAAACCTTGACCAATTATATATTTTATCATTCTCTCTATCTCACTCAAAATATGTACACAATTTTTTTGACCCTTCGTTAGATTTAGACTTGACCTCTAAATCTAACGGCACTTTTGTTGTTATCAAGGAGGGATTAATGAGTAATGATTCCTACCTTCAATTCTCAAGAATTTTATAACCATGTTTCTACCATTTTTGGTGGGAAAATTCTAAGAAACTTGAATTTTAAAATCATAAATAGGTGGTTTTCTAATAAAATGAGTTGTCAATTGTTTTACAATTCATGTTAATCTCATTAATATTATTGTCAATAGGATTTTAAAATTTAAATAGTATTTTTATGTCATTTTTTTTTCCTTTTTTTTTTAAGAGTAAAAGATTTCTCCAGTCACTGGAGATAAGTTATTTCTAGTGACTTCTAAAACTACATCGTTTTGGATTAATGAAGGGTGTGTTCGTAATTTTGCAATCTTCATTAATTCACCTAAAATTACAAATACACTCTTCATTAATCCAAAACGACGAAGTTTTGGGGGTCACTTGGACATAACTTATTTCTACTGACTAGAGAAATCTTTTACCTTTTTTTATCTTGAAAAATATAATGCACAAAAAAATTGTAAATCTGCCTTATGAATTAAATTTAAATACGATTGGATGAAAACTACTAATTCTACTACTATGTGTTATATATAATTATTTTTTTATACTGATAATGAGTTGAGCCATGAGGCTCACGAAAGTTGGGGTGTACCCCCAAACTTTTTTCAAATATCATACTTACATAATTTATATTTCATATATTTATATTTTATCTTATTTTATTATTAATTTTTCTGGGTGATGGCAGGTGCTTCGTAGTTTCAAATTTTTTTGCATTTGTTTACAGCATTGTGGTTCCTTCCCTCAGCGACAAGAGCTTACAATGGAAAACAGTCGTTGCTTTTGATGCTGTACGTATAAACACATCTCCTCATCTATCTGTTATACTTTCTTCTTGTTCATTTTGTATGATGCAATTTGCTGTAATAACTGCATGATTACAGTATAATTAGCATAATAAACTAATAAATTTAATACTTTATTTTCTTTCAGAAAATAAGAAAAATTAATAAGACCAACTCTGATTTTGTATCTTGCATGCATGCAAGCCCTAGAAGAAATTAATGAAGTAAGTTAAAATACATAAAACTCTCCTAAATTTTAGGTGAATTGCACATCACATCCTTGATCTTCAAAAGCTTAGCCTAAAGACCCTAATATTTTATGTTTTGAGTATCAACTCCTTCCCGTTAAAATTACCGTTAAACAATTTAACTATTTTCCCCATATTGTATTTTTTTATTATATTCCATATCATTTCAAAAATAACTCTTAAAATAAAATACTTAAAAATATAAAATAATTTAAAATAGTTATTGGACCATGTCTTTTTTAAATAAAAATATAAAAATATACTAACATGGTAAAAATTGTTAACTTTAACTGCAATTTTAACGATAGGTTATTTCGATAGTCAATATATGAAATATCGTGGTCCTTAATTAACTTTTAGAGGTTTGAAAGGTGATCTTCAATTTACTCAAAATTTAAGGAGGTTTTATGTATTTTAGCCTATTTCATAAGGTTGGAGAATTCTTTTCCTTTGTTTGTTATAAAATACTGTTCTAGAATTAAAATAATCAATATATTTATGTATCAATATATACCCCATCCATCCTAAAATGTATTTGTTAGTTAAGGAGTTTGTTTTGGAATTTCAATAAATGTGAAATATCAATATACTTTTTCCTCAAATTTTTTTTTTTAAAAACTATCTTTATTGATTGTATTTATTAAAGAGATTTCCATCGATGCTAGTACTTTCCAATGAAAATGATTAAATGAGGTATTTTAGAAAATGTAACCCATATATTTGACAAAATAAATAATTTAACTAATTTTTTTAAATAAATGTAGATTAGTTTTTATCTAAGTTGTACATGATATAATATGGTAATATGATGATGATGATGATACAGGTATTGATGGTGATATTGTTTTCAAGTTGTTCAAAGAAGAATGGCGGTCATCTACTTGCGAGCACTTTGGAGGCCAATTTGCTCACGAGTTCATTTGTACTTGTGCGAGTGCCTTTGTAACATTCCGATCACCTTGTTTGGACTTAGTAATGTGAATGTGGTTGGTTCTTACACTCGTCAGAGATGGTTTTTCCATTTGTCTGAGGCATTCTAAATAAACCTACCTCCTTCATGAACATTCCTGATCACCTTGTCTGGACTAGGAATGTGAATGTCACTACTACAAAAAAGTCAAAAAAATGACCTAAATAAGGCCCAATTAACGTCCCTTTTTAGAGGGATGTCTCGACGGAGGTAATCATTTTTCTGATTTTTGGCATCCTGAATACATTTCAAGACGCCTTATTACTTTTTTTTTTTAAAAAAAAAAACCCAAACCTCATGTTCGGGGAGCAAGCTAGTGAGCCAAGCGGATCGAAGACAACAAGCCACGATTTGGGCAGAGGAAGAGCAGATCTGAAATCTAAGAAACATGCCAAGGAGCAAATCCAAAATATAAAAAATCTCATGGAGCAAATCCAGAAAACAACTGAACCCAGAAAATCAAACATGCCAGGGAGCAAATCCAAAAAAATCAAAAATAAAAAAGAAGTCAGGTACTGCAATAAGGTTATCTTAAAAAAAAAAAAAAACCTAGAACAAACCCACCTGAACAGATCTACAACGAAATCGATCAATTGCGGCTTTCATCTGCGGCGGCATCTGGTGTCGCTAGGTTTCAGATCTCGGTGGCGAGGGGAAACTCAAATCTGCTTTCCTCTAAACTTCTCATGGCAGGAAGAGGCGGACGAAACTAATGACGGCCTGAATCAGAGGAGGAGCGGAGGATCGGGGGAGGGAAGATGGAGGGAGGACGAGACGTGAGATGAGTGGAAGAGGAGAAGAGTTTTAGCGCTGTGTGTGGGAGATGGATTGTGTAGCGCACCATGAGAGATCGAATAGCTAGTCCGATGATAAATACAAAAATAATATTTTTGGCGTCCGAAATTTGTTTCGGGGCGCCAAAATATCATTTGAGCGTCTTTGGCGCCCGAATGGTTCGGGACGCCAAAAAAAATACCCTAGTGCCAACTTTTTTTAAAAAATTACCTAGGCGCCAAAAAAAGTTCCCTTTTAGGAATCTTAAATATTTTTTTTATTTGATTTAATTAGTATTATTTTCGATTTCTTTGATTTGATTATTTTCGATTTCTTTGATTTGATTTGATTATTTTCAATTTCTTTAATTTGTTTAGTAAAAGTTTTGATTTCTTTGATTTGATTAGTATTATTTTCGATTTCTTTGATTTGATTAGTAAAAGTTTCAATTTCTTTGATTTAATTTGATTATTTTCAATTTCTTTGATTTGTTTAGTAAAAGTTTTGATTTCTTTGATTTGATTAGTATTATTTTCGATTTCTTTGATTTGATTTGATTATTTTCAATTTCTTTGATTTAATTAGTAAAAGTTTCGATTTCTTTGATTTGATTTGTATTATTTTCAATTTCTTTGATTTGATTAGTAAAAGTTTCGATTTTGTTGATTTGATTTGATTATTTTGATTTCTTTGATTTGAGTAAAATTTAATTTTGGCGACGCTAAAAAATTTTCTGCTTAATTTTAGGTGTCCTAATTATAATTTTAGGACGTCTAAAATAATTTTAGACATTCTAAAAATATATTTAGAATGCCTAAGTCTCAAAATTCAGCCAAATAATTACGAAAATGTCACCTCCTATACTTTTTACTTTATTTTTTAAAATAAGGACGTCTTTTATGAAAGTAATATCCAGTTTTTGTAGTGGTATGTGGTTGGTTCATACACTGTCAGAGATGGCAAACTAATGAGGTGCGGGGATGCCTTTTGGAAATTCCTATGGTCACTTTCCTCATTCGTTAAATATATTCTCTTGATCGGAAATTATATTGCAGAGTGTTTTGCCATCATGTGACATTCTTCAACGGCGTTATTTACATGTCAATGGTCAATATTTATTTGGTTATCGCATCAAGAATCCTTACAAGGCACCATCATTCACATGTCATTCACGTTATTTTTGTTAATGTTCAAATTTGCACTGAAATTCCATGTGTCATTTATTTCATTTTTTTTTTCGAAGTTAGATTTAAAACTTCTTAGGCAAATTTGCACCTTAAAAAAATGATCTAAATGACATGTGGACTGCTAGCTTAATATATTTGATCAATTAACGGTCAAAATTAATTAAGATAACGGTCAGGGAAAAATTACCTCCTCAAAAACTTGCGGGGCAAAATTTCCTCTCGATGAGAATTTCTGGGGCAAAAATGCTCCTCAACCCAATGTTTTTAATTCCTTTGAATCATTTTATTTGTCTTGTAAATGCTCATATTTGTCTTGTAAATTGCTAGAATATTTTTAATTCCCTAGTTTTTTTTTTTGAATCCCTTTATTTATTATGTAAATATATCTTTATTTGTCTTATAAATACTCATATTTATCTAGTGAATTTCCATATTTGTCTTATAAATGACCAAAAAAAATGTAATTCCCTGGGTTCTTTTGAACCCCTTTATTTTTCTTGTAAATGCTCTTCTTAAAAAAAAAAAGCATCATTATCTTTTCCCCACAAAAATGAATTTTATTTTGGCCATGGGGTGTAATGAAGTTTAAGAAAATTTTGAGAGTTGACTGAAATTAATTTCCTATCAAACGGGGCTAACTGAAATTTTCCCTTACTTAAATGAGAAAGTTTACAAAGTTTTAATATATTAGTCTGGGGATAGGATATTGTTATTACCAATGTTACCACCACTTTTCTATCGTTAGATCAGAATCTCATATACCTTTATAATTTCTCTCTCCTATTAAGATTATGATCTAACGGTAGAAAAATGGTAGTAACAAAAAATGGTAGTAACAATATCCTATCCCATTAGTCCGATATATAACCAAAATAAAATAATGAATAAATTGATAAAATATAAATATTCAAATTATGGATCATGAATTTTGGGTTGACTTTGGAAATAGCGATGATTTTCCTAACATAAATTCTGATCATAATTTTTTTTTTTTTTACCTGAATTATCATCATATATAGTTGATATCTTATAGACTTAATCTTAATAAATACGAGTATTATGTGATTCATTCTAATAATTTATCTTACTTTTTTTGTGTGGCCAAAATTCTAATAGTTTGTGTAAGAGAAGGAAAGATACCATTTTTATGACGCGTATATGCCAACTATTTCAGCTATTTTTTTTAAAATTTAATTTCATTGATTTTATCTCTCGAAAAAATAATAATATAATCATCCTAAAATATTGAGATGAGCCACTAAATTAAAATCGATTAGCTTCGTTTCCAAGAAAGCAAAAACAAATTTGGAAAGTAAATTTCAATCACGGATTTTGGACCATCGATTAAGACATTGAAGAATTGATTTTAGGGATTTAGATTTCAAGAGCTTTTGAAAAAAGCCCTAATTAACAATTCTTTGAACACCATTATATAACAGCTTTGCTTCCTACACACGGGTAGGAGGGCCAGTTTCTCCAACCACGAATAAGCTTGTGAGTTATATTTCATCTTCTTATAACTCGATCTCTTCTATTTCAACAGTCTTTGATTGATGCTTCATGATTTTTTTTTTAATAAATTCCCTCATCATTTTTTTTCGATGCATGCGTTTTTATTTTGTCGACAATTTAAGATTCAAAAGTTACATTAGTTTACAACTAACTTATTTTGATGTAGACTCGTGGATTTTACGTTTTTTTCCCATTCTTACAGAACCTTAAATGGTATACCATTGGGTTAAAACGGAAACAAGATAAACGGGTTGGTGCGGGGAGGAAGATTGTTACCGACCAACTATGGATGATGCAGAGGGCTCGGGGATTGCGAGGATGAACGGGTTGGTGTTGACCCAGCACAAGTACGGGAGTGTCGTGATGATCTAGGAAGCATGAACTTAATGGGACACAGTCCACCAATAGTTCATACTACTTCAGGAAGCCATTCCAAGAGGAAGAGAGGAGAAGGGCCAGTTCATAAGAAAAAACAAAAAATTCCATCTTCTAAACAAATTGTCGATGCCATGAGCATCATAGCAACTACATCTCAAGGCAGGGCAAAAAGATGTAATGATATCCATGCTCACAACATAAAAAATGTGATGTCCGAATTGCTTGCCCTTGAGGAAGTCCAATGTGATGAAAATTTTCGAAACCAATGTGCCACCCTTTCGCGTGATAAGGTTAATCGGGAAATGTTTGTTTCATTCTTAGAGGAGAACAAGGAGTACTTGATAAGTTTGGTCTGCGCTTTATGGTTTGCCTTCCCTAGATATTCTTGAACAATAATAAGAGTTTTATTGTAAGAGTTGTAGAATGGTTTTATTTGTTATTGATATGGTTGTTGCTAACTTGCTATGGTTACTGAATGGTTGTAATATGATATATTTTATGTAAGGGTTTTACTGAATAGCTCTTGATCTTTATTGTTCATCTCGAATTGCATTTGTTTAAATTACAATATCTATCTTCACTAGATTGTTTCTTTCATTGCATCTTGCTGGTTTTTTCTTTTTTTCTTTCTTTATTTTTTTGGGTAGTATTTGGATGCCTTATGGGAAATATTAACTATAGCATAGACTCTGGATGACAAAAACTATTCTATTTGGATCTTTACAATTCATTTGATGATGCAGCTTGATACTTCAGAAATACTGATATAACATATACTTCACCATTTATTAGGCAAATATTATTTGGTCGATTCTGGATATGGAACACATGTTGGGTATCTTGGTCCCTACAAAGGTCAACGTTATCACCGCGGAATTCAGGCTTCAACATGGATTTGGAAATGAAAAAGATTCCTACAATTTTTATCACTCAAGTTTGATGTTGTGGGAGAATAGTTTTGAAATCCTACAAAAAATGCGCAAATATAAGTACCAAAGACAAAACCACGTAGTTTGTGCAACAATGGCCATACATAATTTTATTAGGAGCAATTCTCGATTAGATGCTACTTTCATGGATGCTGAAAATGGAAATATTAGTGTAGATGAAGAGTCTTCCCTGACTGATTTTGCTAAGGAATCTTCAATTGAAATGAATCAGATTCGTGACACAATTATATCCCAAATAGTACAAGGCCTAATTTCCTTGTTACTTATATAATATTTATTTAATCAAATTATGTATTTTAGCATTGCCAAATTTTGTAATTTAGCATTTTCCATATTTTTGGTAATTTCGATTTTAATTTTTTTCTTATAATTATCTCAAAAGTCACTTATCCATAAGTCATTCCAAACAAGTTTGTACCCAATCAGACTTTTCCATAAGATACTTATCCAACCACTCATCCAAACATAAATCACGTTTCACAATCGACTTTTACTCAATCGGGCAAAGATTGAGGACAAGGGCTTTTCGCGGCTTGTGTGAGTGCGCCACGTGGATGTGGTTCACGCGCCAAACAGCCAACTTTGGTGATCACTTCGTTCTCGTCCAATTTTGTGACTTCAATGCTCCTTTTTGGGAAGAGGATTCTCTCATGAGCAAGTTTCTCATTATCTCTCACAAGTCGGATCTGGCCGTTGAAATCTTAATCCAAGGGTCCAGAACAATCTTTTTAAAAACCGCACGTGGTAATTTTTACCGCGTGGTTTTTAAAAAAATTGTTCTAGACCCTTAAATCAAGATTTCGACGGCTAAGATTGAGAGATGATGAGGGATAAGTAGAGAGGTGATAAGGAGAGAAACCGAGACTCCCTTTTGGTCGCTTAATTTAATATCACACTTGAAACTCTCTCTCATGATGGGTTTTTCCTTAATTATTATTCATTTTACCCTCAATATAATGTAACATATTTATATAGTTTGGATATATTAATAAAACTAAATAAACGGCTTAATCATAACATATATAATTTGATCTCTTTAAAATACTTCATTATAATATATAAGTGTGTGTGTGTCATTTTAGACAAATAAATCTGAAAAAGAAAATGACAAATATAAGAGATTAAATTTTTAAAAAAAATATTACATTTAGGACCAAAATTTATCTTTAAATTAGATCCTTATTTAGGACGACAGAACAGTACTAAATTTGGTTGGGAATAATTATAGCCTAAAAATTGTTTTATTACAAATTGAATAATTGTTCTTTTATTTGTAAAACAGCACTGCATTGTGGTGGACAGTGTTGTTTTACTTAGTTGTAGAGACAGATTATGTGAGCAAGTTTAAAGTTTTCTTCAATTTAAAAGGTAAGATATATAAAAACAAACAAACAAACGGTGAACTGTAAAAAAATGATTTGGGAAAAAACCTTGACCAATTATATATTTTATCATTCTCTCTATCTCACTCAAAATATGTACACAATTTTTTTGACACTTCGTCAGATTTAGACTTGATCTCTAAATCTAACGGCACTTTTGTTGTTATCAAGGAGGGATTAATGAGTAATGACACCTACCTTCAATTCTCAAGAATTTTATGACCATGTTTCTATCATTTTTCGTGAGAAAATTCTAAGAAAATACCACTTGAACTTCAAAACCATAAATAAGTGTTTTATTGTACTTATTAATTTCATTAATGTTATTGTCAATAGGATTTTAAAATTCAAGTAGTATTTTTATGTCATTTTTCTTCCTTTTTTTATCTTGAAAAATATAATGCACAAAAAAATTGTAAATCTGCCTTATGAATTAAATTTAAATACGATTGGATGAAAACTACTAATTCTACTACTATGTGTTATATACAATTATTTTTTATACTGATAATAAGTTGGGCCATGAGGCTCACGAAAGTCGGGTATACCTCTAAACTTTTTTAATATCATACTTACATAATCTATATTTCATATATATATTTTTTATTTTATCTTATTTTATTATTAATTTTTCTGGGTGATGGCAGGTGCTTCGTAGTGGCACATTTTTTTGCATTTGTTTACAGCATTGCGGTTCCTTGCCTCAGCGACAAGAGCTTACTATGGAAAACTGTCGTTGCTTTTGATGCTGTACGTATAATATATCTTGCATGCATGATTACATCAACTCAGGAAGCTTGACAATGGTAAGCAACAACACCAAGCCAGCCAATTGATGCAACATCAAGTCAACCAAATGCTACAAGATAGATCATTTATTCTTCTTGCTTTTGTCTCCAAGGAAGATCATGTTTTAATTTGGATTTATTTACATTTACACTTGAGTCATTTTCAGGACAATTGCTTTCATGTTTAAATTTCCTCTCTAATCTTCTTATATTTCAAACCATAAATGTTCCACAAGTTAAATTTTGGTACTTTGATTCTTCTCTTGAAAACATGTAATGCAACCAAAATTTATTATGGGAAACTTGCAAACACTTAATTTTCTCTTGCTTTACACCATATTCGTGAGTTGGTGAAACTTTGTTGATTGGTTTGTTCTATTTAGTCCTACCTGCATTTAGACTAATTGTCTTATTTCTTTGGCATATAAACTGGCAAGCCTGGGCTTGAACAATTAAAACAAATACATAGAACAAGGGAAGCTGAATCGTATCACATACCCAACCGGAAAAAAAAAAAAGATTCAACCAAAAAAAGTATCACCGATAGCAAATTTCAGAGTAACTGGCACTAGACTTGAAATTGAGAATCCATTGGAAGTAGCATTAGAGGTAATCAATAAGCTAAGCAGGCATTAAAGACAAACAGGCTTTTGGACTTGGTGATTATGATAACTGAAGTAAAGATTTGGGAAGGGATTTCACCTTAATGTCAGGATTGGAAGTAGAATATGAGAACTGGGAGGTGCTATAGCATGTCCCACACAGACCCAACAAATGATTTCAACGATTTGGCGCAATGGAAAAAAATATCACCTTAACTTCGTCGATGATGCTGTCTTCCACAACTGCTATCCACCAAAAGTGAGTGAATCGTATCACATACCCAACCGGAGAAAAAAAAGATTCAACCCAAAAAAAATTATCACCAACAGCAAAAATTATAGCATTTCCTACACAGACCCAACAGACAGTTTCAAAGATTTGGCGCAATGGAAAGAAATCTCACCTTAATCTCAAGCCTTAACTCGATCGACGATGATGTCTTCGCAGAATCGTTATCCACCGAAAGTGAGTGAATCGTATCGATACCCAACCGGGAAAAAAGTGAGTGAATCTCAACCCTTACCTCTCGTCGATGATGCTTGGGGAATGGCCGAATAGAATTAGAGGTCAAGTCGCCGGGTTCGGATGCATGTTGTTGAGGTGGAGAAGACGATTTGTTTTTGCTCACAAGGTGGAGAAGACGATTCATTTGCCATTGTCTAATCAGATTTATTTTTATTTTCAAATATACAGATATTTTAAATTTAATATTAATAATATTTAAATACACAAATCATCACTTAATTTTTCACAGTCATCATTTGAGCTTGCTGTGTCAGCGTTTTCCGTTAGCAACACTAACGGTGTTAGAATTTGGGGACCAAAAGTATGCTTTACAAAGTTAAGGGACCAAAAGTATACTTGATGTAAACTTAAAGGACTAAAAGTATACTTTAGCCTTAAATTAATAAATTGAATACTTTATATTTTTTCAGAAAATAAGAAAAATTAATAAGACCAACTCTGATTTTGTATCTTGCATGCATGCCCTAGAAGAAATTAAGTAAGTTAAACCTGATGAGAAAACTTTTTCTTTCCTCTTAAAATATTTACCCAAATTGTCTTTAACCCACAGTCCCTTTGTAAGAACAAGAAAATGGAGGATTTTTTTTATATTAATTATATTATTATAACTTAATGGGTACATATATTTAAATTACAAGGATAAATAATATTATATATTAACAGAGATATATAACAGTACTTGTATGTAATATTTTATAGGCTAAAATACATAAAACTCTCCTAAATTTTAGGTGAATTGCACATCACATCCTTGATCTTCAAAAGCTTAGCCTAAAGACCCTAATATTTTATGTTTCGAGTATCAACTCCTTGCCGTTAAAATTACCGTTAAATTTAAATATTTTCCCCCATATTATATTTGTTATTATATTCCATATCGTTTAAATAATAACTCTTAAAATAAAATACTTAAAAATATAAAATAATTTAAAATAGTTATTTGACCATGTCTTTTTTAAATAAAAATTTAAAAATTATAGAATGGTAAAGATTCGTAGCTTTAAACTCAATTTTAACGATACTGATAGTCAATATATGAAATATCAGGGTCCTTAATTAACTTTTAAAGGTTTGAAAGGTGATCTTCAATTTACTCAAAATTTAAGGAGGTCTTATGTATTTTAGCCTATTTCATAACGTTGGAGAATTCTTTTCCCTTTTTTTTGTTATAAAATACTGTTCTAGAATTAAAATAATCAATATATTTATGTATCAATATATACCCCATCCATCCTAAAATATATTTGTTAGTTAAGGAGTTTGTTTTGGAATTTCAACAAATGTGAAATATCAATATACTTTTTCTCTCACTTTCTTTTTTAAAACTATCTTTATTGATTGTATTTATTAAAGAGATTTCCATCGAAGCTAGTACTTTACAATGAAAATGATTAAATGAGGTATTTTAGAAAATGTAACCCATATATTTGACAAAATAAATAATTTAACTAATTTTTTTAATAAATGTAGATTAGTTTTTATCTAAGTTGTACATGATATAATATGGTAATATGATGATGATGATGATGATACAGTATTGATGATGATATTGTTTTCAAGTTGTTCAAAAGAAGAATGGCGGTCATCTACTTGCGTGCACTTTGGAGGCCAATTTGCTCACGAGTTCATTTGTACTATGCGAGTGCCTTTGTAACATTCCCGATCACCTTGTCTCGGACTTAGTAATGTGAATGCGGTTGGTTCATACATCGTCGAGATGGTTTTTCCGGTTTGTCCGAGGCATTCTAAATAAACCTACCTCCTTCGTGAACATTCCCGATCACCTTCTTTGGACTAGGAATGTGAATGTCACTACTACAAAAAATTCAAAAAACGACCTAAATAAGGCCCAATTAACGTCCCTTTTCAGAGGGACGTCTCGACGGGGTAATCATTTTTGTGATTTTTGGCATCCTGAATACAATTCAGGACGCCTTATTACTTTTTTTAAAAAAAAAAACCCAAACCTCAGGTTCGGGGAGCTAGCTAGTGAGCCAAGCGGATCGAAGACAATAAGCCATGATTTGGGCGGAGGAAGAGCATATCTAAAATCTGAGAAACATGCCAAGGAGAAAATCCAAAATATAAAAATGCCATGGAGCAAATCCAGAAAACAACTGAACCCAGAAAATCAAACATGCCAGGGAGCAAATCCGAGAAAAATCAAAAATAAAAAAGAAGCCGTGTAATCGCGATAAGGTTATCTTAAAAAAAAAAAAAAAAAAAAAAAAACCTAGAACAAACCCACCTAAACATATATGCAACGAAATCGATCAACTACGGCTTTCACACTACAAAAAAATGACATTTTGTAACGGTTGAAATTATGTGTTTGTAGCAGTTTTAACTACTACAAATGACATTAGTAGCGGTTTAAAGAATTGCTACAAAATACACCGAAACAAGATGTTTTGTAGCGGTTTTCTAAAACTGCTATTCATGTAATAAAACCGCTACTGTATTAGTAGCGGTTTTGAGTTACCGCTACAAGATGACGAATTTTAAAAAAAAAATGGTGCCAAAATTTTGTAGCAGGTTGTAAAACCGCTACAAAATATTTAAGCCAAATTTGAATTAAAATTTGTAGCGGTTTTATAACTGCTACAAAATATTACAATTTTTTTAAAAAAAAATCATCATAATTTGAGTCCATTATTATAATATTTTGTTAAATATTTTTATTATTTAAGTGACAAATTAAATGATAATAGTTAATATTTAAAAAAATGATTAACTTAAGTTAGATAAGTATAAATATTATGTAGGTATAATACTGAGAATGTGTAGATAATAAGGATTTATTGGGTTGTCCACCTCTAAGCAAAAAAATTATGTTGTCCATTAGATGATATTTGATTATGGAAAGAATGTTGATGATGATAGAATGAATATTCAGGAAATATTCTTAAAGTTCTGGATAAGAAAAAAAAATATTAATATTATAAGAAGGAAAAAATTAAAAGATTAAAAACAAAGAATTTGTAAGGGGTGGGAAGAAATGAGAGAAAACGAGAGAGAAGGAGTGAGAAGAAATGAATGAAAGTGTGTGAAATGAGGTGTGGTGAGGGTATTTATAGGGATATGCGTAACAATGCTTGTAGCGGTTGATGCGACGGTTTTTATAGCGGTTTAACGTTTGTAGCGGTTTTTTCCGTTTTGTAGCGGTTACAAAACCTCTACAAAAATTCATTGGTATTTTTTAAAAAAAAAAAATAAATTTCAAAATATTACATTTTGTAGCGGTTATACTAAAAACCGCTACAAATTAATGAACATTGGCGGGATACGAAATTCTCAAATTTCAATATTACACACTTTGTAGCGGTTGATGCGACGGTTTTTTTGTAGCGGTTTAACGTTCGTAGCGATTTTTTTTTTCTGTTTTGTAGCGGTTACAAAACATCTACAAAAATTTATTGGTATTTTTTTAAAAAAATTCAAAATATACATTTTGTAGCGGTTAAACTAAAAACCGCTACAAATTAATGAACGTTGGCGGGATTAGAAATTTTCAAATTTCAATATTACACACTTTGTAGCGGTTGATGCGACGGTTTTTGTAGCGGTTTAACATTTGTAGTGGTTTTTTTTTTTTTTTTTTTTTTTTTTTTTTTTTTTTTTTTTTTTGTAGCGGTTAAAAAACCTCTACAAAAATTCATTGGTATTTTAAAAAAAAAAATAATAATAATAAATTTTAAAATATCACATTTTGTAGCGGTTTAGCTCAATAACCGCTACAAATATGAATGATTTTTTTTTTTAAAAATATTTTTTAAAATAATTTTTTTCATAACTTCTATTTGTGACGTGTTTAAAGACTTCACATTTGTAGCGGTTTTATATAACCGCTACAAAAGTTCAGACTCTTGGCATTCTATAGCGGATTTTTGATATAAACTGTTACAAATAAACCGCCACTAAATGGCACGCCATAAGGCCCCAAACTGGCTCCATATTTGTGGCGGTTTGTATAAATAAACCGCTATAAAATAACCGCCACAAATTTGGTGCCAATTATTTGTAGCGGTTAGTTTGTGATAACCACTACAAATGTCGTTCACGAACTAGCGCGCCACTTGGTGCGAGTCATACCGCTACAAATTTGTTGCGGTTTCGGTATAAACCGCTACAAATGTGCATATTTGTAGCGGTTTATTTTAACCGCTACTAATGAACCGCTGCAAATTGACCTTTTTTTGTAGTGTCATCTGCGGCGGCATCTGGTGTCGCTAGGTTTCATATCTCGGTGGCGGGGAAACTCAAATCTGCTTTCCTCTAAACTTCTCATGGCGGGAAGAGAGGGGCGGACGAAACTAATGACGACTTGAATCAGAGGAGGAGCGGAGGATCAGGGGAGGGAAGATGGAGGGAGGACGATGCACGAGATGAGTGGAAGAGGAGAGGAGTTTTAGCGTTGTGTGTGGGAGATGGATTGTGTAGCGCACCATGAGAGAACGAATAGCTAGTCCGATGATAAATACAAAAATAATATTTTTGGCTTCCGAAATTTGTTTTAGGGTGCCAAAAATATTATTTGTGGCGTCTTTGGCATGGTTCAGACGCAAAAAATACCCTAGCGCCAAATTTTTTTTAAAAATTGCTTAGGTGCCAAAAAGTTCCAAGCATCTTAAATATATTTTTTTTGATTTTTTTGATTTGATTTGATTAGTATTATTTTCAATTTCTTTGATTTGATTAGTATTATTTTCGATTTCTTTGATTTGATTAGTATTATTTTCGATTTCTTTGATTTGATTAGTAAAAGTTTCGATTTCTTTGATTTAATTTGATTATTTTCAATTTCTTTGATTTGTTTAGTAAAAGTTTTGATTTCTTTGATTTGATTAGTATTATTTTCAATTTCTTTGATTTAATTTGATTTTTTTAATTTCTTTTATTTGGTTAGTAAAAGTTTCGATTTTGTTGATTTGATTTGATTATTTTCGATTTCTTTGATTTGAGTAAAATTTAATTTTGGCGTCTTGATTTAAAAAGGTAGTGAGTGAGACTAATAATTAATATGATATTAGAGTTTAGTGTAATTAATAGGGATATTATTGAAAATTACTTAAATTTTAGGACAAATTTAATGACTTTAATTATTTATATTGACTTGTCGAATTGTTAATTGCTATCTTATAATAAGGAGTAGAGGGAGTATTTACTAAATAGTATCTCATAACCTTGAAAATACAAATAAATAATAACCGACAATTATAAATCAAAACAATATATAAGATAATACTAATCATTTTAGAAGGTATCTCAAATAAAAATTCTACTTTCCTCTCACAGCCATAAATGAGTAATGAACTAGATATTATCCTTATAGAGAAGATAAAAGATTAGCTGGGGGCAAATTATTGGTCAAATAAAATATCATATAATAAATACATATATATACTAACAAATTTTAGAAGGTCATGGCCCTAGTTGGCCACAAAGCAATTTCGCCATTGTGCACCCACATGGTCAAAATAAAATTATTTTTGTCGGTGAAAAGACAAAGGTACCCTTACTTTATTTATCTTGTAAGTTATATTATTTGTCTTGTGAACTTTCATATTTGTCATAAATGGCCAAAATGTTTATGGTTAAGAGGCATTTCTTGCCCGGAAGTGCAAAAAATAGAGCAATTTTATTTTGACCATTATCCCAGTTAATTTTGACTGTTAATTAACCTAATATGATGAGATGATAGTTCATATGTCATTCACGTTATTTTAGTTAATGTTCAAATTTGCAGAAATTCCATGTGTCATTTACTTATTTTTTTCCGAAGTTAGATTTAAAATTTCTTAGGCAAATTTGCACCTTAAAAAAAATGATGTGAATGACACGTGGACGGCTAGCTTAATATATTTGATCAATTAATGGGCAAAATTAATTAAGATAACGGTTAGGGAAAAATTACCTACGCAAAAACTTGCGGGGCAAAATTTCCTCTCGATGAGAACTTCTAGGGTAAAAATGCTCCTCAACCCAATGTTTTTAATTCCTTTGAATCATTTTATTTGTCTTGTAAATGCTCATATTTGTCTTGGAAATTGCTAGAATATTTTTAACTCCCTAGGTTTCTTTGAATCCCTTTATTTATCCTATAAATATCTTTATTCGTCTTGTAAATACTCATATTTATCTAGTGAATTTCCATATTTGTCTTGTAAATAGCCAAAAAAAAAATGTAATTCCCTGGGTTCTTTTGAACCCTTTATTTTTCTTGTAAATGCTCTTCTAAAAAAAAAAAAAAAAAAAGGCATCATTATCTTTTCCCCACAAAAATGAATTTTATTTTGGCCATGGGGGTGTAATGAAGTTTAAGAAAATTTTGAGAGTTGACTGAAATTAATTTCCTATTAAAAGGGGCTAACTGAAATTTTCCCTTACTTAAATGAGAAAGTTTACAAAGTACTAATATATTAGTCCGATATATAACCAAAATAAAATAATGAATAAATTGATAAAATATAAATATTCAAATTATGGATCATGAATTTTGGGTTGACTTTGGAAATAGCGATGATTTTCCTAACATAAATTCTGATCATTTTTTTTTTTTTTTTTTTACCTGAATTATCTGTTAGAAATATAGGCGATCTTATCATGCTGAAAACTAAATAGCATAAGATCAATGCGGAAAAATGAAGTAGAGATCACAAATACCTCCCGCCATTGATTTGTCTCCGAAGCAAGCAAGGACGAACTCCGAGTCTCCAAACAAAGAACAAATCCAAGCCGCCAGCGAGAACGAACTCCGAGTCCGTCCTTCGATCCTTCTCTCTCGAATCTGCAGATGGTGTGCTTTCCTCAAGGTCGAGCAGTTCGGGGGACCTGCATGTAATTACACCGTGTGTTTCCCCTCCGCCATCACAGAGCTTAAAAAGGAAACACATTCAATACGCAATAAGTGCGTATTAATTCGCGTATTAATGGCGCATTCAATACGCACTTATTGCGTGGGCCATTACAAAGTATTAATGGCGCATTCAATACGCACTTATTGCGTATTAATTGGGTCAGCGTTATAAAGTATTAATGGACGGTTACAAAACCAAAGAATAATGTGGGCCATAAATAGAAATAACGGAATATTGATTACTAAATTAAATATTCCAACATTCTCCCACTTGGCCCACATACTTCAGTATATACCTTTGAAAAACAAAATGCATGGATCATAGCGATAGGTCCTCTTAAAGTGAGTAATATCTTCCATGTATCACAGTGCATCATGTTTCCCAAGCCCAAGTAACTTAATGAATAAACCCTACGTTTATTCTTGGTCCAAACTTTAGTGATATTTCTCAAAATGAATATGTGCACAATACCGAATGAGAAAATATCACAAATAGAGTTTCATAAATAACATCGTTCTTACAACGAAAATCACATAAGGGAACCAACTCCCATTCTTTTCGCATGATCCTGAAATTTCAATGTAGGCATGCCTTTAGTTAAAGGATCAGCAATGATCAATTCGGTGCTCATGTGTTCAACAACCTTGTTTTATTTTTAACACGCATTTTTATGGCTAAACACTCAATGTCGATATACTTAATTCGACTACCACCTTTATTGTTCTTAGCCATAAAAACCACAGCTGAATTGTCACAATATAATCTTAATAGCCTAGAAATTGGATCCATAATTCTAAGCCAAGAAATGAAACTCTTCATTTCTACACCATGTGAGCTAGCCTCAAAACAAGATACAAACTCAACTTACGTAGTGGAAGTAGCAATTAAAGATTGCTTTTTACTACTCCATGATACTGACTTGATCGGCTAGCATGAATATATATCCTGAAGTGGATTTCCTTAAGTCCATGCAAACAAGATAATCTGAATCATAGTAACCAATCACTTCCAAATTGTCGATTCTTTTTTACTTAAGCATGTATTCTTTAGTCCCTTAAGGGTATCTCAATACTTTCTTTGTAGCTCTCCAGTGGTTTATACCTGGATTATCGCAGGTTGTATGACTGCATAGTATTGAACATACATGCTTATAACTAAAATTTGAGACTAATAAATCATATCATGATTTACCAATGTAAATCATGCTTCAAAAACATGAATCTACTGACATATAACTTGCCTGTGGGCTAAAGTTATAATTTAATTAGATCCATATATACCTTTATCATAAAACTATCAAATTATTTCTTTATTCTTAATTCTTTGGGTAAATTAAGAATATAATTTGATGTTCTATTCCAATTAATCATACATTATAAATTCGTATCACTAAAGTCTACCGTGGGTAAAGACATTAGCATAGCATGAATTTATCTTGAATTGATGAAACTAGAATGCAATTATATCCCCTAATACCCGTGGGCTACTTAGAAAATATAAAGCCATTCCATTCCACCCTAATTAAAACTATGATTATAATTATCTGCGCTTTTGTGGGCAAAGATTAATTACAACCGCACATTTAATTACAATTGATGTCTTTAAAACCCTTTGTGGGATGTATTTTGTTCGCTAGAACAAAATAGAGTGTATGTGTCTAGTGAGGTTGTTTTGGCTACTCCTCGATTCTACATACTTATCACAAAGACATCACACCACTGTGTATACTAATTGTACATATGACATTAATTTTGATATGGTATAACCTTATATGACTAAATATGCATACAACATGTGCATAAGGATATTGTAGCTATTCCTTAAGCAAAATATGTATGCTAATCACTAATATCAAATATGTACAATCTAAATACCATACACACAATGTCAATAGAAATCTGAATTGAATTAATTTAATAAACTAAATCATAAATGTAAATAAAAATATTTACTCACCTTCAATGATCGATATTCTAAAATCCATACGTGATTATTTATGCATGTTATAAGAGGGCACTATAACCACCACTCTAGCATGCGAGTTAATCACAAATATCAATAATGTGCACTCAAATTCTATATATGCACACTTCATAGAGGACTGAACCAATTAATTTAATCAACATAAATGACTAAATACAATCCTCCCACTTTGATTAAATTAATGTTACCAATATCAATCACCAAAATTAATCTTGTGCACTTAGATTCCAAATATGCACAAATCTTTAATGAGAATTTAATTGATTAATTTAATCAACAAAATGTGATTAAATAATCATCTTAGACAAATTCTCCCACTATTTTGTGCATTAAAAAATTAATCTATTATATGCACATCTTAATGGAGGGATTAATTGATTAACTAAATAATCAAATTAAAAGAAAAATCCTCCCACTGTTTTATGTATCCAAATATTGTTTAAAGAATTAATTTTGGCATAATTCAACTAAAGTTTGGCTTCAACAATTTGAAAAAGATATATAATTGTCTAAAGTTAATTTTTCCAAATATTTAGACAATTAAATAACTCAAAAATAATAGTAATAATTTTTCAAAATTTTCCAAAATGTGAAAGTTGCCAAAATTAACTTTTCTCAATTTAAACAATTTAAATTAATGTAAGAAAATACATTTCACATAAAACAGATTGCCAAGAAAATAAATAAGTATGGCCAAAGTGATTAAAAAATGAATTTTCCAAAAGAAAATTAAATATTAAAAAAAAAGGCTCAAAATAATTGCTCATCACGTTCAAACAATTGGCCCAGATGCTCAATGAATCATAAAATAATGACTTTGCAATCCTAATAGTCTCGACCGACAACACAAATTATAGCCACCAATAATTATAGCCATAAAGCTATATATATAATGGAACTCATGCATGTGGCCAACCCATATATTATTTATTAATGTTACCAAAAGTTCATTTTGCCTTGACCACGCATACTAGCCATAAAACAATACATAATGGAATCCAATGAGCGTGGGCCCAAGAAGCTATTCAAAACCCATTTGACATTGAAAATAAATCATTTAAACTCAATGACTCATCTCCCCGCCATGCATGGCTCAGATGGCAAATCGCTAGGCGTCCAAACAGTCAGGTTCGAATCTTACTGAGACCATCTTGTAAAATTATTTTAACTGAATAATAAATCACATATATTTATCAACAGTTCATATTCAACCAAATATGAGTGCTTGCATGGTGCGGCGAGCGCCAAAGAATCATACACTCAATCATCGATCCCGTGTTCGAAACCTGTTAGCACCATTCGTTTTTTTTTTTTTTGTCATCTTCCCCACAAGCCGGATCCCTAATACCCGGATCTCAACCCGGTTCCATTCGCATGACCCGGTTCTTGTTGCCTGATCTGCAGATGCAGATCTCCTTTTCCGGCGACTCTAGATCTCTTTACAGGCAGCTCCAATCGCCAAATCCAAATGCGACGGGGAAGGATGCGCCGCCATGATCCGAGACGCCACCGTGATCGAAATACGGCCACCGGAAAGCGAGCTCTGTGTCCAGTTTCTGACGATCCTGATGCCGTTGTCCTCCATATTTCACGGCGATTCTCAGGCAATCAGGAAGATCAAAAGACGGTGATTTTCATGCAACAATGACCGAAAATAATCACCAAAAATTAATAATTATCCAGAACAATATGCTCTACATAATCACACAATCGAAATCAAAGATCAAATCGAGAAATCCAGATTCCGATGGTAGCATTCATGGATAATCAAGGAAAATCCAGATCAAAAGCATATACGCAAATAGGAGCTCAGATCCAGAAGAAAAATCACAGATCTGAACCAAAAGGTTTTCAGATACTTCCCGTAATAGAGACGTTTAAAAAACTCAAAAGAATCCAAGAGACCTCATACTGAGATTAAGAACAATTAGTTTCAAATGAAAAAATCTCAGATCGCCAGAAAACAATTTCCAGAAAATCCTAATTGAAAACATATTTCAAATATATAATATGTATCAAGATCGAAGCAATGATTCAAAGCTTCAAGAAGTGTGAACAGAGACAATGAAAAGTGTCGGCAATCATTGAAAAACAAAATTGATCACCTCTCTCCTGATGAAATAAGCATGCATATATTCAAAAGAAATCCAGAAAGGAAAAACCCCGATTAAATATATGCATCAAATTCTCTCCAACCAGTTGAAGAAAATAGAATTTCATCGGTCAAAAATCAAGGCAGAGGAACATTTGCTCTGATACCAAATGTTAGAAATATAGGCGATCTTATCATGCTGAACAACTAAATAGCATAAGATCAATGCGGAAAAATGAAGTAGAGATCACAAATACCTCCCGCCATTGATTTGTCTCCGAGAAGCAAGCAAGGACGAACTCCGAGTCTCCAAACAGAACAAATCCAAGCCGCCAAGCGAGGTGAACGAACTCCGAGTCTGTCCTTCCGATCCTTCTCTCGAATTTGCAGATGGTGTGCTTTCCTCAAGGTCGAGCGAGGTTCGGGGGACCAGCATTAATTACACCGTGCGTTTCCCCTCCGGCCATCACAAAGCTTAAAAAGGAAACACATTCAATACGCAATAAGTGCGTATTAATTGGGCCACATAAAGTATTAATGGCGCATTCAATACGCACTTATTGCGTATTAATGGCGCATTACAAAACCAATAATGTGGGCCATAAATAGAAATAACGGAATATTGCGAATTAAATATTCCAACATTATCATCATATATAGTTGATATCTTATAGACTTAATCTTAATAAATGAGTATTATGTGATTCATTCTAATAATTTATCTCACCTTTTTTTTTTTTTTTTTTTTTTTTTTTTTTGTGGCCAAAATTCTAATAGTTTGTGTAAGAGAAGAAAAGATACCATTTTTATGACGCGTATATGCCAACTATTTCAGCTATTTTTTTAAAATTTAATTTCATTGATTTTATCTCTCGAAAAAATAATAATATAATCATCCTAAAATCTTGAGACCAAGAATTAAAATGTGTTTCCAAGAAAGCAAAAACAAATTTAGAAATAAATTTCAATCACGGAGAATTGATTAAGATATTGAAGAATTGATTTGATTAGATTAAAGCTTTTGAAAAAAAAATATTCCAACAATATATAACAGTTTGCTTCCTACACAATCGTGCGAGCCTGTTTCTCCAGCCACGAATAAGCTTGTGAGTTATATTTCATCTTTTTATAACTCGATCTCTTCTACTTCAACAGTCTTAGATTGATGCTTCATGTTTTTTTTAATAAATTCCCTCATCATTTTTCTTTGATAATTTAAGTTATCTGTTCTTTACTTTACTTTTATCTCCAATGAAATGTCACAAAGGGCTAGCTATTTACTGTGTTTTTCTGTTTGATGCATGCGTTTTTTTTTTTTTCTATCGAACAATTTAATATTCAAAAGTTACATTAGATTAGAACTATACTACCTTATTTTGATGTAGAGGCTTGGATTTTACTCTCTTTCTTTTTCCTATTCTTGCATAGGCTTAAATGATACTGCTTGCTTCCTATCCTAAATATAATTACCCTATAAACTTATTCTTATATTTATAACTGGAAGGAGTATACCATTGAGTAAAAGAGGAAAAAAAAGATAGATGTCTATCATATTTGTGCTTTAGCAACTTTGTTTTGTTACCAAAAAAGGTTGGTTTAGTTGATAAAGGCTGAGCCATTTGGTAAAGATCGAGTTGACTTAAAAATATTTCAGATCTCGTTTACAATGTAAAGACATTGGTAGTGGGTAATGTATAAGTACCTTTTGATCTCCGTAGGCATGTATAGGCTCTAACGAGCCACCGAACCCAACTGATCTAAATTTCTAAGTTGTTGTTGAGTTAAACATTTTTATTAACCAATCTAAGATAATATTTATTTAATTTCATAATTAGTTTTAGTTATGATATAAATAGTTGTTTAGGTTTCATTTATGGAGGATAGACTTATTGATTATTGAAGCTCTCTCTCCTCTATGCTTCTTTTGTTTGATATTATCATCGGTATCCAGTTCGGAGTTTGTATTTGTCTCTCCTAATACGACAAGTCCCTTCTCTAAAACTCGAATTTAAGACCTAGAAGCATTAAACGGGAGCTTATATTGCTAGATTAACTCTATGTTGGTATCTCCTCTATGTTTCTTTCTTATATCACATCAGTTATACATGAATATTGTTGCATATTTTAATTAAATTTTATTATTTCGATCTTGATTGAATTAACTTTGATTTAACTACAATTAGATCACTCACCTTTGAATAGCAAAAGCATCAATCGATGGCGATCAATAAGGTGAAACTAGGATTGAGGGTGGTGACTTCCGCTGTTTGTATGGTTGCAGCCACGTTGATGTGTTTCACGCAGCAAACAGCCAACTTTGGTGATCTCTCCGTTCTCGTCCAATTTCGTGACTTAGATGCTCTTTTTTGGTCAGTTAATATTCCACTTGAAAGTTGAAACTCTCGTAATGGGTTTTTCTGTAATTATTATTCATTTGAATTTAATGTAAGACATATTTGTTTAATTAGGATAGATTAATAAAACTAAATAAATGATTTAATTATATGATACATAACATGATCTTTTTAAAATACTTCATTGTAAAATTAGATTATGTATAACTTTAGACAAATTAATTTGAAAAAAATTGATAAATATAATAGATACAATTTAAAAATAAATTCTTACATTTAGGACCAAAATTTAAATTTAAATTAGATCCTTATTTAGGACCAAAACAGTACTATATTTGGTCTGGAATAATTATAACTTAAAACTTTTTTTTTTCAAATTGAATAATTATTCTTTTATTTGTAAAACAGCACTGCATTGTCCTGGATAGTGTTGTTTTACTTAGTTGTATAGACAGATTTTATGAGGAAGTTTAAAGTTTTCTTCAATTTAAAAGGTAATTAATATATAAAAATAAAAAAACAACGGTGAATTATAAAAAAAAAAAAATGATTTGGGAAAAAACCTTGACCAATTATTATATCATTCTCTCTATCTCACTCAAAATATGTACACAATTTTTTTGACACTTCATTAGATTTAGACTGATCTCGATATCTAACGTTGTCTTTGTTATCAATGACACCTGCGTTCAATTCTCAAGAATTTTATAACCATGTTTCTATCATTTTTTTTTTATCTTGAAAAATATAATGCACAAAAAAAAAATTGTAAATCTTCCTTATGAGTTAAATTTAAATACGATCTAGATGAAAACTACTAATTCTACTCGCATATTATATAGTTGGGCCACGGGGCTCATGAAAGTCGGGTATACCTTCAAACTTTTTTAAATACTACATCTAGTTTTAAATATATGATATAGTTTATAGTGCAATTTGTACTACAAATTATATTATATATTTAAGATCGGAGAAGTATCATACTTACATTATTTATATTTCATTTATTTACTTTTTATCTGATTTTATTATTAATTATTCTGGGTGATGGCAGGTGCTTTGTAGTTGCAAATTATTTTGCATTTGTTTACTGCCTTGCGGTTTCTTTCCTCAGCGCCAAGAGCTTACTATGGAAAACTGCCGTTGCTTTTGATGCTGTACGTATAGACACCTCGTCATCTATCTGTTATACTTTCTTCTTGTTCATTTTATATGATGCAATTTGCTGTAATAACTGCATCATTACAGTATAATTAGCATAATTAAATTAATAAATTAAATACTTGATTTTTTTCCAGAAAAATAAGAAAAATTAATAAGACCAACTCTGATTTTGTTTCATGCATGCCCTAGAAGAAATTAAATTAAACCTGATGAGAAATTTTTTTCTTTCCTCTTAAAATTATTTAACCAAATTGTCTTTAAGCCACATTCCCTTTAGTAAGAAAATGAAAATGGTGGATTTTTAACTTAATGGGCAAATATATTAAAATTACAAGGATAAATAATGCTATTATATATTAACCGAGACACTTGTATGTCATACTTTATAGGTTAAAATACATAAAACTCTCCTAAATTTTAGGTGAATCACATCCTTGATCTTCAAAAGCTTAGACTAAAGACCCTAATATATTTTATACTTCGACTATCAACCCCTTCCCATTAACAGAACAGTTAAATTTAACGATTTATTACTAAGAGTAAATACCCTTTCAGATCCCTGATAAAAAACGCGATCCCCATTTTGGTCCCTTACAAAAAAAATATCCTTTTTAGTCCATAAAAAGGATGAATAAGGGTCGTTTAGTTGATATTTTGATCCTTACAAATTTCTAAAATGTCCTTTTTAATCCCTTAAAAATGACGAATAAGGGTCTTTTTTTTTTGTAAAGGATCAAAATAGGTCTATGTTTTTTGTCAGGGAGGGTATTTACTCTATTACTAAATAGTGAGTGTTATTTTAAGTTGCAAGGTTTTTAAATTTTAACCTCCCGCGTTTTCTTTACACAATTTTTGCCATCAGAGCTAATCCTTAGAGACTTTTATGATTTATTACTAAATTTTTCTTACAAGACAGCCAATTATATTCCACGAGAATGAGAAGTACATAGAGATGAGAGCACACACCAGAAAAGTCTACAAGACGAAACGTAAAAATTTCAAATACAACTATTACTAATTCAGTAATATGATGATGATGATGATGATGCAGGTATTGATTGTGATATTGTTTTCAAGTTGTTCGGCTGCAATGGAAGTGATCTACTTAGAAACGTATGGTAACTTTCATGCACTTTGGAGTCCTATTTGCCCACGAGTTCGTTCTTACTGTGGGAAAGCCTTTGGAGCCATTGTTCTAGGCTATTTGGGAGCCCTAGTTTATCTCCTTTTGCATTTGGTTTCTATCCAAGAAGCCTTTAATGCTCTTCTAATTTGATTCATTTACTGAGTTAAGTAAACACACTTTATTATTATTATTTTGCTTTTATAATGTTGCTAATAATTGGCTTAATCATTATTAATGTGTTCTAGCTAATGATTATCCAGTTAATTAAGGGTTTGGCTACTATTTAAGGAGATGCATATGGGACATTGTTCTTGTGGAATTTTTGTTTGTTTGATGGTTTTATAGTTTCATCCATTTTTAGATATATTTTTATAATCAACAATTGGCATCATCTGATGAATTTTTATTGTTTTATTTCTTCATTTTATTACCTAGGTATAAATAGCTAAAATGACGAATGTATAAATTACTATGTTATACAACTTGTTACCTTGTACATATTAAAATACTAGCAACAAAATATTTTATTTAAAATGTGTAAATTAAAAATTCCAAACAACAAAAATTGTTTACTTAAATTTTACTTTATGGGTTTTACACCCACCTTTTGTTCTTGTAATGTAGATCCCACATTCACATGATTTTTATGATGGTCCCACATTTTCCATTTTCTCTTAAGTACTTGAGAATTTTTTTAAAATACCATTTGAATTTCAAAATTCTAAATAAGTGATTTCCCAATAAAATGAGTTGTTAATTGCTTTATTATTATTATTATTATTATTATTATTAATCTTATTACTGTTAACAATAATAGGATTTTAAAATTCAAATGGTATTTTTCTGTCATTTTTCCTAAGATATAACTATATTTATATATATATATATATATATATAAAATTAAATTATAACACGTGGAAAAAAAAAAGGAAGCTTGCCCCAATTGATACTATAAATAGTTCTACAGGGCCAATTGTGCCGCCAATGCCCAATATTTGAATATTGTCTTCTGAGTGGATACAACTACAACATAAGCGAAGCATGTTAGAAGCATAGGAACCCAAAATATTAGGCCCAAGCCCAATAACACAAACAATAGAAGAAAATCAAGATGAGACAGGGAGACCAAAACTAGCACTTCTCCTACTTCAACACATTCATAAACCATTCTTATCATCCCTTGTCCTTGGGTGGAATTTGCAAAGGGGTCGGACCCTTTCACTAAAGGGAGAATGTTCGATCCTGGAGTTGGTTAAGCGCGGCGAGGAAGACATCCTAGGCGATGTGCGAACTTGTGAAAATGCAGGCTGAGGTGGAGGAATGTGTACTCTCAGTCCTGTATGCCATGGGAAGCAAAGCTATAGCGCCCTTGCTTTTGGATTGTGGGTAAGCTCAATCCCTCTTAAAATTTTTATAAAAAAAAAAAAACCATCCTTATCACTTGCTCCTCGGCCACATTTTATCAAATTTGAAGAGATTAAAGAAGTTAAATAAAATTTTTAATTATAACATATGTGATATAATTTCTTTAAAAACACTTCCATAAAATATTAGATTATATATCAATTTATAAACTAAACACATTAGTTTAGAGAAAAATAATAAATATACATGACAAAATAGAAAAAAAGTCTTACATTTAGGATCAAAATTTACCCTCAAACTAAGTCCAACATTTAGGATAGAAGAAGTATATCATGGGTTCCTAACCGACATGACTAGCTAAATCAAACATGTTTGAGGTATGTATAAACATGTTATTCGGCCGATGTTGCATGTATACCAAGCAAAACACTTGTGAGGCACACATGCTACCACACAAAATAGGAAAAAAAGTATGTTTGTTTGGAACAGTTATTGGAGACTCTAAAAATAATTTTTCAATCATGATTTACGTATACAAGATAAGTAAGTGAGAAGAGTTTTATCTCGATTTACATGAATAAATACTTTTAAAGATCTCAAACGTGATCTGGAGCACAAAACTGTGAAGTACATAATCCTGAGTGGTCGGTCACAACTTTATAGCACCCGCGGGTACACAAACAATGCGGTGCTCATTCATTGAGCTTGTTTGGCTTGAGCGTTTAAACAACGTTTTCAGGAAAAAGAAAAAAAAAAAAAGCCCAGTGGGAAGAGCTGTAGAGAAAAAACCTAGTCCGAGGTGTTTGGGGTGGCCTCTTCCTAAGTGGGTTTTCACAAAAAAGCTCCATTATTCCAAAAGCTCACTCCTGGAGTGACTAGCGACGCGTTTTCATGATTGCAGCATTTTCCTGATTGGACTTGGCCCACATTTAAATGACGCAAATCCCCCACCATTTAATGATTTTTTTTTTTTAAAAACGATTTTCCTTTTCTCTTTTTTTCTTTTTCATTTTTTTATAACTTTTTTTTTAATAATTTTTTTTAATCATATATATATATATATAGTGTTCAATCAAATTCATGCCATTTTCGGTCATTTTTCATTTCAATTTGTCTTTTCAAATAATAATTCAAATACATTCCAGTTTGAAAAAAAAGTCACTACGCCACCGCCAATCTAAACCCAAATCACATTAACAATTTAGTTTTTTTTTTCCTATCTTACTTCAAAAAGTCATATAGAAAATAAGTTATTTCTCCTATCGCTAACCCAAACAAAGGCTCAATATCATCATCTCATTTAAATACATCTCACATAATATATATAGGATTAATGAGCAATTTTATTCCAAAAGTTGTCACCAAGGGTACTTTTGCTCTAAAATTTTTTCGAGATGCAATTTTGCCCAAGAAGTGTAAAAAAGGGAGCAATTTTTCCCTGGTTATTATTCCAATTACTTTTGACTGTTAGCTAACCTAATATGTTGAGCTAACAATTCACATATCATTTACGTCATTTTTGTTAATGTGCGAATTTGGCCCAAAATTTTTAAATATAACTTTAAAAAAAAAAAAAAAAAAGTAGATGAAAACAAATAATGCCACGTCCTTATTTTTGGGCCATCCACCTTTTAAGCTTACTTTTTTTTTTTTTGCTCGAAGACCTTTTAAGCTTACTTAGTTAAGCATACTTTGGGGAATCATCAACCTTTACGCTTTTGCTAGTGTCTTTCTTACAAAGACCAAAGGTAAATTTACGTCGCCTTAATTTTTTCTTATCTATCCACAAGTTGATGAAAATATATTGTAAATGCACAAATATTAATATCAAATATCAAATTTATAGCAAGTCATCACACTATTTATAAAGGTATGAACAATCTAACTAATCTCAAATTCCGTACAATTTAAAATATACGAAAAATTATGCATATAGTTTATATATCTTTTGACTTTAAAGAGAGGAGAATATAGGACATAGCTTCAAAATTCATATACATCCTTGGGAATGATCATTCAATAACTGAAAAATAATACTCCCGGTTTTAAATATATGATAAAATTTATAATGCAAATATATTCAAAAGAAATACAGAGATTGTGACCTTGTTTAAATACTAACTAATAGCTAAGTCACAAACCTAATTATAGGCCTTATTATGACAAATATATTCAAAAGTCTCATTCCATCATTCCAGTTGGATTATCATCTTATTGGCGAAATAGAAATACAAAAGCCCATAAAGATGTATGATTAGAAATACAAAACCACGTATGTAAGATAATAGCGTATGTAACATAACCACGTATGCTACAGCAATAGTTTGAACATAACCTCGTATGTAAGTCTTAATCGATGAACACAACAATCATATATAATCATACAATAAGCATCGAGCTAGTGTTACGATGACGCGAACGTACCTTTCAGGTGTAATGGCCACATGCGACTTTGAACCCAGCCCCGGACATCTCGGATATCCTAACATATCACCATAGTACTTAGAATAATATCCTAAGGGATATTTTCACCTCTATTTACCTCTCTACCCTTGGTGGATTTGTTATTTACAATTTTGCCCTTACATTTATTTAAAAACGCAGTGCAGTATTATCTGGGCAGATTTTTTGATAACTTTGAAAAATCATCATTAAATCTACAAAAATTGAAACGAGGATCCGTAAAATTCCTTGGACTCCTTAGGATGTCTATTTTTAAGTAAAAATACTCAATTGTTCCCAGATTACACGATTCACTCCCAGTTTTAAAGTTTTGAGTCTCTGCCCAGAATTTTTCCAGAAATTCGTAGCCCAACTTTGAGAATTTTTATCTCACCGTAAAAAACTCATTTTAACATTTTATTGGCATATTTGGAAATCCCTATATGTCTAATTTAACCATGAATTTTCCCATAATTTTGTGACTTTATTTTCAACATGAAATATTGGCATTTTTATTACTGATTTCAGAAATTCCTACCCGATGAATTTTTGCCGAGCTTCGCTACTTTGCTCATAGTTTTCCAGAAATTTTGCTATACCAAGTGGCTCATCTCACTATTTTTGACTATAAAAACATGATATTAAAATTACTCTAGCATATTTAAAATCAAAGCTACTTCTAACTATGAATTTAAGATCTAAAACTTAAAGAACTTAAAGCTAGAGCTAGATAACTTACCAAGAATCTTGCTACTCCTTCAAGAAGCTCTTCACCCTCTTCCTTACTCTCTCAAATATGGTTAATACCTTTGTGAATTGGTGAAGAATAATGAAGACCAAAGCCCCCTATTTATAGCAAAAGGCTATGGCACCTGGTAAATATTTCAAACTTAACTCTTCTTGTGTATGAACCCTTGGATCTAAACTTAGTAAAGAAGTTTTAATCTCATCCATCCATGTGATTAGAAAACCCTAACTTAATCTCTAAGTTTTGCTTTTTGAGAATTAATTTACTTTAATGAAATCTATTTTTGGTTGCTTGATCAATTACCAATACTTTTGAATTCGAGTATGTTTTTTGATTAGTAGTTGGATATCAGATTTATGGTCTAATGAGATTCCCCTGGTTGTACTAAGCTTATTCTTCAATGTTTGCAAAAATAGCATTTACTAGGCTTACTTTCGAGGTTAAATTATGTGGGTTCAAGATAAGTCTTTATATTTTCTCCGGGGTTCCTACTTCTTCACAACTATTTAAATTTGTATAAATTCTCACTTTATTTGTTGTTTTGAGTTTTTCTTGTGTACATCATATATTTACTAGATTTCAAATTAATATTGAATTAAGTTTATTTTTTTCTCTCTCACTCACTAGACTCACAACATTAGCACTCACAACACTCTCTCTCACACATACACACACAACTCTCCCTCTCTCCTTCATCGGTTTGCAATTAATGAACCCATGTGAACCCATGTGTTTGATTCAAATAATATCTACATATTATGAGCTCAAACTCCTCCTATTGGTTCTTTAATTATCACATGGATTAAGCTTATTTATTAATTAAGGCCATTAGATTACACTTTATTAAATCAAATCTTGGCCTTTTATTTTCCAATCTCTCATTGGCCCAATTAATTTCATGAGGATTAAAAATATTTTCTTGATTTATCATTGGTCAATTCAATTTCACAAGGATTTGGCTTTATGAGGCTTAATTAAGGCCTTTGGATTTAGCTTTATTAAATTTAATCTTAATTAGCATCCCTAATAAAGTAGTTAAGTGTAATTGTCAAAATATGATTGATTCTAAGATTAATTATGATCATTAGAAACCACTTCTATGCTAATCCTAGTCCTTCACTAGCCATTGTTTCTTAATTAAGGTAATACATCCTTAATTATGCCTTTAACATATGCCACTAAATTAATTGTGAATGTTTATGAAAATAATTCAATTAACATAGATTGAATCATCCACTAATTGTTGGCAATTTTCTCTAATTGGTTTAATTATTTCCTCACAACTTTTTAGCTTTTCGTGGCCATTTATGCACCATGTATTAATTTAATAATCATAGGGTAACTTATGGTCCCTTAAAATAACATTGCATTTTTGCCTCTTTAAATTCCAAGGAAAATAAATAAATAAATTACTAAATTTAGAGACAACATACTTTCCTATTTTAAATAGGTATTATTCGGCCAAATTATAATATTCAAGAGACATATGAATTTTGGGGTATTATACCATTATTTTAATTAGTGCAAATTTAATTGCCTCCTAATTGTGGTTAATTCCCTTTAATTAATTCAAGTGGTTTCATAACACCCCCTTGATTATTTTGGCTTACACAAGAACCATGTTTTAACATGATAATTCTATCATACTCTTAAAATTGGCCCTTCAATTTTAATTAATCTCTCTTAATAAATTTTAGTATCTCCATAGTATTTTATTGCTCTTATGATTACATAAGACTAGGCTTTAATATGGTAATTTTGTGGTATTTTATGATCCCAAAATAAAATTAGAGAATTTGGTTTTTGATTACCTTAATCCTTACAGAAAATTCCCTAAATTAACATAAATATGTTACTCAATTTTTGAGACCACATATTCATCTATTTTTAATAGGCACTTTTTATCAAAATATAATATTTATGATAAACATGAATTTTAGGGTATTACAAACGAAAGTCGGGTATACCTCCAAACTTTTTTTTAAAAAAAAAACTATCTTTATTGATTTTATTTATGAAAGAGATTTCCATCGATGCTAGTACTTTCCCATGAAAATGATTAAATGAGGTATTTTAGAAAATCTAACCCATATATTTGACAAGGGATAAGGGTCTTAAATGCCATGGAAGTTTTCACTCGCAAGTACCGGTAAGACGAAGTTTTTTTTTGAACCAAAAATGCTACGAAGTTTTTTCGCGAGGAGCAATTTTGCCTCGGAAGTTTTCACTAAGGAGCAATTTTGTCCCGGAAGTTTTCACTAAGGAGCAATTTTGCCTACGTCCCCAAATATTAAATTTGACTATCAAATCGGTCAAAGACCACATATGTTATGCCTTGAAAAGGTCAAACTTGGAGCCAGAGAAGGAGATCCTTAAGATGTTGAGCTCAAGGCGGCCATAATTTGTGAAACCAAACTGGTCAAAGGGATGAAAGGTCGTCACAAAACCCAAAGGAAGCATCACTTATGATCTAAACAAATGATCAATTTATACAAACGTAAATATTATCACTATTGATTTGTTTCTTGAACCAATTTTTGGAACAATTTATTTCTCGTTTTGCGTTTCATTTGCGTTTTTGTGAGACCTTTTAGTCCATTTGACCGTTCGGCTTTCACAAATTTGCAGCTCGCCTTGATTTCAACATCTCAAGCATCTCCTTCTTCTCGACTCCAAGTTCGACCTTTTCAAGGCATGACATGTGTGGTCTTTGATCGATTTAATAGTCACATTTAATATTTGGGGACAGAAGGGAAAAATTGCTACATTTTGTAAACTTTCGAGGCAAAATTGCTCCTCAGTGAAAACTTCCGTGGCAAAAATGATACTTTCAGGGCAAAATTGCTACGTCTTGTGAACTTCCGTGGCATTTTTGGTCCAAAAAAACTTTTGTCTTGCCAAAGGCTTCTAAGTGAAAACTTCAATGGCATTTAAGATCCTTATCTCATTTGACAAAATAACTAATTTAACTAATTTTTTAATATATGTAAATTAGTTTTTATCTAAGTTGTACATTATATACGGTAATATGATGATGATGATGATGATGATGCAAGTTTTGATGGTGATATTGTTTTCAAGTTGTTCAGCAGCAATGGCAGTGTTCTACATAGAAACGTACGGTAACTTGTATGCACTTTAATTCAAGAAGCCTTTTGGAGCCATTTTTCTAGGCTAGCTATGTGGTGGGAGCCCTATTTTATCTCCTCTTGCATTTGGTTTCCATTCAAGAAGCCTTTAATGCTCTTCTAATTTGATTCATTTACTGAATTAAATAAACACAATTTATTATCATTTTTTGTTTTTGTTTTTATTATGTTGCTAATAATCGGCTTAATCATAATGTGCTCTAATGATTATCCAATTTATTACTATTATATTGACCATTCCATTTTTCAACATCATGAATCTGATAAAAAGCATGTAGATCTTATCTATGATTATCTAAAATGGAGTGTTGGCAATGGATCCTTAATACCTCTCAACCACCCTTGTGGTGGCCCCTTCATACAATATTTGCAACGAATGAAGAACACACAACTATTGCAGACTTGTTTTTGCTTGGAAGCCTAAGTGTTGGTGTAACATCCCAATTTTCTAAAGTGTTTTCAAAATAGTTTGAGCAGAGTAGAGCATCGGAATAATTTAAAAGAGCGAGCATCTTATAAACCTTCACTGCTAGTGTGTCCGGTTGTTATTACAGTGGTACAATTATCTGAAAATTCAACAATACGATGATACAATATTTCATAACGGTCTTCTCCTCGTGCCCTCACGCGTCTGTTTACCATTGTCCTCGGTCTGGTTCCTCGGACCACGAAGCTATAGTGAGGGCGAGGTTCAATTACCATTGAACCTCGGGTAACGGTTAACCTCATGCTTATGTAACAGTTATGTATGACAGTATTCATGACATTACAGCAATAATCAACATAAAAACTCATAACAGATTTTTTTCCGGATAACGGTACAAAGCCACTTGCATATGTCCGTTATCTCTAGTACGCACTATTCACCGGTGCCACGATGGCCTATCGTGTCCTCGCGCTAGGAAAACTCAACGGCGTTATCATGACTATAACTCGTATAAAGTTTGTATGTGTATGAACAATTCTTTTAAAAAACGAGTCACAGTCTATGAACATATCTATCACATATAGGTATACAAGTAAACATCAGAGTTAGTGTTACAGTACCCGTCCGTACCTTCGTCGGTGTTGTCGGTACGTTGACGGTCGGGCGGTGATCACGCGTATCCTATAATGGTAATATCGTATTTATTAATTTACAAATAATATCCTAAGGGATATTCTGGCCACTAATGACTATTTTGCCTTTGCAACATTTATTTTCCACTTTGTTTCCTCAAAATTCGTAGAACAACGCTGGTACAAATCTGGGCAGCATTTTGTCTAACTTTGAAAAATCATAATTAATTCTACAAAAATTGAAACGAGGATCCGTAAAATTCCTTGGAATCCTTAGGATGTCTATTTTCAATTAAAAATAATCACTATTTCCCAGATTACACGAATCACTCCCAGTTTTATTGTTTTGAGCCTCTGCCCAGAATTTTTCCAGAAATTCGTAGCCCAAAATTTAGAAATTTTATCTCCCTGTACAGAAATCATTTTAACATGTTCTTGACATATTTAAAAATCCCTATAAGTCTATTTTAATTATGAATTTTCTGAGAATTTTGTGATCATGTTTTCAATATGAAATTCTGGTGTTTTCATGGCTGACTCTAGAATTTCCGAAACCGATGAAATTTCGGAGAACTTCGTTACTATGAGGATTCTCTTCCAAAAATTTTGCTATATCACCTCTCCCATCATTTTTTCGAAACTAAGCCAATTTGTTTACCACAAAAACATGTAAATAAAATTATTCTAGAATATTTAAGATCTAAACTACTTCTATCTAAGAATTTTAAAAACTAAAGACTAGAAACTAAAAACTAAAGACAAGCTTACCTCTTGAAGCTCTTGAACTCCTTCCTTCTTCTTAGAAACCACCACTTGGTGGCTGATTTGGTGTGAAGAATTGGGAAGGGCAAGGCCTCTATTTATAGTCAAAGCTCATGAATTCTATCCCTTGGATCAATTTTTCTTATCAATGGCTAATATCACTTTGTGCTTCTAGGATGATACAATTTGTGAGCAAATGATTCCTATTGGTTAGAAATAATTACATTGGATTTAGCTAATTATCTTAATTTCCAAAATTAAATCCCACATGTGCTCTTTTAAAAATTATATTTTAATCACTCTCTCTCTCTCTCTCTCCCTTTCTCTTTCTTCCTTTTCCTTTTCTCTCTTTTTTTTCCTCTCCTTTTTCCTCCTAAAAGTCGACACTCCCTCCCCCTCTCTCCTATCTTCTTGCATTTTCTTTGCATGTGGTCCCATGTGCAAGTGTTTTCATCCTATTTTTTTGTATTATTCTAGTTTCTCCTATTTATCCTCTTCCACTTTTACATTTATGAGCCCATGTGCTATATTTAATTATGCCTTTATTTAATTTTGTTAAATAACATATTATCCTCTCATCTTGAACCCTATCCATTAGATTGGATTTTGTGTTGATTACATTAAATCTTGGCCCTACACCATTTAGCATAAGCTCTTGTGATGTCATCCTTGTGATGTCACCTTGATGACATCATAAAGGCTTAAGTGTCATTAGCAAAGCTTAATTAACTCCTAATTGTATTTATTAGCTAATCATGGAGACTTAGTGTTTAATTCACACAAGCTTTATGCATCATAATTCATCATGAAGGTCTACACTATAATTAAGTGGAGACTTAATTGCTTATCAATCCTTAAGTATTTTCATCACATTATCTTGCTCTTTTTGATTATTCAAGAACCATAGTTTAATATAATAATGATTTGTATTTTAGGATCCTTAAATATAGCCTAAAGATTTGCCTTCGGTTGTTATAAATTCCCAAGAAAAATTTGCTGAAATATAGCTAACAAATTTACACAATTTAGAGACAACATACTCTCCTTTGTTAAACATGTAGTATTTGTCAAAATATGGCTTTCACTACAAGTAGGGATTTTTAGGGTTTTACAATTGGAATAGTCAGCTGATAAGATCATTGTGTGCCCCTCATGTTGCTGGGTCCATTCTAAATAAATTAAACCTACCTCCTTCATGAACATTCCTAATCGATCACCTTGTCTGGACTAGGAATGTGAATGTGGTTGGTTCTTATTTACTGTCAGAGATGGTTTTTCCATTTGTCTGAGGCAAACTAATGAGGTGCTAGGGATGCCTTTTGGAAATTCCTATGGTCACTTTCCTCATGCGTTAAATATATTCTCTTGATCTGCAAATTATATTGCAGAGTTTTTTGCCATAATCTGACATTCTTCAACGGCATCATTTACATGTCAATGGTCAATATTTATTTGATTATCAGGCTGAAGAATCCTTACAAGGCACCATCATTCTGATCAATCGACTTTGTTTGGGTGGGTTATTATTTTGTACTTAGGACAAAGTATCACGTGAGCGAGACTATTCTTCACTTCATTGTTTATGCTCTTTTATGATCCTTTCCCATTCCTCCTCTCCTATTCGCTTTACCCCTCCTCACAAAATAACCCTGAAACTTGTACAGATTTTTTTTTCTTTTTCTTCTCTCTTTTTTTTTTTAGAAGATAAAATGATATTACTTAAAGGGAAAATTTCAGTTTGCCCCTTGGTATTTGTAATACCCCAAAATTCATATTTATCATAAATATTATAATTTGGCCAAATAATATCTATTTAAAATAGGAAAGTATGTTGTCTCTAATTTTAGTAATTTATTTGTTTATTTTCCTTGGAATTTAAAGAGGCAAAAATCCAATTTTATTTTAGGGACCATAAGTTGCCCTATAATTATTGAATTAATACATGGTGCATAAATGGCCATGAAAAGCTAAAAAGTTGTGAGGAAATAATTAAACCAATTAGAGAAAATTGCCAACAATTAGTGGATAATTCAATCTATGATAATTGAATTATTTTCATAAACATTCACAATTAATTTAGTGGCATATGTTAAAGGCATAATTAAGGATGTATTACCTTAATTAAGAACCAATGGCTAATAAAGGACTAAGATTAGCATATAAGTAGTTTCTAATGATCATAATTAATCTTAGTACCAATCATATTTTAACAATTACACTTAATTACTTTATTAGGGATGCTAATTAAGATTAGATATGGAGGGCTAAGATTAAATTTAATAAAGCTAAATCCAAAGGCCTTAATTAAGCCTCATAAAGCCAAATCCTTGTGAAATTGAATTGGCCAATGATAAATCAAGAAAATATTCTTAATCCTCATGAAATTAATTGGACCAATAAGAGATTAACACAAATTAAAGGGTTGGATTAAATCTAGTAAAGTTAAATCCTAAGGCTTTAATTTAATTTTATAAAGTGAAATCCTTGTGAAAATTTATCAACCAATAAGAGGACTTTCTTCTTGATTTTGTGAGATAAATAAAACACATATTGAATATATATAAATAAAAAAATATGAAGGGAAGGTGGTGAATGTGTGTGTGTATACGTGTATGTGTGTGTGTAGGGAAATGGAATGAGTTTGTAATCTAGATATTATTAAAGCAAGCACATGCAAGCATTTAATTAGGGGACAAATTGGAAGATGATAGGATAATGCATTAATTGAAATGGAAGAGAAAGAGAGAGAGAAAAAAAATTAATTAAAGCAAATTTGATAAAGTTTGAAATCCTAAAGTAAATTGGATAATGACGAAATCTAGTAAATATCTGATGTACACAAGTAAAAACTCAAAACAACAAATAAAGTGAGAATTTATACAAATTTAAATAGTTGTGAAGAAGTAGGAACCGGGAGAAAATATAAGGACTTATCTTGAACCCACATAATTTAACCTCGAAAGTAAGCCTGGTAAAGGCTATTTTTGCAAACGTTGAAGAATAAGCTTAGCACAACCAGAAAAATCTAATTAGACCATAAATCTTGATATCCAACTATTAATCAAGATACATACATAGAATTCAAAAGTATTGGTAATTGATCAAGCAACCAAAAATAGATTTCATTAAAGTAAATTAATTCTCAAAAAGCAAAACTTAGAGATTAAATTAGGGTTTTCTAATCACATGGATGGATGGGATTAAAAATTCCTTACTAAGTTTAGATCCAAGGGTTCATACACAAGAAGAGTAAAGTTGCAAATATTTACCCAATTGCCATACCATTTTCCTATAAATAGCAAGCCATATGCTTCATATTTTCTCACCAATTCACAAGCATAGGAACTGAAACATAGAGGGAAAGTGAGAGTGAGAGTCTTGGAGAAGAAGGAGCAAAGTTCTTGATAAGTTCTCTAGCTCTAGCTTTAAGTTCTTTAAGTTTTAGTTCTTAAATTCATAGTTAGAAGTAGCTTTGATTTTAAATATGCTAGAGTAATTTTAATATCATTTTTTTATAGTAAAAAATGGTGATATTTAGAAAATTAGATGAGCTACTTGGTATAGCAAAATTTCTAGAAAACTATGAGCAAAATAGCGAAGCTCGCGAAAATTCATCGGGTAGGAGTTTCTGAAATCAGTGATAAAAATGCCAATATTTCATGTTGAAAAAAAAGTCACAAAATTCTGGGAAAATTCATGGTTAAATTAGACATATAGGGATTTTCAAATATGCCAATAACATGTTAAAATGAGTTTTGTACAGTGAGATAAAAATTCTCAAAGTTGGGCAATGAATTTCTGGAAAAATTCTGGGCAGAGGCTCAAAACTTTAAAACTGGGAGTGACTCGTGTAATCTGGGAAGAATTGAGTATTTTTAGTTAAAAATAGACATCCTAAGAAGTCCAAGGAATTTTACGGATCCTCGTTTCAATATTTGTAGATTTAATTATGATTTTTTAAAGTTATCGAAAAATCTGCCCAGAAAATACTGCACTGCGTTTTTAAATAAATTTAAGGGCAAAATTGTAAATAAAAAACCCACCAAGGGTAGAGAGGTAAATAAAGGTGAAAATATCCCTTAGGATATTATTCTAAGTACTATGGTGATATGTTAGGATATCAGGGATATCGGGGCTGGGTTCAAAGGTCGGGCATGTGGCCATTACACGGTGAAAGGTACGTTCGTGTCGTAACACTAACTCGATGCTTATTGTATGCTTATATGTGATAGACTATTTCATAGAGTCATGGACAGGACTTTGTCTTGGGTCATGCACCGTGTCTAAGACTCTGTCTTAGTTCACTGTTTATACATTCAGCTTTATTTATACGGGTTACAGTCTTGGTAATGCCGTTGAGTTTTCCTAGCGCTGAGGACACGAGGAGTTGTCGTGGCACTGGTTGGTGCAAACATGGTTGACTGTGCATGTGCTGTGTGCTATGTACTGTTGTTGTCATTGACATTACATCTGCTGTGTACTTATGTATTGTTGTAACCTTACATCTGTTGTGTGCTATGTATTGGTTAATGCTGTAATGTTATGAATATATGTCATACATATTTTGTCACACATAAGCATGCGGTTAACCGTTACCTGAGGTTCAATGGGCATTGAACCTCAGCTCTTAACATAGCGTCAGGGTCAGGAGGACCGAGGATCGAGGAGAAAGGCAAGCGGCACGCATAGGGACTCAGTTGAAGACTTTCTTTTGTTATTTACTTTGAAAACACTCGGTATAATGTACCGCTATAGTAATCAGCCAGACTTACGGCATTTTGAATATAAATATCAGTTACTCAATCGCTCCGATGCTCTACTCTGATGAAAAAAAATATATACTGCTTTTGAAAATGGGATGTTACAGTAGCAAATTAATTTTAGTCAACCTTCAAAATTTTATGAAACTTCACTGTACCATAGTGGCGGAACCAGAAAAAAAAGATTTTAGCTTGGGCCAAAAAATAAATATATTGAACTTCTTCCTTTGGTCCTTATTATAAGACACCAACTAACAAGTATATTTAGTCATTTTTATAAGGCACGCACTTGCTTGTTTCCAAATATTATTAAATATTTTTTTAAATGTATACCCATAATTAAAAAGGTAGTGAGAGAGACTAATAATTACTCCCTCCGGTCCTAATTATAGGAGCACTTTACCAGAATTTGGAGAAATTAAGGAAGGGAGTTAAATTAGTTAATTATAATTATTTTCCTAAAACACCCTTTCTTAAAATTTAAAATGACATCATAGGTATAATTGAGGGGCATCGCAATTTGGTTTTTATGGTTTGCGTTTGCGCGTGGGCCGCTCTCCTTTTTTTTTTTTTTTCTTTTTCCTTGGAAGAATTTTAAATTTGAAATTTTTATTTTCCTTGCCCTGCCCCTCCATTTGCAGTGACTTAGGAGTCCAAGGCATTGCGACAAAGACGACGCTTATATAAATAAAGTTGTGATAATACAATTCGGTGAATCATTAGAAAAAATATGACCAAAATTGCTTAAAATTATTTTATTAAAAACAGTATAATTGAGATATATATGACATTAATGAGTTGCAAGCATTACTTACTTTATAAAATATATAGATATATTATTAAATTATTATTGTCTTTAATTATTATTGAGAAAGTATAGATAGGGGTATTATAGAAAAAATTGACAAAAGTTAAAACTTGCTCTTATAATTAGGACCAAAACCAACTCCAAAATTTGCTCTTATAATTAGGATTGGAGGGAGTAATATGATATTAGAGTTTAGTGTAATTAATAGGGATAATATTGAAAATTACTTAAATTTTAGGACAAATTTAATGACTTTAATTATTTATATTGACTTGTCAGAATTGTTAATTGGTATCTTATAATAAGGAGTAGAGAGAGTATTTACTAAATAGTATCACATAACCTTGAAAATACAAATAAATAATAACCAACAATTATAAATCAAAACAATATATAAGATGATACTAATCTTTTTAGCAGATATCTCAAACAAGAATTTTACTTTCCTCTCATAGCCATAAATGAGTAATGAACCAGATATTATCCTTATAGAGAAGATAAAAGATTAGCTTGGGGCAAATTATTGGTCAAATAAAATATCATATAATAAATGAGAAAAACACTTCTCATGTTGTAGGAGAAGTACGTTTTCTCATGTCACACACACATAAAATGGTGGGACCCACATATATATATAATCAGCATTATATATATATATGTGTGGGTTCCACTATTTCATGTATGTGTAGGAATCTTCTTCTTCTCATGCAACATGAGAAGTATAAACCCCATAATAAATACATATATATACTAATAAATTTTAGAAGGTCATGGCTCTAGGCGCCCAAAGCGCTTTTGACATTGTGCACCCACATGGTCAAAATAAAATTATTTTTGTAGGTGAAAAGACAATGGTACCCTTACTTTATTTACCTTGTAAGTCATGTTATTTGTCTTGTGAACTTTCATGTTTGTCATAAATAGCCAAAATGTTTATGGTTAAGAGGCATTTCTTGCCCTGGAAGTGTAAAAGATAGAGCAGTTTTATCGTGACCATTATCCCAGTTAATTTTGGCTGTTAATTGACCAAATATGATGAGATGATAGTTCACATATCATTCACGTTATTTTTGTTAATGTTCAAATTTGCACCGAAATTCCTTGTGACATCTGCTTCATATTTTTTCAAAGTTATAGATTTAAAACTTTTTAGGCAAATTTGCACCTTAAAAAATGATGTGGATGACATATGGATTGCTAGCTTAATATATTTGATCAATTAACGGTGAAAATTATTTAAGATAATGGTCGGGGAAAAATTACCTCCCCAAAAACTGCGGGGCAAAATTTCCTCTCGATGAGAACTTCGGGGCAAAAATGCTCCTCAATCCAATGTTTTAAATTCCTTTGAATCATTTTATTTGTCTTGTAAATGCTCATATTTGTCTTGTAAATTGCTAGAATATTTTTAACTCCCTAGGTTTTTTTGAATCCCTTTAGTTGTCCTGTAAATATCTTTATTTGTCTTGTAAATACTCATATTTATCTAGTGAATTTCTATATTTGTCTTGTAAATTTGCCAAAAAAATTTAATTCCCTGGGTTCTTTTGAACCCCTTTATTTTTCTTGTAAATGCTCTTCTTAAAAAAATAAAATAAAAAAGGGCATCATTATCTTTCCCCACAAAAATGAATTTTATTTTGACCATGGGGTGTAATGAAGTTTAAGAAAATTTTGAGAGTTGACTGAAATTAATTTCCTATCAAAAAGGGGCTAACTGAAATTGATAAAAATATAAATATTCAAATTATGGATCATGAATTTTGGGTTGACTTTGGTAATAGCTGATGATTTTCCTAACATAAATTCTGATCATTTTTTTAAAAACCTGAATTCTGATCATAGTTGATATCTTATAGACTTAATCTTAATAAATACGAGAATTATGTGATTCATTCTAATAATTTATCACGCTTTATTTTTTGGCCAAAATTCTAATAGTTTGTCTAAGAGAAGGAAAGATACCATTTTTATGACGCGTATATACGAACTATTTCAGCTATCTGTTTTAATTTAATTTTATTGATTTATCTCTCAAAAAAAATAATAATTTAATCATCCTAAAACCTTGAGATGAGCCAGTAAATTAGAATAGATTAGCTTCGTTTCCAAGAAAGCAAAAAAAAAAAAAAAAAAAAAAAAAAAAAAAAAATTGGAAAGTAAATTTCAATCACGGATTTTCAAACCATCGAGTAAGATAATATTGAAGCATTGATTTTAGGGATTTGGATTACAAGAGCTTTTGAAAAAAAGCCCTAATTAACAATTCTTTGAACACCAATATATAACAGTTTGCTTCCTACACAACTGGTAGGAGAGCTTGTTTCTCCAGCCACGAATAAGCTTGTGAGTTATATTCCATCTTTTTATAACTCGATCTCTTCTATTTCAACAGTCTTAGATTGATGCTTCATGTTTTTTTTTAATAAATTCCCTCATCATTTTTCTTTGATAATTTAAATTATCTGTTCTTTACTTTTATCTCCAATGAACTGTCACAAAGGGCTAGCTATTTCCGTCTGTTTTCTGTTTGATGCATGCGTTTTTATTTTGTCAGACAATTTAATATTCAAAAGTTACATTAGTTTAGAACTAGCTTATTTTGATGTAGAGTCTTGGATTTTACATTTTTTTTTCCCATTCTTACAGAACCTTAAATGATATACCATTGGGTTAAAAAGGAAACAAGATAAACGGGTTGGTGCGGGAGGAAGATTGTTATCGATCAACCATGGATGATGCAGAGGGCTCAGGGGACAGCGAGGATGAACAGGTTCGTAACCCAGTACCAAGCATAGGAGTGTCAGCTGATCTAGGAAGCATGAACTCATCGGGACACAATCCACCAATAGTTCCTACTACTTCAGGAAGCCATTCCAAGAGGAAGAGAGGAGAAGGGCCAATTCATAAGAAAAAACAGAAAATTCCATTTTCTAAACAAATTGCTGATGCCATGAGCATCATAGCAACTTCATCCCAAGGCAGGGCAGAAAGATGTAATGATATCCATGCTCACAACATAAAAAATGTGATGTTTGAATTGCTTGCCCTTGAGGAAGGAAGTCCAATGTGATGAAAATTTTCGAAACCAATGTGCCACCCTTCTGCTCGATAAAGTTATTCGGGAAATGTTTGTTTCATTCTTATTAGAGAACAAGGAGTACTTGATAAGCTGGCTACGCTTTATGGTTCGCCTTCCCTTGATATTCTTGAACAATGATAAGGGTTTTATTGTAAGAGTTGTAGAATGGTTTTATTTGTTATTGATATGGTTGTTGCTATGGTTCTTGAATGGTTGTAATATGATATGTTTTATGTAAGGGTTTTTCTTGAATAACTCTTGATCTTTATTGTTCATCTCGAATTGCATTTGTTTAAGTTACAATATCTATCTTCACTAGATTGTTTCTTTCATTGCATCTTGCTGGTTTTTTTCCTTTCTTTGTTATTTTTGGGTAGTATTTGGATGCCTTATGGAAAATATTAACTATAGCATAGACTCTGGATGACAAAAACTATTCTATTTGGATCTTTACAATTCATTTGATGATGCAGCTTGATACTTCACAAATATTGATATAATAGACACTTCACCATTTATTAGGCAAATATTATTTGGTCGATTCTGGATATGGAACACCTGTTGGGTATCTTGGTCCCTACAAAGGTGAGCGTTATCACTTGGCAGAATTCAGACTTCAACATGGATTTGGAAATGAAAAAGAGGCCTTCAATTTTTATCACTTAAGTTTGATATCCACTATAGAAAGGATTTTTGGGTTGTGGAAGAATAGGTTTGGAATCCTACAAAAAATGCGCAAAAATAAGTACCAAACACAAATCCACGTAGTTTGTGCAACAATGGCCATACATAATTTTATTAGGAGCAATTCTCGAACAGATGCTACTTTCATGGACATTTGAAAATGGAAATATTAATGTAGATGAAGAGTCTTCCTCGTCAATTGAGGAATCTTCAATTGAAATGAATTAGATTCGTGACACAATTAGATCCCAAATTGTACAAGGCCTAATTTCCTTGTTACTTTGTAACATTTATTTGATCAAATTATGTATTTTAGTATTGCCAAATTTTGTAATTTAGCATTTTCCATATTTTGGTAATTTCAATTTTAATTTTTTTCTTATAATTATCTCAAAAGTCATTTATCCATAAGTCATTCCAAACAAGTTTGTACCCAATCGAGACTTTTCCATAAGCTACTTATCCAACCTCATCCAAACCTAAATCACGTTTTACAATTGGACTTTTACTCAATCGAGACTTTCCTAGAAGTCGATTGCCCATGATATCCCAAACAAGAAGGCGTATTGAGACGGGGGCTTCGCGGCTTGTGTGAGTGCAGCCATGTGGATGTGGTTCACGCGCCAAACAACCAACTTTGGTGATCACTCCATTCTCGTTCAATTTCGTGACTTCAATGCTCCTTTTTGGTCAGTTAATTTAATATCACACTTGAAACTCTCTCATGATAGGTTTTCCTTAATAATTATTCATTTTACCCTCAATACAATGTAACATATTTATATAATTAGGATATATTAATAAAACTAAATAAACCGCTTAATTATAACATATATAATTTGATCTCTTTAAAATACGTCATTATAATATATGTGTGTGTCATTTTAGACAAATAAATTTGAAAAAAAAAATGATAAATATAAGAGATTAATTTTTTTAAAAAAATATTACATTTAGGACCAAAATTTATCTTTAAATTAGATCCTTATTTAGGACAGAACAGTACTAAATTTGGTTGGGAATAACTATAGCCTAAAACTCGTTTTATTACAAATTGAATAATTGTTCTTTTATTTGTAAAACAGCACTGCGTTGTGCTGGATAGTGTTGTTTTACTTAATTATATAGACAGATTATGTGAGCAAGTTTAAATTTTTCTTCAATTTAAAAGGTAAGATATATAAAAACAAACAAACAAACAAACGGTGAACTGTAAAAAAATGATTTGGCAAAAAACCTTGACCGATTATATATTTTATCATTCTCTCTATCTCACTCAAAATATGTACACAATTTTTTTTGACCCTTCGCTAGATTTAGACTTGACCTCTAAATCTAACGGCACTTTTGTTGTTATCAAGGAGGGATTAATGAGTAATGATTCCTACCTTCAATTCTCAAGAATTTTATAACCATGTTTCTATCATTTTTGGTGGGAAAATTCTAAGAAACTTGAATTTTAAAATCATAAATAGGTAATTTTCTAATAAAATGAGTTGTCAATTGTTTTACAATTCTTGTTAATCTCATTAATATTGTTGTCAATAGGATTTTAAAATTTAAATAGTATTTTTATGTCATTTTTCTTCCTTTTTTTTAAGAGTAAAAGATTTCTCCAGTCCTTTGAGATAAGTTATTTCTAGTGACCTCTAAAACTACGTCGTTTTGGATTAATGAAGGGTGTGTTCGTAATTTTGCAATCTTCATTAAGTCACCTAAAATTATGAACACACTCTTCATTAATCCAAAGCAGCGAAGTTTTGGGGGTCCTTGGACATAACTTATTTCTCTTGACTAGAGAAATCTTTTACCTTTTTTTTTTATCTTGAAAAATATAATGCACAAAAAAATTGTAAATCTGCCTTATGAATTAAATTTAAATACGATTGGATGAAAACTACTAATTCTACTACTATGTGTTATATATAATTATTTTTTTATACTGATAATGAGTTGAGCCATGAGGCTCACGAAAGTTGGGTATACCCCCAAACTTTTTTCAAATATAATACTTACATAATTTATATTTTATCTTATTTTATTATTAATTTTTCTGGGTGATGGCAGGTCCGCAGGTGCTTCGTAGTTTCAAATTTTTTTGCATTTGTTTACAGCATTGTGGTTCCTTCCCTCAGCGACAAGAGCTTACAATGGAAAACAGTCGTTGCTTTTGATGTTGTACGTATAAACACATCTCCTCATCTATCTGTTATACTTTCTTCTTGTTCATTTTGTATGATGCAATTTGCTGTAATAACTGCATGATTACAGTATAATTAGCGTAATAAACTAATAAATTAAATACTTTATTTTCTTTCAGAAAATAAGAAAAATTAATAAGACCAACTCTGATTTTGTATCTTGCATGCATGCAAGCCCTAGAAGAAATTAATGAAGTAAGTTAAAATACATAAAACTCTCCTAAATTTTAGGTGAATTGCACATCACATCCTTGATCTTCAAAAGCTTAGCCTAAAGTGTAACAGCCCAATTTTCGGAAGCGTTTTCAAATTAGTTTGATCAGAGTAGAGTATCGGAAGTATTTAAATTGAAGAGTAACTGATAAACATCCACTGTAATGTATATGTTTGCTTCCACAGCGGTACAAAAATTTCGAATGACTACAATGTTAAGTACATATCAAAAGAACTTTCTCTAGCCAATCCTCATGCCGGCTGCTTACCCTTGTCTTCGATCCTGTTCACCGGATCCACGAAGCTTTGTAAAGTTGAGGTTCAATACCCATTGAACCTCGAGTAATAGTTAACCTATGCTTATGTACGGTTATGTATGACAAATATTCATGACATTACAGCAGTAACTACATATGAAAGATAATAACAGAACACAGCCACTGCATATGAATGTTATTATAGTCTGCACTATTCACCAGTGCCACGATGTACATTCGTGTCCTCAGCGCTAGGAAAAACTGTGACGGTATTATCAAAATCATAACTCATGTATAGCTAAATGTGTGAAAATAGGTGATCTAAGCCCCATAAACTTAGTCACAGTGCCTGGCCCAAGACCTAGTCTTGTCCATCACTTCATGAAAACATCTATCACATATAGCATACAATAAGCATCAGAGTTAGTGTTACAGTACGCATCCGTACCTTCGTCGGTGGTCGCGGTACGTACGTCGGTCGGAGTATGATCACGTATATCCTATAATGGTAATTTCACATTTATTAATTCACAAATAATACCCTAATAGATATCTTAGTCACTAATGACCATTTTACCCCTGGTGGAATTACTTTTCAATTTATTCCCCTTAAATTTCGTAAAAACGCTAATTACAGCATTCGGGGTAGATTTTTTGCCTAACTTTGAAAAATCATAATTAATTCTACAAAAATAGAAACGAGGATCCGTAAAATCCCTTGGAATCCTTAGGATGTCTATTTTCAAGTAAAAATACACCTTTTTGCCCAGATTCACTGAGTCATTCCCAGGTTTAAAGTTTTGAGACTCTGCCCAGAATTTTTCCAGAAATTCATAGCCTAATTTTGAGAATTTTTATCTCACTGTACAGAACTCATTTTAACATGTTCTTGGCATATTTGAAAAGCCCTATATGTCTAATTTAACCATGCGTTTTTCCAGAATTTTGTAACTTCATTTTCAACATGAAATATTGGCATTTTTATCACTGACTTCAGAAATTGCTTAACCGATGAAATTTCGCGAACTTCGTTACTTTGATATTTTTCTTCCAAAAATTTTGCTCTATAAATTTCCTCATCATTTTTTGAAATAAATCCAATTTTGACAATAAAACATGAAAATAAAATTACTCTAGAATATTTAAGATCTAAGCTACTTCTATCTAAGAATTTAAGAACTAAAACTTAAGGAACTTAAAGCTAGAGCTAGAGAACTTACCAAGAACGTTGCTCCTCCTTCTCCAAGACCCTTCACTCTCAATTTCACTCTCTAAATCAGATTTATCTAGCTTGCTTTGGTGTGAGAATTGATGAAGCACAAGGTGCCTATTTATAGTAAAAGTCATAGCACTATTTGCATTTCCCATCTTGAATTTTGGCCCTTGGATCCTACTTAACTAAGAAGTTTTAATCTCACCCATTGGATCTAACCTTCTTCAACAAGTTCTTCTCCTTCTTCAAGAAGTTTGGAGACTTGCCCATGAAGTCTTGAAACTTGATCACCAAGTTGGAAGGTTCCAACTTCACCCACGAGTTGTTGCATGTGTGGGAATTATTTTTCTTGCTCCCCAAGCTCTAAAAACTGTCCCCCCCCCCTCCTTCATCTTTCCTTTTAATCCACTTTGTGTTTTATTCTAATTGATTAGATAATGTTTTGGAGCCATATCATAGGTCCTTCGTTTTTTTTTATATTTTAGCTAAGGTAAAATACTTTTAAATAGATCATTTTATTTGCTATTAGATTAACCATGACTATTAATTTAATCAACATCAATTTAGTTGCCCAATAATTATTTTTAGTATTCCCTAATTACTTTAAGCCTTTTCACACTCCTTTATGGTTTATTTTTGATGATATAAAAACTAAATGTGAATATTTTAATTCATGTAAGTTTAATTGTTTATTAGTTGTTGGAAATTTTCTCTAATTAATTTAGGTATTTTCATATCATTTTATGACATTTTATGACCCCTATTTGAATTTAGAGAGTTGGATTTGCCTCATTAAATCCTAAAGAAAATTTACCCAAGAAATAAAGTAAATACACTACAAAATTAGAGACAACATATTCTCCTATTGTCAATAGGTCCTATTTGCCAAAATATCATATTTAGGAGAAATACAAATTTCAGGGTATTATATAAAGACCCTAATATTTTATGTTTTGAGTATCAACTCCTTCCCGTTAAAATTACCGTTAAACAATTTAACTATTTTCCCCATATTGTTTTTTTTTTAGTATATTCCATATCATTTAAAAAATAACTCTTAAAATAAAATACTTAAAAATAAAAAATAATTTAAAATAGTTATTGGAATTTGGACCATGTCTTTTTTTAAATAAAAATATAAAAAATATACTAACATGGTAAAAATTGTTAACTTTAACTGCAATTTTAACGATAGGTGAGCTGATAGTCAATATATGAAATATCAGGGTCCTTAATTAACTTTTAAAGGTTTGAAAGGTGATCTTCAATTTACTCAAAATTTAAGGAGGTTTTATGTATTTTACCCTAATTCATAACGTTGGATAATTCTTTTCCTTTGTTTGTTATAAAATACTGTTCTAGAATTAAAATAATCAATATATTTATGTATCAATATATACCCCATCCTCCTAAAATGTATTTGTTAGTTAAGGAGTTTGTTTTGGAATTTCAATAAATGTGAAATATCAATATACTTTTTCTCTCAATTTTTTTAAAACTATCTTTATTGATTGTATTTATTAAAGAGATTTCCATCGATGCTAGTACTTTCCAATGAAAATGATTAAATGAGGTATTTTAGAAAATGTAACCCATATATTTGACAAAATAAATAATTTAACTAACTTTTTAAATAAATGTAGATTAGTTTTTATCTAAGTTGTACATGATATAATATGGTAATATGATGATGATGATGATGATACAGGTATTGATGGTGATATTGTTTTCAAGTTGTTCGGCAGTAATGGCAGTCATCTACTTGCGAGGCACTTTGGAGGCCAATTTGCTCACGAGTGCATTTGTCTTGTGCGAGTGCCTTTGTAACATTCCGATCACCTTGTCTGGACTTAGTAATGTGAATGTGGTTGGTTCATACACTGTCAGAGATGGTTTTTCCATTTGTCTGAGGCATTCTAAATAAACCTACCTCCTTCATGAGGCATTCTAAATAAACCTACCTCCTTCATGAACATTCGATCACCTTGTCGGACTAGGAATGTGAATGTCACTACTAAAAAAAAAGTCAAAAAAAGACCTAAATAAGGCCCAATTAACGTCCTTTTCAAAGGGACATCTCGGCGGAGGTAATCATTTTTGTGATTTTTGGCATCCGAATACAATCCGGGACGCCTTATTACTTTTTAAAAAAAAAAAAAAAAACCCAAACCTTAGGTTCGGGGAGCAAGCTAGTGAGCCAAGCGGATCGAAGACAACAAGCCACGATTTGGGCGGAGGAAGAGCAGATCGAAATCGAGAAACATATGCCAAGGAGCAAATCCAAAATATAAAAAATCCCATGGAGCAAATCCGAGAAAACAAGCTGAACCTAGAAAATCAAACATGCCGGGAGCAAATCCAAAAAAATCAAAAATCAAAAAGAAGCCGAATGCGCAATAAGGTTATCTTTTAAAAAAAAACCTAGAACAAACCCACTGAATAGATCGCAACGAAATCGATCAGCTGCGGCTTTCATGCGGCGGCATCTGGTGTTGCTAGGTTTCAGATCTCGGTGGCGAGGGGAAACTCAAATCTGCTTTCCTCTAAACTTCTCATGGCAGGAAGAGGCGGATGAAACTAATGACGGTCTGAATCAGAGGAGGAGCAGAGGATCGGGGGAGGGAAGATGGAGGGAGGATGAGACGTGAGATGAGTGGAAGAGGAGAGGAGTTTTAGCGTTGTATGTGGGAGATGGATTGTGTAGCGCACCATGAGAGATCGAATAGCTAGTCCGATGATAAATAAAAAAATAAAATATTTTGGCGTCCGAAATTTGTTTCGGGGTGCCAAAAAATATTATTTTGAGGCATCTTTGGCGCCTGAATGGTTGAGGACGCCAAAAAATACCCTAGCGCCAAATTTTTTTAAAATTACCTAGGCGCCAAAAAACTTCCCTTTTAGGCATCTTAAATATATTTTTTTGATTTGATTTGATTAGTATTACTTTCGATTTCTTTGATTTGATTTGATTATTTTCTATTTCTTTGATTTGATTTGATTTGATTATTTTCAATTTCTTTAATTTATTTAGTAAAAGTTTCGATTTCTTTGATTTGATTAGTGTTTTTTTATTTCTTTGATTTGATTTGATTAGTATTATTTTTCGATTTCTTTGATTTGATTAGTAAAAGTTTCAATTTCTTTGATTTGATTAGTATTATTTTTGATTTCTTTGATTTGATTTGATTATTTTCAATTTCTTTGATTTGATTAGTAAAAGTTTCGATTTCTTTAATTTGATTAGTATTATTTTCAATTTCTTTGATTTGATTAGTAAAAGTTTCGATTTTGTTGATTTGATTTGATTATTTTCGATTTCTTTGATTTGAGTAAAATGTAATTTTGGCGACGCTAAAAAATTTTCTGGTTAATTTTAGGCGTCCTAATTATAATTTTAGGACATCCTAAAAATATATTTAGGACACCTAAGTCTCAAAATTCAGCCAAATAATTACGAAAATGTCACCACCTATACTTTTTACTTTATTTTTTAAAATAAGGATGTTTTTAGGAAAGTAATATCTAATTTTTGTAGTGGTGTGTGTTGGTTCATACATTTCGAGATGGCAAACTAATGAGGTGTATGGATGCCTTTTGGAAATTCCTATGGTCACTTTCCTCATGCGTTAAATATATTCTCTTGATGTGGAAATTATATTGCAGAGTGTTTTGCCATCATGTGACATTCTTCAACGGCGTTATTTACATGTCAATGGTCAATATTTATTTGGTTATCGGACTCTTGAAGAATCCTTACAAGGCACCATCATTCACATGGCAATCACGTTATTTTTGTTAATGTTTAAATTTGCACTGAAATTCCATGTGTCATTTACTTTATTTTTTTTTTCGAAGTTAGATTTAAAACTTCTTAGGCAAATTTGCACCTTAAAAAAATGATCTAAATGACATGTGGACTGCTAGCTTAATATATTTGATCAATTAACGGTCAAAATTAATTAAGATAATGGTCGGGGAAAAATTACCTCCCCAAAAACTTGCGGGGCAAAATTTCCTCTCAATGAGAATTTCTGGGGCAAAAATGCTCCTCAACCCAATGTTTTTAATTCCTTTGAATCATTTTATTTGTCTTGTAAATACTCATATTTGTCTTGTAAATTGCTACAATATTTTTAATTCCCTAGGTTTTTGAATCCCTTTATTTATCCTGTAAATATCTTTATTTGTCTTATAAATACTCATATTTATCTAGTGAATTTCCAAATGTAATTCCCTGGGTTCTTTTGAACCCCTTTATTTTTCTTGTAAATGCTCTTCTTAAAAAAAAAAAAGGCATCATTATCTTTTCCCCACAAAAATGAATTTTATTTTGGCCACTTGGGTGTAATGAAGTTTAAGAAAATTTTGAGTGTTGACTGAAATTAATTTACTATCAAAAGGGGCTAACTGAAATTTTCCTTAGCTAAATGAAAAAGTTTACAAAGTTTTAATATATTAGTCGGGGATAGGATATTGTTACTACCAATGTTACTACCACTTTTCTATCGTTAGATCAGAATCTCATCTACCTTTATAATTTCTCTCTCCTATTAAGATTATGATCTAACGGTGGAAAAATGGTAGTAACATTGGTAGTAACAATATCCTATCCCATTAGTCTGATATATAACCAAAATAAAATAATGAATAAATTGATAAAATATAAATATTCAAATTATGGATCATGAATTTTGGGTTGACTTTGGAAATAGCGATGATTTTCCTAACATAAATTCTGATCATAAATTTTTTTTTAACCTGAATTATGATCATATATAGTTGATATCTTATAGACTTAATCTTAATAAATACGAGTATTATGTGATTCATTCTAATAATTTATCTCACTTTTTTTGTGTGTGGCCAAAATTCTAATAGTTTGTGTAAGAGAAGGAAAGATACCATTTTTATGACGCGTATATGCCAACTATTTCAGCTATTTTTTTTTTAAAATTTAATTTCATTGATTTTATCCCCGAAAAAATAATAATATAATCATCCTAAAATCTTGAGATGAGCCAGTAAATTAAAATCGATTAGCTTCGTTTCCAAGAAAGCAAAAAAAAAAAAAAAAAAAAATTGGAAAGTAAATTTCAATCACGGATTTTCGGACCATCGATTAAGGTATTGAAGAATTGATTTTAGGGATTTAGATTACAAGAGCTTTTGAAAAAAAGCCCTAATTAACAATTCTTGAACACCAATATATAACAGTTTGCTTCCTACACGGTGGTAGGAGAGCCGGTTTCTCCAACCACGAATAAGCTTGTGAGTTATATTTCATCTTTTTATAACTCGATCTCTTCTATTTCAAAGTCTTAGATTGATGCTTCATGTTTTTTTTAACAAATTCCCTCATCATTTTTCGATGCATGCGTTTTTATTTTGTCGACAATTTAAGATTCAAAAGTTACATTAGTTTACAACTAACTTATTTTGATGTAGACTCTTGGATTTTAAATTTTTTTCCCATTCTTACAGAACCTTAAATGATATACCATTGGGTTAAAACGGAAACAAGATAAACGGGTTGGTGCAGGAGGAAGATTGTTACTGACCAACCATGGATGATGCAGAGGGCTCAGGGGATTGCGAGGATGAACGGGTTGGTGCTGACCCAGTACCAAGTATAGGAGTGTCAGCTGATCTAGGAAGCATGCACTTAATGGGACACAGTCCACCAATAGTTCATACTACTTCAGGAAGCCATTCCAAGAGGAAGAGAGGAGAAGGGCCACTTCATAAGAAAAAACAAAAAATTCCATCTTCTAAACAAATTGCTGATGCCATGAGCATCATAGCAACTACACCCGAAGGCGGGGCAAAAAGATGTAATGATATCCATGCTCACAACATAAAAAATGTGATGTCTCAATTGCTTGCTCTTGAGGAAGTCCAATGTGATGAAAATTTTCGAAACCAATGTGCCGCCCTTCTGCGCGATAAGGTTAATCGGGAAATGTTTGTTTCATTCTTAGAGGAGAACAAGGAGTACTTGATAAGCTTTCGCGCTTTATGGTTCGCCTTCCCTAGATATTCTTGAACAATAATAAGAGTTTTATTGTAAGAGTTGTAGAATGGTTTTATTTGTTATTGATATGGTTGTTGCTAACTTGCTATGGTTCTTGAATGGTTGTAATATGATATATTTTATGTAAGGGTTTTACTTGAATAGCTCTTGATCTTTATTGTTCATCTCGAATTGCATTTGTTTAAATTACAATATCTATCTTCACTAGATTGTTTCTTTCATTGCATCTTGCTGGTTTTTTTTTCTTTCTTTATTTTTTGGGTAGTATTTGGATGCCTTATGGGAAATATTAACTATAGCATAGACTCGGATGACAAAAACTATTCTATTTGGATCTTTACAATTCATTTGATGATGCAGCTTGATACTTCACAAATACCGATATAACAGATACTTCACCATTTATTAGGCAAATATTATTTGGTCGATTCTCGGATATGGAACACATGTTGGGTATCTTGGTCCTTACAAAGGTCAACGTTATCACCTGGTAGAATTCAGGCTTCAACATGGATTTGGAAATGAAAAAGATTCCTTCAATTCAGGGACGGACCTTGGGAGAAATATTTGGGGGGGCCAAATATATACTTATTAACAAATTAAAAATTTTATGATTATGTAACATTTTTAAAATATTCAGATTTATAATAAAAGTATTTTAACAATTCTAATGTATAAGATAACATACCGGTCTTTAGTATGGATGTCATATCAATTACAAAATGAGAAGATATCATGAAGTTTCAAAAGATTGCCTGTTATATAAATATAATATATCCAAATGTTAAAAGCTAATAATGTAATTTATAATACAAAATTAATAAAACACTATACTAAATGAAACAATTAAAAATGAATCAATTGTTTTATTCTTCATGATTCTTAGATTTTATCACTTTCCAAATAACCTATAAATAATTTAAATAATATAATTAACTATTATCATACTAAATATAAATATAGAAAAAAAAGTCATTTTTTAACCTCCTCTTTCATATTAAAATGCAGAAATTCATTGTATAAAAAAAAAAAAACGCAGAAGTTCAATATATTCAATGACAATAGGAGAGGATGTCATCATCAAACAAATGGATACAATTATCCAAAGTTTGCACAGAAACGACAAAATGATCATTACAAAAAAAAAAAAAAAAAAAAAAAAAAAAAAAAAAAAAAAAAAAACTGGGCTACAACAATTATACAAAGTTCATTGACGATTGTTTCTACAAAAAGTAGAAGCTTCCTCTATCTCACATTCTCACAATTCTATACTCCTCGTCTCCTCCGATCTTTGGGCCACAAGAAATATCATTACGGCTAGACCCAGTTCTTGTTCAACCGTACACCATAAAAGATAGACCCCCTCTGCGGCCCCTCCCCCGTACACCCCTCCCCCGTACATACAACAATAAAAGAGACGTCTTGTGCACCCCCCGAAAAAAAACTAAAATTATCTACTCTCAACAGTCTGAACAAAAATTACAAAGCCTCGAAGAAATCTCTATTGATTGAATGAAATTATCTGCTCTCAACAATCTGAAGAAAGATCAAAGACACCCAAACAAAAAAAAACCGGAGTCCCGACGATGAAATCTCACCCACAACATAATGAGACGATGAGACCCACCCTCCGAGCGATCAAAAACCCGGCGCGGACGTCCTGGCAGATCTTAGGGAGAGTGAGCGTGTGAAACCGAGATATTTTGGATGGAAGATTGTGAAAGGCAGCGGGAGACAACACGCTAGCCATTAGATTAAAAAAATCTGGTTTTTTTTTTTGGGGGGCCATGGTCCTTAACATCCGGATAATTATCTATCTAGAATACTATATTTTAGCAAATAATACCTATTTGGAAATAGGTGAATATGTGGTTTTAAAACCTTGTAAGATATTTATTCTATTGTCTAGGGAAATTTCTAATGAAATTAGAGGGATTAAAGTGTCAAAATGCAATTATGGGCCATGAAATGCCCTGAAAATATTATGATAAATCTCAAGAGGCAATAAAATATTTATTGAAAATTAGAAAGTATGTTGTCTCTAATTTTAGGAATTTTTGGGATTATTTTCCTTGAAAAATAATGAGGCAAAATTAAATATAATTTTGGGAGCATAAGTTGCCCCATGATTTTTAATATGATATGTGGGACATAAAATGCCAATGTCAATGAAATAGTTGTGAGAAAATGATTAATCCTAATTAAGAAAATTATCAACAATTAGAAAGTGATTAGTTAAGTAATTAATGGCTAAGCTCGAACAAGAGAATATTTAAGGTAGATTATGGAAAATCCTTTAATTAAGTGTTTATGGCTAATATTAGCATAAAGTGTGCTTGCTAATCAATTAGAAAAGATTAAGAAAAAAATTGGTGAGATTAAGAACATGAAAACCCTAAATCCTAAAAGATTGCTAATCATGGGATTAAGGCTCTAATTAAGCTTCTAGCTAATTTAGATAAATTAAAGAAATAATAATAATAATGAAGGGAAGAGAAAACCAAAATTTGAGTGTGAAAAGGGTTGTGGGTTTTTCAAAAATAATATCATGATATTTTGTTAATTAAATAATAATATAATTAAGATATTTATGGAAGAACCAGTTGGATAAATGAGAACCGATAGAAATTAAATCATATCTAGAAAACCATGAACTAAGTTTCTTAGGTCAGGACATATTACAAACAAGTGAATTTTTGTCCAGAAGTTGGTGTTAGCGGAAGTCATTTCCGTGAAGTGGCCGTGGGCGAATAAGGGATCGATGAAAAGATATTTTGTAAACAAAAGGCGATAAGAAAAGTGAGAACCAATGGAAAATAAATCATAACTTGAAATCCTTGAACTAAGTAGAAAACAACTGGACATATTATGAATCGTTGAATTTTTGTCCCGAAGTTGATGTTACCCGAAGTAATTTAAAGTAACCGACCGCGGTTATCCGAAAATGTTCAACAGACAACAACGGAATACCCTTAATGGGATCAAAAATTTAGTTAACTCGAGATATTTCCAAAGAGGAAGAATAGAACTTCAAGGTCTGTGTTCTGCATTTTTGAGATTTTCTAAGATTACGCGGTTAGAACACCGAACGGGGGACTTTATCGGTAGAAGTTCATAAAGTACATGGATGACATCATGTTAGTGACATGGGGTGACATGGGGGGGGGGGGGAAATTTGTGGTAGAGAAAGAGGAGAGTGAATGGTTTGCAAGAAGCCACATCTTCGTCTTCTTAACCGTTGATGTAAAGGTTGATCCAAGGGTTGAGATCCATGGAAATTCTCTATAAATAGCAACACCTCTTCACTTCATTCCTCACCAATTCACAAAGGAATCCTAGAGAGAGGTTAGAGAGAAGTGAGAGCAAGGAGGAGCTCTGGACAAGGAGTAGCGAAGTGCTGGGTAAGTTCTTCGGTCCCTAGTCTTAAGCTTTGGTAGTTCCTTCGGTAGTTATAGTAGAAATGCTAGATTAATCTTTAATCTTCCAAGTTAGTTTAGATATCATATTTTAGGGATAAATATGATATTTATTTCAAAAATATATTGGAGATGGAGATATGTCAAAATTTTGGAAGATTAGAATTAAAGTAACGAAGTTCTGGCGAAATTCCGCCAATTAGGAGAGTTAGGGGCAAAATGGTAATTTGTACCTAAAATGCCTATTATGATGTTGGGCCTTGATAATATGATATTATCCTTATAGGATATCTGTAATTACGTACTGCTGTTGCACCGCTATTGTACCGCTGTCAAAAAGTATCATTTTCCGTCAACGAAGGTACGTTCGCGTACTGTAACACTAACTCTGATGCTTATTGTATGCTTATATGTGATAGACTATTTCATAGAGTCATGGACAGGACTTTGTCTTGGGTCAAGCACCGTGTCTAAGACTCGGTCTTAGTTTACTCGTTTATACATTCAGCTTTGTTTATACGGGTTACGTCTTGGTAATGCCGTTGAGTTTTCCTAATGGCGAGGACACGAGGAGCCGTCGGGCACCGGTTAGTGCAAACGTGGATGACTTTACATGTGTGTGCAATGTCTTGTTGTGATTGACATTACATCTGCCGTGTGCTTATGTATTGTTGTAACCTTACATCTCGTGTGGTATGTATTGGTTAATGCTGTAATGTTATGAATATCTGTCATACATATTTTGTCACACATAAGCATGAGGTTAACTGTTACCTGAGGTTCAATGGGCATTGAACCTCAGCTCTTAACATAGCGTCAGGGTCAAGAGGACCAAGGATCGAGGAGAAAGGCAAGCGGCACGCATAGGGACTCAGCTGAAGACTTTCTTCTTTTGTTATTTACTTTGAAAACACTCGGTATAACGTACCGCCATCGTAATCGCCCGGACTTACAAAGCATTTTGAATATAAATATCGCTTACTCAATCGCTTCGATGCTCTACTCGATAAAAAAAAAATATACTGCTTTTGAAAATGGGATGTTACAATGGCCCCCCTTGTATCTTCAAAGGTCCGTCTCTGCTTCAATTTTTATCACTAAAGTTTGATGTTGAGGAAGAATAGTTTTGAAATCCTACAAAAAATGCGCAAATATAAGTACCAAAGACAAATCCACGTAGTTTGTGCAACAATGGCCATACATAATTTTATTAGGAGCAATTCTCGATCGATGCTACTTTCATGGATGCTGAAAATGGAAATATTAGTGTAGATGAAGAGTCTTACCTGACTGATTTTGCTAAAGAATCTTCAATTGAAATGAATCAGATTCGTGACACAATTATATCCCAAATAGTACAAGGCCTAATTTCCTTGTTACTTATATAATATTTATTTGATCAAATTATGTATTTTAGCATTGCCAAATTTTGTAATTTAGCATTTTCCATATTTTTTGGTAATTTTGATTTTAATTTTTTCTTATAATTATCTCAAAAGTCACTTATCCATAAGTCATTCCAAATAAGTTTGTACCCAATCAGACTTTTCCATAAGCTACTTATCCAACCACTCATCCAAACATAAATCACGTTTCACAATCAGACTTTTACTCAATCAGGTAGCATTGAGGACAAGGGCTTCCGCGACTTGTGTGAGTGCAACCACGTGGATGTGGTTCACGCGCCAAACAGCCAACTTTGGTGATCACTTCGTTCTCGTCCAATTTTGTGACTTCAATGCTCCTTTTTGGGGAAGAAGATTCTCTCATGAGCAAATTTCTCATTATCTCTCACAGACAGATCCGGGTAGCTTGAAATCTTAATCCAAGGGTCCAGAACAATCTTTTTAAAAACCGCATGCGGTAATTTTTACCGCGTGTAGCTTTTTAAAAAATTGTTCTGAACCCTTAGATCAAGATTTCGACGGCTAAGATTGAGAGATGATGAGGGATGAGTAGAGAGATGATAAGGAGAGAAACCGGACTCCCTTTTTGGTCAGTTAATTTAATATCACACTTGAAACTCTCTCTCATGATGGGTTTTTCCTTCATTATTATTCATTTTACCCTCAATATAATGTAACATATTTATATGGTTTGTGAAACCGGATGGACCGTAGGTTCGGGTTCAGCACGGAACCGCCAACCTGGCGTGAAACCTAGGTCCGATTTGGTGCAAAATCGGGACCCGGCCGGTGAACCGGGTTGAACCGGCCGGTTACAAGGGTCAACCCGGTTCAAAGTATTCTTCTTCTTCTTCTTTTTTTTTTTTTAATTTTTTTTAATTTTTTTAATTTTTAATTTTTAATTTTTAATTTTAATAAAAGGAAATCTAATTTGAATATATGAATATGTCATAAGTATATCTAAATATGTCACAAGTATTGAAGTATATGGTTATTTTACTAAAGTATTGAAATGATATATAGTATGTGAAATTTAGGTTGATGTGATGAGAAATTAATTATTTTCCAATTTTTTTATATCTCACCGGTCTAGTCCGGGTTGCCTCCGGGCTGACTCCGGCCTGACCCACTAACCCTTAACCCAATACCCCGACTGTTCGGTCACCGTCCGGTTTTTAACCTTGCATATTTATATAGTTTGGATATATTAACAAAACTAAATAAACGGCTTAATCATAACATATATAATTTGATCTCTTTAAAATACTTCATTATAATATATAAGTGTGTGTGTGTCATTTAAGACAAATAAATCTGAAAAAGAAAATGACAAATATAAGAGATTAAATTTTTTTAAAAAATATAAAATTTAGGACCAAAATTTATCTTTAAATTAGATCCTTATTTAGGACGACAGAACAGTACTAAATTTGGTTGGGAATAATTATAGCCTAAAACTCGTTTTATTACAAATTGAATAATTGTTCTTTTATTTGTAAAACAGCACTGCATTGTGCTGGATAGTGTTGTTTTACTTAGTTGTATACACAGATTATGTGAGCAAGTTTAAAGTTTTCTTCAATTTAAAAGGTAAGAGATATAAAAACAAACAAACAAACAAACGGTGAACTGTAAAAAAATGATTTGGGAAAAAACCTTGACCAATTATATATTTTATCATTCTCTCTATCTCACTCAAAATATGTACACAATTTTTTTGACACTTCGTCAGATTTAGACTTGATCTCTAAATCTAACGGCACTTTTGTTGTTATCAAGGAGGGATTAATGAGTAATGACACCTACCTTCAATTCTCAAGAATTTTATAACCATGTTTCTATCATTTTTGGTGAGAAAATTCTAAGAAAATACCACTTGAACTTCAAAACCATAAATAGGTGTTTTACTGTACTTATTAATTTCATTAATGTTATTGTCAATAGGATTTTAAAATTCAAGTAGTATTTTTATGTCATTTTTCTTCCTTTTTTTTATCTTGAAAAATATAATGCACAAAAAAATTCTAAATCTGCCTTATGAATTAAATTTAAATACGATTGGATGAAAACTACTAATTCTACTACTATGTGTTATATACAATTATTTTTTATACTGATAATAAGTTGGGCCATGAGGCTCACGAAAGTCGGGGTATACCTCTAAACTTTTTAAATTATCATACTTACATAATCTATATTTCATATATATATATATATATATATATATATATATATATATATATTTTATTTTATCTTATTTTATTATTAATTTTTCTGGGTGATGGCAGGTGCTTCGTAGTGGCACATTTTTTTGCATTTGTTTACAGCATTGCGATTCCTTGCCTCAGCGACAAGAGCTTACTATGGAAAACTGTCGTTGCTTTTGATGCTGTACGTATAATATGTCTTGCATGCATGATTACAGTATAATTAACATAATTAAATTAATAAATTGAATACTTTATATTTTTTCAGAAAATAAGAAAAATTAATAACACCAACTCTGATTTTGTATCTTGCATGCATGCCCTAGAAGAAATTAAGTAAGTTAAACCTGATGAGAAAACTTTTTCTTTCCTCTTAAAATATTTACCCAAATTGTCTTTAACCCACAGTCCCTTTGTAAGAACAAGAAAATGGATGGAGGATTTTTTTATATTAATTATATTATTATAACTTAATGGGTACATATATTTAAATTACAAGGATAAATAATATTATATATTAACAGAGATATATAACAGTACTTGTATGTAACATTTTATAGGCTAAAATACATAAAACTCTCCTAAATTTTAGGTGAATTGCACATCACATCCTTGATCTTCAAAAGCTTAGCCTAAAGACCCTAATATTTTATGTTTCGAGTATCAACTCCTTCCCGTTAAAATTGCCGTTAAATTTAACTATTTTCCCCCATATTATATTTTTTATTATATTCCATATCGTTTAAATAATAACTCTTAAAATAAAATACTTAAAAATATAAAATAATTTAAAATTGTTATTTGACCGTGTCTTTTTTAAATAAAAATTTAAAAATGGTAAAGATTGGTAGCTTTAAACTCAATTTTAACGATAGGTAAGTTGATAGTCAATATATGAAATATCAGGGTCCGTAATTAACTTTTACAGGTTTGAAAGGTGATCTTCAATTTACTCAAAATTTAAGGAGGTTTTATGTATTTTAGCCTATTTCATAACGTTGGAGAATTTTTTTTCCTTTGTTTGTTATAAAATACAGTTCTAGAATTAAAATAATCAATATATTTATGTATCATTGTATCAATATATATACCCTAACGTAGGCATCAAAAAATTTCCCTTTTAGGCATCTTAAATATATATATTTGATTTGATTCAATTAGTATTATTTTCAATTTCTTTGATTTGATTAGTATTATTTTCAATTTCTTTGATTTGATTAGTATTATTTTCAATTTCTTTGATTTGATTAATATTATTTTCGATTTCTTGATTTGATTTGATTATTTTGAATTTCTTTGATTTGTATAGTAAAAGTTTCGATTTCTTTGATTTGATTAGTATTATTTTTGATTTCTTTGATTTGATTTGATTAGTATTATTTTCGATTTCTTTGATTTGAGTAGTAAAATTTTCGATTTCTTTGAGTTAATTTGATTAGTATTATTTTCAATTTCTTTGATTTGATTAGTATTATTTTCGATTTTTTTGATTTGATTAATATTATTTTCGATTTCTTGATTTGATTTGATTATTTTGAATTTCTTTGATTTGACTAGTAAAAGTTTTGATTTCTTTGATTTGATTAGTATTATTTTCAATTTCTTTGATTTGATTAGTAAAAGTTTCGATTTTGTTGATTTGATTTGATCATTTTTTATTTCTTTAATTTGAGTAAAATTTAATTTTGGCATCTTGATTTAAATTTTAGGATGCTAAAAAATTTTCTGGTTAATTTTAGGCGTCCTAATTATAATTTTAGACGTTCTAAAAATATATTTAGGACGCCTAAGTCTCAAAATTCAGCCAAATAATTACGAAAATGTCACCACCTATACTTTTTACTTCATTTTTTAAAATAAGGACGTTTTTTAGGAAAATAATATCCAATTTTTATAGTGGTATGTGGTTGGTTCATACACTGTTAGAGATGGCAAACTAATGAGGTGCAGGGATGCCTTTTGGAAATTCCTATGGTCACTTTCCTCATGCGTTAAATATATTCTCTTGATCTGGAAATTATATTGCAGAGTGTTTTGCTATCATGTGACATTCTTCAACGGCATCATTTACATGTCAATGGTCAATATATTTATTTGGTTATGAGGCTACTGAAGAATCCTTACAAGGCACCATCATTCTGATCAATCGACTTTGTCTAGGTGGGTGATTATTTTGGTCCTTATTATAAGATACCAACTAACAAGTATATTTGGTCATTTTTATAAGGCACTTGCTTGTTTCCAAATAGCATTAATTATTTTTTAATGTATACCCATAATTAAAAAGGTAGTGAGTGAGACTAATAATTAATATGATATTAGAGTTTAGTGTAATTAATAGGGATAATATTGAAAATTACTTAAATTTTAGGAAAAAATTAATGACTTTAATTATTTTTATTGACTTATCGAATTGTTAATTGGTACCTTATAATAAGGAGTAGAGGGAGTATTTACTAAATAGTATCTCATAACCATAAAAATACAAATAAATAATAACCGACAATTATAAATCAAAACAATATATAAGATGATACTAATCTTTTCAGTAGGTATCTCAAACAAGAATTCTACTTTCCTCTCACAGCCATAAATGAGTAATGAACCGGACATTATCCTTATAGAGAAGATATAAGATTAGCTAGGGGCAAATTATTGGTCAAATAAAATATCATATAATAAATACATATATATACTAACAAATTTTAGAAGGTCATGGCCCTAGCTGGCCACAAAGCAGTTTCGCCATTGTGCACCCACATGGTCAAAATAAAATTATTTTTGTGGGTGAAAAGACAATGGTACCCTTACTTTATTTATCTTGTAAGTTATATTATTTGTCTTGTGAACTTTCATATTTGTCATAAATGGCCAAAATGTTTATGGTTAAGAGGCATTTCTTGCCTTGGAAGTGCAAAAAATAGAGCAATTTTATTTTGACCATTATCCCAGTTAATTTTGACTGTTAATTAACCAAATATGATGAAATGATAGTTCAGATGTCATTCACATTATTTTTGTTAATGTTCAAATTTGCACCGAAATTCCATGTGTCATTTACTTCATTTTTTTTTTCCGAAGTTAGATTTAAAACTTCTTAGGCAAATTTGCACCTTAAAAAAATGATGTGAATGACACGTGGACGGCTAGCTTAATATATTTGATCAATTAACGGTCAAAATTAATTAAGATAACAAAGGGAAAAATTACCTCCGTAAAAACTTGCGGGGCAAAATTTCCTCTCAATGAGAACTTCTGGGGCAAAAATGCTCCTCAACCCAATGTTTTTAATTCCTTTGAATCATTTTATTTGTCTTGTAAATGCTCATATTTGTCTTATAAATTGCTAGAATATTTTTAACTCCCTAGGTTTCTTTGAATCCCTTTATTTATCCTATAAATATCTTTATTTGTCTTGTAAATACTCATATTTATCTAGTGAATTTTCATATTTGTCTTGTAAATGGCCAAAAAAAATGTAATTCCCTGGGTTTTTTTGAACCCCTTTATTTTTCTTGTAAATGCTCTTCTTAAAAAAAAAAAAAAAAAAAAAAGGCATCATTATCTTTTCTCCACAAAAATGAATTTTATTTTGGCCATGGGGTGTAATGAAGTTTAAGAAAATTTTGAGAGTTGACTGAAATTAATTTCCTATCAAAAGGGGCTAACTGAAATTTTCCCTTACTTAAATGAGAAAGTTTACAAAGTACTAATATATTAGTCTGATATATAACCAAAATAAAATAATAAATAAATTGATAAAATATAAATATTCAAATTATGGATCATGAATTTTGGGTTGACTTTGGAAATAGCGATGATTTTCCTAACATAAATTTTGATCATAATTTATTTTTTATTTTTTACCTGAATTATGATCATATATAGTTGATATCTTATAGACTTAATCTTAATAAATACGAGTATTATGTGATTCATTCTAATAATGTATCTCTTTTTTTTTTTTTTTTGGCCAAAATTCTAATAGTTTGTGTAAGAGAAGGAAATATACCATTTTTATGACGCGTATATACCAACTATTTCAGCTATTTTTTAAATTTAATTTCATTGATTTTATCTCTCGAAAAAAATAATAATATAATCATCCTAAAATCTCGAGATGAGCCAGTAAATTAAAATCGATTAGCTTCGTTTCCAAGAAAGCAAAAACAAATTTGGAAAGTAAATTTCAATCACGGATTTTCGGACCATCGATTAAGATATTGAAGAATTGATTTAAGGGATTTAGATTACAAGAGCTTTTGAAAAAAAAACCCTAATTAACAATTCTTCGAACACCAATATATAATAGTTTGCTTCCTACACACTGGTAGGAGAGCCGGTTCTCGAACCACGAATAAGCTTGTGAGTTATATTTCATCTTTTTATAACTCGATCTCTTCTATTTCAACAGTTTTTGATTGATGCTTCATGTTTTTTTAACAAATTCCCTCATCATTTTTCTTTGATAATTTAAGTTATCTGTTCTTTGCTTTACTTTTATCTCCAATGAAATGTCACAAAGGGCTAGCTATTTACTGTGTTTTTCTGTTTGATGCATGCGTTTTTTTTCTTTCTATCGAACAGTTTAATATTCAAAAGTTACATTAGATTAGAACTACTACCTTATTTTGATGTTGAGGCTTGGATTTTACTCTCTTTCTTTTTCCTATTCTTGCATAGGCTTAAATGATACTGCTTCCCGTCCTAAATATAATTACCCTATACACTTTGTCTTATATTTATAACTGAAAGGAGTATACCATTGAGTAAAAGAGGAAAAAAAAGATAGATGTCTATCATATTTGTGCTTTAGCAACTTTGTTTTGTTACCAACAAAGGTTGGTTTAGTTGATAAAGGCTGAGCCATTTGGTAAAGATCGAGTTAACTTAAAAACATTTCAAATCTCGTTTACAATATAAAGACATTGATAGTGGGTAATATATAAGTACCTTTTGATCTCCTGTAGGCATGTTTAGACTCTAACGAGCCACCGGAACCCAATTGATCTAAATTTCTAAGTTGTTGTTGAGTTAAACATTTTTATTAACCAATCTAAGATATTATTTATTTAATTTCATAATTAGTTTTAGTTATGATATAAATAGTTGTTTGGGTTTCATTTATGGAGGATAGACTTATTGATTATTGAAGCTCTCTCTCCTCTATGCTTCTTTTGTTTGATATTATCATCTGGTATCCAGTTTAGAGTTTGTAGCATGCCTCTTCTAATACACACAAGTGCCTTATCTAAAACTCGAATTTAAGACCTAGAAGCATTAAACAAGAGCTTATATTGCTAGATTAACTCTATGTTGGTATCTCCTCTATGTTTCTTTCTTATATCACATCAGTTATACATGAATATTGTTGCATATTTTAATTAAATTTTATTATTTCGATCTTGATTGAATTAACTTTGATTTAACTACAATTAGATCACTCACCTTTGAATAGCAAAAGCATCAATCGATGGCGATCAATAAGGTGAAACTAGGATTGAGGGTGGTGGCTTCCGCGGTTTGTATGGTTGCAGCCACGTTGATGTGTTTCACGCAGCAAACAGCCAACTTTGGTGATCTCTCCGTTCTCGTCCAATTTCGTGACTTAGATGCTCTTTTTTGGTCAGTTAATATTCCACTTGAAAGTTGAAACTCTCGTAATGGGTTTTTCTGTAATTATTATTCATTTGAATTTAATGTAAGACATATTTGTTTAATTAGGATAGATTAATAAAACTAAATAAATGATTTAATCATATCATACATAACATGATCTTTTTAAAGTACTTCATTGTAAAATTAGATTATGTATAAGTTTAGACAATTTGAAAAAATTTAAAAATATAATAGATAAAATTTAAAAATAAATTCTTACATTTAGGACCAAAATTTAAATTTAAATATGATCCTTATTTAGGACCAAAACAGTACTATATTTGGTCTGGAATAATTATAACTTAAAACTCTTTTTTTTTTTTTTTTTTTTTTTTTTTTACAAATTGAATAATTATTCTTTTATTTGTAAAACAGCACTGCATTGTCCTGGATAGTGTTGTTTTACTTAGTTGTATAGACAGATTTTATGAGGAAGTTTAAAGTTTTCTTCAATTTAAAAGGTAATTAAGATATAAAAATAAAAAAACAACGGTGAATTATTAAAAAAAAATGATTTGGGGAAAAAACCTTGACCAATTATTATATCATTCTCTCTATCTCACTCAAAATATGTACACAATTTTTTTTGACACTTCATTAGATTTAGACTGATCTCTATATCTAACGTTGTCTTTGTTATCAATGACACCTGCGTTCAATTCTCAAGAATTTTATAACCATGTTCCTATCATTTTTTTTATCTTGAAAAATATAATGCACAAAAAAAATTGTAAATCTGCCTTATGAGTTAAATTTAAATACGATCTGGATGAAAACTACTAATTCTACTCGCATATTATATAGTTGGGCCACGGGGCTCATGAAAGTCGGGGTATACCTTCAAACTTTTTAAATACTACATCGGTTTTAAATATACGATATAGTTTGTAGTGCAATTTGTACTACAAATTATGTCATATATTTAAGATCGGAGAAGTATCATACTTACATTATTTATATTTCATTTATTTACTTTTTATCTGATTTTATTATTAATTATTCTGGGTGATGGCAGGTGCTTCGTGGTTGCAAATTATTTTGCATTTGTTTACTGCCTTGCGGTTTCTTTCCTCAGCGCAAAGAGCTTACTATGGAAAACTGCCGTTGCTTTTGATGCTGTACGTATAGACACCTCCTCATCTATCTGTTATACTTTCTTCTTGTTCATTTTATATGATGCAATTTGCTGTAATAACTGCATCATTACAGTATAATTAGCATAATTAAATTAATAAATTAAATACTTGCTTTTTTTTTTCCAGGAAAATAAGAAAAATAAATAAGACCAACTCTGATTTTGTTTCATGCATGCATGCATGCCCTAGAAGAAATTAAATTAAACCTGATGAGAAATTTTTTTCTTTCCTCTTAAAATTATTTAACCAAATTGTCTTTAAGCCACATTCCCTTTGGTAAGAAAATGAAAATGGTGGATTTTTAACTTAATGGGCAAATATATTAAAATTACAAGGATAAATAATAATATTATATATTAACCGAGACATATGTATGTCATATTTTATAGGTTAAAATACATAAAACTCTCTAAATTTTAGGTGAATCACATCCTTGATCTTCAAAAGTTTAGACTAAAGACCCTAATATATTTTATATTACGACTATCAACCCCTTCCCATTAGAACGGTTAAATTTAACGATTTATTTTGGTCTCTTACAAAAACAATATACTTTTTAGTCCATAAAAAGGACAAATAATCCCTATTTTGATCCCTATAAATTTCTAAAAGGTCCTTTTTTGACGAATAAAGGAAAAAAAAAAATGATCCAATTGAGGTCCGTGTTTTTTTCTCGGGGAGGGTATTTACTCTATTACTAAATAGTGAGTGTTATTTTAAGTTGCAAGGTTTTAATTTTAAGGGTTTTTTTTATACATATAGTAGGGGAGGGGGCGGGGTTTTTTGTCGGGACATGGGGGAGGGGAGCTAAATAGTGAGTGTTATTTTAAAACAGGCGCAAGGTTTTTAAATTTTAACCTCCGCGTTTTCTTTACACAATTTTTGCCATCAGAGCTAATCCTTAGAGACTTTTATGATTTATTACTAAATTTTTCTTACAAGACAGCCAATTATATTCCACGAGAATGAGAAGTACATAGAGATGAGAGCACACACCAGAGAAGTCTACAAGGAAACATAAAAATTTCAAATACAACTAGTACTAATTCAGTAATATGATGATGATGATGATGATGATGATGCAGGTATTGATTGTGATATTGTTTTCAAGTTGTTCAGCTGCAATGGAAGTGATCTACTTAGAAACGTATGGTAACTTTCATGCACTTTGGAGTCCTATTTGCCCACGAGTTCGTTCTTACTGTGGGAAAGCCTTTGGAGCCATTGTTCTAGGCTATTTGGGAGCCCTATTTTATCTCCTCTTGCATTTGGTTTCTATCCAAGAAGCCTTTAATGCTCTTCTACTTTGATTCATTTACTGAATTAAGTAAACACACTTTATTATTATTATTTTGTTTTTATAATGTTGCTAATAATTGGCTTAATCATTATTAATGTGTTCTAGCTAATGATTATCCAGTTAATTAATCCCGGATATATTAGTTCCATTAACTTGGGGTTTGGCTACTATTTAAGGAGATGCATATGGGACATTGTTCTTGTGGAAATTTTGTTTGTTTGATGGTTTTATAGTTTCATCCATTTTTAATATATTTTTATAATCAACAATTTGCATCATCTGATGAATTTTTATAGTTTTATTTCTTTATTTTATTATCTAGGTATAAATAGCTAAAATGACGAATGTATAAATTACTAATGTTATATAATTTGTTACCTTGTACATATTAAAATACTAGCAACAAAATCTTTTATTTAAAATGTGTAAATTAAAAATTCCAAACAACAAAAATTGTTTACTTAAGTTTTACACCCCACCTTTTGTTTTTGTAATGTAGACCCCACATTCACATAAAATTTATGATGGGCCCACATTTTCTCTTTTCTTTTAAATATTAAGGAAAATCTTAAGAAAATGTTACTTGAATTTCAAAATCTTAAATAGGTATTTCCCAACAAAATGAGTTATGAATTGCTTTATGGTTCTTATTAATTCCATTATTATTGTTGTCAACACGATTTTAAAGTTAAATTAGTATTTTTTTTCTATCATTTTCCTAAGTCTTAACTATATTTTAAAAAAAAAATTACATAATAACACAATAAAAAAATGAAAGAAGCTTGCACCAATTGATACTATAAACAGGTCTACAGGGCCAGTTGTGCCGCCAATGCCCAATATGTGATTATTGTCTTCCGGGTGAATACAACTACAACATAAGCGAAACACGTTAGAAGCATAGGAACCCAAAACATTAGGCCCAAGCCCAATAGCACATAAACAATAGAAGAAAATCAAGATGAGACAGGGAGACCAAAACTAGCACTTTTCCTACTTTTCAACACATTCATAAACCATCCTTATCGCCAATGAGAGTTGGCATAGATGATAAGGGATCCAGGACTAGGCCTTTGGGTCGTGGGTTCAATCCCCTCTACCGTCGCTGGGACTCCTTTGGTAGGCGATCTCGTAAGTCCCCAGTAAGTGCTCATAGAGCCCGAGGCCGTGCCCTGGCCTTGGCGGGGGACTGATGTCGAACTCCTCCAAAACTTTTTTTTATCAAAAAAAAAAAAAAAAAAAACCATCCTTATCATTCTTGGGTGTAACTGGTAAAGGGGTAGGACATTCTTAGTAAATAGAGGGGATTCGATCTTGGAGTTGGTTAAGGCGTTAGGACGACATCCTATGTGATGTGAACTTGTGAAATGCAAGCTAAGGTGGAGACATGTGTACTTTTGAGTCCTGTATGCCATGAGGAAAAAAGCTAGAGCGCCCTGTCCTTGGACTGTGGGTGAGCCCAACCTCTCTCCTAAAATTTTTATATATTAAAAAAAAAAACCATCCTTATCACCTACTCCTCCGGCGTGTTCATCAAATTTGAAGAGATTAAAGAAGTTAAATAAAATTTTTAATTATAACATATGTGATATAATTTCTTTAAAATACTTCTATACAATATTAGATTATATATCCATTAATAAACTAAACACATTATTTTAGAGAAAAATAATAAATATACATGACAAAATAGGAAAAAGTCTTATATTTAGGATCAAAATTTACCCTCAAACTAAGTCCAACATTTAGAATATGAGTATATCATGGGCTTTTAACCAACATGACTAGCTAAATCATACACGCGAGGTACATATAAACATGTTATCCGGCCAATGTTGCATGTATACCAAGCAAAACACTTGTGAGGTACACATGCTACCACACAAAATAGAAAAAAGTATTTTGTTCGAAACAACTATTGGAGCCTTCAAAAGAAACTTTTCAATCGTGATTTACGGTATATGAGGTAAGTAAGTGAGAATAGTTTTGTCTTGATTTATATGAATAAGCACTTTTAAGGACCTCAAATGTGATTTGAAGTACGCAACTATGAAGTACATAATCTTGAGTGGTCGAGCACACCATTACAGCACACACCTGCGGGTACACAAACAATGCGGTGCTCATTCATTGAGCCTATTTGGCTTGAGTGCTTGGATAGCGTTTTCAGCCAAAAAAAAAAAAAGCCCAGTGGGAAGAGCTATAGAGAAAAATCTCGGTCTGAGGTGTTTGGAGTGGCCTTTTCTTTATTGGGTTTTTACAAAAAAGCTCCATTATTTCAAAAGCTCACTCCTGGAGCGGCCAACGACGTGTTTTCATGATTGCAACATTTTCCCGACTGGACTTGCAACTGCCCACTTTTAAATGGTGTGGGATCGGCACATCCCCCACCATTTAATGATTTTTTTAAATTTTTTTTCCTTTTCTCTTTTTTTGCTTTTTTTTTTTTTTTATAACTTTTTTTCACACACACAATATTCAATCAAATTCATATTCTTTTCAATCATTTTTCATCCTAACCGACTTTTTGAATGATAATTCAAACACTTTTCATTTTGGAAAAAAGTCACTTTTACCACCGTCAATCCAAACACAAATCACATTAGTCTAACTTTTTTCTTATCTTATTTCGCAAAAATCGATAGAAAATAAGTTACTTCTCCCATCGCTAACCCAAAGGGGCCCAATATTATCATCTCATTTAAATACATTTGACATGAATTTTATATATATATATATATATATATATATAGGGTTAATGTGCAATGTCATTTTAAAAGTTGTCACTGAGGGGATAATTTTGCTCTAAAAGTCTTGAGGGGCAATTTTGCCCAAGAAGTGTAAAAAGGGGAGTAATTTTGCCCTGGCCATTAATCTAATTAATTTTGACTGTTTGCTGACCCAATATATTAAGTTAATATGCGACTTTGGCACAAAATTTTTAAATATAACTTTTTTTTTAAAAAAAAAAGTACATGAAAACAAATAATGCCACGTCATTATTTTTGGGCCATCCACCTTTTAAACTTACTTAGTCAAGCATACTTCGGGGAATCATCAACCTTTACGCCTTTTCTAGTGTCTTTCTTACCAAGACCACAGTTAAATTTATGTCGCCTTAATTTTTTCTTATCTATCCACAAGTTGATGAAAATACATTGTAAATGCACAAATATTAATATAAAATATCAAATTTATAGCAAGTCATCACACTATTTATAAAAGTATGAACAATCTAACTAATTTCAAATTCCGTACAATTTAAAATATATGAAAAATCATGCATATAGTTGATATATCTTATAACTTTAAAGAGAGGAGAATATAGGATATTAGCTTCAAAATTCATATACATCCTTGGGAATGATCATTAAATAACCGAAAAATAATAAGAAATATGGAGATTGGGAGCTTACGTAACTACTAACTAATAACTAAGTCACAAACTTAATTATAGCCTTATTATGACAAATATATTCAAAAGTCTCATTCCATCATTCCGGTTGGATTATCATTATGTTGGCGAAATATGTAACACCCCATTTTTCAAAAGCGGAATAATTTTTTTTTTCATTAGAGTAGAGCATCGGAGCAAGTAAAAGAGTGAATAACTGATATATCATTAACTGTGGTGTATCATGTCTCTTTTTATAATGTACAGTACATTTATCCGAGTAATGTCATAATGTTACAAGTCTAAAAATAGGAATCTTACCCATTAAAATAGGTAAATATGTCGGGTCTCAAACGTGTCTATTTTCTGTTTATTTTTCCTTAGGATTAGAATAACTTACTCTTGTCTTCGGTCCTTGGTTCTCCGGATCCCGAAGCTATGGTAAGAGAGCGAGGTTCAATACCCATTAAACCTAGAGTAACGGTTAACCTCATGCTTATGTAACAGTTTATGTATGACAGATATTTATGACATTACAGCAGTAATCACATATGAAAGATAATAACAGAACACAACCATTGCATATGTATGTTATTATGGTTTGCACTATTCACCAGTGCCACGATGTACACTCGTGTCCTCAGCGCTAGGAAAACTCAACGGCATTATCAAAACCATAACCCGTGTATAGTTGAATGTATAAACATGTGAACTAAGCCCCATAACTTAGCCACAGTGCATGACCCAAGACCAAGTCTTGTCTATGACTTTATGAATTAATCTATCACATACAAGCATACAATAAGCATCAGAGTTAGTGTTACAGTACGCGTCCGTACCTTAGTCCGTTTGGATGGCGGTACGCTTGCCTTGTCGGTACGTCTCCCGACTTTTCCCGGATATCCTATAATAGTATTATCACATTATTACCTTATAAATAATATCTTAGGAGATATTTTAGCCACTACCGACCCTTTTTCCCCTGGTGGATTTGTTATTATAATTATATCCCCTTTATTTTCTAAAAAACGCTGCTGTAATATTTCTGGGCAGAATTTTCTGTTTAACTTTGAAATATCATAATTAATTCCAAAAAAATCGAAATGGGGTTCCGTAAAATTCCTTGGAAACCTTAGCATGTCTATTTTTGTGGAAAAATAATGGTTTTCACCCAGAATTATTGAATCATTACCAGTTTTACAATCTTCAACCTCTGCCCAGAATTTTTTCCAGAAAAACGTGACCTTATTTCCAGAATTTTTATCTCTCTCTAAAAACCTCTAGTTGATATATATTTTACATCAATGGAAAGCTATACATGTCTACTATGACCATGAATTATTTCAGAATTTTTGAATATAAATTTACTCACAAAATAATGCCCTCTAACTCACTGACTCCCATAGCCCAGCAAAACCCAACAAATCTCTATCTTATTCTAACTTGTTTTATTAATCCTAAAAGTTGAAAGTGGAGCTAAATACCCAAGAGGGGGGGTGAATTGGGTATTCTAAAAAATTTTCGAAGATGACTCTATTTTCAAGTAATAAAAGCAGAGATGAACAGAGCAAAGAGAAGAGCAGCTGGACACAGAGATTTATACTAGTTCGGTCCTAACAACTTGACCTACATCCAGTCCCCAGACTCTCTGGGATTTTCACTATAACACTTGATTACACACTCTGCACTCAAGAGTAGTTCTCTCACTCGAACTCACTCCCCCTTACAAGTTGTAATCAATGAACCCAACCACCAAGTCCCTTGACTTGTGGTTCTTTACAATAAATGATTTACAAGTGGAAACTCTCTCTAAGAGTAGGTAATGTTAAACACTGAAGCTTATGTATCAGATGATACTACACAGATGAAAACTAGAGAAATAAATACAAACTTGAATGATTTTTGTTTTTAGCAGATGTAGTTCTGTGAAGACTTGAATGCAACTCTATTTATACTCAGAGTACATTAAATGACCGTTGATTTCCCTAATAGATCCGTTGGAGATATTCAACAAAGGTTAGTGAGTGGTTCAGTCTTCTTCTCTCTCTAATATCCACTTAATCCAGCTGTCCAGGTGATCAGAGTTGACTTCCTCTGGATTAATCTGTTGGAGAACAGTTGCTTGTTGTAGAAATCATTCTTTAATGCTTTGCAACCGTGTGCAGATGGATTACCCAAAAGTGTGCAACTTTCTGGACTTAGCATTTAATGACCTGACATCTCTTTTTGCTTTTGCCTTAAACCTTCAATAAACAATCTCTAAACAATCTGAAACTCACGAATAAAGTGGTTAAACATAGCTAGGAATAGTAGAGATTAATACTGGAAATTATTAAGATCAAACAAGAAGGTTTTCCAAATTCATCAGATTTGAATTTCTGAAACAGAGATGTAAACTCGAGTTTGGTTCATCTAAACTCGAGTTTGGAGCTTTAAACTGGAGGTTTTCATCACAATAAAACTTCCTTGCTCTCGGGTTGGTTTAAACTTGAGTTTCCAATCAGAGAACTCGAGTTTCCTCCATCCAGAGAGGAAGTTTGGAACATCTTTGAGCATAGGCACAAACTCGAGTCTATTAGTAGACAGGCTCGAGTTTGACACTGTTCAAGTCAAAACTTAGTTTTAGCTTTTAGAATGTAAACCTGAGGTTTCAAGTGCAAACTTTAGAGTTTTCTTAAGTTAAAAATGCTTTGCTCTCTCTCGTAAGACTTAAACTCGAGTTCATAAAAGTTAACCTCGAGTTTGTTTAGTTCAAAAACTTTGAATGCTTTGTTCTCTAGTTTATGAATTTGAAAAATTCTTCCCGCTAGAGATAAGTAAACTGGAGGTTTATGAAGGACAGTCTCAAGTTCTTGGCCAAGTGTAAACTCGAGTTTGCAATGATGAACTCAAGTTTACATGTTTTGTAAACTCTTGTGAATTTTCATACTGGAGAAAAACTTTGTTCTAAAGGAATAGTGTCTAGTTTATGAATTTGAAAAATTCTTCCCAAAGTATACAACGGTAAAAGCTGATTTTTTGAATTACATGAATTTGCAAATCACTCTTGTTTGATCCTAGATAAACTCGAGTTTGTTTCCATAAACTCGAGTTTGAACGTTAAAGAATGCTTACTACAACAAGCAAAGTAATCTCCAACGGGAAAATTCTCGAGAGAATCACACCGAGATCAAATTAACACCTGGATTAGCGAAGTTTAGAGAGAGAAGATGACCAGTCCTTAAGCTAATCACCTACAACGGTTTGTAAACTCTTTGAAGATTTTCTCCGGAAGTGTAAACTTGAGGTTTATAAATAGAGATCTCGAGTTTAAAAGTGTTTTAAAGTAAGGGGGAGTTAGTCTAGGGAGAGGGCTTACATTTTCTCGAGAATGCTCTCTCGCAAACTCGAGTTTCCTATTGTAAACTCGAGTTTACACAAAATATGAGAAGGCTTAGAAAGACTCTCAAAAGCAAACCTCTGGTTTAGTTTTCAAGTTCAAAGTGCCAATTTGCAAGTTTAGCTCTCTGTTAGTGGCAAATTCGAGTTTGCCAATCCAGGCTCGAGTTTGGCGCTGACAGAGTGTTTTGGATTGTAATCCACGAGTTTTAACAAACTACTAACTTATCCAAACACATCCATACAATGTTTACAATTGTTAGTAATCATCAAAACACATAGAGAATTAACAAAAGTTACTTCCCAACATGTTTCCACCTTGTCAGGCATCTTTCGATGCAATAAGGCTTGAAAACAATTATAGGAAATTACTTTACCTATTTCCTAGATTAAACTAACATTTATACTAAGAACTACTAAGAACTAAAAAACTAAAGACTAGAAACTAAAAACTAAAGACAAGCTTACCTCTTGAAGACTCTTGCTTCTCCTTCTTACTTCTTAGAAATCACCACTTGGTGGTTGATTTGGTGTGAAGAATTGTGAAGAGGCAAGGCCTCTATTTATAGCAAAAGTCCAAGGATTTCCACCTTTGGATCACTTTCCTCAATCAATGGCTTAGGTGGATTTGTGTTTTCATGAAGGCTCATTTTAGGAAGAAAATGCTCTCATTGGTCAATCTTAATTACATAGGATTTAGCTAATTATTTTTATTTTCTTTTTTAATTCAACATGTGCTCTTGAAAAAATTATATTTTAATCTCTCTCTCTCTCTCTCTCTCTCTCCCCCATGTGCAATCTAACACTTCTTTCTTCTCCCATTGGTCTATTTCCTTTTTCACAAGGATTAAACTTATTTCTTTGATTTCCATTGGCTAATTCAATTACACAAGGATTAAGATTAATTATAGAATTAATTAGGACCATTGGATTCCATTTGTGTTTGTTTTAAATTAAATCTTGGCCCTTCACTATAAAGATGAGCTCTTGTGATGTCATCCTTGTGATGTCACTTTGATGACATAATCAAAGCTTAAGTGTCATTAGCAAAGTTTAATTAACATCTTAATCAAGTGCTTCATTAGACAAGATTAATTCTTCATTAATTAGCATTTTGATTAATTATGAAGATTTACAATTATTTAATTAGTGAAGACTTAATTTGCTTGTTAATCCTTAATAATTTCCCTTAATTTAAGTGTTTCATAACATTATCTTGCTTCTTTTAAGAACCATGGTTTAATATGATGATTATTTTGTATGTTATGATCCTTAAATGTGGTCTTAAATTTAATCTTTGGTTTATTAAATTCTAAGGAAAAATTGTCTAAAATCTAATTAATAACTTACAAAATTTAGAGACAACATACTCTCCTTTATTTATGTAAAGATACCCTACTTACTTTTGGAGATCTTTATCTTATATCACATGTGCTTCTATCTTATATTATTGTCTAATCTTTTGTTCCTTTATTATTGTGAATTTCGCCCCCTATTAATTAACCTTAGGGAATGATAATTTAATCCAAGTTATTATCCCTAATGTAGTGTTTGAGATGTTATTATGCCTAATTGTAAAAGTATGATGGGTTCCTAGATTAATTATGACCTTCACTAATTCATTTTATACTAATATTAAACCCCTATTGGCCTTTAATATCTAATTAAGCCAAAATATTCCAAATTGTTGATTAACACTTGCCACTAGATTAATTATGAATATTTATGCAATTTAACTTAATTGATATAAATTTAATTGCCTCCTAATCCATCTTAATCCTTTTCATACCCTTTTATGACTTTATTCATGATTACATATAAGAACTAGAGGTTAAAATACTAATTACAGGGTATACTATGATCCCTATTTGAAGATTAGAAAAATTGGGTCTTTTTGGTTTATTTAATTCTAGGAGAAAATTCCCCAAATTAAATTAGATAAGCTATAATATTTTTGAGACCACATATTTACCTATTTTAATAGGTATCATTTATTAAAATATAGTGGTTATGCTAAACATGATTTTTAGGGTATTACAAAATAGATGCTTCATAGGAATTCATTTTTTCGTGGTATCATATTACCTAAAAGGAGCCCCATGCATCAATTTAGATGGCTCGGTCTTATGAAAAATCCAAATATCTTTCACATACTACCTCTCATTCTTAAAATGAGAGTCAGTTGACTTTTCTAGAAATTACATTAAAATATTTATATTTATCGTTTTTCTGTAAAGTAAATTGCTCGGATTTAAACTGATATATAATATAATGATAAATAACATATGATATGATTAAGTAATTTATCTAGTTTCCTTAATGTTTTTTTTAAAAGCAACTAGCTCTTATATTAAAAAATAGTTATTGTTTAGGAGCAACTAATTTTGGTTGGATCTATGGCTCGAGTGTTATATCAAAATTAAATAAGTAGTCTATCATTTGTGTCAAAAAGTGCATCAAGTAGATCTCTTCAATCCCCAGCAAATAGTTTGGCAAGACATTCCCAAAATGACAAAAGCTTTTGCCATGGTTTCTGTTAATTAGGACTAGTGATGATGATATTTATTGTTAAATAGTTTGGTAGGACATTCTCAAAATGACAAAAGCTTTGGCCATGGTTTTGTTAAGTAGGACTAGTGATAATGATGATATTTGTAATTAAATAGTTTGGCAGGACATTCCCAAAATGACAAAAGCTTTTGCCATGGTTTCTGTTAATTATGACTAGTGATGTTGATGATGATAATAATAATTGTTGGATGATACACCCACAGATATATATATATATATATATATATATATATATCTATATATAATATATGTATGTATAATGTTACTTTGAAATAAATAAAATATGTTGGATATGCATGATTCGATTAATTAATAAGAGTGCCAAATTGGTTGTGTTGTTGATTTTCATATTAATATCATATTTTGAAATTGAGATTGATAAATTTGCTGAAGTTTACTTAAATTTGGAATGAGAGGGCAAGGTTTTAATATTTTACAGAAGATAATAAATAAGAGAAATAATACTTGGAATATAGGCAAACTTTAGGGCACATAAATAAATATATATATATATATATATAGGATTTATCGTTTGTCATGTCACTTGACATAAGGTTATGTCAAGTCACCCCAAAACTACATCGTTTTGGGTTAGGGGAATTAATGAAGGGTGTTTTGGTATTTTTATTTTTGTATTTATTATATGAATTTTACCAAAAAAAAATTTTTTCATTAATTCTTCTAACCCCAAAACTATGTCGTTTTGAGAGTTAAAGAAATTAATGAAGGGTGTTTTTATTTTTGCATTTATTATATAAAGACTAAAATACCCTTCATCAATTCCCTAACCCCAAAACGACGTAGTTTTAGGGCGACTTAACATAACCTTATGTCAAGTGACATGATAAACAATAAAGCCATATATATATATATATATAAAGTTTTGTCAAATCACCCCAAAACTACGTCGTTTTGGGAGTTATGAGAATTAATGAAGGGTGTTTTGGTATTTTCATTTTTATATTTATTATATGATTTTAACGAAAACACCATTCATTAATTCTCCTAACTCCCAAAATGACGTCATTTTGGGGTTAAGGGATTAATGAAGGGTGTTTTGGTATTTTCGTTTTTGTATTTATTATATGAATTTTATCAAAAGACCTTTCATTAATTCCCCTAACCCCATAACTACGTTGTTTTAGGAGTTAAGGGAACTAATGAAGGGTGTTTTTCTAATAAATAAAAAAAAAAAAAAAAAACCAAAACACCCTTCATTAAGTGCCCTAACTCCTACAACAATTTAGTTTTGGAGTAACTTGACAAAACTTTATACCAAGTGACATGATAAATGATAAACTCATATATATAACAAAAATGTAGGTAGAATGGTAGATATAATTGTCGTAGGATATAATCAGCCAATATTGGCAAAATAGTAATTAATAAAGTTATAAGATTAGGTATGACTACATTTCATTATACAATCCATTGAATTGGGTTTATTTAAAATTAGGCAAGCATCATTTGAATTGATTATTTTGTGGCAATTAGAATCAATTACTTTTATAAGCATATATATCCCCTTTGACATCTTTAAATCTAGTTTTGAGGGGAATTTTGCGTAACATCCACGAATTTTTAAAATTATCTTGAAATCGAATTGTGTCTTAATTTTTATGTTTTGAATCAATATGTGTAATATTCTCAATTTTGGGCCTAGAGAATTGAGGATAAACTTGTATTAGGCACACGATTAAGCCCGGTTTGGGAAGAGTTCTAATAATATCAAGAGATAGAATAGCTCTCGGGGACTATGTGATTCAGCTCTATTGGACAATAGACCTAGTATGCAAAGGCTGTACGTCAAAGTGGCAGTGCAGAAAGGCACAAAATGCTTATATAGTGCCATTTGATTAGTAGAAAGATGCCACCCAGCTATGTCATGATGAGGCTCCCCCTAGGGTTGGAATCCCTTCCGAATGGATACCTCGGCTTGTGCTGGGACTGTATCGCCTCAAGCTCCCATTATATCGTGAGCGACGAAGACTCGCTGGCCAACATCACTCTAGGCTCCTGCCGTCATAGATCCTCTGACGTCCCTATCTCGGCCATTAGGAATCAACGCCTCCCTGGTCTAACCATTTTTTCTTCTCCATGTAGTAGCTTGTATACGTCAGGTATACCTCTCACTTGTTGATTTTAGCCTTTTTTTTGTTTGTTATAGGTATAAATGGAATCATCCACTTCGCCCCATCGTGCTTGTTCTGACGCCAGGGAGTCGGGCTCTTCCAATCCTCCAAAGTATTTGACCGATAAATATCCCTGGGTGACGCATGAAGTATTAAAGACCCATTCACTGATGACCGCTGACATAGCCAAATTGGGTTTGGAGGAATTAGACGGCTGCCTCATGAGTCCTCCCGATGATAATGAGTCGATTTGCTCCACCCGGGAGGAAGGATGCACCAACTTCTTCTTCTTCTATAGGGACTACATGTCCCGACTTGGTATTTGCTTTCCATTTACCGAGTTCCAAATTTTTGCTCTAAACCACCTCCATCTGGCCCCCTCTCAACTTCACCCTAACGGGTGGGCTTATTTGATAGCCTTCGAGCACTTGTGCGGCTCTTCTCAAGAACCCATACCTTGCATTGCTACCCTATTCTTCTATTTCTTTGGGCCTTTTACTACTTGCTTTGGTAAGGAACCAGCCAAGTTGAAAGGGTTGACTTTCATCCGAGGCATTTCCAATAGGAAGCTTTTTACCGCCTATTTCGAGTCTTTTAAACACTTCAAGAATAGCTTCTTCAAGGTGGTAGCCAAACCTGGGGAGCAGCCTTGGTTTCTTAAGGGGGCCAAGTCTAAAGATGTGGAATGAAGGTTCCCTCTATACTGGACTCTTGACCATCATAAACTGACCTCCACTTCTTATTAGATTGAATCCAATGATCTACCAGCCGAAGAGGTTAAATCTGTAGACCGGTTGGTGTCTTATGTGTTAGACTGGCTATCACCCAAGATGGGGTGAATTGGGTGTCTGATAAAACTCTTGATAGCTTTGAAAATCTTTTCGCAACTTATTGAAAGCAGTTAGTATGACAATGATACTTTATAAAGCGATAGATAGTCATTCAAATATATATACTGGAAATATAAGAGATAAGGGAAGAGAATATGCAAACAAAGATTTATACTGGTTCGGCCAATCCTTGACCTACGTCCAATCCCCAAGCTTCACTTGAGATTTTCAATCCACTATCTTCTTTCAACTTGATTACACACTCTGTACTCGAATTAATCCTCTTACTAGGATTGACTCCCCTTACAAGCTGTAATCAATACCCACTTAATTATATACTCTGTACTCGAAGTAATCCTCTCACTAGGATTCACTCCCCTTACAAGCTGTAATCAATACAATGGGTTTCCCACTCAAGATCACCCAATCTTGAGTAACTCTCAAATAGAATAATTACAATGAACATTCTCTCTCAGAAGTGAATGAATAAACACTGAAGAACATACAAATCATTTCACTATCTATAGAAGTTTATATGATCATTGAGATAATCAGAGAGTAAGTGATATGAATATCAGAGTATTGGCATTTTGAAGATGTAAGCTTGTGTCTCAGACCGCTTCTATCTTGAAAGCTTCTCCTTTTATAGTTGATGAAGAGTATTCGACCGTTTGAGCGATGCTTCCCATTTAGCATATTGGAAGAAATAAATATAGTCATTGAAGTGAACGTTACTCAGGTTCCTCGAATTCATCCATTGATTGTTATTCTCCGTTGACATTCTTCTTTCAATTTGTCCGTTGAGACTCAGTGAGAATATTCAATGGAAATGGCCGGAACACTTTATGGATGCTCAAAGGATTATTTTGCCAAAATGGTGTTTTACTCTGTTTCGCATTTAATGCTCTGACACATAATTGCTTTATTGCAATTTGGTGTTAATCCATATAATAATCTTCTGAAACTCATTAAACATAGTTAGGAATAATAATGAGTGAAGATATAAGGTAAATAAACCATACTTAGAGATTTAACAAGATTAGAGTCGATGGTTTACAATCAGAGAAGAATTGGCTCGAGTCACACTACTCTGGCCCGAGTCAATACCTTATACGAAGCTTTTGGAGTTTGAAAAAAACACAATAGGCTTGAGTCAAATGGAGCTGGCTCGAGTTTAACCTCAAACTTGAGTCACCCAACTTTGCCTCGAGTCAAAATTCCCTTCTCTTAACTCTCGGCCTTGCCATGACTTGAGTTTCGCATTCCCTGGCTCGAGTCAAATGCCTTTTCTCGAAAGTCCCTTACTCTCTAACTTGGCTAGGCTCGAGTTTGGATTTGCCTTGGCTCGAGTTGAGAAGTTCATTCCAAATTTGTCTTTTTAAGTCTTCTTTCCAATGCAAGAAGAATAAGCTCTAAACTCATTCTGTGTAGTTCGTTATCATGAGATGAATAGAGGTTGTTCTTAACCAGCATTCTTGCAACATCTAGAACTGACAGTCAACTTCAAAATATCATATCTCCTTCAATTGATCTTTGTTTTCTGTGATATTGATTTTTTTGAAAATTTATTTGAGTCTAGTTTCAAATGGCACTGGTTTCTGATCGATTGGATTTTTATATTGTGAGATACACCCAAAATACCTAAGCTTGGTCTGCTGTGTAGCGTGAATTTCAGTTCCAACTTCCACAATTTATAGCTCCTTGATCTGAACTCCTTTGGGCTTGAACTTTATATCAACATGACTCATTGGGAGTGTAGTTTCATAAAAAATTTGTTTCACCTCAATCCAATCTCTAGTTTGGGAGATATCATCGAATTACCAGACCTCGCCCAAGCTAAACGTGAAACAGAGTAGAACAAAGTTGCTGGAAAACACTGTTGGCTCGAGCCAATAGTGGCTGGCTCGAGTTTTGAGTCAAACTCAAGTTTAAAGTCCCTGGCTCAAGTTTGGGCTTCCTGGAACTCGAGTTTTGACTTCCTGGCTCGAGTTTTGACTTCCTGGAGCTTGATTTTGCTTGTTTTAACTCCGATTTGAGCTATTCCAACTTTCATTTGATCGTGGAGAACTCTAGAATCAATCTAATAACTTCAATAAAGATAATATCATTCCATTTAGCAAGTTCTTCTTTCTTTCTTCTCTTCTCCTGATCATTCTCTATAATTCAACTCTTTCTTTCTTTTCTTCTCTTGATCATTCTCCACAATTCATTTTGGACTAATCTACATTAAATATAATAGTTAGTCAATGTAGAAGATAAGTATATTATAAAATATTTTTGCTCTTAATAATGACATATATATAAGACATCATCAAAACTAATCATATCCAACATTATGCCAACAAGCACGGTTATAAGAGCACAACCTTTTTTATTAACCGGGCTTGGGCCGAGCTTGAGTCGATGGCGTGTATGACTTCTTTTGTTGCTGGCCATAGGCTCGTATTTATACTTTTTGTCTAAACTATATCTAGCATGATTTCTGACTTCTGTTGTTTGTTTTGTAGCTCAAGCTATGGGGGAGTTTCCACGTTACCTTTCTTACATGAACCTCGAGGTCGGTGCTCCGAATAAGAAAGAGACTAGGAAACATACCGCCCCCGAGTTTGGGAAGGGAAGGGCCGAGGTGGAGTCTCAAGAAGCAGTGGCCAAGAAGACAAAAGCCTCGGCCCAAAAAGGAATTTCTTCCTCTTCTCCTGTCTACCAAATTTCCCGTCCAGCCGACCTGGGCTCGAAAGGGAAGGAGGTTTCCCCTTCGGATCCGCTAGCACCTCCTTCTCCCACCATGATTCCTACTGCTCCGCCTCCATCTCCCAAGATCCCCCATGGGCTTGCATCGGAAAAGGGGGTGATGGAGGAACTTGGAGTCGCGTTTCTCCCTCCACGTCGCTTTATGGATTCCCTCCCCTTATCTACGTCGACCAACTGTTGGTTTATGACGTGCAAGACCATGCATTGAAGTCCGTGGGGTTGGCACACTGGCAGTGCTTCATTTGAAAAAAAAATATGTCGGGGTCGCGGCTAAAATAACACGTATGAAATTAGAGAAAGACAAAGCTGTGGAGGTGAAGAAGAGAGTTGAGGAAGAGCTCAGTGTATCTAAGGCCGCCACTGGGAAAGCGACCAAGGAGTTTCTGACGACCAAGTATGCTCTGGAGAAGACTACCTCGAACCTTTCTAGCATGCAGGTGGCTCATTCCAAGAGCATAGACGCCGTGAAGGCCCGCAGATCCAACGCAGCAAGCTGGTCGCTAAGCTAGATACAACGAAGGCCGCCCTTGCGGCTGAGCAGAAAGCCCACGTTGAGTGCGTGGAAACACTGAAGGAGGCTACCGCGGACTGCTTTAAAATGGAGCTTGTGCAAATCCGTCATCTGAACCCCGAGCGGAATATAAATGTTGCCGGGTATGATCACTGAGCTTATATTAAGGATGGCGTACTGGTCCCGCCACCTTCATCGCCTGGGAATGACTCCATATCCTTTGTGGATGAAGACCAAGGGGGTGAGGAGGTTTCTACTGCAGTCCATGGGGGCCAGTTGGTGAGGGAACTTCTTCCGCGGTCCCACTCGAAGGGGAGGTAGTTCCTCCTAAAGATACTGCACCTCCTAGCTGAGTACTGAAGGTGTTGCTAGCTGTTTTTGTGCCGTGTATTGTACCAATTTTCTTTTGCTTGTGATTGTTGCTTTTGGACAAATTACTCATCAATATCATTTTCATTTATTCTCTTACTAAGTCGAGCTTACTTTTGTGTTTTTATTCATCGTAGTGACGAATTTACTTTTGTGAATCCCAATCTGTGTTGGTAATTCTATGACCGGGCTAGGGTCTTGGTTACGCAGAATCTGCTAGTGTTGTTCTTCCGATATCAAAAATCAGGTGATGTGAGTAGAGGTTGTGAAATAAACCGTACTACTATGTTCTGGATCTGTTGTCCGGGATTTAATCCAGGATAAGGGCAAACTGTCAAATGTTCAGCCGTGGTGTGGAAACAAAACACTTAAACTTTTTGACCTGATTAGGGTCTGGATGACAATTTTCCTTCTTATCTAGGAGTAAGTTTCGATGCATCGAAATTGTGAGGGCTAGTAATAGCGACATTGCATGATTCAGAACCTGGGCTTATTAGCCCTGGTGTATTTATATTGCGCTTTATATATGGTCGGGTTCAAGGACCTTGGCCTGTGTCCGTCCCTTTCGTTTGTGACCGATACTGCTTTAGATAGCATAGAGTTTGAATCTCCACTGATGAATTCGTTATTAATTGTAGAAATAACTTGCTCCGAAGAGCTAACAATTTTAAATAAAGAAATTGCGTAATTAGCGCCAGAAAATTGAAATCGAAATACTAAACTTAAAATGAACTAACTCAGACACAACATGTCCACCACACTGCGTGTTCGAGAGCTTGGTCTAGCTATAGTAAACTCTCAGCTTATTAGCGTTCCATGTTCTTTTAATAGGCTTCCTTGCGAGGGTTTCTAGGGTGTAAACTCCTTTGTCGAGCTTTTCCCTAACCCGGTAAGGGCCTTCCCAATTTGCGGCTAGCTTGCCATTCCTTGCATTTTTGTTTTCGACGTTGGCTCTTCTGAGTACCAGGTCACCCCTATCGAAAGATTGGGGCCTGACCTTCCGATTGTACTTTGCCGTGATGAGCTGCTGGTGGCCATATCTTAGCAGAGTGTGGTAAGTCGGACCTCGTCAATGAGATCTAACTCCATCAGTAGTGCCTCGTTATTCATCTCTTCGCCTTGCTGGATAGTACTCAACCTCCTCCATGACGGCTGACCTATCTCGACCGGGATCATCGCCTCGCATCCATAGGTCAACCTGAAAGGGGTTTCCTAGGTTGAAGTCTGAACATTGGTCCTGTAACCCCACAGCATGCTGTAGAACTGTTCGACCCAACTGGATTCTGCGTCCTCCATCCGATTCCTTAGCCTATCCACGATTATTTTGTTGGCAGCTTCATCTTGGCTATTTGATTGGAGATTGTTAGCTCCCAATGTTTTGATGATAACAAGGATCTTAAAGAGTGTAAGATTTTGAATAAGAATTGACGTATGTGCATCTTCGTAAGAAGTTGATTCTTGAGTATACATCAATGATTCTCGAGAATGGATGGTCAATTCTCGAGAACCCTTTGGCAATACTCGAGAACTAGTGTTCTAATATGTTTGCTTTAAGTGTTCAGGTGGCAATTCTCGAGAATGGGTCTAGGATTCTCGAGAATGGTGTGACAAATTTATCAAAAGCTTTCTATGATATGATTCTCGAGAACTCGTAAGTAACTCTCGAGAATGATTCTCGAGAACTTGTAAATGATTCTCGAGAATGGCTCGACAGGATCATAATGAAATAATTTTTCTGATGTAATTCTTAAGAATGAGAAATCAATTCTCGAGAATGGTTCTCGAGAATGAGAAATCAATTCTCGAGAATTAAAGATAAATACTCTGGTTATATTTCTCTTCTGTATTAACTGAAAATGTGATTCTCGAGTATGAGTGAAGAGATTCTTGAGAATGCTTAACTACTGATGTTTGCGGAAATCTTTGAACATATCATTCTCAAGAATCTAAAACGTAATTCTCTAGTATCATTAAGACATGGTTTCTGGAAATATTTTTCTTCGATAATTCTCGAGAATCAGATGAACAATTCTCGAGAATACATATTGGCATTTGAAATCTCTGTTCTCGTAATCTGCAATTCATTGATTAAGCATCGGGTATTTCATAATATTAATCCTTACTATTCCTAACATCGTTTAATCAGTTTGCTAGTGATTTTTAGATATGCTTAATATTGTTTAAACATCAAAATTATCATAAAGCAAATCTGTGTCAGACGCATTTAATGCAACTCAGAAAAGCAGAGCAACAATCGGAATTAGTCCTCGTAGCGGACGAAATCATTCCTTCGAGGCTTACCTATTCCAGCTATCACTCTAAATCACTCTCTGCATAACTAAGTCGACGACGAATGCAATTAATGAAGCAACGATCGACTATTCACAAACGGAGTGCACCTGTGCCTAACGGAAGATACAAAGAGTCTCAATGGCTAGTTTGTGAAGTTTCACAACGGCATTAATGGCGAACGCTATAAAAGCTCTACACATTCAATTCCACCAACACTTGAAACTCAGCGCATTCAATTCTGTATTTATTGCGATCAACCGTTTCATTAACCTCAGTTAATTGTTAGTTCTCAATATGTTTTGATGATTAACAACAAGTGTAAAACATGTTTTGAAGTTTGCAAAGTTGTTTAAAAACATTCGATAGTTGCAAACCTCAGTATAGGTTTGCAAACTCGAGTATTGAAGTCAATGCGGTTTGCTTGGCCAAACTCGAGTAAAGGCCATCGAGAAAGCAACCAAGTTTTTCAAACTTAGTCAATACCGCGGTTGCATAGCCAAACTCAGTATTGAAGTCAATATTTGCAGTTGCTTGCCAAACTCGAGTAAAGGCCATCGAGAAAGCAACCAAGTTTTTCAAACTTAGTCAATACCGCGGTTTGCATAGCCAAACTCGAGTATTGAACTTGAGCTAAAGTTTTCCAAGTTAAGTCAATACGCGGTTGCATAGCCAAACTCGAGTATTGAACTTCAAGCTAAAGGATTTTTCAAGTTAAATCAATACTGCGGTTTGCATAGCCAAACTCGAGTATTGAACTTCCGAGAGAGCTAAAGGATTTTTTAACCTTAAGTCAATACCGCAGTTTGCATAGCCAAACTCGAGTATTGAACTTCCGAGAGAGCTAAAGGATTTTTCAAACTTAGTCAATCTGCGGTTTGCATTGCCAAACTCGAGTATTGGACTTCCGAAGAGCAAAAGGATTTTTCAAGTTAAGTCAATCTTTGCGGTTTGCGTAGCCAAACTCGAGTATTGGACTTCCGAAGAGCAAAAGGATTTTTCAAGTTAAGTCAATCTTTTGCGGTTTGCGTAGCCAAACTCGAGTATTGGACTTACGAAAGCAAATGGATTTTTCAAGTTAAACCAATCTTTTGCGGTTTGCATAGGCAAACTCGAGTATAGGTTTTGTCTTTCAAAAACAAGTCACGATGGTTTGCCTCGAAAGGTGCAAACTCGAGTATCAATTGGATCTTGCGTAGTTTGGACACTTGTGAACAGTGCCATACTCGAGTTTGCATGAACATCTGCGAGTTTACAACGGTAGAAACCAATTTTTGAATTATACGAATTTGCAAATCACTCTTGTTTGATCCTATTGCTTTCATAAATCATTCACTCATGTTCCCGATATGTTTAACAAGTTTATTGAGTGAATTTCGGTTAGATCGAGATGAAGATTAATGAAGATCAAAGCAAAAAGCAAAAAGGTGCTCGGTGCATTTAATGCACCTCGCAAATCTACCTCTTTTGGATAATCCATCGAGCACGCATTCGAACGTTAAAGAATGCTTACTACAACAAGCAAAGTAATCTCCAACGGGCAAATTCTCGAGTTCTCATCGAGATCAAATTAACACCTGGATTAGTTGGAGTTTAGAGAGAGAAGATGACCGGACTTAATGCTAATCACCTACAACGGTTGGATTCATCATTCAACGGTCATTTAATGTTCTTTACCTATAAATAGAGTGCATTAACTTCTTCTCAAGCTGATACAACTACGAGAGCGAAAATTCATTGATTGTCATTTATTGTGTTCGGCTTTCATCATGTATTGTATCAATCGATACTTGCACTTCGAGTGTTCATCTTATCTGCTTTCTGTGAGAGAGTTCTATCTATAAATCATTTATTGATTGAGATAACCACAAGTCGGGGACTTGGTGGTTGGGTGTAGTGATTGCAACTTGTAAGGGGAGTGAGTTCTAGAGAGAGAACTACTCTTGAGTACGAGTTTGTAATCGGTTTGTGAGTATAGTGGATTGAAAATCCCAAGTGTGACTTGGGATTTGGATGTAGGTCAAGGATAAGACCGAACCAGGATAATTTCTCTTGTGCAAGCTTTCCTTCCCTTCCTCTCTGTTATAATCTGTTTTTACTTAGTCAAAACAGAGCACTTTCAGAAAAGTTTTTAAAATACCCAATTCACCCCCCTCTTGGGTATATTGCTCCATTTACATTTGGTATCAGAGCAAGGTCTTCTCAAAAGAGCTTAACATCTCGAGAAGGATCAATATGGAAGGTATCTTACGATGGAGCTTATCAACGAGGCCACCCGGTTTCAATGGAGAACATTACTCTTACGGAAAGCCAAGTTCAAAGTCTTCGTCATGGCAGCAGAGTATGGTCTGCGGAGAGTATTTGAAAGAGGAAACTATGAACCATCAACCGTTGAAGATGGAGTTAGAGTTCCTAAGCTAGAAGAAGAATATGATGACAATGATAGAAGAAACGTCACCCTCAGCGGCAAGGCGGTTACGCTTCTCCAAAGTGCACTAAGTCAACAAGAATACTTTCGTATTTGCACCTTATCATCTGCTAAGGCCATGTGGGATGCTCTGGAGATAGCTCATGAAGGAAGCAGTGGAGTAAAGCAAAATAGAGTCAATACTCTTATGACTGAATATGATCTTCTACGAATGAAGCATGGCGAATCCATTGGTGAGTTCAGTGAGGTTCACCCATCTCATCAATCAACTTGCTGCCTTGGGAAAAGAATATGACCAACCGGTCCAAGTAAGGAAGATCTTGAATATTCTTAACAAGGAATGGGAAGCAAAGGTCACGGCTATTGAAGAGGCTCGAGGAGAGTCAATGACGTCGATAAAGCTGCTCTATTCGGCGATCTCTCTACGAGTATGAGGCTAAACTCAAATTCAAGAAGGGACTTGATGAAGTTCATGGCAAGAACAAAGGAATTGCCCTCAAGGCTGCAAGAGAAGTTAAAGATTCGAGATGAGGAAAATGAGAATGAAGACGAAGATGAAGAAATTGGCATCTTTGGTCGAAGATTCAAGAAGTTCTACAAGAAGGACCAAGGCTTTAAGAAGTTTCACAAGGGTAGCTCCAGTTATGAGGCAAAGAAGCCAATCATCTGCTACGAATGTCAAAAGCCTGGCCACATCAAGTCGAATGCCCTCGGTGAACAACAAAGACAAAGAAAAGAAGAAGTTCAGCAAATACAAGAAGAAAGCTTATGTCTCCGGCATTGGGGTGATAGTTCATCGATGAAGATGATGAGGATGAGGAAGAGAAAGCCAATATATGCCTAGTTCTTTGAAGAAGAAGAGCAACGTGCTAAACTTGAAGAGGTATATGATTGCAAACCTCCTTATGATGATCTATTTGATGAGTATACTGTGCAATTTGAATTTGAAAAACTTGCTGAAAAATATTTCAAATTGAAAAACAGAAATATCACTCTTGAATTGCAAATTGAAAAACTCTCTTCTTTAGAAAATCTACTTGTGAAGAGTGTCTGATTTGAAGAAAAAGAATTTGCATCTTACAAAGGCACTCGAAAAATTCACTAAAGGAAGTGAAATGCTTGATGTGATTTTGAAACAACAACGATTTATAAATGATAGATCGGGCATTGGCTACGAGGACCGGATTTTGATAAAAAGAAAGGCAAGAAGAAGAGTGGTCAAAAAGCGTACATGAACTATTTCACAAAATCAGTTCATTCTTCAAATCCCTTTGCACATTGTAATTATTGCAATAAGAAGGGTCATTCTACTTCATCTTGCTTTCATAGAAATGAAAGAAAAATTAAGCTGTGGGAAATTATCAATGGGTAGAAAGGAACTTATGTTCCTAAGGTCAAAACTAACTCAAAGGACCCAAGAAAAGATGGGTACCTAAGGCTTGATCCTTTGTGAATTGCAGGTTTGTCTTAGAGCATCAAGACCCAACAAGTGGTACATTGATAGTGGGTGCTCAAGACACATATTTGGAGATGAATCCAAATTTCTTTCAATCAAACCAAAGGATGGTGGTAGAGTCACATTTGGAGGAGACCAATCGGGAAAAATTCTTTGGGATTGGTGAGATAGGAAACAATGAAGGTCCTCTCATCAAAGATGTCTACCTAGTAGAAGGATTGTGTCACAACCTCTAAGTGTGAGCCAAAGCACCGACAAGGGTAACCTAGTTATCTTTGATTCAAATGAATGCTTGATTGTTAGAAAGGATTTAGTCTCCATTGATGATTTGAAAACTAAAGCCTTATTTAGAGCACCTAGAGATGGAAATTGTTATACTCTTAACCTCTCTAGCAATGCTTGGTTCTGAAAATTGTTTTGTTAGTAACTTGAATGAGAGTTGGCTATGGCATAAGCGATTAGCTCATGTTAATATGTTTCAACTTGACAAGTTTTGAAAAAGGATTTGGTCATTGGTATTCCTAAATTGAATTTCAAAAATGATATAGTCTGTGATGCTTGTCAAAAAGGAAAACAAACCAAATCTTCTTTTAAAGCAAAAAATGAGATCTCAACTAGTAGACCTCTTCAATTACTTCATATGGATCTAGTTGGACCGGCTAGAGTAAAAAGTCTTGGTGGAAACCTTTACACTTTGGTCATAGTTGATGATTACTCTAGATTTACTTGGACAATATTTTTATCATCTAAAGATGAAACGTTTGATCAGTTTGTTACCTTTGCCAAAAAGGTCGAGCGAGAAAGGTTTCGCAATTTCGAGTATAAGGTGATCATGGTGGCGAATTTGAAAACAACGCCTTGGCGGAGTTACGTGACAATGTGGGGATTGACCACAATTTCTCGGCTCAAGGACTCCTCAACAAAGCGGTGTTGTTGAAAGGAAGAATAGAGTCCTTTGAGATGGCAAGGGCAATGTTAAATGAGAACAACACTTCTCAAGTGTTTTGGGTGACGCGATGAGTACGGCTTGCTACATCTCCAACCGAGCCTATTTGAGGAAGAAGTTGAACAAGACCCCATATGAACTCTACAAGGGAAGGAAACCAAATCTCGGCCACCTACACGTCTTTGGATGCAAGTGCTATGTGCACAATAATGGTAAAGAGAATCTTGGTAAATTCGATCCCAAAGCTAATATAGGTATCTTCATTGGTTATTCAAATAGGAGTAGAGCTTATAGAGTCTTCAATACTCGCACTCGTATTGTTGAAGAGTCAATACATGTTGTTTTTTGTGAATCCAAATCGATAAAGCCTTGGATAATGAAGAAGAAAATGTTTTCAAAAATCAATTCTTTTCGAAAACTACTCCTGCTTCTATTGAAAATCTGAAAATGTTTTTGGTGATCCCAAAACAATATTGAAAATCTGATCAGACTCAACCTAGAGCTTGGAAATTTATTAGAAATCATCCTTTAGACCAAGTTATAGGTGATATTAATCGGGTGTAAGAACCGAGAAATAGTACTTTGAATGAAGTAACCTTCTACTGCATTTATATCTCATATAGAACCCTCTAAGATTGATGAAGCCCTTTCCGGATAATGATTGGGTGATAGCAATGCAAGAGGAGTTACATCAATTTGATAGAAATCAAGTTTGGGATTTGGTACCTAGGCCCAAAGACCATCCGGTCATTGGCACCAAATGGGTATTCAAGAACAAGCGTGATGAATCTGCAATCATTGTCGCAACAAGGCAAGATTGGTTGCCAAAGGCTATAATCAAGAAGAAGGAATTGATTATGAAGAAACTTATGCTCGGTGGCAAGATTGGAAGCCATAAGAGTACTTCTAGCCTTTGCATGTGTAAAAGGTTTTAAACTATATCAAATGGATGTGAAAAGTGCTTTTTGAATGGTTTTATACAAGAGGAAGTTTATGTAGAACAACCTCCGGTTTTGAAAATGAACATTGTCGAGATCATGTGTATCGTCTCAAGAAGGCTCTATATGGCACTGAAACAAGCTCCTAGAGCTTGGTATGAGCGATTAAGCAAATTCCTTCTTGATCAAGGCTTTGTTAGAGGAAGCGAGATACAACTCTCTTCATAAAGAGTAATAAGCTTAATGAAATTTTAATGGTTCAAATATATGTGGATGATATTATATTTGGTGCTTCTAATGATGCTTTGTGTGAAGAATTTTCAAAGACTATGCGGGGAGAGTTTGAGATGTCCATGATGGGAGAGCTCAACTACTTTCTTGGACTGCAAATCAAGCAAAGAAAAGATGGGATATTTATTTCCCAAACCAAATATCGAATGATTTCTTTGAAGAAATTTGGGATGGACCAATGCAATGGAGTGACACTCCTATGAGCTCAAGCTTGCTTCATTGGATGCTGATGAGAAGGGCAAAGATTTCAACATCACAAAGTATAGAGGAATGATTGGATCACTACTCTATCTCACGTGAGTCGCCGGACATCCAATTCGGTGTTGGGATGTGTGCAAGGTTCCAATCCGCTCCAAAAGAGTCCCATCTTGAACATGTGAAGAGAATATTCAGATATCTCTCGGACACGAAGACTCTTGGACTATGGTTTCCCAAAGGTCAAGCGGAACACTTGGTGGCATACTCAGATTCGGATCATGCCGGCTACAAGACGAGATAGAAAGAGCACAAGTGGCCAATGCGAATTCTTTGGCAACTCACTTGTCTCTTGGTTCAGCAAGAAGCAAACATCTGTGGCCGTGTCCTCTACCGAAGCTGAATATGTGGCTGCTTCAAGTTGTTGTGCTCAAGTGCTATGGTTGAAGCAACAACTTGCTGACTTGGGAGTTCACTTGAAGGAAATTCCAATTTTGTGTGACAACACAAGCACAATAAGCTTGGCCAAGAATCGGTGCAACATACAAGAACCAAGCATATTGATGTGAGGCATCACTTCATTCGGGATCATGTCCAGAAAAGAGATGTCAAAGTGATGTTCATCCCAACTCATCTTCAACTTGCTGACATCTTCACAAAGCCTCTAGCCAAAGAACCTTTCAACTTCATAAGGAGAGAATTGGGAATGGTAAATCCCGATGAATTGTAAGCATTTCTCATCCAATTTAATGTTAGTTATGCTTTTGATGATTAATCTTTACTAACTTGGGCATCGGAGTGTTTAGTCATGCTTTTGCGGGGTATTTTGATGTTTCAAGAAATTGTAAACTCGAGTATGGGGAACAATATCGCAGTTTAGGACCAGACGAGAGGCCAAACACTGAAATCTTGCAATAGGCAAACTGCAGTTTGTAAGTGAAAGTATGCTAAACTCGAGTAAGGAAAAGCTAAACTCGAGTATGGTCATCGTGGGTTCAAAAATTCACGCTACATTTTTGAAGTCCAGGTTAGTATACTTCCACCTTTACTGCGGTTGTAAGTGAAAGTTTGCTAAACTCGAGTAAGGGAGAGCTAAACGAGTATGGTCATCGTGGACTCAAAACTTCCACCTTTACTCGAGTTTGTAAATGAAAGTTTACTAAACTCGAGTAAGCAATAGCTAAACTTCAGTATAAGGGTCTATCTATATATATCTTTGAATAGTCGTGTTCTTCCAAACTCGCGTCCTTACTCCAGTAAACCCTAGAGTTACGACTTTTTCTCTTCTTTTCTCCTTGAAATCGTCACAAACCTTCCTTCAATTCCCATAAATCCTCATCAAACCACCCTCAATCTCTTCCCAATCTCTCTCTCGACGGAACCCTAATCTCAGAATGTCAAAGGATCAATCTCGATCCGATCAACCTGTCTCTTCTCAAATTCCCCGAGCACCAAGGATGAAGTCGATTCCCAAGAAGTTACAATAGGGATTGATACAAGAATCCCTGGGTCGGTATTACGATTGCAGACAAGCCTCCTTCGAACCCCAAGAAGAGGGATTCATCGTCAAAGGACCCGGTATCTTCATCGGCCACCAAGAAGCAGAAGACGGCTGAGCAAAGCAAGGCAAAGGGAAAGAGGACCGTTGTTCACAGAAAGACAAGGACCAAGAGATCCACCCCTGCTTCTGGCTCTCCCTCTACTGTCGAGGTTACCGGCTCCATGTCAAATTCTGAGACTGAAGAGGATGAGCACGAAGGAGTCTCCCCATTCATCGACAATGCAGTGGAGGAGATTAAACTTCACAAGACTGCGCCTACGGGATTCAAAGTCACCCCGATTCCACTTCCTCCGGTCTCAATGCCAAGTTCAAGGACCAGTATTCAACTCGTGGCTTCTGCGCGGTTGTTTCGGTTGACTTGGAACAAATCTATCGAGTGCAATGTGGATCTCTCACCATGGTTCGGGCCCCTATCAATCATTCGTCTCCATCGATGCCGCTTACTACCGGAGTTGGTCAAGATGTTCTATTTCAATATGGCGACCAATCACCTCTTGGACATAGAAGGCAGTGCGATTGAGGAGAGAATCACCACATGTGTTAGGGGGGTCCAATTCACTTTGTCTGCCGCCATCATCAACAAGATCCTCAAGGTTACTCATCCTCCACCGGCGTCCACACCACAATACACCAATCTTTGAGGTGTATAGGACTCTAATGCTTACTCGGGACGTGCGGATGATCGGTTGCTCATCTGTCTATCAATCCCCTTGAGACATGCCATCCTGCACCGAGTAATTTGGTATATCTACACTCGGAATTTTGTGCGAAAGGAGGGAGCTATACTCACTTTACACGAAGGATTACAGATTCTTCACGGCATTCATCAAGAAGCATCCCTCAACATTGGGCGGTGGCTCTTCAAAGAAATCAGCGCATTCAAGTTTTCATCCCGAAAGGGATCATATATGCCCTTTGCCTCACTGGCGTCTCTCATTATGTTTTATCACAAAATATGGTATGTGGGACCACATGAGCAGATGAAGTTCATCCCATCCTTCGGCAAGACTCAATTGAACTTTATGAAGATTTCATTCGGCCGGAAGGATCGAGCCGATCGAGGGCTCCTCCGAGGTCACAAGCCCGTGCATCACAGTCATATGCGCACGAGGCTCAGTCGCATCCTCCTCCATCATTGGAACTCGAAGAACGGTTGAGAGAGATGATCGATGCTGCCCTCTCATCTCATAGACTGATTATGAAGGCTGAGTTGGACATGCTGCGCGCAGAGTTCAAGATGGGTCTCATGGATGTGAAGGTTGACTTGGGGAAGCTGAAGGATGCCACTGACCAGAAGCAGAGCGAGATTTTTGATCAGGGCATTGATCTAGACTCCGGCTATCCATGACATATGAGCTTGCATCGAAGCCGGAATAAGATTGATCGTCGATTGACCATTTTGGTGTTGGTGCTTCTTCATCATCCACGTTTGGGTTCACGGCTGGTCCATCCTCATCTTCTCTGCACGAGACCCGGCCACCGAAACCCGGCCACCGAAGACTCACATTTCCCCACCTTCCTCACCTCCCTTCTCCTTTCCCGAGTCCACCTCACACCACTTCACCCCCAGCCTCCACTTCCACTCCTACCCCTGTGATTCCATCGTCTCCTATCACTCCTTCCACGAGAGATTCTACGTGCCACACCTCCATCTCCATCTACCCCGTCGAGAAATTCCCCACACCTTCTCCTTATGAAGCTCACCATGACCCTACCTTTGATCCATCCTTTGCCATGGTCCTCTATTCCCCTCCTTTTGTTGTCCTTGATCCGAGTATGTTGATGATGACAAAGGGGAGAAAGAAGAAAGATGTAGATGTATAGGGTCTATTGGTTCTAGGTAGTTTGTTGTTCTAGATAGTTTGATTTTGTTTTTGTACCTCCATTTTGTAGCTATTTTTTTTGCTATGTTTGAACTTGTTTTGATTATCGAGTGATATCGGTAGTTATCGAGTGTATCTATCCTTTCGATATTGTTCTTGATTATATAAAGAATGCTTAAATGAATATAGTTCAGCTTGTTTACATTTTTGAATTCCACTTTTTGCCATTCTACGAACTTCAAGTGTTGAAATGCAAAATTGGATGGTTTTACGATAACTCAACCTTGAACTTTGAAAACTTCATTTCAAAACAAATTACATCTTTCAAATTCTTTGCAAAATAGTTTACAAGTGTTGTCATCATCAAAAAGGGGAGAATGTTAGTTCTCAATATGTTTTGATGATTAACAACAAATGTAAAACATGTTTTGAAGTTTGCAAAGTTGTTTAAAAACATTCGATAGTTGCAAACCACGGTATAGGTTTGCAAACTCGAGTATTGAACAGTCAATCTGGTTTTTGCCAAACTCGAGTAAAGGCCATCGAGAAAGCAACCAAGTTTTTCAACCTTAGTCAATACCGCGGTTGCATAGCCAAACTCGAGTATTGATTGTCAATCTTGCGGTGCGGTTGCATAGTCAAACTCAAGTTTTTCAAAAGTCAATACCGCGGTTTGCATAGCCAAACTAAAGTATTGAACTTCCAAGCTAAATTTTTCAAGTTAAGTCAATACCGCGGTTTGCATAGCCAAACTCGAGTATTGAATAGTCAATCTTGCGGTTGCATAGTCAAACTCGAGTATTGAACTTCCGAAGAGCTAAAGGATTTTTCAACCTTAATCAATACCGCAATTTGCATAGCCAAACTCGAGTATTGAACTTCCGAGAAAGCTAAAGATTTTTTCAAGTTAAATCAATATTTGCATAGCCAAACTCAGTATTGAATAGTTTGCGGTTTGCATAGCCAAACTCGAGTATTGAACTTCAGAAGAGCAAAAGGATTTTTCAAGCTAAGTCAATCTTGCGGTTTGCGTAGCCAAACTCGAGTATTGGACTTCCGAAGAAGCAAATGGATTTTTCAAGTTAAGTCAATCTGCGGTTTGCGTAGCCAAACTCGAGTATTGGACTCCCGAGAAGCAAAAGGATTTTTCAAGTTAAGTCAATCTTTGCGGTTTGCGTAGCCAAACTCGAGTATTGGACTTACGAGAGCAAATGGATTTTTCAAGTTAAACCAATCTGCGGTTTGCATAGGCAAACTCGAGTATAGGTTTTGTCTTTCAAAAACAAGTCACGATGGTTTGCCTCGAAAGGTGCAAACTCGAGTATCAATTGGATCTTGCGGTTTGGACACTTGTGAACGAGTGCCATACTCGAGTTTGCATGAACATCTTGCGGTTTACAACGGTAGAAACCAATTTTTGAATTATACGAATTTGCAAATCACTCTTGTTTGATCCTATTGCTTTCATAAATCATTCACTCATGTTCCTAGATATGTTTAACAAGTTTGTTGAGTGAATTTCGGTTAAGATCGAGATGAAGATTAATGAAGATCAAAGCCAAAAAGCAAAAAGGTGCTCGGTGCATTTAATGCACCTCTGCAAATCTACCTCTTTCTGGCTAATTCATCTGAGCACGCCTTCTGAACGTTAAAGAATGCTTACTACAACAAGCAAAGTAATCTCCAACGGGCAAATTCTCAGAGAAACTCATTAGATCAAATTAACACCTGGATTAGTTGGAGTTTAGAGAGAGAAGATGACCAGACTTAATGCTAATCACCTACAACGGTTGGATTCATCATTCAACGGTCATTTAATGTTCTCTACCTATAAATAGAGTGCATTAACTTCTTCTCAGCTGATACACCTGCGAGAGCGAAAATTCATTGATTGTCATTTATTGTGTTCGGCTTTCATCTGTATTGTATCAATCTATACTTGTACTTCAGTGTTCATCTTATCTGCTCTGTGAGAGAGTTCTATCTGTAAATCATTTATTGATTGAGATAACCACAAGTCAGGGGACTTGGTGGTTGGGTGTATTGATTGCAACTTGTAAGGGGGAGTGAGTTCTAGAGAGAGAACTACTCTTGAGTACGAGTTTGTAATCGGTTTGTGAGTATAGTGGATTGAAAATCCCAAGTGTGACTTGGGAATTTGGATGTAGGTCAAGGATAAGACCGAACCAGGATAATTTCTCTTGTGCAAGCTTTCCTTCCCTTCCTCCTCTGTTATAATCTGTTTTTACTTAGTCAAAACAGAGCACTTTCGAGAAAAGTTTTTAAAATACCCAATTCATTGCTCCATTTACATTAATATCTTGGGTATATTAGCTCCATTTACTAGGTCCATCCCCCATTTGTAAAAGGGCCAAGGAGCCGAGATGCTTTTCAATTCCGCAGGTGGAAGCCGAATGATCTTAGCATGTTTCTAGCAACTGCCACATCTCTGCACAAGATCCTTAGAATCCGTGACCATGGTAGGCCAATAATAGCCAACTCACAGAGCTTTCCTGGCTAAGGCTTTTGCTCCCATATGTTGGCCGTTGATTCCCTCATGTATCTCCGCCAAAACATACATGGCTTCAGCTGAGTTCAAGCACCTTATCATAAGAGAGTGTAATCCCTTTCGATATAGCTGATCGTCCACCATCGTGTACATGGTGGCCTCTCGGATCAACTTCTTTGATTCGGTAGAATCAACGGGGATGATTCCTTTTTCGAGATAGTCTTCAAGTGGTTTCCTCCAATCTGTAGCTACCGATATGTTCATAACGCAGCTTGGTTCCGCTAGGTTTTGTTGAACCACGGTTCTGTGGTTCCCCGGACCCTTCGTACTAGCAAGTTTTGACAAGATATCAACTCTAGTGTTCTCCCCTCGTGGGATGTGGGTGACCATCACCTCTTCAAAGCTGGAGATCATATCCTTCACTCTGTTTAGGTATTTGGCCAATAAGGGACCCTTTGCTTGGTAAGTCCCCTCAATCTGCGCTGCTACAAGCTGAGAGTTGGTTAAGACCTTAACTCTCTGGGCTCCATGCTCTTTTGCCTGTTGCAACCCAGCCAACAATGCTTCATACTCTGCCTGGTTATTTGAGGTTGGGAAGTTGAGATGAAGTGAGTATTCAATCGCTACCCCCTCTGGGTTTTCGATTATGATTCCGGCTATACTTCCCTTTGCGTTTGATGAGCCATCGATGTATACTTTCCACATTTCGTCTCCGTCGGCTTCCTCTATATAGGCCGGGGTTAGCTCCCTTACAAAATCCACCAGTGCTTGTGACTTAATAGCATGCCGGGCTTCATATGTGATGTCAAACTCGGATAACTCTATCACCCAATTGATCATCCTACCAGCCAGGTCCAGCTTATGGAGCAGCTGTCGGATTGGCTGACTGGTTCGAATGACGATCTGGTGTCCTTGGAAGTATGGACGTAATCTTCTTGCTGCCATGAGTAAGGCAAAAGCCACTTTCTCTAGTTTTTGATACCTCACCTCCGAGCTCTGCAATGCTTTGCTTACAAAGTAGATCGGTAATTGGCCGTTCTCTATCTCCTTAACCAAGACCGCACTTACGGCTTCTTCACCCACCGATAAGTAGGGGAACAACATCTCGCTAGGGTAGGGTTTGGACAAGACTGGCGGAGTTGCCAGACATTGCTTGATTTTTTTGAATGCCGACCGCATTCTGGGTTCCAACCCCCTTGTGCTTTTTTTCAGTAGTTTAAAGAAAGGAAGAGCATTCTCAGCCGATCTTGGTAAAAATCTAGTCAACACCGCCAATCTTCCTGTCAACTGCTGGACTTCTTTCTTATTACATGGGGCTTTCATGTTTAGAACCACTTTACATTTGTCCGAGTTCGCTTCGATTCCACGGTTTGTTAGCAAAAAACCCAGGAATTTCCTGACTGGGACTCCAAATGCGCACTTAGCCGGGTTCAAGCAGATCCGATATGCACTCAACTTGTCGAAGGTTTGTTTTAAGTCTCGGATATGGTCTTCTGGGTCCTTTGACTTGATGATCATGTCGTCTATATATACTTCCACATTCTGACCGAGCTGGTCTTCGAAGACTTTGTTCATCATTCGTTGGTATGTGGCCCCGGCGTTTGCAATCCGAAAGGCATCACATTGTAACAATAGTTAGCCTTCTCGGTAATAAAGGATGTCTTCTCTTGATCCTCAGGGTGCATGGCGATTTGGTTGTAACTGGAATATGCATCCATAAAAGATAATAGCTGGAAGCCGGCTGAATTGTCGACTAGCTGGTCGATGTTGGGCATTGGGTATGAATCCTTCGGGCAGGCTTTGTTCAAGTTAGTGTAGTCAGTACATATCCTTCATTTTCCGTCTGGTTTCATCACCATAACCACATTGGATAACCACGTTGTGTATTGTATTTCACGGATAAATTCGGCATCCAATAACTCTTTTATGTGCTTTTTAAGGGCTAGCTACCTGTCTGGTCCTTGTTTCCTCTTCTTCTGCACCATCGGTACTGATCCCGGGCGGATAGCCAACTTGTGACACAAAAATCTTGGTTCTTCTTCAAGAAGTCCTTCAATCAGCCTTTCAATTCTAGGTCCATTGTTCCACCTATTTTAGTGACTTGGGAAGGCTCATTTCCCAGTATAAAATCCTCCAACTCACCTTCTAGCTCCGGACCTGGGACCTCAGGCTCTTCTCGTAAATCTAGCTCTACCATACTTATAGGCCGCCCTGACAACCTCCCTTTGCTCGTGTTCTTACTTCTTTCGCCTTTTCAAATCGAGGTGGGGATGATGGTCAGCCTTCTCCCTCCCAAACTGTCTCATAATAGTAATGCCGAGATTTCTTCTGGTCTCCGATGATCGTAACAACCTTATTCTTGTTGTTTACCATCTTCAACTTCTGATTCTTTGTGGAAACTAACATGTCCCAACTATGAATAGTCAGTTTTCCTAGTATGACATTATACGGGGAAGGGAAGTCGGCCACTATGAACCTTACCCGTTCAAATTTGAAAGTTTCTTTCGTTCCAACGTCAATCTGAGGTCAATATACCCCTTGGGAGGAGAGTGTTCTCCGTTGAACAAGGGTTGTTTGGCACGGTTTCAAATCTTCTCGATCCAACTTCATCTTCTTGAAGGCATTCCAGCTAATGATGTTTGTCGAGCTCCCTGCATCCATGAAAATCCTTTTTACCCGACAATTTACTAGAGTTCTCGTGACTACCAAACCATCCTGATGGCCAAGAACTACGTCCTTCGGATCTTCCTTTGTAAAAAGTAATAGGGGGCGCCGACTTAGTGAGATCTTCTTTAAACTTTGGGAGGTCCCTTACAGAGAGGACTTCTCTTAAGTATTTCCTGCGTTGGCTTGCCGTGTCTCCGCTTCCACCCATGGCTCCATTGATCACATTGCAATTGAACTCGGCTTCTGGAAATTCATCATCATCACTAGCTGGTTTTTGCCGTTTATCTTCTTTCTTTTTGTCGAGGGCCGGGCTTCTACTACAAACTCCTTGTTTGCATTTGTTGTTTTTCCACCCTTGAGTTTTTATCACATATTGGTGCAATTTGCCATCTCTGACAAATTTCTCAATGGCGTCACGGAGTTCATAACATTGATCTGTAGTGTGCCCCGGTCCGTCATGAAATGCACAAAACTTAGACTGGTCTGTAGTGTTAGTTCTCAATGTGTTTTGATGATGATTGAAACCAATTGTAAACCAAAATGTGAAGTTTTCTCTTGAAAAACTTAAGCTCTTTGCTGTCAAGGGAAAACTCGAGTTTTGGGGTCAAAACTCGAGTTTTGGCTTGTCTGAGGAAAATCTCATCAAAAGCAAAACTGCCAGTTTTAGGCAAAACTACCAGTTTTGAGTTTTCATGAACATATGAAAACTCGAGTTTTGGGGGAAAAACTCGAGTTTTGGTTTGGCCGAGAGCCTTTGAAGTTTCCAAGTTTCAAAACCCCCAGTTTTCAAAGAGCACTGCCAGTTTTGAACTATTCAAAGAAATTCTCACATTTTGTGAAATAGTTCAAAACTCGAGTTTTGGGGTCAAAACTCGAGTTTTGATATGTTGCTCGTGCATTTGATTTTACAACATATGAACACCGCCAGTTTTGGCTCAAAACCTCCAGTTTTCAGTTTTCACTAAGTTTTCGTGATTTAAGTGAAAACTCGAGTTTTGGGAACAAAACTCGAGTTTTGGTCAGGCAGAGAGCATTCAAGTTTTCACAATTGCAAAACTGCCGGTTTTGAAGCAAAACCGCGGTTTTGATATGTTCACATGTTTTCGAGTTTTCATGCTTTGAGTGAAAACTCGAGTTTTGGGAGCAAAACTCGAGTTTTGGGCAACCCGAGAGCATCAAGTATTTTCTTAACTTGAAAACGCAGTTTTGAGAGAAAACCGCCGATTTTGATGTTTTGGACTAAAACTACATTTTCACATCAATAGTCCAAAACTCGAGTTTTGGGGTCAAAACTCGAGTTTTGAAGTTTTACATCAAAACTCTTTGTTGAAGCTCAAAAACGCGATATTCTCTCTCGGAAGAAGAAAACTTGAGTTTTCAAGATTAAAACCTGCGTAGTTTTTGGTGGCACACGCTTCAAAACTCCGTTTTGAATGCAAAACTCGAGTTTTGGTGTTTCTATCGAAAAACGCGGTTGAACTTCAAATCGCCCATTTTGATTAATACTTCATGATTCAGTTGTAATGTGATCTTATATGTTTTATATACTTCTTATCATTATAACTAATCTGTCTTAACAAGTTTGGTTATGAGTTTTCAGAGGATTTGAATGTTGTGATATTTGAATTTATTTTAACTTATCCTCAAAGACAAAAAGCAATGGAAGACAGCTGGAAGTGTTGAGCAGATTTCTCTACTAAATGAAACAACAAAGCCTCAACCAACTAAACTAGAGCTTCAGCCTTATGGGACAAATTTCAGGAGCCAAAATTGAAGTATTTTATTCTGGAAATATTCCCAACTGAAGAATTCATTCAGCAAGACACCACAAATGACTAGTTTCATTTGTGGAACACCTCTATGACTATAATTTCGAATGGATTCTAGCTCCAACGGATTTATAACGTTCACAAGCTTCAACATCATATAAATACTTGAAGATTTGAAGTCTGCAAGCAGAGAAGCAAGTTACAAAAACGCATACAAAGCTTAGAGTCTTTTTCTGCTTACATATTTGAGTTGTATCTTTGATACATTGTACTTCAGTGATTATCATCATCTACTCTTAGAAGAGAGTTTGTTTTCTGTAAATCTTTCACTGTAAGAATCTCAAAGTAGAGGGACTTTGAGATTGGGTTATTGATTACAACTTGTAAGGGGGAGTGTGTCCTAGGTTGAGGAACATCCTTTGTTTGCAGAGTGTGTAATCAATTGAGTTAGTGAAAATCCCAGTGATTTGGGGATTTGGACGTAGGTCAAGAGATTGGACTGAACCAGTATAAATTTCATGTGTCTTGCTCTTCTTTCTTCATAATCTCATTTACTCTGTTTCAGCAACCATAAACAGAGAACTTTCAAAAAGAATTTTTTTAAAATCCCTAATTCACCCCCCTCTTGGTGATTTAGCTCCACTTTCATTTGTTATCAAAGCTAGGTCTTCTCTAAAGAGCTTAACATCTCGAGAAGGATCATTATGGAAGGTATTCTACCAGATGGAGCTTCTATCAACAGACCACTAGGATTTAATGGAGAGCATTATTCTTTATGGAAAGCCAAATTCAAAGTCTTTGTCTTAGCTATTGAATATGGCTTGTGGAGAGTATTTGAAAGAGGTGATTATCTTCCAACCGTTCTGGAAAATGGTCTCGGATTCCAAAACCTGAAGAAGACTATGATGAGAATGATAGAAGAAACATCACTCTCAATAGTAAAGCCGTGCTTATCGCAAAGTGCCTTGAGCCAACAAGAATATTTTCGTGTATGCACTCTAAGTTCAGCTAAAGCTATGTGGGATGCTCTGGAGATAGCTCATGAAGGAACAATTGGAGTCAAACAAAATAGAGTTAACACTCTTATGACAGAATATGATCTTCTTCGCATGAAACCAGGTGAAACCATTAGTGAATTTCAATTAAGATTTACTCATTTGATTAATCGGCTTCTTTGCCTTGGGAAAAGAATATGAGCAACTTTGTCAAGTGAGGAAAATCTTAAATGTCCTCAACAAAGAATGGGAAGCCAAGGTTACTGCCATTGAAGAAGCTCGTGGAAAATCTATGACATCTGTAGCTACCCTCTTTAGTAGTCTTTCTGAATATGAAGCAAAGCTTAAATTCAAGAAAGGACTTGAAGAAGTTCATGGGTAGAGCAAAGGTATAGCTCTCAAAAAGCTGTCAAAGAGGTAAAATCGATGAAGAAGAAGATGAGGATGAAGATGCGAGAGATAGGCTTAATGGTTCGAAAATTCAAGAAATTCTTCAAAAAGGATCAAGCCTACAGAAAGTTCCACAAGAGTAGCTCGAGCACAGAAACAAAGAAACCCATCATATGCTACGAATGTGGACAGCCTAGTCACTTCAAATCTGATTGCCCACAACTGAAAAACAAGGAAAAGAAATTCAATAAGTTCAAAAGAAGAGCTTATATTACAGGTATTTGGGATGATAGCTCATTTGATGAAGATGAAGATGAAGCTGAAGAAGAAGATAGAGCTAACATTTGCCTTGTAGCTCGGGAAGAAAAATCGATAGTGAAGAGGTAAATGTTTCGATTCACCTTATGACGAATTATCTTCAGAATACAATTCACTCTTCATTGAATTTTGAAAAATTGCAAAAGAACTTCTGTTTGCAAAGAAGAAAATTAAATTGCTAGAGGAACAAGTACAATCTACTTCTTCTCCGGTTTTAGTTTACAAAAATATGTCCGAAAAAGAATTGCGAAAAGTTTTCGAAAGAATTTGTGATAACCGCTGTGTCTTAGAGAAAAGAAATTTACTTCTTATGAAAACTCTTGAGAAATTTACAAAGGGTAGTGAAATGCTCAATGTTATCTTAAAACAACAAAGATTCACAAATGATAAGTCAGGAATTGGTTATAGACCTGATTTTGATAAACAAAAAGGAAAGAAGAAGGTTGGACAAAAATCATATATGAGCTATTTTCAAAAATCAGTTCATTCATCTAATCCTTTTGCTCATTGCAACTATTGCAACCGTAAGGGTCATGCTACTTCTTTATGCTTTCATAAAAAGGAAGGAAAGAGCAAACCTGTAGGTAATTACCAATGGCTGCCAAAAGGATCCTATAAGGCTCCTAAGACACAAACTAACCCAAGAGAACCCAAGAAAAAGTGGGTACCTAAGACTTGATGTCTTATATCTTGCAGGTATGTCTTAGAGCATCAAAATCCAACAAATGGTTCATTGACAATGGATGATCAAGACACATGACAGGGGATCAATCTAAGTTTGCTACAATCAAACCTAAGGATGGTGGCAAGGTAACATTTGGAGGAAATCAATCCGGCAAGATTCTTTGGAATTGGAGAAGTTGGAAACAACGAAGGACCAAAGATAAAAGATGTTTACCTTGTGGAAGGTTTATGCCATAATCTCCTTAGTGTAAGTCAAAGCACAGACAAAGGTAACTTAGTTATCTTTAATTCAGAAGAATGTTTGATTGTTAGTAAAGATATTCTTCCTCTAGAAAACATTAAGTCTAAAGCTTTATTTAGAGCTCCTAGAGAGGGAAATTGTTATACTCTTAATCTTTCCGTAATGATTCAAAACTTCTGAAAAATGTTTTATAAGTAATTCGATGAGAGTTGGCTATGGCACAAGCGGTTAGTTCATGTCAATATGATTCAACTTGACAGATTACTTAAAAAGGATTTGGTAATTGGTATTCCTAAGCTTCGCTTTAGAAATGACTTGATTTGTGACTCTTGTCAAAAAGGAAAACAAACCAAGACTTCTTTCAATAACAAGAATGAAATTTCAACTAATAGACCTCTCCAATTACTTCACATGGATTTAATTGGACCTGCTAGAGTTAGAAGTCTAGGTGGCAATCTATATACTCTGGTTATAGTTGATGATTATACTAGATTCACATGGACCATATTTTTATCTTCTAAAGATGAAACATTTGATCAATTTGTTGCCTTTACCAAGAAGGTCCAGAACGAGAAAGGTTTTTCTATTTCAGGAATTAGGATTGATCATGGAGGAGAATTTGATAATCATGCTTTTGCTGAATTCTATGAAAGCATGGGAATTGATCACAATTTCTGAGCTCCAAGGACTCCTCAACAAAATGGAGTTGTTGAAAGAAAGAACAGAGTCCTCACTGAGATGGCAAGAGCAATGCTAAATGAAAACAACACTTCTCAAGTATTCTGGGCTGATGCAATGAGTACAACTTGCTACATCTCAAATCGGGCATATCTCCGGAAGAAGCTAAACAAAACTCCCTATGACCTGTATAAGGGAAGAAAGCCAAACTTGGCTCATCTACATGTGTTTGGATGTAAGTGTTTCATCCATAACAATGGTAAGGATAATCTGGGTAAGTTTGATGCCAAGGCAGATGAAGGTATTTTTCTGGGTTATTCAAATAGAAGTAAAGCGTATAGAGTATTTAACATTCGAGCACGTAGTGTAGAAGAATCTGTGCATGTTGTATTCTGTGATTCTCATTCTAACAAGCCTTTGGATGATGATGAGGAAGTAATTTCAAAAAATCAATTCTATTCAAAAACTACTCGACTCTATTGAAAATTCGGAAGATGTTTTGAAACCGATCCTCAAAACAATTTTGAAAATCCTGATTAGTTTTAGCTTAGAGCTTGGAAATACATTAGGAATCATCCTCTAGACCAAGTGATAGGTGATGTCAATCAAGGTGTAAGAACCAGAAAAAGTACTTTGAATGAGGTAACATTTTCTGCATTCATATCACATATTGAACCCTCAAAAATTGATGAAGCCCTTTCAGACAATGATTGGGTGATAGCAATGCAAGAGAAGTTACATCAATTTGACAGGAATCAAGTTTGGGATTTGGTACCTAGGCCTAAAGACCATTGAGTCATTGGCACTAAATGGGTATTAAAAAACAAACGAGATGAATCTGCAATCATTGTCGTAACAAGGCAAGATTGGTTGCTAAAGGCTATAATCAAGAAGAAGGAATTGATTATGAAGAAACTTATGCTCCGTAGCAAGATTGGAAGCTATAAGAGTTCTTTTAGCCTATGCTGTATTAAAGAAATCAAGCTTTATCAAATGGATGTAAAAAGTGCATTTCTGAATGGTTTTATACAGGAGGAAGTTTATGTTGAACAACCTCCAGGATTTCAAAATGAACATCATCCAGATCATGTTTATCGTCTCAAGAAAGCATTATATGGTCTTAAGCAAGCTCCTAGAGCTTGGTATGAACGATTAAGCAAATTCCTTCTTGATCAAGGTTTTGTTAGAGGAAAAGCAGATACAACCCTCTTCATAAAAACCAATAAGCTTAATGAAATTTTAGTTGTTCAAATATATGTCGATGATATTATATTTGGTGCTTCTAATGATGGTTTGTGTGAAGAGTTTGCAAAGAATATGCGGGGAGAATTTGAGATGTCAATGATGGGAGAACTCAACTACTTCCTTGGTCGCAAATCAAGCGAAGAGAAATGGAATTTTCATATCTCGGACCAAATATCTCAATGATTTCTTTGAAGAAGTTTGGGATGGATCAATGCAATGGTGCGGACACTCCTATGAGTACAACTACTTCATTGGATGCAGATGAGAAGGGCAAGGATTTCAATATTACAAAATATAGAGGGATGATTGGATCATGACTCTATCTAACAGCAAGTCGCCCTGATATCCAATTCAGTGTTGAAATGTGTGCAAGGTTTCAATCTGCTCCAAAGGAGACACATGCTGAGCATGTAAAAAGAATCTTCAGATACCTTGCTGAGACAAAGACCCTTGGATTGTGGTTTCCCAAATGTCAACCTGAACATTTGGTGGCATATTCAGATTCAGATCATCTTTGGATACAAAACAGATAGGAAGAGTACAAGTGGACAATGTGAATTCTTTGGAGGTTCACTTGTGTCATGGTTCAACAAAGAAGCAAACCGGTGTGGGTTGTGTCATCTGCGAAGCTGAATATGTAGCGAGCCTCAAGTTGCTGTGCTCAAGTCCTATGGCTCAAGCAACAACTTTTTGACTTGGGAATCAACTTGAAGGAGATCCCAATATTGTGTGATAATAGAAGCACAATAAGCTTGGCCAAAAATCCAGTACAACATACTAGGACCAAGCACATTGATGTGAGGCATCACTTCATAAGGGATCATGTTGGAAGAAAGATGTCAAGGTTATGTTCATTCCAACTCATCTTGGTGGTGACATCTTCACAAAACCATTGGCCAAAGAACAATTTAATTTCATAAGAAGAGAATTGGGAATGGTAAATCCCAATGAACTGTAAGTATTTCTTACTCAATTTAATGTTAGTTATGGTTTTGATGATTGTTAGTTACTAACTTGAGCATCGAAGTATCTAGTTATGTCTTTTGCGGGATGCTTAACAATCGAGTTTTTCTTTGTCAAAGAGTGAAAACTCGAGTTTTGGTTCAAAAACTCGGGTTTTGGTTGTGCAGTGTCAAGGACAGAAAACAAGCTGAAATTTTTTTTTTTAGGAATGAAAACTCGAGTTTTGGGGTGAAAACTCGAGTTTTGGGGTGAAAAACTTCGAGTTTTGCACTTAGAGGGTCAAAGGTTCTCGATACACCATTGACGTCCAAGTTAGTAACCAACAAGTCATCAAAACTCGAGTTTTGGAATGTTCATATATATTTATTTACACGTTGTTCTTCAAAACCGTTCCCATAAGCTGCCGGTTTGACCTAGCCGCTCGCTCTCCCCTTTACGATTCTCTCAACTTCTGATCAAAATCCTTACCAGAATCTTGAAAAATGGCTTCCAAATCGACACAACCCGCTCAATCCGACACCAATCCATAGCCAGAAAGGTCCCACTCTCAATCATCTCCTCCACCTCAGCCTCCCCGAGCGTCCACCAAGAACAAAATCGATTCCTAGTAAGCTACTTGCCGGAATTGACCGGTCAATCCGAGGTGTAAGCAACGAAATTCCAGACACAACCTCAAAGGCAACTTCTACAACTCCATCCAAGTCTAAGGGAGTATCTTTTCAAGACCCAGTGGTTACTCCTTCAAGAAAAAGAAGTGAACCTGAACCAGAAGTCACGGGAAGGAAGAAACCAAGAACAAAGAAAGCTTCTAACTTTGAGCCAGAGAAAGTTTCTAAGTCGACCCGGAAGAAGAAAGCTTCCAATGCTGAACCGAAGGAACTACAAAAGGTGAATCATCATCTAGACGATGCTTCCAATAAACCAGAACAAACACCTCCAGTCATGGCCAATGCTATTGTCGACATTTACCGTAATTGCACTCCTCCTCAAGACTTTGATATTACTACTGTCAATCTAAAATTTCTAAATGGAAAATTCAAAGAAACATTTGCCAATAAGGAATTCTGTGCTATTGTTGCCATAGATTTTGAACAATTACAGAGAGAGTACAACTTATATTTGCGTCCCTGGCTGAGATTTTATGAAAATTTTGTTTCTATATCTGCTCCATACTCTCCAAACCTTGTGCGTTTATTCTATTTTAACATGGAGACAGATAATATCTTAAGTCCAAGTGGTGACTTGATTGAGGAATGGGTCACTACTTGTTAGAGGAACAAAGATCACTCTATCTCGCTTCAATCCTAAACACAATTCTGCAATTGGACCGTTTCTTATTCTGATTCCAATTATGGCAATCGAGAGATATGGTGTGTGCTTAGACCAAATGACCCATTCCCTGAGAATCAATCTCAAATACTAACTTTCAGACCAAGCTCTATGTCTCCTAGGAATAGAGTCCTTTGGTATATTTTCTCTAGGAACTTCATTCAAAAGGGTGGCAACTTCACCCATTTTGCTCAAAAAGACTATCCCTTGTTCACCACTTTTGTGAAGCAAATACCTTTCAACCTTGGTCATCATATCTTTCAGGAGATGATCAAGTTCAAGTTCCCTACCAGAAAACTCTCCCACTTGCCTTTTCCCTGTTTGATTTTGTCATCCTCTTTTATTTCAAGATATGGCATTTTGGTTCAGCTGAAACCTTGAAATACCCTCCTTTCTTTGGTAAGGCTCAGTTGAATCTGATGAATTTGACCTTTGAGGAAGAAGGTTCAGGGCAGTCTAGAGCTCCTACAAGATCACAATCAAGAGCATCTCAAGCTCGTGCTCAATCTCAGAATCAGGAAGCACAATCTGCACCTCCTACTCAGTCCACATTGCCAAATGATCTTGATATTCGTGTAAAGGAGATTTTGGATGCAGCATTCGCAGCCATGACCATAAGGATTGAATTTGAGTTAGGGAAATTGAGGGCTGAACACACTAGAGTAAACAATAGTCTTGTTGAGGTTCGGGATGCAATGAAGGAAGATTTGGTTGGGATCCTTGGACAAAATACTAAGTTGGCGAGTTAGTTGAAGACCATGACCTCAAGCTTACTACTACGAGTGTATCCAATTCTAGCTTGCATGACAAAATGGATCGGTTGTTGAAGCATTTCAACATTGGGTCTTCTTCAGCTTTTGGAACTTCTGATCCTAAAACCTCTGGACCAGCTTCTGGATCCTCCTCTCCATCATTCACCTTCACGAGTCCTCTGGTTCCTTCAACTTCTCCTCATCCAGTCACTCCTGTTATCATTTCTCCAGTCACTCAGATCACTCCTACTACTGAGATTCTGCCTTCTACCACTCCACTAACTCCTACCACAGATGTCCTCAACCCTGCTTCCTCATCTCCAGACACTCCACTCATAGAACCATTTCACCCTGAGTCACCTCCTGTTACCCCTCTTCTTGATCCACATTTTGAAGATGATAAAGGGGAGAAGATCGAGCGCTAGCTAGAGCAGAACTAATGTTTTGAAGAACTAACAATGTTTAGTTTGTTGGCAATTTCTGTATTGAACCTTCTATTTTTAATCTTATGAATGAAACTGTTTATTTGCTTTAATGATTTATGCTTCTGCTGTGTATTCATTTTGTTGTGTTTATCAATCAAGCAAAATCAATTTTATGATAAGTTGAAATTGATTGAGATCACTCATTGTGCCAAAATACTTCATGTATCGATTTTTGAATTCTCAAATAAACCATCATCTTTCAAAAACCAAATTTTCTCAAATTCTTGAAAGATTGGTTTACAAGTGTTGTTATCATCAAAAAGGGGGAGAATGTTAGTTCTCAATGTGTTTTAAAGATGATTGAAACCAATTATAAACCAAAATGTGAAGTTTTCTCTTGAAAAACTTAAGCTCTTTGCTGTTAAGGGAAAACTCGAGTTTTGGGGTCAAAACTCGAGTTTTGGCTTGTCGAGGAAAATCTCATCAAAAGCAAGGCGCCGAGTTTTGAGTTTTCATGAACATATGAAAACTCGAGTTTTGGGGAAAACCTCGAGTTTTGGTTTGGGTGAGAGCCTTTGAAGTTTCCAAGTTTCAAAACCCCCGGTTTTCAAAAACCTTTGCCGGTTTTGAACTATTCAAAGAAATTCTCACATTTTGTGAAATAGTTCAAAACTCGAGTTTTGGGGTCAAAACTCGAGTTTTGATATGTTGCTCGTGCATTTGATTTTACAACATATGAACACCGCGGTTTTGGCTCAAAACCTCCAGTTTTCGGTTTTCACTAAGTTTTCGTGATTTAAGTGAAAACTCGAGTTTTGGGAACAAAACTCGAGTTTTGGTCGGCGAGAGAGCATTCAAGTTTTCACAATTGCAAAAGCTGCCGGTTTTGAAGCAAAACCGCCAGTTTTGATATGTTCACATGTTTTCAGAGTTTTCATGCTTTGAGTGAAAACTCGAGTTTTGGGAGCAAAACTCGAGTTTTGGGCAACCCGAGAGCATCAGTATTTTCTTAACTTGAAAACTGCCAGTTTTGAGAGAAAACCGCCAGTTTTGATGTTTTGGACTAAAACTACATTTTCACATCAATAGTCCAAAACTCGAGTTTTGGGGTCAAAACTCGAGTTTTGAAGTTTTACATCAAAACTCTTTGTTGAAGCTCAAAAACGCGATATTCCTCTCTGGAAGAAGAAAACTTGAGTTTTCAAGATTAAAACCTGCAGTTTTGGTGGCACACAGTTCAAAACTCCAGTTTTGAATGCAAAACTCGAGTTTTGGTGTTTCTATCAGAAAAACGCAGTTGAACTTCAAATCGCCCATTTTGATTAATACTTCATGATTCAGTTGTAATGTGATCTTATATGTTTTATATACTTCTTATCATTATAACTAATCTGTCTTAACAAGTTTGGTTATGAGTTTTCGGAGGATTTGAATGTTGTGATATTTGAATTTATTTTAACTTATCCTCAAAGACAAAAAGCAATGGAAGACAATTTGGAAGTGTTGAGCGATTTCTCTACTAAACGAAACAACAAAGCCTCCACCAACTAAAGTAGAGCTTGACCTTATGGGACAAATTTCAGGAGCCAAAATTGAAGTATTTTATTCTGGAAATATTCCCAACTGAAGAATTCATTCAACAAGACACCACAACAGCTAGTTTCACTGTGGAACACCTCTAACAGCTATAATTTCGAATGGATTCTAGCTCCAACGGATTTATAACGTTCGCAAGCTTCAAGATCATATAAATACTTGAAGATTTGAAGTCCGCAAGCAGAGAAGCAAGTTACAAAAACGCATACAAAGCTTAGAGTCTATTTCTGCTTACATATTTGAGTTGTATCTTTAATACATTGTACTTTAGTGATTATCATCATCTACTCTTAGAAGAGAGTTTGTTTTTACGTAAATCTTTCTTTCGTAAGAATCTCAAAGTAGAGGGACTTTGAGATTGGGTTATTGATTACAACTTGTAAGGGGAGTGTGTCCTAGGTTGAGGAACATCCTTTGTTTGCGGGTGTGTAATCAATTGAGTTAGTGAAAATCCCAGAGTGACTAGGGACTGGACGTAGGTCAAGAGATTGGACCGAACCAATATAAATTTCATGTGTCTTGCTCTTTGACAGAGATTTGCCGTAATCTCCCAAAATAACCATATTAGAAAAGGATTTGCAGTATAATGTAACCTAGGTCGTTTGCCAACGAATTCGCTTGATCGGTTCAATTCGCACAAAGACAATAAAAACGAATGATAAATGGGGGTTTTTTTTTTTTATTCAGAATAATATTAAAAATGAAGTAACGAGACAAAATGAAATAACACGAATTGAACATAAAACAGAGGATTAAAGATCAACCCACGATTTCAGATTCACCCACTACCCTTCCTCGAACGAAAGCATTTATAACCGAACTCGTAATCGACTCTAGACAAACCAAAATCTCTGCATTTGTCTAGAAATTCCCTCAACTGAACAATCATTCAGAATTTGTTCGAATCAGTGGTGCACCTCTGTACGATCGATCACACGAAATACTTTAACTTGATCGAACTTCGTCCTTGGGAAATATCGATTTGGGTTTTTAATCAAAAACCCAATCCGAACCAAAAATCAAATCTGATTAAGGGATACGAAACGAGTTAGACGGTTACCGATTAGGCGCGAATCCTCTGGATAATGGATGGAACCCTCATCGTGGATCAATCTCAAAAATTTAGCCGAACATAATTAAGAAAGACGAAAAACAGATGAAGAACGCGAAGAACACGAAGAACATTGTAGAGAATTTGAAAACTACTATTTTGATCCTCTAAATTCTAAAAACGTGAATGAGTCATATGTTTGTGGCTGCCACTAACTTAAACCTAACCCTAAAATGGAAATGGGTCAGCCCAAAAAAATGAAATTAAAATAAAATTGGGCTTTAGTTATAAAGTTCGAACCCAAAATAAAATCCAAAAATACATATGCTTCGGCTCCAAAATTGACCACCCTCTTGTCCGAATTTGCTCTTCATGTCTTCATAATACTTGTAGCTCTCTGAATCATCTGAAATATGAGACAAAAACGAGGTAAATCCGATGTCTGGTTCAAGAGTTATGGTAAAAACAGTGAAGCAATGTAAAACTGGAATTTATTATTAAATAATGGCTAAAATGTAATAAAAGGCCCAAAGCCCAAATAAATATAAAAGTCATTATTTGTTAGCTAAAAAGCCCTAAATTGTAAATCAAGAGACAAAAAGTAGTGTATGAAATATTCAATTATCAAATTCCCCCACACTTATCTTTTTGCACTCCTAAGCAAAATTCAAAGAAAAAGACCTAAAGGAGAAACTCTTATTTTCTAACAATCGCTAACAATGCAAAATTTGAACAAGGGACACAAAGCTCCAAAAGATCAATCAATCAAGACCACAATCCCTTCATCTCAAATTACAATCCATGGCAATCTCATCAATGATGCTAATCACAAAAGATGGTCTCTCAAATGATGTGCTCAACCAATCAATCAATCTCTCAAGTGTTTAAGGTAAATAAGTATATCGCTCAAATTCTACTCAAGAAATTTGTTCTACTATAAGCTTGCTCAATTTCTACGTTCCACTACTCATAACACATGCATGCACAAATCAAGAGAGCTTGTTATGAAAGGTTGTAATGGGGTTAGGATGAAGGTAGGTAATAGTATGGAATGAGAGGTTAAGCACCAAAGAAATTCAAAAGAGCACTAATTAACACAATCATTCTCAATGTAAGAAAATTTTTATTTTACTTATATATCTCCTTTCTTTCTATGTCTTTTCTTTCTTTTTTTTCTTCTCTTTTTTTCTTTTTCTTTTTGGGAAAATCCTTCTGGAGGCCCATATTATCAAAATAAACCTAAAAAAGGCCCAAAGAATTTGTAAATCCATGAAAAGGCCCCAGGGCCTTTATAAGAATTAAGTTACAAAGCAAAAATACATTCATGCCCCTGGGAGCAAAAAAGGAAAGTCACTGTTTTGGCGCTGAAACGAAGCATTCGCTTATTTGTTCACGCGCTCCCTCCGTTCTGCAATTTCTCTTTCTTTTTCGTTCCTTTTTACTCCGCATGCTGCGAGCAGCTAGAGAAGGATGCCGGAAGATTTTCATCTTGGGTTAGCCCTATTCCGGTATTAGCCCACGGGGTCCCGGCCCGAGCTAATTAGCAAGATGGGTGTGAATTCCCGCCATCGGAGTCGAGCAACGATCTCGATGAGCAGATCTCGCGGCTAATGCGGTGCAAGCCACTTTCGAGCAACGGGTTTGATTTATTTTACATTAATGTTTAGGATCTGCTTAGTTTTTGTAGAAACATAGCAGTTAGGCATGGAATCAGCAGCGCATAGTTTTAGCGTCGTTTCGCCGTCAATTGGAATGTCGTGAATGTAAAATTGAAAGACATTTGAAAGTATGATTGGTTTGTGCAAGTGAAGACACAAATTCGATGAGTACTAGATTGGCTTGATGAGGAAAAAATCATAGAAAATGCTATTTGTTGTGCGCGGAATCTTGGTGTCTAATCAAATATCGATCGCTTCTATTGGGCGAGACAATCGCCTAAACATTACAGGACTATTCTGCATTTGCTATTTTGACATTTCACTTGGTCACATCGTTGGATATTCTGTAATTTTTTTTACTTTCTGAGGTAAAAATAAGAACTATCCTGAAGTCATGAACTATCGCTGGCGTTAAAAGGTATCTGATAAGATAGAGTAGTTTCTTTCTCATTTCTTATGGTATGTCAGTTTGGGCTTTCTTCCAAGGTCTTCACTTTGTTGGTATATCGGTGGAGCAGGTATAAGCTAAATTTGAGTTTTAATTCATGAAGTGGTACACTATGGTAGTTGTCAAATGTCAAAGATTGATTATTGAGCATATTCATAGTAAGGGGTGCTTAGCCTGTGCATGTGCTACTGTTTTGATTGCCTTTAGCTTGCAAAGGGGCATTTCATCCTTCATGACTTTTGTGTCAGTGGGGATGCTTCATTTATTTCTACCCATGACAGAGTTCATTTAACAAAGTTCTTTTGCTTGAGATTGACTATAAGATAATGACCACATTTTTCACTTCTTTGGTGATGAATGTTGGAAAACATCAAAAGGGTTTGAAATAATCGATTGTTGCTGCTGCTTCTATTCTATAAATTTAAACTGATGACATTGTTTTCTGTTTTGCCTATAGGTTAGAGTTTTATGCGAGAAAGCAAAGGAGATTATGATGGATGAAAGTAATGTCCAGGTGCTATTCTTTATTCCTGCCTTTTTAATTGTACTTGTCAGTGATAATTTTCCTGTTTCTTAATATTTTAATATATTTTCCCCATAATTGATGATGAATCATCAAGTCTTACTTGCTTTCTTTGGTTGCGATTCATTAAGATTCACATCGTACTATCGGTTACCTTGGTAGTTCTTTTTCTTGTCATTGCCATGGGAATTTCAATTGTCAAGATTATAAAAGGAGGCATAGGGATGCCCAGACTCTTTCTTGTCATTACAGATTTCATGTCAGTTGTCAAACTATTTGTTGCAGACATTATACAGTAATTGCGGCCAATCATGAATCCAATGTGGCTGCACTATATCATACAGTGCTTCTTGTAATGTTATTGACTAAAAAGAAAATTGTAATGTTCCTGGATTTTGATGGAACTCTGTCCCTAATTGTTGTTGGATTTTTTTATAGGTGGAACTTGTTTATTATGATTACATATGGTTTTTTTTTTCTTTGTGTGGCTTAGTGGGTTAATTTTGATTTACAATGGAAATAATGCTCATGATTCATGCAAATGTTACTTTGAAATGTAGTTGCTTGATAGTTTTGCCCGTTGAATATGCTTTTTGTAAGTACTATTTTATTGGGTCTTTCCTTTATTTGGGGTCTAAGAACTAACAAAGACATTTGATATTGTAGGTAAGGCTATATACTATGAGGAACCTCTATTTGCATTGACATTATAATGACCAAAATGTCATTGAGTAAAGTGTTGGATGCAAGTAAAGAGAAAATGTTTGCAAGTCTTGTTCCTAACAACGGCTCAAAATCACTCTCCGGATACATAGAAATGGTTGATGACATTATAAGATCTCAGGCTGAAAAATTGCAACGAGCCAACGAGTTAACAGGATGACTTGTTATGTCCGCCAACATACTGATTATATTTAGGACACATGTTTTGTCCATCAGATTTTTTGTAAACGTCAATATTCATTGATGCCACAGTTGTTAACTGATTTGTGATTTTGCAAAGATGAGCCTTTAGGAAGCAATCTTTTTATGTACATAGGCTGACTTGTTTTTAAGTGTATCTAAATTTCAGTGGTTGTATGACAGATTATATTACATCAATTGTGTAGAACACTTAAGTTCACCCCTACTAACAACAACATCACCCCCCACTAACAACAACATCAGCCCCCACTAACAACCATATCAGTAAAATCTGACAACTACATCAGCAAAAAAAATAACAACAACATCAGCCCCCACTAACAACCATATCAGGCCCCACTAACAACAACATCAGCCCCCACTAACAACTACATCAGCCCTTTTAACAACTACATCAGCCTCCATTAACAACTATAACAGCCCTCATTAAAAACTACATCAGCCCCTCTAACAACTAAAACAGCCCTCTCCCCAACAACTACATCAGCTCCCTCTAACAACTAAAACAACCCCTTTAACAACTACAATTTATAACAACTACAGCCCCCACTAACAACTACATCACCCCTCCATTAACAACTATATTAAAACCTATAGTGGCCCTCATTAACAACTACATCAATCATTTTTAACAACTTACCAGCAAAAAATAACAACTAAATGAGACCCCTTTAACATCAATATCAGCCAAAAAAAATAACAACTAAAACAGCCCCCATTAACAACCACATCAGCCCCCATTAACAACTACATCAGCCCCTTCTAACAACTAAAACAGCCCCCTTTAACAATCATATCAACCCCCATTAACAACCGTATCAGCCCCTATTAACAACTACATCAGCCTCCATTAACAACTACATCAACCCCTATTAACAACTACATCTGCCTCAATTAACAACTACATCAGCCCCCTTTAACAATCATATCAGTCCCTTTAACAACTACATCGTTCCCATTAACCACCAAAGCCGGTGGAGCAATAAATCTGGTGGTCTAGCTTTCAGGTTTATAATTAAAAGCTTTTGTTGGCATACTTTTTTTGACTGTTCTTGACTTCTACATACCGCTTTTTTGATGAGACATATTCTCCTATGCCTCCACATGGATACATGGCATCAAGTCCGCAAGCCCATCCATATATGTGGGGCGTCCGGTATTTATCACGAAATTATGATTGATCTATTTCATTTGTGAGATAACATAATATACATTGAGTCTCAATCCCCGAGTTGAATTTTAGACTTCTAGAGCACTTTTAGCAACTTGTAATGTTGATATTAATATCATTGCTTCTACTCTTATTGATGTTAGTATTGTCATTGCTCGTCAATGGTCAAACCCAAAATCTAACTGGACCAAACCGCACCTTATTGTTACTTCGGTGGTAAGCGATGAGTAAATGGTTGTAAGGATTATATAATAATTTTCAAGGGCTTTCCCCCATGCGCTGGAAGGAGAAATTAACTGATGATGTGTTTTTATGCAGCATGATTACATTCATGTGTGAAAAATGATATAATACGTGAGTTCCTTCTTTTTAGTTTTTTTATCCTTGATGATCCTTCTTGTTCTTTTTGCATTTGAAGTCAAGGCTTCTAGTGCTTCTTCCTTTTTTCTAACTGCACGCATATGGTAAGTTTTGATTTCATATTTTATATATCCTGGAGTGGTCTTTGATAATATCTGAAAATTTATTTTTGGTTGTAATTTTTGTTTCTTTTTCTTTAAAATTCTATCTACTTGTGGTCACGGCAATAGTTCAAGCTGTTTGAAGTCAAAGGAGCACATCTTTCATCCCAAACAAAACGAGTCGAAGGGCAAGGTTTGCGGTGATAGTGTAAAATTCTATATTTCAATATGAACTTTTCTAACAAGTCATATTTTCAAGCTGCTTCTATGAGCATTACATCAGTTCTTTATCTCAAAGATCAAGTTTCCATAGCTACGGTTGGGGCAGTGGATTGGTTAGTTGAAATCATCCATTGAAGTTTGTGTTGCATTTTCTTGTTATATTCTGATGTTAATAAATGAATGCTTGGTTTTCACATGTCATTTGTTTATTTCAGTGTTGTAAAGTTCTGGGATACCAGAAACTTAAAGGGTGTAACATAAGAAGAAGCAACTACAATGAAATCTACACAAAGGGATGCAAGGTTCTCCGAATACAACTTGTTTATTGAAGAATTCTTTAAGCAACACGTGCAAAGCCAAAAAGAGAAGCTTTGAATAGAACCTTTGTGTCCATCATTGAGGAGTCCCAGAAGCAGAAGATGAGACATTAGGCAGCATAGTTGTTAGGATACATTGTAGTTGATCACTTGTTGTGTACACATGCATATGTATTTATAACAAATCTGTATTCATGAGAATGACGTTCAACATTTGTATTTTTGCAAATAGTCTACGGATGCTAACTTGACAATTTTAATTCAATAAGAAGAGGAAATTTTTCTTCTTTTATGATATTTGTTCATGATATGAGAACAACAAAAGAATGGATAGATTCTACAATATCCTATATACTTACAAACATGAATAGCTGTTATTTTGTTGTTAATGTGGACTGACTGATGTTGTTGTTAGTGGGGGCTGGTGTAGTTGTTAATAGGGACTGATATTGTTATTAGTGGGTACTGATATGGTTGTTAAAGGGGAATGATGTAGTTGTTAGTGTTTGCTGATATATTTGTTATTTTTTGCTGATTTAGTTGTTAAAGGGGCTGATGTAATTGTTAATGGGGGCTGATGTAGTTGTTAATGGAACGATGTAGTTGTTAAAGGACTGATATGATTGTTAAAGGGGGCTGATGTAGTTGTTAATAGAGGCAGATGTAGTTGTTAATAGGGGTTGATGTAGTTGTTAATGGAGGCTGATGTAGTTGTTAATGGGGGCTGATATGGTTGTTAATGGGGATTAATATGATTGTTAAAGGGGGCTGATGTAGTTGTTAGTGTTTGCTGATATAGTTGTTAATGGGGACTGATGTAGTTGTTAAAAGGGCTGATACAGTTGTTAGTGTTTGCTGATATGGTTGTTAATAGGGGTTGATGTAGTTGTTAAAGGGGCTGATATAGTTGTTAATAGGGCTGATGTAGTTGTTAAAGGTGGCTGATGATGTTTATTAAACGGGTACCTTATTTTTGGATACCGATGGCAAAAATAACTTATAGTCAATCTAAATTATGGAAAAATCATATCTGGTAAAAGTCAAATTGTGAAATATGATTTACTTTTAGAAAGTCAGATTGGGTAAAAGTTAGATAGTGAAATATTTTTGAGGGTATTGACTAGTACTAAAAATATATTTCAAGATATTGAACGGTACTAAAAAAAATACTTCATTATCTTGAAAGATTATTTTAGGATTTTGAAAAGAATTATTTTTAGTATTAGTCAAGACCCTAAAATATTTTTGAAAGTATTTACTGGGATACTAAATGATAACATAAAAATATATTTAATGATCTTGAAAAATTATTTTTAATACTAGTCAGTACCCTAAAATTATTTTTGAAAAAGAGAGAGATAGAAACATTGTATAGAGCACGAGAGGGAGGGAGGGAGGGATATCCGTTCTATAGCTACTTTTGAGAAGGTGCTTCTCCGAAAGAAAGCTCCAAAAAGAAGTTTATGAAATAAGTCACTTTTCACTTAAAAGTCCAACTGGCAAAGCATTAAAGTAGAGCAAAGCAAATGGGTAAGTTTGCAACTAATTTTCAATGGTTTGTCAAAAATTGAGAATACAAATTTCCCAAACAGAAGTAGAGATACTTTGCTTGGTACATTTGTTTTGCAATAGATTGCTACCAATATGTTGAAATCAAATATAAATGTTTAATTTCATATAACTTCTTTTATTTTCATCAAAAAAGTTTTCCTTCTGTATATTGCTTCATTTAAAATAATAAATATGCTCCTTTACTAAAAAAGATACGAGATACACACAATCAGCCTATATTTGCTGCAAAACGTTAGGACGTCGGTCCCATGTTCTGCAACAGCACAGAAACCATATCAACACAAATGACAGAACTTATAGTCCCAGCCCAAATATTTTCATACACTTGGGACTTGCTTTGGAGATGAGTGTGAATCTTCGCACTTCTTTGTGCATTGTTCAACCAATGACAAACTTCTACAGGTGAAACCATTTCCAAGTGTGGCGGGGGGGCATCAGCCACAACACGCTTTAGAGGAAACAACAAATATCTAGAAGCAGCATCAAACATTTCCTCTGCCTATTTAGAAGAGATAGTAAGCATTAGAAAACAAATGAAAAAGCACTTCAACAGAGATTTGCATTTATATGACTCTGTGAGCCTCAATAGGTTTTCCTGATACATAGAAAACCACATCCGGAGGAAAGTGGTTGTAATTGGATCCCTGAGTTGATGATATATCTACTCAATCAAAATAAATATTGAGTCTCAGACTATGTCTTCCTACAATATCATTGTTGAAAAAATACTTCCAAAGAAATTCACTTAATCTAAACAGTGATACTTTGTATATGCAATTGCTTATCAGAAATCTCTTGAAATCAATGGTGCAAAAGAAAGCCCAGGAAAAATTTCTGGAACCAATGCAAGACAACTTTGATCCAAATTCTTGAGACCCAGCAAACACATGCTCAAGCTTATGGAAAGAATAATAGGATTGTTGGAAGCAAGGATAAAATCATATTTTGCCGTTGTCTCAACAAAACCTAATCTAGACGTTTTGCATTTAGTGATCTTTGGTTACTTAAATACATCGCGTACAGCAAACCAAAATGGTATTTTGCAGTTTTCACCAACACAACTCAACTTATGATCATTTCATGTTAGAGCTTTTTGCAACTTGCACAATCCGAAACCAGGAGGCAACCATTGAGTAATCAAGGAGAATAAGACCAGAAAATTAAAAGATAAAAATTATATAGTAATTAGAATAAATGGAGGCAACTAAATTTGTTCGTAAAATTGAGTGGTTAATGGGTTTTTTTGGGCCCGGATTAAAAATTCTGCAATTTGAAAAAAATTCTTGACATGTAAGTTCGAAACTTCGAATTATACATTCTAATTAAATCAAAATTCATTTCAGACTGCTGTTTAATACCACATTGAGATTTAAAAGTTGGGTGATCGTTACTTAATTCAATTTTTCTCTTTACACATATTTCCCATGGCTCGTTTCTTTCCCTCTTTTGAAGACAGTGCCAAAACTAATCTTAATCATCGAGTAGACCAAATAAAATGATCATTTTTGTTGTGGCTCAAATACCATTGTACACTATATAAATAATCCAAAGCTTCCAAATGGAACTAAATCCGTTATAACAGATAATTCATTCATCCTTTGAATAGAAAAAGGATAGAACAAAGCAAACTAACCTGAAATTTGAAATTGAGAGTCAGCAAGCTCCAAGTAGGCCCTGTTATCCGCACAACCCAAAAAAGCATCTCTGAGTGCCGCCTGCAAGGGACCCAGACGCGGCGGTCTTGCCTCAAATGCCTTCAACAACTTCCTGACCTTCAAATTAAGGGCGGTGTAGTGGCAACAGTCACCGTCAAATGTGTGCTCGGAGCAGATAGCACCATTCTCGAGGTGACCGGCAAGACAAGCATAGTAGGGGACGACAGAATCCCACTGGTCCCGAGCATCGACGTTGACTCCGGACTTGAGGAGGTAGCGGAGGCGGTCGAGGTCGCCGGCTCGAGAGGCAGCAAAAACGTCGCCATTAGGAACCTTCTTGAGAGGGATGGAGGAGCCAAAATCGGAGGGGTCGAGGTCGATGCTATCGAGTTCAGAATCGATGATGGACGAATTATTTTACATTGTATAAAATAAATATATGAAAGAAGTTTTAAATTGCTTTGTTTGCTCAGTGCAGATGAGGGAGGTCAAAGAGAGAAAGCGTGTTTTAATCCAGGGGCATCAATGTAATTTTGCATTATAACTTAATACCTATAAAGGCCCTGGGGCCTTTTCTAGGATTTGCAGAATCCTTGGGCCTTTTTCATGTTTGTTTTGGTAATATGGGCCTCCAGATGGATTTTCCCAAGTGTTTTCCGTTTTCCCGGGCTAGTCTTCGCAGCACCTATTGTAGCGTAGAGAGAGAATTGAAAAGTACTTCCCCAACACCTATTGTAGCGTAGAGAGAGAATTGAAAAGTACTTCCCCAACAAATGTTCTCAAAATCCAATCTACATGGAAATGGAAGAAGGCGAATAAAGATGTAAATCGTAGAAATCATACTAAACTTAAAAGTTTCTAGTACTTAAAGATAAAAAATTGTATATACATGTACACACACATACATATATATATGTATGTACAAAAAAAAAAAAATATTACTTAAAATTAAATTTAATGAACAACTTTATATTTAAAAAATATAAGTCACATAATTATATAAAACATAAATCTAAAAACACAAAGTTTAACAACTCTTACAACCAAATTCCAAAACATCAAAAAGAATAAAATTTAATAATTTTTAAATTATATCAATTGATTCAAATCAAACACAAATCAACTTGCATGTCTTAAATGTACTTTTTTCTTACTTTTATAACAAGTTCATTTATAAAATTTGGAATATTCAAATCATGACCATGCATAGGTTCCCCTTCTTCAACTTCAATCAAGTTTTTCTCATCATGGGCATCAACATCTAAGTTATCTACATTTTCACAATCTTCTTCATTTTCCACTATCTAATCATCATTGGATGGAAGATCATCAAAATTATATGTATGAGAATTTTTAGCTTTCTTTTTCTTGCACAATCTTAAATTGACAATCACAAAAACAACATTATTCATAGTCTTTTGATTTTGAGGAAATGAAAATAGGTTTTCTGTTTTTAAGTAAAAATAGTAAAACGGTTAAAACGTAAGTTTTATGTTTTTTGAATTTTCAAGTGTAGTTTTTACTAATTTTTATTCATGACAGTTTTTACTTGCGTCTTAACACACATCACTCTTGTAAACCCGTAAAGAACTAAGTTACATAAAAACAAATGTAAGTTTTTACGTTTTTACACTAATTTTTAACAACAATCACTTATTGTAGCGTAGAGAGAGAATTGAAAGGTAGTGCATATTGGCGCGCGCTTGGATTTAGGGCCCGTTTGGATGAGCTTTTAAAAAAGTGTTTTTTTTGTAAAGCTTTTTTTTTAAAGCTCCAATGGAGCTTTAAAAAAAAAAAGCAAAGCATTTTGGCTTTTTTGTGACTTTTTCTTTTTTAAAAAAAATATTATCTAAACATATAAATTAATAAAAAGAGCTTTTTTTTGCATTAAAAAGTACTTTTTTATCCAAAAAAAAAAACCCATCTAAACAGGCCTTTAATCCAGGAATATAGTCGCAATGAGGCCTATGATTTTTTTTTTTTTTTGGATTACTGAGGCATATGATTTTTAAGGAAGGCAATGAGAGAGATAAGTATGTTAGAATTTAGGAAGGCAGCTGAAAATTATTTAAAAGTCCTGTGTAATTCCTGTCAAAATGAGTCACTGTTGAGAATATATTTTAAAACAAAAAATGGGCCTTATTTTTTAAAAATAAATTTTGGATCTGGTTTTTAAATTTTATATAAAAATAAAAATATAAAAATTCATTTGAAATAAATTTTTTTAACATCAGAACTCATTTAGTTGGAAGAATTGATTGTTATGAATAGAAAGAGAATAGAAATTTTTTTTTTTACCGTGGAGATATTTGGTGTGCACTAAATGGAAAATGGTTGGATGAGAAGATTTATATTTGGTAGATTGAAAATAGCAGTAAGATATGTGGAAAAACTATCTGATGACAATATTGCCCTTAATAAAAAAAATATAAAAACATTTTTCTGAATAACTTCAAAACAAGGTGATTTTTGAACTTTGACTACCAATTAAATACAAGCTCTACATGAAGTTAAAGGTCTCTTACTTTTCGAAAATTTTTACCTTTAACTTGATTCATATTCTATTACATCAAGTCAAATTAAAAATTCAACTTTATTATATCTTTCTAATTATAACTTGAGTCATCATGTTTTACATTAAGTCTTAGTCCTTTCTTAAAAAAAGGTGTTATGCATTGATTTTGGCAAGCGTCAGTTTATGGTTAAAATTCATACTCCCCGTCCATATATAAGAGTTTTTCAATTGAATCCCAATATTCTAAAAAACAGTTGAGACTAATTAAATATAATAATTATGTGGGATAGGATATTGTTTCTACTATTTTTTGTTACTACCAATGTTACTAGCACTTTTCCACCGTTAGATCAGAATCTTAATAGAAGATAAAAATTATAAAGGTAGAGATCTAACGAGTGGAAAAGTAGTAGTAACAAAAAATAATAGTAACAATATCATATCCCTAATTATGTAAGAAATTTAATTTCTTCCACAAAAATGCCCTTATTTATGAATGATATGAGAGAGAGTAATAATGAGAAAAAAAAATGAAAGAGAATGTATATACTCCCTCTGGTCCTTATTATAAGGCATCGACTAGCAAGTGTATTTGATTCTTTTTATAAGGTGCTTGCTTGTTTCCAAAAAGCATTAATTATGTTTTTCCATGTATGCCCCTAATTAATAAGAGTAGTGGATGAGAGTAATAATTAATATGATATTCGAGTTTAGTGCAATTATTAAGGGTAATATTAGAAATTATTTAAATTGTAGGACAATTTTATTGACTTTAAATTTTTTTATTAGTTTGTGAGAATTCTTAATTAGTGCCTTATAATAAGGACTAGAAGGAGTAGTATAATAATTAATTGAAGAAAAAAATGAGAAAAGTACTTTTATTATTGAAACAAATTCAAAAGAGACCTTACATTGATAGACAAACCCATTAAAAAAAGAAAGCCCTTATATATAGGGGCGAGGGAGTAACTTCTTATAGTCTAACCAAAACCATTATCCATCGAGTTAGAGTAATTTTAACCTTTACATTTTTAACTCAATGCACCTACGATTAATTAGCTCTTGATTGTGAAACTTGATATTTCAAAATTAGTAGGTAGTACTTTGAGACCTGAAACATATTGACCTTATCAAAATTCCAATTTTCAAGCGGCCTTATAATTCACCATGGATCTGATAAATAGCATGTGGATCTTATCTATGATTACCTAAAATGCAATGCGGCAATGGATCCTTAATGCCTCTCAACCACCCTTGTGGTGGCCCCTACATACAACATTCGCAACGAAGGAAGAACAGATAACTATTGCAGACTTGTTTTTGCTTGGAATCCCAAGTGTTAGAATAGTCAGCTGATAAGCACATTGTGTGCCCCTCATGTTGCTGGGTCCATACTAAAGAAACCTACCTCCTTCATTAACATTCCTGGTCAACCTTGTCTGGACTAGTAATGTGGTTGGTTCATATTTACTGTCAGAGATGGTTTCTCCATTTGTCTGAGGCAAATTAATGAGGGCCGGGGATGCCTTTTGGAAATTCTTATGGTCAATTTCCTCATGGGTTAAATATATTCTCTTGATCGGAAATTATTGCGAGTGTTTTGCCATCATGTCACATTCTTCAACGGAATCAGTGAAGAATCCTTACAAGGCACCGTCATTCCGATTATGCATAGAAATAGGCCAGATCAGACTTTGGCTAAATAGGCCTGAGCCTGCAATGGGGGCAGAAGGCCTAAACCTGGGCCTGAGCCTGAATTCAGGCCTTTTTCTAGGCTCAAACCTGAACCTTCATAAGGCCTGGTAGGGTCTGAAGCCTTTTTAAAGGCCTACTTACAATGTAGGCCTTTAAAAAGGCCTCATATTACAGGCCCTGGAAGCCATAAATAGGTTTTGTATACTTTAAGCCTATTAAAATTTATATAAATATATCTCAAAATTATAATATAAGAATAAAAAAAATATTATCTTATTTATATGATATAAATATAATTATATTTATTTAATATTTAAAAAAGGCCGGACACGAAGGCCTGGTCGCCTTAACAAAATAGGCCCGACCTATTTACATATTCGACCTTTAAATAGGCCTTGGCATGACCTTTTTAACAAATAGGTTAGGCCTAACCAGACCCTAAATAGGCTAGGCTGTAGACCGCATGATAGGGGCCTGGCCTATTCCCACCCCTAATTCTGATCAATCGGTTTGTCTAGGTCGGTTATTATTTTGCAACGGACTAAGCATCACAACAGATTGTTGGTGTCTCAACCTGCTATTCTTTGGAGTAGGCTTTCCTCCTTTACCTCTGCCCTCCAATACTCTGGAACACCTTGAAGCATAAAACAAGCTGGTGCTTCTTTCTTTTTTCTTTTTTTTTCCTAAAAAAAAAAATTCAGATACTGACTGGTACTAAAAAGATAATACTGAAAAATACTTCATCATCTTGAAAAATTATTATGGGATCTTAAAAAATATTTCAGAGTATTGAATGGTACTAAAAAGATACTTCATGTACTGACTGGTACTGAAAAAATACATCATCATCTTGAAAAATTATTTTAGGCTCTTGAAAAAATATTTTAAGATAATGACAGGTACTAAAATGATACTCACTAGTATTGAAAAAATATTTCATGATGTTGAAAAATTATTTTAGGTTCTTGAAAAAATATTTTAGGTACCGATACTAAAAAGATAAAAGATAATGTAGGATATTTTTTCAAGATCCCAAAATAATTTTTTAAGATCATGAAATATTTTTTCAGTACCAGTCAATATCATAATTTCAGTAACATCTCCCAATTTCAAAATCGTAGTGGTCCCGTCAATAAGCACGGTGAAGCACACAAAATCTCCCAATTTCAAAACTGTTTCCCTTACACTGCTTTTTCTGTTTCTTTTTGAATCTAGTTTTGGATTTTGAATCTAGTTATGTGAAATCATTGTTGTTGTCCAGCACTTGAGCTTTTGATCTCATTTTTTTACAAAAAAAAAAAAAAAAATCGCTGCTCTTTTTTTGATTCTTGTCATCGAACAGATGATCAGCTTAGGTTTTGGATAAGATCCTGGAATTTTGTCTCAGCCATGTATTTGTTTGATTATGCTATTTTTTGGGAGTCAACATAAGGTGCTTATAGCTTATGTGCTTATTACATGCTTATACCTCAAATTGAGGTATAAGCATGTAATTTTTTTTTTTTTATATTTTTTTATATATTATATTTATTTATATTTAAATTTTATGCTTTTCGAAATTGTTTTTGCACCCGAGTATCTCAAATTAATTAGTTTCGAAGATTGCATTCAAAAATATTTTTCTCGTAACATCGGTATCATGGAAACTAATTAATTTGAGATCTTGGATGCAAAAAAAAATTGAAAAAAAGCACATAATTTAAATATAAATAAATACAATGTATAAAAAAAAAATTTACATGCTTATACCTCAATTTAGGGTATAAGCATGTAATAAGCACATAAATTATAAGCACCTTATGTGGACTCATTTTTTGGAGAACTTTGCTATTTTTTCAATGTGTAAGTGTTACTTGATTTTGATTTGGAAAACCCTGGTAGTGTATTTGTGCCTAGTCATCGCTCTCATCTCTTATACGTGAGAAGTCTTTGCAGCCGATATAGTTCTTCGTTTTTTTTAGTTTAGGGGCATTTTGGTATTTTTACATTGTCAATAACATCAGTTAATGCAATCTAACGGTGATGGTAGTTTTGCACTGTTTTTGAAAGTTCATGTGTAGTTTTGCACCTAAGAAAAACATTTGGTGTTAGGCACTCCTCAGGGTAAAATACATGTGTATTTTTACACCTTTACCAAAAAAAAAAAAAAAAGAGGCACCAGTTTATTTTACGCTTCAAAATGGTGGCATTTCGGGGCATTGGCGGGCACCCGATATTAGAGGTAAAGGAGGAAAGGTTGTTCCCTATTCTTCACTTCATTGTTTATGCTCTTTTATGATCCTTTCGAGACCTCTCCTCTTTGTCGTACCCCTCCTCGCAAAATAACCCTAAAACTTGTACTAATTTTTTCTTTTCTTGTTTTTGATTTAAAAAAATGATATTGGGAAAATTTCAGTTACCCCTAGGTAGCAAATTAATTTTAGTCAACCCCCAAAACTTCTTAAAACTTCATTGCACCCCATAGTCAAAATTAAATTAATTTTTGTGAGTGAAAAAACAATGATGTCCTTACTTTATTCATCTTGTAAATTATCTTATTTATCTTATAAATACCCATATTTATCTAGTAAATGGCCAAAATATTTTTGGATTAAGGTATATTTTTGGCCCAACAGTTTTTACTAACGAGCAATTTTGCCTCGGAAGTGTAAAAAATGGAGCAATTTTGCCCTAACCGTTATCCAAATTAATTTTGACAGTTAATTAACCAAATATATTGAGATAATAATCCACATTTCATCCACGTCATTTTTGTTAAGGTATAAATTTGCATCAGGTCTATGTGTCATCTACTTCATCTTTTTTTCAAAGTCGGGTTTAGAAATTCCGGGGCAAATTTATACTTTAACAACAATGACGTGGATGACATGTGGTCTGCCAAACTTAGGACATTTGGTCAACTAACGGTCAAAATTAACTAAGATAGCTCCATTTTTTTTTGTTTTTTACGTACTTCCAATCAAAATTGCCTCCCAAAAAACTTACAAGGCAAAAAATTGCCTTTCGGTGAAAACTTTTGGGACAAAAATGTCATTTAACCTAATGTTTTTAACTCCTTAGATTCTTTTAAATTTATTTATTTGTCTTGTAAATGTTAAAATATTTTTAACTCTCTAGATTCTTTTGAATCTCTTTATTTGTCTTATAAATATATTTATTTGTCTTGTAAATGCTCATTTTTATCTAGTGAATTTCCATATTTTTCTTGTAAATGGACAAAAAGTTTTTAATTCCCTGAGTTCTTTCGAATCATTTTATTTGTCTTGTAAATATTATTCTTAAAAGAAAAAAAGGAAAAGAAGAAAAGCATCATTGTCTTTTTACTTACAAAAATTAATTTCATTTTGATTATGAGGATGCAATAAAGTTTCAGAAAGTTTTGAGGGTTGACTGAAATTAATTTAGGCTAACTGAAATTTTCCCTTACTTAAGTTAAATGAAAAAGTTTGCAAATTACTAATATGTAAATCTGATATGATAAAAATATAAATAGTCAATTTATGGATCATGCATTTTGGATTGACTTTGGTAATAGCAATGATTTTCCATTTTTATGACGCGTATATGCGAACTATTTCAGCTATTTGTTTTAATTTAATTTCATTGATTTTATCTCTCAAAAAAAAAAAAATCATCTGAAAATCTTGAGATGAGCCGGTAAATTAAAATTGATTAGCTTCGTTTCCAAGAAAGCAAAAACAAATTTGGAAAGTAAATTTCAATCACGGATTTTCGGACCATCGATTAAGAGAATATTGAAGCATTGATTTTAGAGATTTAGATTACAAGGGCTTTTGTACAAAAGCCCTAATTAACAATTCTTCTGGACACCAATATATAACAGTTTGCTTCCTACAGTGGTAGGAGAGCCGTTTCGCCAACCACGAATAAGCTGTGAGTTATATTTCATCTTTTTATAACTCGATCTCTTCTATTTCAACAGTCTTTGATTGATGCTTCATGTTTTTTTTAACAAATTCCCTCATCATTTTTCTGATGCATGCGTTTTTATTTTGTCAGACAATTTAAGATTCAAAAGTTACATTAGTTTACAACTAACTTATTTTGATGTAGACTCTTGGATTTTACATTTTTTTCCCATTCTTACAGAACCTTAAATGATATACCATTGAGTTAAAACGGAAACAAGATAAACAGGTTGGTGCAGGAGGAAGATTGTTACCGACCAACTATGGATGATGCGAGAGGGCTCGGGGATTGCGAGGATGAACGGGTTGGTGCGACCCAAGTACCAAGTACGGGAGTGTCACTGATCTAGGAAGCATGCACTTAACGGGACACAGTCCACCGATAGTTCATACTACTTCAGGAAGCCATTCCAAGAGGAAGAGAGGAGAAGGGCCAGTTCATAAGAAAAAACAAAAAATTCCATCTTCTAAACAAATTGTTGATGCCATGAGCATCATAGCAACTACATCTGAAGGCAGGGCAAAAAGATGTCATGATATCCATCCTCACAACATAAAAAATGTGATGTCTAAATTGCTTGCCCTTGAGGAAGTCCAATGTGATGAAAATTTTCGAAACCAATGTGCCACCCTTCTGCGCGATAAGGTTAATCGGGAAATGTTTGTTTCATTCTTAGAGGAGAACAAGGAGTACTTGATAAGCTGGCTGCTCTTTATGGTTCGGCTTCCCTAGATATTCTTGAACAATAATAAGAGTTTTATTGTAAGAGTTGTAGAATGGTTTTATTTGTTATTGATATGGTTGTTGCTAACTTGCTATGTTTACTGAATGGTTGTAATATGATATATTTTATGTAAGGGTTTTACTTGAATAGCTCTTGATCTTTTTTGTTCATCTCGAATTGCATTTGTTTAAATTACAATATCTATCTTCACTAGATTGTTTCTTTCATTGCATCTTGCTGGTTTTTTTTTTTCTTTCTTTATTTTTTTGGGGTAGTATTTGAATGCCTTATGGGAAATATTAACTATAGCATAGACTCGGATGACAAAAACAAAAACTATTCTATTTGGATCTTTACAATTCATTTGATGATGCAGCTTGATACTTCACAAATACCGATATAACGAGATACTTCACCATTTATTAGGCAAATATTATTTGGTCGATTCGGATATGGAACACATGTTGGGTATCTTGGTCCCTACAAAGGTCAACGTTATCACTGGCGAATTCGGGCTTCAACATGGATTTGGAAATGAAAAAGATTCCTTCAATTTTTATCACTCAAGTTTGATGTTGTGGAAGAATAGTTTTGAAATCTTACAAAAAATGCGCAAATATAAGTACCAAAGACAAATCCACGTAGTTTGTGCACCAATGGCCATACATAATTTTATTAGGAGCAATTCTCGATCGATGCTACTTTCATGGATTTTGAAAATGGAAATATTAGAGTAGATGAAGAGTCTTCCCCGATGATTTTGAAAAGGAATCTTCAATTGAAATGAATCATATTCGTGACACAATTATATCCCAAATAGTACAAGGCCTAATTTCCTTGTTACTTATATAATATTTATTTGATCAAATTATGTATTTTAGCATTGCCAAATTTTGTAATTTAGCATTTTCCATATTTTTTGGTAATTTCGATTTTAATTTTTTCTTATAATTATCTCAAAAGTCACTTAGCCATAAGTCATTCCAAACAAGTTTGTACCCAATCAGACTTTTCCATAAGATACTTATCCAACCACTCATCCAAACATAAATCACGTTTCACGATCAGACTTTTACTCAATCAGGCAGCATTGAGGATAGGGGCTTCCGCGGCTTGTGTGAGTGCAGCCACGTGGATGTGGTTCACACGCCAAACAGCCAACTTTGGTGATCACTTCGTTCTCGTCCAATTTCGTGACTTCAATGTTCCTTTTTGGGGAAGAAGATTCTCTCATGAGCAAGTTTCTCATTATCTCTCACAAGTCGGATCTGGCCGTCGAAATCTTAATCTAAGGGTCCAGAACAATCTTTTTAAAAACCGCACACGGTAATTTTTACCGCGCGTGGTTTTTTAAAAAATTGTTCTGGACCCTTAGATCAAGATTTCGACGGCTAAGATTGAGAGATGATGAGAGATGAGTAGAGAGGTGATAAGGAGAGAAACCAGACTCCCTTTTTGGTCAGTTAATTTAATATCAAACTTGAAACTCTCTCTCATGATGGGTTTTTCCTTAATTATTATTCATTTTACCCTCAATATAATGTAACATATTTATATAGTTTGGATATATTAATAAAACTAAATAAACGGCTTAATCATAACATATATAATTTGATCTCTTTAAAATACTTCATTATAATATATAAGTGTGTGTGTGTGTGTCATTTTAGACAAATAAATCTGAAAAAGAAAATGACAAATATAAGAGATTAAATTTTTTAAAAAAATATTACATTTAGGACCAAAATTTATCTTTAAATTAGATCCTTATTTAGGACGACAGAACAGTACTAAATTTGGTTGGGAATAATTATAGCCTAAAACTCGTTTTATTACAAATTGAATAATTGTTCTTTTATTTGTAAAACAGCACTGCATTGTGCTGGATAGTGTTGTTTTACTTAGTTGTATAGACAGATTATGTGAGCAAGTTTAAAGTTTTCTTCAATTTAAAAGGTAAGATATATAAAAACAAACAAACAAACAAACGGTGAACTGTAAAAAAATGATTTGGGAAAAAACCTTGACCAATTATATATTTTATCATTCTCTCTATCTCACTCAAAATATGTACACAATTTTTTTGACACTTCGTCAGATTTAGACTTGATCTCTAAATCTAACGGCACTTTTGTTGTTATCAAGGAGGGATTAATGAGTAATGACACCTACCTTCAATTCTCAAGAATTTTATAACCATGTTTCTATCATTTTTGGTGAGAAAATTCTAAGAAAATATCACTTGAACTTTGAAATCATAAATAGGTATTTTACTATTCTTGTTAATTTCATTAATGTTATTGTGAATAGGATTTTAAAATTCAAGTAGTATTTTTATGTCATTTTTCTTCCTTTTTTTTATCTTGAAAAATATAATGCACAAAAAAATTGTAAATCTGCCTTATGAATTAAATTTAAATACGATTGGATGAAAACTACTAATTCTACTACTATGTGTTATATACAATTATTTTTTATACTGATAATAAGTTGGGCCATGAGGCTCACGAAAGTCGGGTATACCTCTAAACTTTTTAAATCATCATACTTACATAATCTGTATTTCATATATATATATTTTTTATTTTATCTTATTTTATTATTAATTTTTCTGGGTGATGGCAGGTGCTTCGTAGTGGCACATTTTTTTGCATTTGTTTACAGCATTGCGGTTCCTTGCCTCAGCGACAAGAGCTTACTATGGAAAACTGTCGTTGCTTTTGATGCTGTACGTATAATATGTCTTGCATGCATGATTACAGTATAATTAACATAATTAAATTAATAAATTGAATACTTTATATTTTTTCAGAAAATAAGAAAAATTAATAACACCAACTCTGATTTTGTATCTTGCATGCATGCCCTAGAAGAAATTAAGTAAGTTAAACCTGATGAGAAAACTTTTTCTTTCCTCTTAAAATATTTACCCAAATTGTCTTTAACCCACAGCCCCTTTGTAAGAACAAGAAAATGGATGGAGGATTTTTTTATATTAATTATATTATTATAACTTAATGGGTACATATATTTAAATTACAAGGATAAATAATATTATATATTAACAGAGATATATAACAGTACTTGTATGTATTATTTTATAGGCTAAAATACATAAAACTCTCCTAAATGAATTGCACATCACATCCTTGATCTTCAAAAGCTTAGCCTAAAGACCCTAATAATCAACTCCTTCCCGTTAAAATTGCCGTTAAATTTAACTATTTTCCCCCATATTATATTTTTTATTATATTCCATATCGTTTAAATAATAACTCTTAAAATAAAATACTTAAAAATATAAAATAATTTAAAATAGTTATTTGACCATGTCTTTTTTAAATAAAAATTTAAAAATGGTAAAGATCGGTAGCTTTAAACTCAATTTTAACGATAGGTAAGCTGATAGTCAATATATGAAATATCGGGTCCGTAATTAACTTTTACAGATTTGAAAGATGATCTTCAATTTACTCAAAATTTAAGGAGGTTTTATGTATTTTAGCCTATTTCATAACGTTGGAGAATTTTTTTCCTTTGTTTCTTATAAAATACTGTTCTAGAATTAAAATAATCAATATATTTATGTATCATTGTATCAATATATACCCTAACGTAGGCATCAAAAAATTTCCCCTTTAGGCATCTTAAATATATTTTTTTGATTTGATTTAATTAGTATTATTTTCAATTTCTTTGATTTGATTAGTATTATTTTCGATTTCTTTGATTTGATTTAATTATTTTCGATTTCTTTGATTTGATTTGATTATTTTCAATTTCTTTGATTTGTTTAGTAAAAGTTTCGATGATTAGTATTATTTTCGATTTCTTTGATTTGATTTGATTAGTATTATTTTCGATTTCTTTGATTTGAGTAGTAAAAGTTTCGATTTCTTTGATTTAATTTGATTAGTATTATTTTCAATTTCTTTGATTTGATTAGTATTATTTTCGATTTCTTTGATTTGATTAATATTATTTTCGATTTCTTGATTTGATTTGATTTTTTTGAATTTTTTGATTTGTTTAGTAAAAGTTTCGATTTCTTTGATTTGATTAGTATTATTTTTGATTTCTTTGATTTGATTTGATTAGTATTATTTTCGATTTCTTTGATTTGAGTAGTAAAAGTTTCGATTTCTTTGAGTTAATTTGATTAGTATTATTTTCAATTTCTTTGATTTGATTAGTATTATTTTCGATTTCTTTAATTTGATTAATATTATTTTCGATTTCTTGATTTGATTTGATTATTTTGAATTTCTTTGATTTGACTAGTAAAAGTTTCGATTTCTTTGATTTGATTAGTATTATTTTCAATTTCTTTGATTTGATTAGTAAAAGTTTCGATTTTGTTGATTTGATTTGATCATTTTTTATTTCTTTAATTTGAGTAAAATTTAATTTTGGCATCTTGATTTAAATTTTAGGACGCTAAAAAAATTTTTGGTTAATTTTAGGCGTCCTAATTATAATTTTAGACGTTCTAAAAATATATTTAGGACGCCTAAGTCTCAAAATTCAGCCAAATAATTACGAAAATGTCACCACCTATACTTTTTACTTCATTTTTTAAAATAAGGACGTCTTTTAGGGAAGTAATATCCAATTTTTATAGTGGTATGTGGTTGGTTCATACACAGTCAGAGATGGCAAACTAATGAGGTGCAAGGATGCCTTTTGGAAATTCCTATGGTCACTTTCCTCATGCGTTAAATATATTCTCTTGATCTGGAAATTATATTGCAGAGTGTTTTGCTATCATGTGACATTCTTCAACGGCATCATTTACATGTCAATGGTCAATATATTTATTTGGTTATGAGGCTACTGAAGAATCCTTACAAGGCACCATCATTCGATCAATCGACTTTGTCTAGGTGGGTGATTATTTTGGTCCTTATTATAAAATACCAACTAACAAGTATATTTTGTCATTTTAATAAGGCACTTGCTTGTTTCCAAATAGCATTAATTATTTTTTAATGTATACCCATAATTAAAAAGGTAGTGAGTGAGACTAATAATTAATATGATATTAGAGTTTAGTGTAATTAATAGGGATAATATTGAAAATTACTTAAATTTTAGGAAAAAATTAATGACTTTAATTATTTTTATTGACTTGTCAGAATTGTTAATTGGTACCTTATAATAAGGAGTAGAGGGAGTATTTACTAAATAGTATCTCATAACCATAAAAATACAAATAAATAATAACCGACAATTATAAATCAAAACAATATATAAGATGATACTAATCTTTTCCGTAGGTATCTCAAACAAGAATTCTACTTTCCTCTCACATGACCATAAATGAGTAATGAACCGGACATTATCCTTATAGAGAAGATATAAGATTAGCTGGGGGCAAATTATTGGTCAAATAAAATATCATATAATAAATACATATATATACTAACAAATTTTAGAAGGTCATGGCCCTAGCTGGCCACAGCAGCTGTTTCGCCATTGTGCACCCACATGGTCAAAATAAAATTATTTTTGTGGGTGAAAAGACAATGGTACCCTTACTTTATTTATCTTGTAAGTTATATTATTTGTCTTGTGAACTTTCGTATTTGTCATAAATGGCCAAAATGTTTATGGTTAAGAGTCATTTCTTGCCTTGGAAGTGCAAAAAATAGAGCAATTTTATTTTGACCATTATCCCAGTTAATTTTGACTGTTAATTAACCAAATATGATGAAATGATAGTTCAGATGTCATTCACATTATTTTTGTTAATGTTCAAATTTGCACCGAAATTCCATGTGTCATTTACTTCATTTTTTTCCCGAAGTTAGATTTAAAACTTCTTAGGCAAATTTGCACCTTAAAAAATGATGTGAATGACACGTGGACAGCTAGCTTAATATATTTGATCAATTAACGGTCAAAATTAATTAAGATAACGATCGGGAAAAATTACCTCCGTAAAAACTTGCGGGGCAAAATTTCATCTCGATGAGAACTTCGGGGCAAAAATGCTCCTCAATCCAATGTTTTTAATTCCTTTGAATCATTTTATTTGTCTTGTAAATGCTCATATTTGTCTTATAAATTTCTAGAATATTTTTAACTCCCTATGTTTCTTTGAATCCCTTTATTTATCCTATAAATATCTTTATTTGTCTTGTAAATACTCATATTTATCTAGTGAATTTCCATATTTGTCTTGTAAATGGCCAAAAAAAAAAAAAAATGTAATTCCCTGGGTTCTTTTGAACCCCTTTATTTTTCTTGTAAATGCTCTTCTTTAAAAAAAAAAAAAAAAAAAAAAAAGGCATCATTATCTTTTCTCCACAAAAATAAATTTTATTTTGGCCATGGGGGTGTAATGAAGTTTAAGAAAATTTTGAGAGTTGACTGAAATTAATTTCCTATCAAAAGGGGCTAACTGAAATTTTCCCTTACTTAAATGAGAAAGTTTACAAAGTACTAATATATTAGTCTGATATATAACCAAAATAAAATAATGAATAAATTGATAAAATATAAATATTCAAATTATGGATCATGAATTTTGGGTTGACTTTGGAAATAGCGATGATTTTCCTAACATAAATTCTGATCATAAATTTTTTTTTTTTTTTTTACCTGAATTATGATCATATATAGTTGATATCTTATAGACTTAATCTTAATAAATACGAGTATTATGTGATTCATTCTAATAATTTATCTCGCTTTTTTTTGTGTGGCCAAAATTCTAATAGTTTGTGTAAGAGAAGGAAATATACCATTTTTATGACGCGTATATGCCAACTATTTCAGCTATTTTTTAAAATTTAATTTCATTGATTTTATCTCTCGAAAAAATAATAATATAATCATCCTAAAATCTCGAGATGAGCCAGTAAATTAAAATCGATTAGCTTCGTTTCCAAGAAAGCAAAAACAAATTTGGAAAGTAAATTTCAATCACGGATTTTCGGACCATCGATTAAGTTATTGAAGAATTGATTTAAGGGATTTAGATTACAAGAGCTTTTGAAAAAAAAAAAACCCTAATTAACAATTCTTCGAACACTAATATATAATAGTTTGCTTCCTACACACGGTGGTAGGAGAGCCGTTTCTCGAACCACGAATAAGCTTGTGAGTTATATTTCATCTTTTTATTACTCGATCTCTTCTATTTCAACAGTCTTTGATTGATGCTTCATGTTTTTTTTAACAAATTCCCTCATCATTTTTCTTTGATAATTTAAGTTATCTGTTCTTTGCTTTACTTTTATCTCCAATGAAATGTCACGAAGGGCTAGCTATTTACTGTGTTTTTCTGTTTGATGCATGCGTTTTTTTTTCTATCGAACAATTTAATATTCAAAAGTTACATTAGATTAGAACTATACTACCTTATTTTGATGTAGAGGCTTGGATTTATACTCTCTTTCTTTTTCCTATTCTTGCATAGGCTTAAATGATACTGCTTGCTTCCTATCCTAAATATAATTACCCTATAAACTTTGTCTTATATTTATAACTAGAAGGAGTATACCATTGAGTAAAAGAGGAAAAAAGATAGTTGTCTATCATATTTGTGCTTTAGCAACTTTGTTTTGTTACCAACAAAGGTTGGTTTAGTTGATAAAGGCTGAGCCATTTGGTAAAGATCGAGTTGACTTAAAAATATTTCAGATCTCGTTTACAATGTAAAGACATTGGTAGTGGGTAATGTATAAGTACCTTTTGATCTCCTGTAGGCATGTATAGGCTCTAACGAGCCACCGGAACCCAACTGATCTAAATTTCTAAGTTGTTGTTGAGTTAAACATTTTTATTAACCAATCTAAGATAATATTTATTTAATTTCATAATTAGTTTTAGTTATGATATAAATAGTTGTTTAGGTTTCATTTATGGAGGATAGACTTATTGATTATTGAAGCTCTCTCTCCTCTATGCTTCTTTTGTTTGATATTATCATCTGGTATCCAGTTCGGAGTTTGTAGCTGTCTCTCCTAATACAGACAAGTCCCTTCTCTAAAACTCGAATTTAAGACCTAGAAGCATTAAACGGGAGCTTATATTGCTAGATTAACTCTATGTTGGTATCTCCTCTATGTTTCTTTCTTATATCACATCAGTTATACATGAATATTGTTGCATATTTTAATTAAATTTTATTATTTCGATCTTGATTGAATTAACTTTGATTTAACTACAATTAGATCACTCACCTTTGAATAGCAAAAGCATCAATCGATGGCGATCAATAAGGTGAAACTAGGATTGAGGGTGGTGGCTTCCGCGGTTTGTATGGTTGCAGCCACGTTGATGTGTTTCACGCAGCAAACAGCCAACTTTGGTGATCTCTCCGTTCTCGTCCAATTTCGTGACTTAGATGCTCTTTTTTGGTCAGTTAATATTCCACTTGAAAGTTGAAACTCTCGTAATGGGTTTTTCTGTAATTATTATTCATTTGAATTTAATGTGAGACATATTTGTTTAATTAGGATAGATTAATAAAACTAAATAAATGATTTAATCATATCATACATAACATGATCTTTTTAAAGTACTTCATTGTAAAATTAGATTATGTATAAGTTTAGACAAATTAATTTGAAAAAATTGATAAATATAATAGATAAAATTTAAAAATAAATTCTTACATTTAGGACCAAAATTTAAATTTAAATTAGATCCTTATTTAGGACCAAAACAGTACTATATTTGGTCTGGAATAATTATAACTTAAAACTTTTTTTTTTTTTCAAATTGAATAATTATTCTTTTATTTGTAAAACAGCACTGCATTGTCCTGGATAGTGTTGTTTTACTTAGTTGTATAGACAGATTTTATGAGGAAGTTTAAAGTTTTCTTCAATTTAAAAGGTAATTAAGATATAAAAATAAAAAAACAACGGTGAATTATAAAAAAAAAAAAAAAATGATTTGGGGAAAAAACCTTGACCAATTATTATATCATTCTCTCTATCTCACTCAAAATATGTACACAATTTTTTTTGACACTTCATTAGATTTAGACTGATCTCTATATCTAACGTTGTATTTGTTATCAATGACACCTGCGTTCAATTCTCAAGAATTTTATAACCATGTTTCTATCTTTTTTTTTTTTTTTTATCTTGAAAAATATAATGCACAAAAAAAAATTGTAAATCTGCCTTATGAGTTAAATTTAAATACGATCTGGATGAAAACTACTAATTCTACTCGCATATTATATAGTTGGGCCACGGGGCTCATGAAAGTCGGGTATACCTTCAAACTTTTTAAATACTACATCTGGTTTTAAATATACAATATAGTTTGTAGTGCAATTTGTACTACAAATTATGTCATATATTTAAGATCGGAGAAGTATCATACTTACATTATTTATATTTCATTTAGTTACTTTTTATCTGATTTTTTTATTAATTATTCTGGGTGATGGCAGGTGCTTCGTCGTTGCAAATTATTTTGCATTTGTTTACTGCCTTGCGGTTTCTTTCCTCAGCGCCAAGAGCTTACTATGGAAAACTGCCGTTGCTTTTGATGCTGTACGTATAGACACCTCCTCATCTATCTGTTATACTTTCTTCTTGTTCATTTTATATGATGCAATTTGCTGTAATAACTGCATCATTACAGTATAATTAGCATAATTAAATTAATAAATTAAATACTTGATTTTTTTTTCCAGAAAAATAAGAAAAATTAATAAGACCAACTCTGATTTTGTTTCATGCATGCCCTAGAAGAAATTAAATTAAACCTGATGAGAAATTTTTTTCTTTCCTCTTAAAATTATTTAACCAAGTTGTCTTTAAGCCACATTCCCTTTGGTAAGAAAATGAAAATGGTGGATTTTTAACTTAATGGGCAAATATATTAAAATTACAAGGATAAATAATACTATTATATATTAACCGAGACACATGTATGTCATACTTTATAGGTTAAAATACATAAAACTCTCCTAAATTTTAGGTGAATCACATCCTTGATCTTCAAAAGTTTAGACTAAAGACCCTAATATATTTTATATTTCGACTATCAACCCCTTCCCATTAACAGAACAGTTAAATTTAACGATTTATTACTAAGAGTAAATACCCTTTCTGGTCTCTGACAAAAAATATGATCCCTATTTTGGTCCCTTACAACAACAACAAAAAAAAAATTCTTTTTAGTCAATAAAAAGGACGAATAAGGGTCGTTTAGTTGACATTTTGATCCTTACAAATTTCTAAAAGGTCATTTTTAGTCCCTTAAAAAGGACAAATAATGGTCTTTTTTTTTTATAAAGGATCAAAATGGGGTCGTGTTTTTTGTCGGGAGGGTATTTACTCTATTACTAAATAGTGAGTGTTATTTTAAGTTGCAAGGTTTTTAAATTTTAACCTCGCGTTTTCTTTACACAATTTTTGCCATCAGAGCTAATCCTTAGAGACTTTTATGATTTATTACTAAATTTTTCTTACAAGACAGCCAATTATATTCCACAAGAATGAGAAGTACATAGAGATGAGAGCACACACCAGAAAAGTCTACAAGACGAAACATAAAAATTTCAAATACAGTAATATGATGATGATGATGATGCAGGTATTGATTGTGATATTGTTTTCAAGTTGTTCGGCTGCAATGGAAGTGATCTACTTAGAAACGTGTGGTAACTTTCATGCACTTTGGAGTCCTATTTGCCCACGAGTTCGTTCTTACTGTGGGAAAGCCTTTGGAGCCATTGTTCTAGGCTATTTGGGAGCCCTAGTTTATCTCCTCTTGCATTTGGTTTCTATCCAAGAAGCCTTTAATGCTCTTCTAATTTGATTCATTTACTGAGTTAAGTAAACACACTTTATTATTATTATTTTGCTTTTATAATGTTGCTAATAATTGGCTTAATCATTATTAATGTGTTCTAGCTAATGATTATCCAGTTAATTAAGGGTTTGGCTACTAATTAAGGAGATGCATATGGGACATTGTTCTTGTGGAATTTTTGTTTGTTTGTTTGATGGTTTTATAGTTTCATCCATTTTTAGATATATTTTTATAATCAACAATTGGCATCATCTGATGAATTTTTATTGTTTTATTTCTTCATTTTATTACCTAGGTATAAATAGCTAAAATGACGAATGTATAAATTACTATGTTATACAACTTGTTACCTTGTACATATTAAAATACTAGCAACAAAATCTTTTATTTAAAATGTGTAAATTAAAAATTCCAAACAACAAAAATTGTTTACTTAAGTTTTACTTTATGGGTTTTACACCCACCTTTTGTTCTTGTAATGTAGATCCCACATTCACATGATTTTTATGATGGTCCCACATTTTCCATTTTGTCTTAAGTACTTGAGAAATTTTTTTAAAATACCATTTGAATTTCAAAATTCTAAATAAGTGATTTCCCAATAAAATGAGTTGTTAATTGCTTTATTATTATTATTAATCTTATTACTGTTAATAATAATAGGATTTTAAAATTCAAATGGTATTTTTCTGTCATTTTTCCTAAGATATAACTATATTTATATATATATAAAATTAAATTATAACACGAGGAAAAAAAAGGAAGCTTGCCCCAATTGATACTATAAATAGTTACAGGGCCAATTGTGCCGCCAATGCCCAATATTTGAATATTGTCTTCTGAGTGGATACAACTACAACATAAGCGAAGCATGTTAGAAGCATAGGAACCCAAAATATTAGGCCCAAGCCCAATAACACAAACAATAGAAGAAAATCAAGATGAGACAGGGAGACCAAAAGTAGCACTTCTCCTACTTCAACACATTCATAAACCATTCTTATCATCCCTTGTCCTTGGGTGGAATTTGCAAAGGGGTCGGACACTTTCACTAAAGGGAGAATGTTCGATCCGAAGTTGGTTAAGGCGCTAAGGAAAACATCCTAGGCGATGTGCGAACTTGTGAAAACGCAGGCTGAGGTGGATGAATGTGTACTCTCAGTCCTGTGTGCCATGGGAAGCAAAGCTATAGCGCCCTTGCTTTTGGACTGTGGGTAAGCTCAATCCCTCTTAAAATTTTTATTAAAAAAAAAAAAAAAAACCATCCTTATCACTTGCTCCTCGGTCTGTTTATCAAATTTGAAGAGATTAAAGAAGTTAAATAAAATTTTTAATTATAACATATGTGATATAATTTCTTTAAAAACACTTCTATAAAATATTAGATTATATATCAATTTATAAACTAAACACATTAGTTTAGAGAAAAATAATACATATACATGACAAAATAGAAAAAAGTCTTACATTTAGGATCAAAATTTACCCTCAAACTAAGTCCAACATTTAGGATAGAAGAAGTATATCATGGGTTCCTAACCAACATGACTAGCTAAATCAAACATGTTTGAGGTATGTATAAACATGTTATTCGGCCGATGTTGCATGTATACCAAGCAAAACACTTGTGAGGAACACATGCTACCACACAAAATAGAAAAAAAAGTGTGTTTGTTTGGAATAGTGATTGGAAACTCTAAAAATAATTTTTCAATCATGATTTACAGTATACAAGATAAGTAAGTGAGAAGAGTTTTATCTCGATTTACGTGAATAAATACTTTTAAAGATCTCAAACGTGATCCGGAGCGCAAAACCGTGAAGTACATAATCCGAGTGGTCGGCCACAACTTTATAGCACCCGCGGGTACACAAACAATGCGGTGCTCATTCATTGAGCTTGTTTGTCTTGAGCGTTTAAACAACGTTTTTAGGAAAAAAAAAAAAAAAAAAAGCCCAGTGGGAAGAGCTATAGAGAAAAGGCCTAGTCGAGGTGTTTGGGGTGGCCTCTTCCTAAGTGGGTTTTCACAAAAAAGCTCCATTATTCTAAAAGCTCACTCCGGAGTGGCTAGCGACGCGTTTTCATGATTGCAGCATTTTCCCCGATTGGACTTGGCCCACTTTTAAATGACGCACATCCCCCATCATTTAATGATTTTTTTTTTAAAAAAACAATTTTCCTTTTCTCTTTTTTTTCTTTTTTATTTTTTTATAACTTTTTTAATAATTTTTTTAATCATATATATATATATATATATATATATATATATATATATGTAGTGTTCAATCAAATTCATGTCATTTTCAGTCATTTTTCATCTCAACTGTCTTTTCAAATAATAATTCAAATACATTCCAGTTTGAAAAAAAGTCACTTCTGCCACCGCCAATCTAAACCCAAATCACATTAACAATTTAGTTTTTTTTTTTTCCTATCTTACTTCTGCAAAAGTCATATAGAAAATAAGTTATTTCTCCTATCGCTAACCCAAACAGGCTCAATATCATCATCTCATTTAAATACATCTCACATGATATATATAGGATTAATGAGCAATTTTATTCCAAAAGTTGTCACCAAGGGGTACTTTTGCTCTAAAATTTTTTCGAGATGCAATTTTGCCCAAGAAGTGTAAAGAAGGGAGCAATTTTTCCCTGGTTATTATTCCAATTACTTTTGATCATTATTGACCTAATATGTTGAGCTAACAATTCACATATCATTTACGTCATTTTTATTAATGTGCGAATTTGGCCCAAAATTTTTAAATATAACTTTAAAAAAAAAAAAAAAAAAAAAGATGAAAACAAATAATGCCACGTCATTATTTTTGGGCCATCCACCTTTTAAGCTTACTTAGTTAAGCATACTTTGGGGAATCATCAACCTTTACGCTTTTGCTAGTGTCTTTCTTACCAAGACTAAAAGTAAATTTACGTCGCCTTAATTTTTTCTTATCCATCCACAAGTTGATGAAAATATATTGTAAATGCACAAATATTAATATCAAAAATCAAATTTATAGCAAGTCATCACACTATTTATAAAGGTATGAACAATCTAACTAATCTCAAATTCCGTACAATTTAAAATATATGAAAAATCATGCATATAGTTTATATATCTTTTGACTTTAAAGAGAGGAGAATATAGGACATAGCTTCAAAATTCATATACATCCTTGGGAATGATCATTCAATAACTGAAAAATAATACTCCCGGTTTTAAATATATGATAAAAGTTATAATGCAAATTATACTATAAATTTTATCCTATATTTAGAACCGGAGGTAGTAATTAATATAGAGATTGTGACCTTGTTTAAATACTAACTAATAGCTAAGTCACAAACCTAATTATAGGCCTTATTATGACAAATATATTCAAAAGTCTCATTCCATCATTCCGGTTGGATTATCATCTTATTGGCGAAATAGAAATACAAAAGCCCATAACAGATGTATGATTAGAAATACAAAACCACGTATGTAAGATAATAACAGCGTATGTAACATAACCACGTATGCTACAGCAATAGTTAGAACATAACCTCCTATGTGACATAACCACGTATGTAAGTCTTAATCGATGAACACAACAATCATATATAATCATACAATAAGCATCAGAGTTAGTGTTACGACGCGAACGTACCTTTCACCGTGTAATGGCCACATGCCGACCTTGAACCCAGCCCCGGACATCCCGGATATCCTAACATATCACCATAGTACTTAGAATAATATCCTAAGGGATATTTTCACCTCTATTTACCTCTCTACCCTTGGTGGATTTGTTATTTACAATTTTGCCCTTACATTTATTTAAAAACGCAGTGCAGTATTTTCTGGGCAGATTTTTCGGTAACTTTGAAAAATCATCATTAAATCTACAAACATTGAAACGAGGATCCGTAAAATTATTTGGACTCCTTAGGATGTCTATTTTTAAGTAAAAATACTAAATATTTCCCAGATTACACGATTCACTCCCAGTTTTAAAGTTTTGAGCCTCTGCCCAGAATTTTTCCAGAAATTCGTAGCCCAACTTTGAGAATTTTTATCTCACTGTAAAAAACTCATTTTAACATGTTATTGGCATATTTGGAAATCCCTATATGTCTAATTTAACCATGAATTTTCCCAGAATTTTGTGACTTTATTTTCAACATGACATATTGGCATTTTTATTACTGATTTCAGAAATTCCTACCCAATGAATTTTCGCCAGAGCTTCGCTACTTTGCTCATAGTTTTCCAGAAATTTTGCTATACCAAGTGGATCATCTCACTATTTTTGACTATAAAAACATGATATTAAAATTACTCTAGCATATTTAAAATCAAAGCTACTTCTAACTATGAATTTAAGATCTAAAACTTAAAGAACTTAAAGCTAGAGCTAGATAATTTACCAAGAATCTTGCTACTCCTTCAAGAAGCTCTTCACCCTCTTCCTTACTCTCTCAAATATGGTTAATACCTTTGTGAATTGGTGAAGAATAATGAAGACCAAAGCCCCCTATTTATAGCAAAAGGCTATGGCACCTTGGTAAATATTTCAAACTTAACTCTTCTTGTGTATGAACCCTTGGATCTAAACTTAGTAAAGAAGTTTTAATCTCATCCATCCATGTGATTAGAAAACCCTAACTTAATCTCTAAGTTTTGATTTTTGAGAATTAATTTACTTTAATGAAATCTATTTTTGGTTGCTTGATCAATTACCAATACTTTTGAATTCCGAGTATGCCTTTTGATTAGTAGTTGGATATCAGCATTTATGGTCTAATGAGATTCCCTTGTTGTACTAAGCTTATTCTTCAATGTTTGCAAAAATAGCCTTTATTAGGCTTACTTTCGAGGTTAAATTATGTGGGTTCAAGATAAGTCTTTATATTTTCTAGGGGTTCCTATTTCTTCACAACTATTTAAATTTGTATAAATTCTCACTTTATTTGTTGTTTTGAGTTTTTTACCGTGTACATCATATATTTACTAGATTTCAAATTAATATTGAATTAAGTTTATTTTTCTCTCTCACTCACTAGACTCACAACATTAGCACTCACAACACTCTCTCTCACACATACACACACAACTCTCCCTCTCTCCTTCATCAATTTTGCAATTAATGAACCCATGTGAACCCATGTGTTTGATTCAAATAATATCTAGATATTATGAGCTCAAACTCCTCCTATTGGTTCTTTAATTATCACATGGATTAAGCTTATTTATTAATTAAGGCCATTAGATTACACTTTATTAAATCAAATCTTGGCCTTTTATTTTCCAATCTCTCATTGGCCCAATTAATTTCATGAGGATTAAAAATATTTTCTTGATTTATCATTGGTCAATTCAATTTCACAAGGATTTAGCTTTATGAGGCTTAATTAAGGCCTTTGGATTTAGCTTTATTAAATTTAATCTTAATTAGCATCCCTAATAAAGTAGTTAAGTGTAATTTTCAAAATATGATTGATTCTAAGATTAATTATGATCATTAGAAACCACTTCTATGCTAATCATAGTCCTTCACTAGCCATTGTTTCTTAATTAAGGCAATACATCCTTAATTATGCCTTTAACATATGCCACTAAATTAATTGTGAATGTTTATGAAAATAATTCAATTAACATAGATTGAATCATCCACTAATTGTTGGCAATTTTCTCTAATTGGTTTAATTATTTCCTCACAACTTTTTAGCTTTTCGTGGCCATTTATGCACCATGAATTAATTTAATAATCATAGGGCAACTTATGGTCCCTTAAAATAACATTGCATTTTTGCCTCTTTAAATTCCAAGGAAAATAAACAAATAAATTACTAAATTTAGAGACAACATACTTTCCTATTTTAAATAGGTATTATTCGCCAAATTATAATATTCAAGAGACATATGAATTTTGGGGTATTATACCATTATTTTAATTAGTCCAAATTTAATTGCCTCCTAATTGTGGTTAATTCCCTTTAATTAATTCAAGTGGTTTCATAACACCCCCTTGATTATTTTGGTTTACACAAGAACCATGTTTTAACATGATAATTCTATCATACTCTTAAAATTGGCCCTTCAATTTTAATTAATCTCTCTTAATAAATTTTAGTATCTCCATAGTATTTTATTGCTCTTATGATTATATAAGACTAGGCTTTAATATGGTAATTTTGTGGTATTTTATGATCCCAAAATAAAATTAGAGAATTTGGTTTTTAATTACCTTAATCCTTACAGAAAATTCCCTAAATTAACATAAATATGTTACTCAATTTTTGAGACCACATATTCACCTATTTTTAATAGGCACTTTTTATCAAAATATAATATTTATGATAAACATGAATTTTAGGGTATTACACACGAAAGTCGTGGTATACCTCCAAACTTTTTTTAAAAAAAACTATCTTTATTGATTTTATTTATGAAAGAGATTTCCATCGATGCTAGTACTTTCCCATGAAAATGATTAAATGAGGTATTTTAGAAAATCTAACCCATATATTTGACAAGGGATAAGGGTCTTAAATGCCATGGAAGTTTTCACTCAGGAGCACTGGTAAGACAGAAGTTTTTTTTGAACCAAAAATGCTACAGAAGTTTTCGCTGAGGAGCAATTTTGCCTCGGAAGTTTTCACTAAGGAGCAATTTTGTCCCGAAAGTTTTCACTAAGGAGCAATTTTGCCCTTCTGTCCCCAAATATTAAATTTGACTATCAAATTAGTCAAAGACCACACATGTTATGCCTTGAAAAGGTCAAACTTGGAGCCAGAGAAGGAGATCCTTAAGATGTTGAGCTCAAGGCGGCCATAATTTGTGAAACCAAACTGGTCAAAGGGACCGAAAGGTCGATCGTCACAAAACCCAAGGAAGCATCACTTATGATCTAAACAAATGATCAATCTATACAAACGTAAATATTATCACTATTGATTTATTTTATGAACCAATTTTTGGAACAATTTATTTCTTGTTTTGCGTTTCATTTGCGTTTTTGTGAGACCTTTGGTCCCTTTGACTCGTTCCGCTTCACAAATTCGGCGTCGCCTTGATTTCAACATCGAAGCATCTCCTTCTCTAACTCCAAGTTCGACCTTTTCAAGACATGACATGTGTGGTCTTTGACTGATTTAATAGTTAAATTTAATATTTGGGGATATAAGGGAAAAATTGCTACATTTTGTAAACTTTCGAGACAAAATTGCTCCTCAGCGAAAACTTCCGTGGCAAAAATGATACTTCCGGGGCAAAATTGCTACGTCTTGTGAACTTCCGTGGCATTTTTGGTCCAAAAAAACTTTCGTCTTACCAGTGCTTCTGAGTGAAAACTTCCATGGCATTTAAGACCATTATCCCATTTGACAAAATAACTAATTTAACTAATTTTTTTTAATATATGTAAATTAGTTTTTATCTAAGTTGTACATTATATACGGTAATATGATGATGATGAGGATGATGATGCAGGTTTTGATGGTGATATTGTTTTCAAGTTGTTCAAGACGACAATGGCAAAGTGTTCTACATAGAAACGTACGGTAACTTGCATGCACTTTAATTCAAGAAGCCTTTTGGAGCCATTTTTCTAGGCTAGCTATGTGGTGGGAGCCCTATTTTATCTCCTCTTGCATTTGGTTTCCATTCAAGAAGCCTTTAATGCTCTTCTAATTTGATTCATTTTTTGAATTAAATAAACACAATTTATTATCTTTTTTATTTTATTTTTTATGTTGCTAATAATCGGCTTAATCATTAATGTGCTCTAATGATTATCCAATTTATTACTATTATATTGACCTTATCAAAATTCCATTTTTCAACATCATGAATCTGATAAAAAGCATGTAGATCTTATCTATGATTACCTAAAACGGAGTGTTGGCAATGGATCCTTAATACCTCTCAACCACCCTTGTGGTGGCCCCTTCATACAATATTTGCAACGAATGAAGAACACACAACTATTGCGAGACTTGTTTTTGCTTGGAAGCCTAAGTGTTGGAATAGTCACCGATAAGATCATTGTGTGCCCTTCATGTTCTGGGTCCATTCTAAATAAATTAAACCTACCTCCTTCATGAACATTCCTGATCGATCACCTTGTGTAACATCCCATTTTCAAAAGCAGTATATATATTTTTTTTCATCAGAGTAGAGCATCGGAGCGATTGAGTAAGCGATATTTATATTCAAAATGCCGTAAGTCCGGGCTGATTACGGTAGTGGTACGTTATACCGAGTGTTTTCAAAAGTAAATAACAAAAGAAGAAAGTCTTCAGCTGAGTCCCTATGCGTGTCGGTTGCCTTTCTCCTCGATCCTCGGTCCTCTTGACCCTGACGCTATGTTAAGAGCTGAGGTTCAATGCCCATTGAACCTTAGGTAACGGTTAACCTCATGCTTATGTGTGACAAAATATGTATGACAGATATTCATAACATTACAAAGCATTAACCAATACATAGCACACGGCAGATGTAAGGTTACCACAATACATAAGCACACAAGCAGATGTAATGTCAATCACAACAACAATACATAGCACACAAGACATGCACAGTCAACATGTTTGCACTAACCGGTGCCACGCGCCTCCTCGTGTCCTCGCGCTAGGAAAACTCAACGGCATTACCAAGACTGTAACCCGTATAAACAAAGCTGAATGTATAAATAGTGACCTAAGACAGAGCCTTAGACACGGTGCATGACCCAAGACAAAGTCCTGTCCATGACTCTATGAAATAGTCTATCACATATAAGCATACAATAAGCATCAGAGTTAGTGTTACAGTACGCGAACGTACCTTCGTTGACGGAAAATGATCCTTTTTGACGGTATGCGGTATGACGGTACAACAGGGGTACGTGATTACAGATATCCTATAAGGATAATATCATATTATCAAGGCCCAACATCATAATAGGCATTTTAGGTACCAATTACCATTTTGCCCCTAACTCTCCTAATTGGCGGAATTTCGCGAACTTCGTTACTTTAACTCTAATCTTCCAAAATTTTGACATATCTCCATCTCCAATATATTTTTGAAATAAATATCATATTTATCCCTAAAACATGATATCTAAACTAACTTGGAAGATTAAAGATTAATCTAGCATTTCTACTATAACTACCGAAGGAACTACCAAAGCTTAAGACTAGGGACCGAAGAACTTACCCAGCACTTCGCTACTCCTTTTCCAGAGCTCCTCCTTGCTCTCACTTCTCTCTAACCTCTCTCTAGGATTCCTTTGTGAATTGGTGAGGAATGAAGTGAAGAGGGTTGGCTATTTATAGAGAATTTCCATGGATCTCAACCCTTGGATCAACTTTTGCATCAACGGTTAAGAAGACGAAGATGTGGCCTCTTGCAAACCATTCACTCTCCTCTCTTCTCTACCACAAATTTGCCCCCACATGTCACCCCATGTCACCAACATGATGTCATCCATGTGCTTTATGAACTTCTACCGATAAAGTCCCCGTTCGGTGTTCTAATCGCGTAATCTTAGAAAATCTCAAAAATCCGAGAACAACTCACCTTGAAGTTCTATTCTTCCTCTTTGGAAATATCTGAGTTAACTAAATTTTTGATCCCATTAAGGGTATTCCGTTGTCTGTTGAACATTTTCGGAGACAGCCGCTTTGTCGATTCTGAAATTACTTCGGGTAACATCAACTTCGGGACAAAAATCCTTTGGTTCATAATATGTCCAGTTGTTTTCTACTTAGTTCAAGGATTTCAAGTTACGATTTATTTTCCATTGGTTATCACTTTTCTTATCTCGCCCTTTGTTTACAAAATATCTTTTCATCGATCCCTTATTCGCCCCGCCGCGGGTTACGGAAATGACTTCCGCTAACACCAACTTACGGACAAAAATTCACTTGTTTGTAATATGTCGACCTAAGAAACTTAGTTCATGGTTTTTAGATAGGATTTAATTTCTATCGGTTCTCATTTATCCAATTGGTTCTTCCACAAATATCTTAATTATATTATTATTTAATTAACAAAATATCATGATATTATCTTTGAAAAACCCACAACCCTTTTCACACTCAAATTTTGGTTTTCTCTTCCCTTTATTATTATTATTTTTTTTTATTTATCTAAATTAGCTAGAAGCTTAATTAGAGCCTTAATCCCATTATTAGCAATCTTTTAGGATTTAGGGTTTTCATTGTTCTTAATCTCACCAATTTTTCTTAATCTTTTCTAATTGATTAGCAAGCACACTTTATGCTAATATTAGCCATAAACACTTATCTAAAGGATTTTCTATAATCTACCTTAAATATTCTCTTGTTCAGGCTTAAACAATTAGGCATTAATTACTTAACTAATCACTTTCTAATTGTTGATAATTTTCTTAATTAGGATTAATCATTTTCTCACAACTATTTCATTGACATTGGTATTTTATGTCCCACATATCATATTAAAAATCATGGGGCAACTTATGCTCCCCAAAATTATATTTAATTTTGCCTCATTATTTTTCAAGGGAAATAATCCCAAAAATTCCTAAAATTAGAGACAACATACTTTCTAATTTTCAATGAATATTTTATTGCCTCTTGGGATTTATCATAATATTTTCGGGCATTTCATGGCCCATAATTGTATTTAGGTATTTTGACACTTTTAATCCCTCTAATTTCATTAGAAATTTCCCTAGACAATAGAATAAGTATCCTACAAAGTTTTAAAACCACATATTCACCTATTTCCAAATAGGTATTATTTGCTAAAATATAGTATTCCGAGATAGATAATTATCGGGTATTACACCTTAAACTCGGACTAGGAATGTGAATGTGGTTGGTTCTTATTTATGGTAAAGTAGATGGTTTTTCCATTTGTCCGAGGCAAACTAATGAGGTGCTAGGGATGCCTTTTGGAAATTCCTATGGTCACTTTCCTCATGCGTTAAATATATTCTCTTGATCTAGAAATTATATTGCTATTATTTTTTTTGCCAAAATCATGACATTCTTCAATGGCTTCATTTACATGTCAATGGTCAATATTTATTTGGTTATCAAGGTGAAGAATCCTTACAAGGCATGCACCATCATTCGATCAATCGACTTTGATTGAAAACGTTAAACCTAGGTGGGTTATTATTTTGCTTCTGAGAATATTTTTTTTTGACAAAGTGTCAAGGGTCATGAGGATTATTCTTCACTTCATTGTTTATGCTCTTTTATGATCCTTTCCCATTCCTCCTCTCCAGAAAATCCAACATTTCGCGTTTTACCTCCTCACAAAATAACAAATCCCCAAGGGTAGAAACTTGTGAAGATATTTTTTTTTTTTTTCTTCTCTCTCTTTTTTTTAGAAGATAAAATGATATTACTTAAAGGGAAAATTTCAGTTTGCCCCTTGGTCGGATTGAAAGTGTAATACCCCAAAATTCATATTTATCATAAATATTATAATTTGGCCAAATAATACCTATTTAAAATAGGAAAGTATGTTGTCTCTAATTTTAGTAATTTATTTGTTTATTTTCCTTGGAATTTAAAGAGGCAAAAATCCAATTTTATTTTAGGGACCATAATTTGCCCTATAATTATTGAATTAATACATGGTGCATAAATGGCCATGAAAAGCTAAAAAGTTGTGAGGAAATAATTAAACCAATTAGAGAAAATTGCCAACAATTAGTGGATAATTCAATCTATGATAATTGAATTATTTTCATAAACATTCACAATTAATTTAGTGGCATATGTTAAAGGCATAATTAAGGATGTATTACCTTAATTAAGAACCAATGGCTAATAAAGGACTAAGATTAGCATATAAGTAGTTTCTAATGATCATAATTAATCTTAGTACCAATCATATTTTAACAATTACACTTAACTACTTTATTAGGGATGCTAATTAAGATTAGATATGGAGGGCTAAGATTAAATTTAATAAAGCTAAATCTAAAGGCCTTAGTTAAGCCTCATAAAGCCAAATCCTTATGAAATTGAATTGGCCAATGATAAATCAAGAAAATATTCTTAATCCTCATGAAATTAATTGGACCAATAAGAGATTAACACAAATTAAAGGGTTGGATTAAATCTAGTAAAGTTAAATCCTAAGGCTTTAATTTAATTTCATAAAGTGAAATCCTTGTGAAAATTTATCAACCAATGAGAGGACTTTCTTCTTGATTTTGTGAGATAAATAGAACACATATTGAATATATATATATATATATATATATATATTAAGAAAAAAAAAGATGAAGGGAAGGTGGTGAATGTGTGTGTGTGTACGTGTATGTGTGTGTAGGGAAATGGAATGAGTTTGTAATCTAGATATTATTAAAGCAAGCACATGCAAGCATTTAATTAGGGGACAAACTGGAAGATGATAGGATAATGCATTAATTGAAATGGAAGAGAAAGAGAGAGAGAGAAAAAATTAATTAAAGCAATTGTGATAAAGTTTGAAATCCTAGAGTAAATTGGATAATGATTTGAAATCCAAGTAAATATCTGATGTACACAAAAGTAAAAACTCAAAACAACAAATAAAGTGAGAATTTATACAAATTTAAATAGTTGTGAAGAAGTAGGAACCCGGAGAAAATATAAGGACTTATCTTGAACCCATGTAATTTAACCTCGAAAGTAAGCCTGGTAAAGGCTATTTTTGCAAACGTTGAAGAATAAGCTTAGTACAACCAGGGAAATCTAATTAGACCATAAATCTTGATATCCAACTACTAATCAAGATACATACACAGAATTCAAAAGTATTAGTAATTGATCAAGCAACCAAAAATAGATTTCATTAAAGTAAATTAATTCTCAAAAAGAAAAATTAAAAAATAAGTTAGGGTTTTCTAATCACATGGATGGATGGGATTAAAACTTCCTTACTAAGTTTAGATCCAAGGGTTCATACACAAGAAGAGTAAAGTTGCAAATATTTACCCAATTGCCATACCATTTTCTTATAAATAGCAAGCCATATGCTTCATATTTTCTCACCAATTCACAAGCATAGGAACTGAAACATAGAGGGAAAGTGAGAGTGAGAGTCTTGGAGAAGAAGGAACAAAGTTCTTGGTAAGTTCTCTAGCTCTAGCTTTAAGTTCTTTAAGTTTTAGTTCTTAAATTCATAGTTAGAAGTAGCTTTGATTTTAAATATGCTAGAGTAATTTTAATATCATGTTTTTATAGTCAAAAATTGTTATATTTAGAAAATTAGATGAGCTACTTGATATAGCAAAATTTCTAGAAAACTATGAGCAAAATAGCGAAGCTCTGGTGAAAATTCATCGGGTAGGAGTTTCTAAAATCAGTGATAAAAATGCCAATATTTCATGTTGAAAATAAAGTCACAAAATTATGGGAAAATTCATGGTTAAATTATACATATAGGGCTTTTCAAATATGCCAATAACATGTTAAAATGGGTTTTTTACAGTGAGATAAAAATTCTCAAAGTTGGGCTACGAATTTCTGGAGAAATTCTGGGCAGAGGCTCAAAACTTTAAAACTGGGAGTGACTCGTGTAATCTGGGAAGAATTTAGTATTTTTAGTTAAAAATAGACATCCTAAGGAGTCCAAGGAATTTTACGGATCCTCATTTTGATTTTTGTAGATTTAATTATGATTTTTCAAAGTTACCGAAAAATCTACCCAGAAAATACTGCACTGCGTTTTTAAATAAATGTAAGGGAAAAATTGTAAATAAAAAACCCACCAAGGGTAGAGAGGTAAATAGAGGTGAACATATCCCTTAGGATATTATTCTAAGTACTATGGTGATATGTTAGGATATCCGGGATATCTGGGGCTGGGTTCAAAGGTCAGGCATGTGGCCATTACACGGTGAAAGGTACGTTCGCGTACTGTAACACTAACTCTGATGCTTATTGTATGCTTATATGTGATAGACTATTTCATAGAGTCATGAATAGGACTTTGTCTTGGGTCATGCACTGTGTCTAAGACTCTGTCTTAGTTCACTGTTTATACATTCAGCTTTATTTATACGGGTTACAGTCTTGGTAATGCCGTTGAGTTTTCCTAGCACTGAGGACACGAGGAGCTGTCGTGGCATTGGTTGGTGCAAACATGGTTGACTGTGCATGTGCTGTGTGCTATGTACTATTGTTGTGATTGACATTACATCTGTTGTGTGCTTATGTATTGTTGTAACCTTACATCTGCTGTGTGCTATGTATTGGTTAATGCTGTAATGTTATGAATATCTGTCATACATATTTTGTCACATATAAGAATGAGGTTAACTGTTACCTGAGGTTTAATGGGCATTGAACCTCAGCTCTTAACATAGCGTCAGGGTCAGAAGGACCGAGGATCGAGGAGAAAGGCAAGCGGCATACATAGGGACTCGCCTAAAGACTTTCTTTTGTTATTTACTTTGAAAACACTCGTATAATGTACCGCTACTATAATCACCGGACTTACGGCATTTTGAATGTAAATATCGTTACTCAATCGCTCCGATGCTCTACTCGATAAAAAATATATACTGCTTTTGAAAATGGGATGTTACAGTAGCAAATTAATTTTAGTCAACCTTCAAAATTTTATGAAACTTCACCGCACCATAGTGGCGGAACCAGAAAAAAAAGATTTTAGCTTGGGCCAAAAAATAAATATATTGAACTTCTTCCTTTGGTCCTTATTATAAGACACCAACTAACAAGTATATTTAGTCATTTTTATAAGACACGCACTTGCTTGTTTCCAAATAGTATTAAATATTTTTTTAAATGTATACCCATAATTAAAAAGGTAGTGAGTGAGACTAATAATTACTAATATGATATTAGAGTTTAGTGTAATTAATAGGGATAATATTGAAAATTACTTAAATTTTAGGTCAAATTTAATGACTTTAATTATTTATATTGACTTGTCAGAATTGTTAATTGGTATCTTATAATAAGGAGTAGAGAGAGTATTTACTAAATAGTATCACATAACCTTGAAAATACAAATAAATAATAACCAACAATTATAAATCAAAACAATATATAAGATGATACTAATCTTTTTAGCAGATATCTCAAACAAGAATTTTACTTTCCTCTCATAGCCATAAATGAGTAATGAACCAGACATTATCCTTATAGAGAAGATAAAAGATTAGTAGGGGGGCAAATTATTGGTCAAATAAAATATCATATAATAAATGGGAAAAACACTTCTCATGTTGTAGGAGAAGTACGTTTTCTCATGTCACACACACATAAAATGGTGGGACCCACATATATATATAATCAGCATTATATATATATGTGGGTCCCACTATTTCATGTATGTGTAGGAATCTTCTTCTTCTCCCGCAACATGAGAAGTATAAACCCCATAATAAATACATATATATACTAATAAATTTTAGAAGGTCATGGCTCTAGCTGGCCACAAAGCAGTTTTGCCATTGTGCACCCACATGGTCAAAATAAAATTATTTTTGTAGGTGAAAAGACAATGGTACCCTTACTTTATTTACCTTGTAAGTCATGTTATTTGTCTTGTGAACTTTCATGTTTGTCATAAATAGCCAAAATGTTTACGGTTAAGAGGCATTTCTTACCCTGGAAGTGTAAAAAATAGAGCAGTTTTATCTTGACCATTATCCCAGTTAATTTTGGCTGTTAATTGACCAAATATGATGAGATAATAGTTCACATGTCATTGACGTTATTTTTGTTAATGTTCAAATTTGCACCGAAATTCCTTGTGACATCTCGCTTCATCATTTTTTTCAAAGTTATAGATTTAAAACTTTTTAGGCAAATTTGCACCTTAAAAAATGATGTGGATGACATATGGATTGCTAGCTTAATATATTTGATCAATTAACGGTGAAAATTATTTAAGATAATGGTCGGGGAAAAATTACCTCCCCAAAACCTGCGGGGCAAAATTTCCTCTCGATGAGAACTTCGGGGCAAAAATGCTCCTCAATCCAATGTTTTAAATTCCTTTGAATCATTTTATTTGTCTTGTAAATGCTCATATTTGTCTTGTAAATTGCTAGAATAGTTTTAACTCCCTAGGTTTTTTGAATCCCTTTAGTTGTCCTGTAAATATCTTTATTTGTCTTGTAAATACTCATATTTATCTAGTGAATTTCTATATTTGTCTTGTAAATTTGCCAAAAAAATTTAATTCCCTGGGTTCTTTTGAACCCCTTTATTTTTCTTGTAAATGCTCTTCTTAAAAAAAAATAAAATAAAAAAGGGCATCATTATCTTTTCCCCACAAAAATGAATTTTATTTTGACCATGGGGTGTAATGAAGTTTAAGAAAATTTTGAGAGTTGACTGAAATTAATTTCCTATCAAAAAGGGGCTAACTGAAATTGATAAAAATATAAATATTCAAATTATGGATCATGAATTTTGGGTTGACTTTGGTAATAGCCGATGATTTTCCTAACATAAATTCTGATCATTTTTTTAAAAACCTGAATTTCGATCATAGTTGATATCTTATAGACTTAATCTTAATAAATACGAGAATTATGTGATTCATTCTAATAATTTATCACGCTTTATTTTTTGGCCAAAATTCTAATAGTTTGTCTAAGAGAAGGAAAGATACCATTTTTATGACGCGTATATACGAACTATTTCAGCTATTTGTTTTAATTTAATTTTATTGATTTATCTCTTGAAAAAAATAATAATTTAATCATCCTAAAACCTTGAGATGAGCCAGTAAATTAGAATAGATTAGCTTCGTTTCCAAGAAAGCAAAAAAAAAAAAAAAAAAAAAAAAATGGAAAGTAAATTTCAATCACGGATTTTCAAACCATCGAGTAAGAGAATATTGAAGCATTGATTTTAGGGATTTAGATTACAAGAGCTTTTGAAAAAAAGCCCTAATTAACAATTCTTCCGAACACCAATATATAACAGTTTGCTTCCTACACAATCGGTAGGAGAGCCTGTTTCTCCAGCCACGAATAAGAATAAGCTTGTGAGTTATATTCCATCTTTTTATAACTCGATCTCTTCTATTTCAACAGTCTTAGATTGATGCTTCATGTTTTTTTTTAATAAATTCCCTCATCATTTTTCTTTGATAATTTAAATTATCTGTTCTTTACTTTTATCTACAATGAACTCGTCACAAAGGGCTAGCTATTTCCGTCTGCTTTTTGTTTGATGCATGCGTTTTTATTTTGTCGACAATTTAGTATTCAAAAGTTAAATTAGTTTAGAACTAGCTTATTTTGATGTAGAGTCTTGGATTTTACATTTTTTTTCCCATTCTTACAGAACCTTAAATGATATACCATTGGGTTAAAAAGGAAACAAGATAAACGGGTTGGTGCAGGAGGAAGATTGTTATCGATCAACCATGGATGATGCAGAGGGCTCAGGGGACAGCGAGGATGAACAGGTTCGTTCTGACCCAGTACCAAGCATAGGAGTGTCAGCTAATCTAGGAAGCATGAACTCATCGGGACACAGTCCACCAATAGTTCCTACTACTTCAGGAAGCCATTCCAAGAGGAAGAGAGGAGAAGGGCAAATTCATAAGAAAAACAGAAAATTCCATTTTCTAAACAAATTGCCGATGCCATGAGCATCATAGCAACTTCATCCCTGTAGCGCGAAAAAGATGTAATGATATCCATGCTCACAACATAAAAAATGTGATGTTTGAATTGCTTGCCCTTGAGCAAGGAAGTCCAATGTGATGAAAATTTTGAAACCAATGTGCCACCCTTCGCTCGATAAAGTTATTCGGGAAATGTTTGTTTCATTCTTATTAGAGAACAAGGAGTACTTGATAAGTGGCCGCGCTTTATGGTTCGCCTTCCCTTGATATTCTTGAACAATGATAAGGGTTTTATTGTAAGAGTTGTAGAATGGTTTTATTTGTTATTGATATGGTTGTTGCTATGGTTCTTGCGAATGGTTGTAATATGATATGTTTTATGTAAGGGTTTTTCGAATAACTCTTGATCTTTATTGTTCATCTCGAATTGCATTTGTTTAAGTTACAATATCTATCTTCACTAGATTGTTTCTTTCATTGCATCTTGCTGGTTTTTTTCCTTTCTTTATTATTTTTGGGTAGTATTTGGATGCCTTATGGAAAATATTAACTATAGGATAGACTAGACGGATGACAAAAACTATTCTATTTGGATCTTTACAATTCATTTGATGATGCAGCTTGATACTTCACAAATACCGATATAATAGATACTTCATCATTTATTAGGCAAATATTATTTGGTTGATTCTGGATATGGAACACCTGTTGGGTATCTTGGTCCCTACAAAGGTGAGCGTTATCACCCGCGAAATTCAGACTTCAACGTGGATTTGGAAATGAAAAAGAGGCCTTCAATTTTTATCACTCGAGTTTGATATCCACTATAGAAAGGACTTTTGGGTTGTGGAAGAATAGGTTTGGAATCCTACAAAAAATGCGCAAATATAAGTACCAAACACAAATCCACGTAGTTTGTGCAACAATGGCCATACATAATTTTATTAGGAGCAATTCTTGAACAGATGCTACTTTCATGGACGCTGAAAATGGAAATATTACTGTAGATGAAGAGTCTTCCTCGTGCTGAGGAATCTTCAATTGAAATGAATTAGATTCGTGACACAATTAGATCCTAAATTGTACAAGGCCTAATTTCCTTGTTACTTATGTAATATTTATTTGATCAAATTATGTATTTTAGTATTGCCAAATTTTGTAATTTAGCATTTTCCATATTTTGGTAATTTCAATTTTAATTTTTTTCTTATAATTATCTCAAAAGTCATTTATCCATAAGTCATTCCAAACAAGTTTGTACCCAATCAGACTTTTCCATAAGCTACTTATCCAACCACTCATCCAAACCTAAATCACGTTTTACAATTGGACTTTTACTCAATCAGACTTTCCTAGAAGTCTGATTGCCCACCAGTATCCCAAACAAGAAGGCAGTATTGAGGACAGGGGCTTCCGCGGCTTGTGTGAGTGCAGCCACGTGGATGTGGTTCACGCGCCAAACAGCCAACTTTGGTGATCACTCCATTCTCGTTCAATTTCGTGACTTCAATGCTCCTTTTTGGTCAGTTAATTTAATATCACACTTGAAACTCTCTCATGATAGGTTTTTCCTTAATTATTATTCATTTTACCCTCAATACAATGTAACATATTTATATAATTAGGATATATTAATAAAACTAAATAAACCGCTTAATTATAACATATATAATTTGATCTCTTTAAAATACGTCATTATAATATATATATGTGTGTGTCATTTTAGATAAATAAATTTGAAAAAAAAATGATAAATATAAGAGATTAAATTTTTTTAAAAAATATTACATTTAGGACCAAAATTTATCTTTAAATTAGATCCTTATTTAGGACAGAACAGTACTAAATTTGGTTGGGAATAACTATAGCCTAAAACTCGTTTTATTACAAATTGAATAATTGTTCTTTTATTTGTAAAACAGCACTGCGTTGTGCTGGATAGTGTTGTTTTACTTAGTTATATAGACAGATTATGTGAGCAAGTTTAAATTTTTCTTCAATTTAAAAGGTAAGATATATAAAAACAAACAAACAAACAAACGGTGAACAGTAAAAAAATGATTTGGCAAAAAACCTTGACCAATTATATATTTTATCATTCTCTCTATCTCACTCAAAATATGTACACAATTTTTTGACCCTTCGCTAGATTTAGACTTGACCTCTAAATCTAACGGCACTTTTGTTGTTATCAAGGAGGGATTAATGAGTAATGATTCCTACCTTCAATTCTCAAGAATTTTATAACCATGTTTCTATCATTTTTGGTGGGAAAATTCTAAGAAACTTGAATTTTTTAATCATAAATAGGTGATTTTCTAATAAAATGAGTTGTCAATTGTTTTACAATTCTTGTTAGTCTCATTAATATTGTTGTCAATAGGATTTTAAAATTTAAATAGTATTTTTATGTCATTTTTTCCTTTTTTTAAGAGTAAAAAGATTTCTCCAGTCATGAGATAAGTTATTTCTAGTGACCTCTAAAACTACGTCGTTTTGGATTAATGAAGGTTGTGTTCGTAATTTTGCAATCTTCATTAAGTCACCTAAAATTACGAACACACTCTTCATTAATCCAAAACGCGAAGTTTTGGGGGTCCTTTGGACATAACTTATTTCTACCGACTAGAGAAATCTTTTACCTTTTTTTTATCTTGAAAAATATAATGCACAAAAAAATTGTAAATCTGCCTTATGAATTAAATTTAAATACGATTGGATGAAAACTACTAATTCTACTACTATGTGTTATATATAATTATTTTTTTATACTGATAATGAGTTGAGCCATGAGGCTCACGAAAGTTGGGGTATACCCCCAAACTTTTTTCAAATATAATACTTACATAATTTATATTTCATATATTTATATTTTATCTTATTTTATTATTAATTTTTCTGGGTGATGGCAGGTCCGCAGGTGCTTCGTAGTTTCAAATTTTTTTGCATTTGTTTACAGCATTGTGGTTCCTTCCCTCAGCGACAAGAGCTTACAATGGAAAACAGTCGTTGCTCTTGATGTTGTACGTATAAACACATCTCCTCATCTATCTGTTATACTTTCTTCTTGTTCATTTTGTATGATGCAATTTGCTGTAATAACTTCATGATTACAGTATAATTAGCATAATAAACTAATAAATTAAATACTTTATTTTCTTTCAGAAAATAAGAAAAATTAATAAGACCAACTCTGATTTTGTATCTTGCATGCATGCAAGCCCTAGAAGAAATTAATGAAGTAAGTTAAAATACATAAAACTCTCCTAAATTTTAGGTGAATTGCACATCACATCCTTGAACTTCAAAAGCTTAGCCTAAAGTGTAACAGCCCAATTTTCGGAAGCGTTTGCAAATTAGTTTGATCAGAGTAGAGCATCGGAAGTATTCAAATTGAAGAGTAACTAATAAACATCCACTGTAATGTATATGTTTGCTTCCACAGCGGTACAAAAATTTCGAATGACTACAATGTTAAGTACATATCAAAAGAACTTTCTCTAGTCAATCCTCATGCCGGCTGCCTACCCTTGTCTTCGATCCTGTTTCACACCGGATCCTGAAGCTTTGTAAGAGCGAGGTTCAATACCCATTGAACCTCAAGTAATAGTTAACCTCATGCTTATGTAACAGTTATGTATGACAGATATTCATGACATTACAGCAGTAACCACATATGAAAGATAATAACATAACACAGCCATTGCATATGAATGTTATTATAGTCTGCACTATTCACCAGTGCCACGATGTACATTCGTGTGCTCAACGCTAGGAAAAACTGTGACGGTATTATCAAAACCATAACTCGTGTATAGCTAAATGTGTGAAAATAGGTGATCTAAGCCCCATAAACTTAGTCACGGTGCACGGCCCAAGACCTAGTCTTGTCCATCACTTCATGAAAACATCGATCACATATAGCATACAATAAGCATCGAGTTAGTGTTACGATGCGTCCGTACCTTCGTCGGTGGTCGCAGTACGTACGTCGGTCGGAGTATGATCACGTATATCCTATAATGGTAATTTCGCATTTATTAATTCACAAATAATACCCTAATAGATATCTCAGTCACTAATGACCATTTTACCCCTGGTGGAATTACTTTTCAATTTATTCCCCTTAAATTTCGTAAAAACGCTAATTACAGCATTCAGGGTAGATTTTTCGCCTAACTTTGAAAAATCATAATTAATTCTACAAAAATTGAAATGAGGATCCGTAAAATTCCTTGGAATCCTTAGGATGTCTATTTTCAATTAAAAATACTTTTGTTCCCAGATCCACTGAGTCATTCCCAGGTTTAAAGTTTTGAGACTGCCCAGAATTTTTCCAGAAATTCGTAGCCTAATTTTGAGAATTTTTATCTCACTGTACAGAACTCATTTTAACGTGTTCTTGGAATATTTGAAAAGCCCTATATGTCTAATTTAACCATGAGTTTTTCCAGAATTTTGTAACTTCATTTTCAACATGAAATATTGGCATTTTTATCACTGACTTCAGAAATTGCTTAACCGATGAAATTTCGCGAACTTCGTTATTTTGATGTTTTTCTTCCAAAAATTTTGCTCTATAAATTTCCTCATCATTTTTTTCGAAATAAAGCCAATTTTGACAATAAAACATGAAAATAAAATTACTCTAGAATATTTAAGATCTAAGCTACTTCTATCTAAGAATTTAAGAACTAAAACTTAAGGAACTTAAAGCTAGAGCTAGAGAACTTACCAAGAACGTTGCTCCTCCTTCTCCAAGACCCTTCACTCTCAATTTCACTCTCTAAATCAGATTTCTCTAGCTTGCTTTGGAGTGAGAATTGATGAAGCACAAGGTGCCTATTTATAGTAAAAGTCATGGCACTATTTGCATTTCCCATCTTGAATTTTGGCCCTTGGATCCTACTTAACTAAGAAGTTTTAATCTCACCCATTGGATCTAACCTTCTTCAACAAGTTCTTCTCCTTCTTCAAGAAGTTTGGAGACTTGCCCATGAAGTCTTGAAACTTGATCACCAAGTTGGAAGGTTCCAACTTCACCCACAGGTTGTTGCATGTGTGGGAATTATTTTTCTTGCTCCCCAAGCTCTAAAAACTGTCCCCCCCCCCCCTCATCTTTCCTTTTAATCCACTTTGTGTTTTATTCTAATTGATTAGATAATGTTTTGGAGCCATATCATAGGTCCTTCGTTTTTTTTTTTTTTAAACTAAGGTAAAATACTTTTAAATAGATCATTTTATTTGCTATTAGATTAACCATGACTATTAATTTAATCAACATCAATTTAGTTGCCCAATAATTATTTTTAGTATTCCCTAATTACTTTAAGCCTTTTCACACTCCTTTATGGTTTATTTTTGATGATATAAAAACTAAATGTGAATATTTTAATTCATGTAAGTTTAATTGTTTATTAGTTGTTGGAAATTTTCTCTAATTAATTTAGGTATTTTCATATCATTTTATGACATTTTATGACCCCTATTTGAATTTAGAGAGTTGGATTTGCCTCATTAAATCCTAAAGAAAATTTACCCAAGAAATAAAGTAAATACACTACAAAATTAGAGACAACATATTCTCCTATTGTCAATAGGTCCTATTTTCCAAAATATCATATTTAGGAGAAATACAAATTTCAGGGTATTATATAAAGACCCTAATATTTTATGTTTTGAGTATCAACTCCTTCCCGTTAAAATTACCGTTAAACAATTTAACTATTTTCCCCATATTGTATTTTTTTAGTATATTCCATATCATTTAAAAAATAACTCTTAAAATAAAATACTTAAAAATATAAAATAATTTAAAATAGTTATTGGAATTTGGACCATGTCTTTTTTAAATAAAAATATAAAAAATATAACATGGTAAAAATTGTTAACTTTAACTGCAATTTTAACGATAGGTGAGTGATAGTCAATATATGAAATATCGGGGTCCTTAATTAACTTTTAAAGGTTTGAAAGGTGATCTTCAATTTACTCAAAATTTAAGGAGGTTTTATGTATTTTAGCCTATTTCATAACGTTGGAGAATTCTTTTCCTTTGTTTGTTATAAAATACTGTTCTAGAATTAAAATAATCAATATATTTATGTATCAATATATACCCCATCCTCCTAAAATGTATTTGTTAGTTAAGGAGTTTGTTTTGGAATTTCAATAAATGTGAAATATCAATATACTTTTTCTCTCAATTTTTTTTTTAAAAAACTATCTTTATTGATTGTATTTATTAAAAGATTTCCATCGATGCTAGTACTTTCCAATGAAAATGATTAAATGAGGTATTTTAGAAAATGTAACCCATATATTTGACAAAATAAATAATTTAACTAATTTTTTAATAAATGTAGATTAGTTTTTATCTAAGTTGTACATGATATAATATGGTAATATGATGATGATGATGATGATACAGGTATTGATGGTGATATTGTTTTCAAGTTGTTCAGCAGACAATGGCGTCATCTACTTGCGGGCACTTTGGAGGCCAATTTGCTCACGAGTTCATTTGTCGTGCGAGTGCCTTTGTAACATTCCGATCACCTTGTCTTGGACTTAGTAATGTGAATGTGGTTGGTTCATACACGTCGAGATGGTTTTTCCATTTGTCGAGGCATTCTAAATAAACCTACCTCCTTCATGAACATTCCTGATCACCTTTGTCGGACTAGGAATGTGAATGTCACTACTACAAAAAAGTCAAAAACGACCTAAATAAGGCCCAATTAACGTCCCTTTTCGGAGGGACGTCTCGACGGAGGTAATCATTTTTGTGATTTTTGGCATCCCGAATTGTATTCGGGACGCCTTATTACTTTAAAAAAAAAAAAAAAACCCAAACCTCAGGTTCGGGGAGCAAGCTAGTGAGCCAAGCGAGATCGAAGACAACAAGCCACGATTTGGGCGGAGGAAGAGCATATACGAAATCGAGAAACATATGCCAAGGAGCAAATCCAAAATATAAAAAATCCCATGGAGCAAATCAGAAAACAACTGAACCCAGAAAATCAAACATGCCAGGGAGCAATTCCAAAAAAATCAAAAATAAAAAAGAAGCTATCTTTAAAAAAAACCTAGAACAAACCCACCTGAACAGATCTGCAACGAAATCGATCAACTGCGGCTTTCATCTACGGCGGCATCTGGTGTCGCTAGGTTTCAGATCTCGGTGGCTAGGGGAAACTCAAATCTGCTTTCCTCTAAACTTCTCATGGCAGGAAGAGGCAGACGAAACCAATGACGGTTTGAATCAGAGGAGGAGCCGAAGATCGGGGGAGGGAAGATGGAGGGAGGATGAGACGTGAGATGAGTGGAAGAGGAGAGGAGTTTTAGCGTATGTGGGAGATGGATTGTGTAGCGCACCATGAGAGATCGAATAGCTAGTCCGATGATAAATACAAAAATAATATTTTTGGCGTCCTGAAATTTGTTTCGGGGTGCCAAAAATATTATTTGGGGCGTCTTTTGCGCCCCGAATGGTTGAGACGCCAAAAAATACCCTAGCGCCAAATTTTTTTAAAAAAATTACCTAGGCGCCAAAAAAACTTCCTTTTAGGCATCTTAAATATATATTTTTGATTTGATTTGATTAGTATTACTTTCGATTTCTTTGATTTGATTTGATTATTTTCTATTTCTTTGATTTGATTTGATTATTTTCAATTTCTTTGATTTTAGTTCACATGTCATTCACGTTATTTTTGTTAATGTTCAAATTTGCACTTTTGAAATTCCATGTGTCATCTTCTTCATTTTTTCAAAGTTAGATTTAAAACTTTTTAGGCAAATTTACACCTTAAAAAAATGATGTGGATGACATATGGATTGCTAGCTTAATATATTTGATCAATTAACGGTCAAAATTAATTAAGATAATGGTCAGGGAAAGATTACCTCCCCAAAAACTTGCGGGGCAAAATTTCCTCTCGATGAGAACTTCTGGAGCAAAAATGCTCCTCAACCCAATGTTTTTAATTCCTTTGAATCATTTTATTTGTCTTGTAAATGCTCATATTTGTCTTGTAAATTGCTAGAATATTTTTAACTCCCTAGGTTTTTTTGAATCCCTTTATTTGTCCTGTAAATATCTTTATTTGTCTTGTAAATACTCATATTTATCTAGTGAATTTTCATATTTGTCTTGTAAATGGCCAAAAAAATTTAATTCTCTAGGTTCTTTTGAACCCCTTTATTTTTCTTGTAAATGCTTTTCTTAAAAAAATAAAATAAAAAAGGGCATCATTATCTTTTCCCCACAAAAATGAATTTTATTTTGACCATGGGTGTAATGAAGTTTAAGAAAATTTTGAGAATTGATTGAAATTAATTTCCTATCAAAAGGGGCTAACTGAAATTGATAAAAATATAAATATTCAAATTATGGATCATGAAATTTGGGTTGACTTTGGTAATAGCGATGATTTTCCTAACATAAATTCTGATCATTTTTTTTAACCTGAATTCTGATCATAGTTGATATCTTATAGACTTAATCATAAAATCATAATAATTTTTTTTAACCTGAATTATGATCATATATAGTTGGATATCTTATTAATAAATACGAGTATTATGTGATTCATTCTAATAATTTATCTCGCTTTTTTTTTTTTTTTTTTTTGGCCAAAATTCTAATAGTTTGTCTAAGACAAGGAAAGATACCATTTTTATGACGCGTATATACGAACTATTTCAGCTATTTGTTTTAATTTAATTTCATTGATTTATCTCTCGAAAAACAATAATTTAATCATCCTAAAACCTTGAGATGAGCCAGTAAATTAGAATAGATTAGCTTCGTTTCCAAGAAAGCAAAAGCAAATTTGGAAAGTAAATTTCAATCACAGATTTTCAGACCATCAAGTAAGAGAATATTGAAGCATTGATTTTAGGGATTTAGATTACAAGAGCTTGTGAAAAAAAGCCCGAATTAACAATTCTTCTGCACACCAATATATAACAGTTTGCTTCCTACACAACTGGTAGGAGAGCCTGTTTCTCCAGCCACGAATAAGCTTGTGAGTTATATTTCATCTTTTTATAACTCGATCTCTTCTATTTCAACAGTCTCAGATTGATTCTCTTCTATTTCAACAGTCTTAGATTGATGCTTCATGTTTCTTTTAATAAATTCCCTCATCATTTTTCTTTGATAATTTAAATTATCTGAGCCTGTTTTAATAATACCTCAGGCACAGGAGGAAGATAGATTGTTACCGACCAACCATGGATAATGTAGAGCGCTCAGGAGACAGCGAGGACAAACGGGTTGGTGCTGACGGCTCAGGGGACAGCGAGGACAAACGGGTTGGTGCTAACCCAGGAGTGTCAGCTTATCTAGGAAGTATGAACTTATCGGCTTATCTAGGAAGCATGAACTTATCGGCTTATCTAGGAAGCATGAACTTATCGGGACACAGCCGACCAATAGTTCCTACTACTTCAAGAAGCCATTTCAAGAGGAAGAGAGGAGAAGGGCCAATTCATAAGAAAAAACAAAAAATTCCATCTTCTAAACAAATTGCTGATTCGATGAGCATCATAGCAACTGCATCCCAAGGCAAGGCAGAAAGATGTAATGATATCCATGCTCACAACATAAAAAATGTGATGTCTCAATTGCTTGCCCTTGAGGAAGTCCAATGTGATGAAAATTTTCGAAACCAATGTGCCACCCTTCTACTCGATAAGGTTAATCGGGAAATGTTTGTTTCATTCTTAGAGGAGAACAAGGAGTACTTGTAAGTTGGCTGCGCTTTATGGTTCGCCTTCCCTAGATATTCTTGAACAATGATAAGAGTTTTATTGTAAGAGTTGTACAATGGTTTTATTTGTTATTGATATGGTTGTTGCTATGGTTATTGAATGGTTGTAATATGATATGTTTTATGTAAGGGTTTTACTGAATAGCTCTTGATCTTTATTGTTCATCTCGAATTGCGTTTGCTTAAATTACAATATCTATCTTCACTAGATTGTTTCTTTCATTGCATCTTGCTGGTATTTGTTTCTTTCTTTATTTTTTTTGGGTAGTATTTGGATGCCTTATGGGAAATATTAACTATGTCATAGACTCTGGATGACAAAAACTATTCTATTTGGATCTTTACAATTCATTTGATGATGCACTTGATACTTCACAAATATCGATATAATAGATACTTCACCATTTATTAGGCAAATATTATTTGGTCGATTCTGGATATGGAACACATGTTAGGTATCTTGGTCCCTACAAAGGTCGGCGTTATCACTGGCGAATTCGGGCTTCAACATGGATTTGGAAATGAAAAAGAGGCCTTCAATTTTTATCACTCAAGTTTGATGTCCACTATAGAAAGGACTTTTGAGGTGTGGAAGAATAGGTTTGAAATCCTACAAAAAATGCGTAGATATAAGTACCAAACACAAATCCACATAGTTTGTGCAACAATGGCCATACATAATTTTATTAGGAGCAATTCTCGATCAGATGCTACTTTCATGGACGCTGAAAATGTAAATATTAGTATAGATGAAAAGTCTTCCTCGATTGATTCTCGAGGAATCTTCAATTGAAATGAATTAGCCATCTTCAATTGAAATAAATTAGATTCGTGATACAATTAGATTCCAAATTGTACAAGGCCTAATTTCCATGTTACTTATGTAATATTTATTTGATCAAATTATGTATTTTAGTATTGCCAAATTTTGTAATTTAGCATTTTCCATATTTTTGGCATTTTTGATTTTAATTTTTTTCTTATAATTATCTGAAAAGTCACTTATCCATAAGCCATTCCAAACAAGTTTGTACCCAATCAGACTTTTCCATAAGCCACTTATCCAACCACTCATCCAAATATAAATCACGTTTTACAATTAGGCTTTTACTCAATCAGGCTTTCCCAAAAGTCCGATTGCCCACCGATATCCCAAACAAGAAGGTGATCATTGAGGATTTTGTGGGCTTCCACGGCTTGTGTGAGTGCAGCCACGTGGATGTGGTTCACGCGCCAAACAGCCAACTTTGGTGATCACTCCGTTCTCGTCCAATTTCGTGACTTCAATGCTCCTTTTTGGTCAGTTAATTTAATATCACACTTGAAACTCTCTCTCATGATGGTTTTTTCCTTAATTATTATTCATTTTACCCTCAATACAATGTAACATATTTATATAATTAGGATATATTAATAAAACTAAATAAATGACTTAATCATAACATATATAATTTGATCTCTTTAAAATACGTCATTATAATATATATGTGTGTGTCATTTTAGACAAATAATTTTTTTAAAAAAAAGATAAATATAAGAGATTAAATTTTTAAAAAAATATTACATTTAGGACCAAAATTTATCTTTAAATTAGATCCTTATTTAGGACAGAACAGTACTAAATTTGGTTGGGAATAACTATAGCCTAAAACTCGTTTTATTACAAATTGAATAATTGTTCTTTTATTTGTAAAACAGCACTGCGTTGTGCTGGATAGTGTTGTTTTACTTAGTTATATAGACAGATTATGTGAGCAAGTTTAAATTTTTCTTCAATTTAAAAGGTAAGATATATAAAAACAAACAAACGGTGAACTGTAAAAAAATGATTTGGGAAAAAACCTTGACCAATTATATATTTTATCATTCTCTCTATCTCACTCAAAATATGTACACAATTTTTTTGACCCTTCGTTAGATTTAGACTTGACCTCTAAATCTAACGGCACTTTTGTTGTTATCAAGGAGGGATTAATGAGTAATGATTCCTACCTTCAATTCTCAAGAATTTTATAACCATGTTTCTATCATTTTTGGTGGGAAAATTCTAAGAAACTTGAACTTTAAAATCATAAATAGGTGATTTTCTAATAAAATGAGTTGTCAATTGTTTTACAGTTCTTGTTAATCTCATTAATATTGTTGTCAATAGGATTTTAAAATTCAAATAGTATTTTTATATCATTTTTCTTCCTTTTTTTTAAGAGTAAAAGATTTCTTCAGTCACTGAAGATAAGTTATCTTTAATGACCTCTAAAACTACGTCGTTTTGGATTAATGAAGGGTGTGTTCGTAATTTTACATTCTTCATTAATTCACCTAAAATTACAAACACACCCTTCATTAATCCAAAACGACAAAGTTTTGGGAGTCATTGGAGATAACTTATTTCCACTAACTAGAGAAATCTTTTACCTTTTTTTATCTTGAAAAATATAATGCACAAAAAAATTGTAAATCTTATGAATTAGAGATAGGATATTGTCACTACCACTTTTTCTTGTTAGAAAATCTCATCTACATTTATCATTTCTCTCTCTTATTGAGATTCTGATCTAACGGTGAAAAAGTGGTAGTGATTTAGTAGTGACATAAAATTGGTAGTGACAATATCCTATCCCAAATTTAAATACAATTGGATGAAAACTACTAATTCTACTACTATGTGTTATATATAATTATTTTTTATACTGATAATGAGTTGGGCCATGAGGCTCACGAAAGTTGGGGTATACCCACAAACTTTTTTCAAATATCATACTTACATAATTTATATTTCATATATTTATATTTTATCTTATTTTATTATTAGTTTTTCTGGGTGATGGCAGGTGCTTCGTAGTTTCAAATTTTTTTTGCATTTGTTTACAGCATTGTGGTTCCTTCCCTCAGCGACAAGAGCTTACAATGGAAAACAGTCGTTGCTTTTGATGCTGTACGTATAAACACATCTCCTCATCTATCTGTTATACTTTCTTCTTGTTCATTTTGTATGATGCAATTTGCTGTAATAACTGCATGATTACAGTATAATTAGCATAATAAACTAATAAATTAAATACTTTATTTTCTTTCAGAAAATAAGAAAAATTAATAAGACCAACTCTGATTTTGTATCTTGCATGCATGCAAGCCCTAGAAGAAATTAATGAAGTAAGTTAAAATACATAAAACTCTCCTAAATTTTAGGTGAATTGCACATCACATCCTTGATCTTCAAAAGCTTAGCCTAAAGACCCTAATATTTTATGTTTTGAGTATCAACTCCTTCCCGTTAAAATTACCGTTAAACGATTTAACTATTTTCCCCATATTGTATTTTTTATTATATTCCATATCATTTAAAAAATAACTCTTAAAATAAAATACTTAAAAATATAAAATAATTTAAAATAGTTATTGGACCATGTCTTTTTTAAATAAAAATATAAAATTATAAAAATTGTTAACTTTAACTGCAATTTTAACGATAGGTGAGCTGATAGTCAATATATGAAATATCAGGGTCCTTAATTAACTTTTAAAGGTTTGAAAGGTGATCTTCAATTTACTCAAAATTTAAGGAGGTTTTATGTATTTTAGCCTATTTCATAACGTTGGAGAATTCTTTTCCTTTGTTTGTTATAAAATACTGTTCTAGAATTAAAATAATCAATATATTTATGTATCAATATATACCCCATCCTCCTAAAATGTATTTGTTAGTTAAGGAGTTTGTTTTGGAATTTCAATAAATGTGAAATATCAATATACTTTTTCTCTCATTTTTTTTTTAAAACTATATTTATTGATTGTATTTATTAAAGAGATTTCCATCGATGCTAGTACTTTCCAATGAAAATGATTAAATGAGGTATTTTAGAAAATGTAACCCATATATTTGACAAAATAAATAATTTAACTAATTTTTTTAATAAATGTAGTATAGTTTTTATCTAAGTTGTACATGATATAATATGGTAATATGATGATGATGATGATGATACAGGTATTGATGGTGATATTGTTTTCAAGTTGTTCAAGCAATGGTTCTACTTGCAGGCACTTTGGAGGCCAATTTGCTCACAATGGCACTCATCTACTTGCGAGGCACTTTGGAGGCCAATTTGCTCACGAGTTCATTTCAGTGTATTTCACATTAACAAAATATAATAAAAACAAAAATCATTGTGTACATCTCTACTAATAACAGTGCCTTTGTAACATTCGATCACCTTTAAATTTGTCACAGTTACAGTCTTCATAAAAGTTCAGGACTTAGTAATGTGAATGTGGTTGGTTCATATCATCTGACCATTTGACTCAGATGGTTTTTCCATTTATCTCGAGGCATTCTAAATAAACCTACCTCCTTGAATGAACATTCCGATCACCTTATCGGACTAGGAATGTGAATGCCACTACTATAAAAAAACTCAAAAAATGATCTAAATAAGGCCCAATTAACGTCCCTTTTTAGAGGGACGTCTCGACTGGGGTAATCATTTTTGTGATTTTTGGCATCCTGAATTCAGGACGCCTTATTACTTTTTTTTTTTTTAAAAAAAAAAAAAAACCCAAACCTCAGGTTCGGGGAGCTAGCTAGTGAGCCAAGCGGATCGAAGACAACAAGCCACGATTTGGTCAGAGGAAGAGCAGATCTGAAATCTGAGAAACATGCCAAGGAGAAAATCCAAAATATAAAAATGCCATGGAGCAAATCAGAAAACAACCGAACCCAAAAAATCAAACATGCCGGGGAGCAAATCCAGAAAAAATCAAAAATAAAAAAGAAGCCGATACTGCGATAATGCGATAAGGTTATCTAAAAAAAAAAAAAAAACCTAGAACAAACCCACTTGAACATATTTGCAACAAAATCGATCAATCGGCTTTCATGCGGCGGCATCTGGTGTCGTTAGGTTTAGATCTCGGCGGCGAGGGGAAACTCAAATCTGCTTTCCTCTAAACTTCTCATGGCAGGAAGAGGCGGACGAAACTAATGACGGCTTGAATCGGAGGAGGAGGAGCGGAGGATCGAGGGAGGGAAGATGGAGGGAGGACAAGGCGCGAGATGAGTGGAAGAGGAGATGAGTTTTAGCGCTGTGTGTGGGAGATGGATTGTGTAGCGCACCGTAAGAGATCGAATAGCTAGTCCGATGACAAAAACAAAAATAATATTTTTGGCATCCTGAAATTTCTTTAAGGGCGCCAAAAATATTATTTTGTGGCGTCTTTGGCATATTTTGAATGGTTCGGGACGCCAAAAAAATACCCTAGCGCCAAATTTTTTTTTAAAAATTACCTAGGCTCCAAAAAAGTTCCCTTTTAGGCTTCTTAAATATATATTTTTGATTTGATTTGATTAGTATTATTTTCAATTTTTTTGATTTGATTAGTATTATTTTAATTTGATTTCTTTGATTTGATTTGATTATTTTCGATTTCTTTGATTTGATTTGATTATTTTCAATTTCTTTAATTTGTTTAGTAAAAGTTTCGATTTCTTTGATTTGATTAGTATTATTGTCGATTTCTTTGATTTGATTAGTATTATTTTCCATTTCTTTGATTTGATTAGTAAAATTTTTTCGATTTCTTTGATTTAATTTGATTATTTTCAATTTCTTTGATTTGTTTAATAAAAGTTTTGATTTCTTTGATTTGATTAGTATTATTTTCGATTTCTTTGATTTGATTTGATTATTTTCAATTTCTTTGATTTGATTAGTAAAAGTTTCGATTTCTTTGATTTGATTAGTATTATTTTCAATTTCTTTGATTTGATTAGTAAAAGTTTCGATTTTGTTGATTTGATTTGATAAAATTTATTTTTTGATTTGAGTAAAATTTAATGCTAAAAAATTTTCTGGTTAATTTTAGGCGTCCTAATTATAATTTTAGGACGTCTAAAATAATTAGACGTCCTAAAAATATATTTAGGATGTCTAAGTCTCAAAATTCAGCCAAATAATTACGAAAATGTCACCACCTATATTTTTTACTTCCTTTTTTAAAATAAGGATGTCTTTTAGAAAAATAATATCCAGTTTTTGTAGTGATGTGTGGTTGGTTCATACACTGTCAGAGATGGCAAACCAATGAGGTGCAGGGATGCCTTTTGGAAATTCCTATGGTCACTTTCCTCATGCGTTAAATATATTCTCTTGATCTGGAAATTATATTCAAGAGTGTTTTGCCATCATGTGACATTCTTCAACGGCATCATTTACATGTCAATGGTCAATATATTTATTTGGTTATGAGGCTACTTGAAGAATCCTTACAAGGCACCATCATTTCGATCAATCGACTTTGTCTAGGTGGGTGATTATTTTGGTCTTTATTATAAGACACCAACTAACAAGTATATTTGGTCATTTTTATAAGGCACTTGCTTGTTTCCAAATAGTATTAAATATTTTTTTAATGTATACCCATAATTAAAAAGGTAGTGAGTGAGACTAATAATTAATATGATATTAGAGTTTAGTGTAATTAATAGGGATAATATTGAAAATTACTTAAATTTTAGGAAAATTTAATGACTTTAATTATTTATATTGACTTGTCGAATTGTTAATTGATATCTTATAATAAGGAGTAGAGGGAGTATTTACTAAATAGTATCACATAACCTTGAAAATACAAATAAATAATAACCAACAATTATAAATCAAAACAATAGATAAGATGATACTAATCTTTTTAGCGAAGATATCTCAAACAAGAATTTTACTTTCCTCTCACAGCCATAAATGAGTAATGAACTAGATATTATCCTTATAGAGAAGATAAAAAATTAGCTAGGGGCAAATTATTGGTCAAATAAAATATCATATAATAAATACATATATATACTAACAAATTTTAGAAGGTCATGGCTCTAGCTGGCCACAAAGCAATTTTGCCATTGTGCACCCACATGGTCAAAATAAAATTATTTTTGTCGGTGAAAAGACAATGGTACCCTTACTTTATTTACCTTGTAAGTTATGTTATTTGTCTTGTGAACTTTCATATTTGTCATAAATGGCCAAAATGTTTATGGTTAAGAGGCATTTCTTGCCCTGGAAGTGCAAAAAATAGAGCAATTTTATTTTGACCATTATCCTAGTTAATTTTGACTGTTAATTAACCAAATATGATGAGATAATAGTTCATATGTCATTCACGTTATTTTTGTTAATGTTCAAATTTGCACCAAAATTCCATGTGTCATTTACTTCAATTTTTTTTTTCCGAAGTTAGATTTAAAACTTCTTAGGCAAATTTGCACCTTAAAATGTGAATGACACGTGGACGGCTAGCTTAATATATTTGATCAATTAACGGTCAAAATTAATTAAGATAATTTCTGGAAAAATTACCTCCCGGGGAAATTTCCTCTCGATGAGAACTTCGGGGCAAAAATGTTCCTCAACCCAATGTTTTTAATTCCTTTGAATCATTTTATTTGTCTTGTAAATGCTCATATTTATCTTGTAAATTACTAGAATATTTTTAACTCCCTAGGTTTCTTTGAATCCCTTTATTTATCTATAAATATCTTTATTTGTCTTGTAAATACTCATATTTATCTAGTGAATTTCCATATTTGTCTTGTAAATGGCCAAAAAAAATGTAATTCCCTGGGTTCTTTTGAACCCCTTTATTTTTCTTGTAAATGCTCTTCTTAAAAAAAAAAAAAAAAAAAAGGCATCATTATCTTTTCCCCACAAAAATGAATTTTATTTTGGCCATGGGGGTGTAATGAAGTTTAAGAAAATTTTGAGAGCTAACTGAAATTAATTTCCTATCAAAAGGGGCTAACTGAAATTTTCCCTTACTTAAATGAGAAAGTTTACAAAGTACTAATATATTATATATTAGTCTGATATATAACCAAAATAAAATAATGAATAAATTGATAAAATATAAATATTCAAATTATGGATCATGAATTTTGGGTTGACTTTGGAAATAGCGATGTTTTTCCTAACATAACTTCTGATCATAATTTTTTTTTACCTGAATTATGATCATATATAGTTGATATCTTATAGACTTAATAAATATGAGTATTATGTGATTCATTCGAATAATTTATCTCGCTTTTTTTTTTGTGTGGCCAAAATTCTAATAGTTTGTGTAAGAGAACGAAAGATACCATTTTTATGATGCGTATATGCCAACTATTTCAGCTATTTTTTTAAATTTAATTTCATTGATTTTATCTCTCGAAAAATAATAATATAATCATCCTAAAATCTTGAGATGAGCCAGTAAATTAAAATCGATTAGCTTCGTTTCCAAGAAAGCAAAAACAAATTTGGAAAGTAAATTTCAATCACGGATTTTCGGACCATCGATTAAGATATTGAAGAATTGATTTTAGGGATTTAGATTACAAGAGCTTTTGAAAAAAAGCCCTAATTAACAATTCTTCTGAACACCAATATATAACAGTTTGCTTCCTACACAGCTGGTAGGAGAGCCAGTTTCTCCAACCACGAATAAGCTTGTGAGTTATATTTCATCTTTTTATAACTCGATCTCTTCTATTTCAACAGTCTTAGATTGATGCTTCATGTTTTTTTTTAATAAATTTCCTCATCATTTTTCTGATGCATGCGTTTTTATTTTGTCATACACTTTAAGATTCAAAAGTTACATTAGTTTACAACTAACTTATTTTGATGTAGACTCTTGGATTTTACATTTTTTTTTCCCATTCTTACAGAACCTTAAATGATATACCATTGGGTTAAAACGGAAACAAGATAAACGGGTTGGTGCAGGAGGAAGATTGTCACCGACCAACTATGGATGATGCAGAGGGCTCAGGGGATTGCGAGGATGAACGGGTTGGTGCTGACCCAGTACCAAGTACAGGAGTGTCAGCTGATCTAGGAAGCATGAACTTAATGGGACACAGTCCACCAATAGTTCATACTACTTCAGGAAGCCATTCCAAGAGGAAGAGAGGAGAAGGGCCAGTTCATAAGAAAAAACAAAAAATTCCATCTTCTAAACAAATTGTTGATGCCATGAGCATCATAGCAACTACATCTGAAGGCAGGGCAAAAAGATGTAATGATATCCATGCTCACAACATAAAAAATGTGATGTCTCAATTGCTTGCCCTTGAGGAAGTCCAATGTGATGAAAATTTTCGAAACCAATGTGCCACCCTTCTGCGCGATAAGGTTAATCGGGAAATGTTTGTTTCATTCTTAGAGGAGAACAAGGAGTACTTGATAAGCTGGCTGCGCTTTATGGTTCGCCTTCCCTAGATATTCTTGAACAATAATAAGAGTTTTATTGTAAGAGTTGTAGAATGGTTTTATTTGTTATTGATATGGTTGTTGCTAACTTGCTATGGTTCTTGAATGGTTGTAATATGATATATTTTATGTAAGGGTTTTCTTGAATAGCTCTTGATCTTTATTGTTCATCTCGAATTGCATTTGTTTAAATTACAATATCTATCTTCACTAGATTGTTTCTTTCATTGCATCTTGCTGGGTTTTTTTTTTTTTTCTTTATTTTTTTGGGTAGTATTTGGATGCCTTATGGGAAATATTAACTATAGCATAGACTCTGGATGACAAAAACTATTCTATTTGGATCTTTACAATTCATTTGATGATGCAGCTTGATACTTCACAAATACTGATATAACAGATACTTCACCATTTATTAGGCAAATATTATTTGGTCGATTCTGGATATGGAACACATGTTGGGTATCTTGGTCCCTACAAAGGTCAACGTTATCACCTGGCAAAATTCAGGCTTCAACATGGATTTGGAAATGAAAAAGATTCCTTCAATTTTTATCACTCAAGTTTGATGTTGTGGAAGAATAGTTTTGAAATCCTACAAAAAATGCGCAAATATAAGTACCAAAGACAAATCCACGTAGTTTGTGCAACAATGGCCATACATAATTTTATTAGGAGCAATTCTCGATCAGATGCTACTTTCATGGACGCTGAAAATGGAAATATTAGTGTAGATGAAGAGTCTTCCCTGACTGATTTTGCTAAGGAATCTTCAATTGAAATGAATCAGATTCGTGACACAATTATATCCCAAATAGTACAAGGCCTAATTTCCTTGTTACTTATATAATATTTATTTGATCAAATTATGTATTTTAGCATTGCCAAATTTTGTAATTTAGCATTTTCCATAAAAATATAAATATTCAAATTATGGATCATGAATTTTGGGTTGACTTTGGTAATAGCGATGATTTTCCTAACATAAATTCTGATCATTTTTTTTTTATTAGTGTAGATGAAAAGTCTTCCTCGTGCTGAGGAATCTTCAATTGAAATGAATTAGATTCGTGACACAATTAGATCCCAAATTGTAGAAGGCCTAATTTCCTTGTTACGTATGTAATATTTATTGGGATATGATATTGTCACTACTATTTTTTGTCACTACCAAAGTCACTACCACTTTTTCACCGTTAGATCAGAATCTCAATAGGAGAGAGAAATAATAAAAGTAGATGAGATTCTGATCTAACGGTGAAAAAATGGTAGTGTTAAAAAATGGTAATATCCTATCCCATATTCATTTAATGAAATTATGTATTTTAGTATTGCCAAATTTTGTAATTTAGCATTTTCCATATTTTGGTAATTTCGATTTTAATTTTTTTCTTATAATTATCTCAAAAGTCATTTATCCATAAGTCATTTTAAACAAGTTTGTACCCAATCGACTTTTCCATAAGCTACTTATCCAACCACTCATCCAAACATAAATCACGTTTTACAATTGGGCTTTTACTCAATCGGGCTTTCCCGGCTTAAGTCCGATTGCCCACGTGGATGTGGTTATCCCAAACAAGAAGGCAACATTCTCGAGGACTTTGGGGAAGGGCTTGAGCAAGTTTCTCATTATCTTGTGTGAGTGCAGCCACGTGGATGTGGTTCACGCGCCAAACAGCCAACTTTGGTGTTCTCGTCCAATTTCGTGACTTCAATGCTCCTTTTTGGTCAGTTAATTTAATATCACACTTGAAACTCTCTCTCATGATGGGTTTTTCCTTAATTATTATTCATTTTACCCTCAATACAATGTAACATATTTATATAATTAGGATATATTAATAAAACTAAATAAACGGCTTAATCATAACATATATAATTTGATCTCTTTAAAATACGTCATTATAATATATATGTGTGTGTCATTTTAGACAAATAAATTTGAAAAAAAAATGATAAATATAAGAGATTAAATTTTTTAAAAAATATTGCATTTAGGACCAAAATTTATCTTTAAATTAGATCCTTATTTAAGACAGAACAGTACTAAATTTGGTTGGGAATAACTATAGCCTAAAACTCGTTTTATTACAAATTGAATAATTGTTCTTTTATTAGTTGTATAGACAGATTATGTGAGCAAGTTTAAATTTTTCTTCAATTTAAAAAGTAAGATATATAAAAACAAACAAACGGTGAACTGTAAAAAAATGATTTGGGAAAAAACCTTGACCAATTATATATTTTATCATTCTCTCTATCTCACTCAAAATATGTACACAATTTTTTTGACCCTTCGTTAGATTTAGACTTGACCTCTAAATCTAACGGCACTTTTGTTGTTATCAAGGAGGGATTAATGAGTAATGATTCCTACCTTCAATTCTCAAGAATTTTATAACCATGTTTCTATCATTTTTGGTGGGAAAATTCTAAGAAACTTGAACTTTAAAATCATAAATAGGTGATTTTCTAATAAAATGAGTTGTCAATTGTTTTACAATTATTGTTAATCTCATTAATATTGTTGTCAATAGGATTTTAAAATTCAAATAGTATTTTTATGTCATTTTTCTTCCTTTTTTTTTTAAGAGTAAAAGAATTCTCCAGTCCTTTGGAGATAAGTTATCTCTAGTGACCTCTAAAACTACGTCGTTTTGGATTAATGAAAGGTGTGTTCGTAATTTTGCATTCTTCATTAATTCACCTAAAATTACAAACACACCCTTCAATAATCCAAAATGACGAAATTTTAGGGGTCTTTGGAGATAACTTATTTCCACCGACTAGAGAAATCTTTTACCTTTTTTTTATCTTGAAAAATATAATGCACAAAAAAATTGTAAATCTGCCTTATGAATTAAATTTAAATACGATTGGATGAAAACTACTAATTCTACTACTATGTGTTATATATAATTATTTTTTATACTGATAATGAGTTGGGCCATGAGGCTCACGAAAGTTGGGGTATACCCCCAAACTTTTTTCAAATTAAATATCATACTTACATAATTTATATTTCATATATTTATATTTTATCTTATTTTATTATTAATTTTTCTGGGTGATGGCAGGTGCTTCGTAGTTTCAAATTTTTTTGCATTTGTTTACAGCATTGTGGTTCCTTCCCTCAGCGACAAGAGCTTACAATGGAAAACAGTCGTTGCTTTTGATGCTGTACGTATAAACACATCTCCTCATCTATCTGTTATACTTTCTTCTTGTTCATTTTGTATGATGCAATTTGCTGTAATAACTGCATGATTACAGTATAATTAGCATAATAAACTAATAAATTAAATACTTTATTTTCTTTCAGAAAATAAGAAAAATTAATAAGACCAACTCTGATTTTGTATCTTGCATGCATGCAAGCCCTAGAAGAAATTAATGAAGTAAGTTAAAATACATAAAACTCTCCTAAATTTTAGGTGAATTGCACATCACATCCTTGATCTTCAAAAGCTTAGCCTAAAGACCCTAATATTTTATGTTTTGAGTATCAACTCCTTCCCGTTAAAATTACCGTTAAACAATTTAACTATTTTCCCCATATTGTATTTTTTTATTATATTCCATATCATTTAAAAAATAACTCTTAAAATAAAATACTTAAAAATATAAAATAATTTAAAATAGTTATTGGACCATGTCTTTTTTAAATAAAAATATAAAAAATATATAACATGGTAAAAATTGTTAACTTTAACTGCAATTTTAACGATAGGTGAGCTGATAGTCAATATATGAAATATCAGGGTCCTTAATTAACTTTTAAAGGTTTGAAAGGTGATCTTCAATTTACTCAAAATTTAAGGAGGTTTTATGTATTTTAGCCTATTTCATAACGTTGGAGAATTCTTTTCCTTTGTTTGTTATAAAATACTGTTCTAGAATTAAAATAATCAATATATTTATGTATCAATATATACCCCATCCATCCTAAAATGTATTTGTTAGTTAAGGAGTTTGTTTTGGAATTTCAATAAATGTGAAATATCAATATACTTTTTCTCTCAATTTTTTTTTTTAAAAAACTATCTTTATTGATTGTATTTATTAAAGAGATTTCCATCGAAGCTAGTACTTTCCAATGAAAATGATTAAATGAGGTATTTTAGAAAATTTAACCCATATATTTGACAAAATAACTAATTTAACTAATTTTTTAAATAAATGTAGATTAGTTTTTATCTAAGTTGTACATGATATAATATGGTAATATGATGATGATACAGGTATTGATGGTGATATTGTTTTCAAGTTGTTCAGCAGCAATGGCAGTCATCTACTTGCAGGAACTTTGGAGGCCAATTTGCTCACGAGTTCATTTGTACTGTGCGAGTGCCTTTGTAACATTCCTGATCACCTTGTCTGGACTTAGTAATGTGAATGTGGTTGGTTCATACACTGTCAGAGATGGTTTTTCCATTTGTCTGAGGCATTCTAAATAAACCTACCTCCTTCATGAACATTCCTGATCACCTTGTCTGGACTAGGAATGTGAATGTCACTACTACAAAAAACTCAAAAAAACGACCTAAATAAGGCTCAATTAACGTCCCTTTTTAGAAGGAAGTCTTGACGGGTAATCATTTTTGTGATTTTTGGCATCCTGAATACAATTAAGGACACCTTATTACTTAAAAAAAAAAAAATCCAAACCTCAGGTTCGGGGAGCTAGCTAGTGGGCCAAGCAGATCGAAGACAACAAGCCACGATTTGGGCAGAGGAAGAGCAAATTTGAAATCTGAGAAACATGCCAAGGAGCAAATCCAAAATATAAAAAATCCCATGAAGCAAATCCAGAAAACAACTAAACCCAGAAAATCAAACATGCCAGGGAGCAAATCCAAAAAAATAAAAAATAAAAAAGAAGCCAGGTACTGCGATAAGGTTATCTTAAAAAAAACCTAGAACAAACCCACCTGAACAGATCTACAATGAAATCGATCAACTGCGGCTTTCATGGCGGTGGCATGCGGTGTCGCTAGGTTTCGATCTCGGTGGCGAGGGGAAACTCAAATCGCTTTCCTCTAAACTTCTCATGGCGGGAAGAGGCGGATGAAACTAATGACGGCTTGAATCGGAGGAGGAGCGGAGGATCGGGGAGGGAAGATGGAGGGAGGATGAGGCGCGAGATGAGTGGAAGAGGAGAGGAGTTTTAGCGCTATGGGAGATGGATTGTGTAGCGCATCGTGAGAGATCGAATAGCTAGTCCGATGATAAATACAAAAATAATATTTTTGGCGTCCTGAAATTTGTTTCAGGGCGCCAAAAATATTATTTGTGGCGTCTTTGGCACCCTGAATGGTTCAGGACGCCAAAAAATACCCTAGCGCCAAATTTTTTAAAAAAATTACCTAGCGCCAAAAAAGTTCCCTTTTAGGCATCTTAAATATATATTTTTTTGATTTGATTTGATTTCATTAGTATTATTTTCAATTTCTTTGATTTGATTAGTATTATTTTGATTTCTTTGATTTGATTTGATTATTTTCGATTTCTTTGATTTGATTTGATTATTTTCAATTTCTTAAATTTGATTTAAAAGTTTCGATTTCTTTGAAATTTGATTTTTTCGATTTCTTTGATTTGATTAGTAAAAGTTTTGATTTCTTTGATTTAATTTGATTATTTTCAATTTCTTTGATTTGATTAGTAAAAGTTTCGATTTCTTTGATTTGATTAGTATTATTTTCAATTTATTTGATTTGATTAGTAAAAGTTTCGATTTTGTTGATTTGATTTGATTTTTTTCGATTTCTTTGATTTGAGTAAAATTTAATTTTTTGAAGTTAGATTTAAAACTTCTTAGGCAAATTTGCACCTTAAAAAAATGATCTGAATGACATGTGGACTGCTAGCTTAATATATTTGATCAATTAACAATCAAAATTAATTAAGATATCGGTTAGGGAAAAATTACCTCCCCAAAAACTTGCGGGGAAAATTTCCTCTCGATGAGAACTTCGGGGCAAAAATGATCCTCAACCCAATGTTTTTAATTCCTTTGAATCATTTTATTTGTCTTGTAAATACTTATATTTGTCTTGTAAATTGCTAGAATATTTTTAACTTCCTAGGTTTTTTTGAATCCCTTTATTTATCCTGTAAATATCTTTATTTGTCTTATAAATACTCATATTTATCTAGTGAATTTCCATATTTGTCTTGTAAATGGCAAAAAAAAAAAAAATGTAATTCCCTGGGTTCTTTTGAACCCTTTATTTTTCTTGTAAATGCTCTTAAAAAAAAAAAAAAAAAAAAAAAAAAAAAAAAAAAAAAAAAAAAAAAAAAGGCATCATTATCTTTTCCCCACAAAAATGAATTTTATTTTGGCCATGGGGTGTAATGAAGTTTAAGAAAATTTTGAGAGTTGACTGAAATTAATTTCCTATCAAAAGGGGCTAACTGAAATTTTCCCTTACTTAAATGAGAAAGTTTACAAAGTACTAATATATTAGTCTGATATATAACCAAAATAAAATAATGAATAAATTGATAAAATATAAATATTCAAATTATGGATCATGAATTTTGGGTTGACTTTGGAAATAGCGATGATTTTCCTAACATAAATTCTGATCATAATTTTTTTTTTTACCTGAATTATCATCATATATAGTTGATATCTTATAGACTTAATCTTAATAAATACGAGTATTATGTGATTCATTCTAATAATTTATCTCACTTTTTTTTTTTTTTTTTTTTTTTTTTTTTTTTTTTTTGTGGCCAAAATTCTAATAGTTTGTGTAAGAGAAGGAAAGAAACCATTTTTATGACGCGTATATGCCAACTATTTCAGCTATTTTTTTTAAATTTAATTTCATTGATTTTATCTCTCGAAAAAATAATAATATAATCATCCTAAAATCTTGAGATGAGCCAGTAAATTAAAATCGATTAGCTTCGTTTCCAAGAAAGCAAAAACAAATTTGGAAAGTAAATTTCAATCACGGATTTTCGGACCATTGATTAAGATATTGAAGAATTGATTTGAGGGATTTAGATTACAAGAGCTTTTGAAAAAAAGCCCTAATTAACAATTCTTCTGAACACCAATGTATAACAGTTTGCTTCCTACACAACTGGTACGAGAGCCTGTTTCTCCAGCCACGAATAAGCTTGTGAGTTATATTTCATCTTTTTATAACTCGATCTCTTCTATTTCAACAGTCTTAGATTGATGCTTCATGTTTTTTTTAATAAATTCCCTCATCATTTTTCTTTGATAATTTAAGTTATCTGTTCTTTACTTTACTTTTATCTCCAATGAAATGTCACAAAGGGCTAGCTATTTACTGTGTTTTTCTGTTTGATGCATGCGTTTTTTTTTTTTTTTCTATCGAACAATTTAATATTCAAAAGTTACATTAGATTAGAACTACCACCTTATTTTGATGTAGAGGCTTGGATTTTACTCTCTTTCTTTTTCCTATTCTTGCATAGGCTTAAATGATACTGCTTGCTTCCTATCCTAAATATAATTACCCTATAAACTTTGTCTTATATTTATAACTGGAAGGAGTATACCATTGAGTAAAAGAGGAAAAAAAGATAGATGTCTATCATATTTGTGCTTTAGCAACTTTGTTTTGTTACCAACAAAGGTTGGTTTAGTTGATTGAGCCATTTGGTAAAGATCGAGTTGACTTAAAAATATTTCAGATCTCGTTTACAATATAAAGACATTGGTAGTGGGTAATGTATAAGTACCTTTTGATCTCCTGTAGGCATGTTTAGGCTCTAAAGAGCCACCGGAACCCAACTGATCTAAATTTCTAAGTTGTTGTTGAGTTAAACATTTTTATTAACCAATCTAAGATAATATTTATTTAATTTCATAATTAGTTTTAGTTATGATATAAATAGTTGTTTAGGTTTCATTTATGGAGGATAGACTTATTGATTATTGAAGCTCTCTCTCCTCTATGCTTCTTTTGTTTGATATTATCATCTGGTATCCAGTTCGGAGCTTGTAGCTACCTCTTCTAATACACACAAGTGCCTTCTCTAAAACTCAAATTTAAGACCTAGAAGCATTAAACGGGAGCTTATATTGCTAGATTAACTCTATGTTGGTATCTCCTCTATGTTTCTTTCTTATATCACATCAGTTATACATGAATATTGTTGCATATTTTAATTAAATTTTATTATTTCGATCTTGATTGAATTAACTTTGATTTAACTACAATTAGATCACTCACCTTTGAATAGCAAAAGCATCAATCGATGGCGATCAATAAGGTGAAACTAGGATTGAGGGTGGTGGCTTCCGCGGTTTGTATGGTTGCAGCCACGTTGATGTGTTTCACGGAGCAAACAGCCAACTTTGGTGATCTCTCCGTTCTCGTCCAATTTCGTGACTTAGATGCTCCTTTTTGGTCAGTTAATATTCCACTTGAAAGTTGAAACTCTCGTAATGGGTTTTTCTTTAATTATTATTCATTTGAATTTAATGTAAGACATATTTGTTTAATTAGGATAGATTAATAAAACTAAATAAATGATTTAATCATATCATATATAACATGATATTTTTAAAGTACTTCATTGTAAAATTAGATTATGTATAAGTTTAGACAAATTAATTTGAAAAAATTGATAAATATAATAGATAAAATTTAAAAATAAATTCTTACATTTAGGACCAAAATTTAAATTTAAATTAGATCCTTATTTAGGACCAAAACAGTACTATATTTGGTCTGGAATAATTATAACTTAAAACTCTTTTTTTTTTTTTCAAATTGAATAATTATTCTTTTATTTGTAAAACAGCACTGCATTGTCCTGGATAGTGTTGTTTTACTTAGTTGTATAGACAGATTTTATGAGGAAGTTTAAAGTTTTCTTCAATTTAAAAGGTAATTAAGATATAAAAATAAAAAAACAACGGTGAATTATTAAAAGAAAAATGATTTGGGGAAAAAACCTTGACCAATTATTATATCATTCTCTCTATCTCACTCAAAATATGTACACAATTTTTTTTGACACTTCATTAGATTTAGACTGATCTCTATATCTAACGTTGTCTTTGTTATCAAGAAGGGATCAATGACACCTGCGTTCAATTCTCAAGAATTTTATAACCATGTTTCTATCTTTCTTTTTTTTTATCTTGAAAAATATAATGCACAAAAAAAAATTGTAAATCTGCCTTATGAGTTAAATTTAAATACGATCTGGATGAAAACTACTAATTCTACTCGCATATTATATAGTTGGGCCACGGGGCTCATGAAAGTCGGGGTATACCTTCAAACCTTTTAAATACTACATCTGGTTTTAAATATACGATATAGTTTGTAGTGCAATTTGTACTATAAATTATGTCATATATTTAAGATCGGAGAAGTATCATACTTACATTATTTATATTTCATTTATTTACTTTTTATCTGATTTTATTATTAATTATTCTGGGTGATGGCAGGTGCTTCGTGGTTGCAAATTATTTTGCATTTGTTTACTGCCTTGCGGTTTCTTTCCTCAGCGCCAGAGCTTACTATGGAAAACTGCCGTTGCTTTTGATGCTGTACGTATAGACACCTCCTCATCTATCTGTTATACTTTCTTCTTGTTCATTTTATATGATGCAATTTGCTGTAATAACTGCATCATTACAGTATAATTAGCATAATTAAATTAATAAATTAAATACTTGATTTTTTTTTCCAGAAAAATAAGAAAAATTAATAAGACCAACTCTGATTTTGTTTCATGCATGCCCTAGAAGAAATTAAATTAAACCTGATGAGAAATTTTTTTCTTTCCTCTTAAAATTATTTAACCAAGTTGTCTTTAAGCCACATTCCCTTTGGTAAGAAAATGAAAATGGTGGATTTTTAACTTAATGGGCAAATATATTAAAATTACAAGGATAAATAATACTATTATATATTAACCGAGACACATGTATGTCATACTTTATAGGTTAAAATACATAAAATCTCCTAAATTTTAGGTGAATCACATCCTTGATCTTCAAAAGTTTAGACTAAAGACCCTAATATATTTTATATTTCGACTATCAACCCCTTCCCATTAACAGAACAATTAAATTTAACGATTTATTACTAAGAGTAAATACCCTTTCGATCCTTGACAAAAAATATGATCCCTATTTTGGTCCCTTACAACAAAAAAAATATCTTTTTAGTCAATAAAAAGGACGAATAAGGGTCGTTTAGTTGACATTTTGATCCTTACAAATTTCTAAAAGGTCATTTTTAGTCCCTTAAAAAGGACAAATAAGGGTCATTTTTTTTTGTAAATGATCAAAATGGGGTCTGTGTTTTTTGTCGGGGAGGGTATTTACTCTATTACTAAATAGTGAGTGTTATTTTAAGTTGCAAGGTTTTTAAATTTTAACCTCCCGCGTTTTCTTTACACAATTTTTGCCATCAGAGCTAATCCTTAGAGACTTTTATGATTTATTACTAAATTTTTCTTACAAGACAGCCAATTATATTGCACGAGAATGAGAAGTACATAGAGATGAGAGCACACACCAGAAAAGTCTACACGACGAAACATAAAAATTTCAAATACAACTATTACTAATTCATGATGATGATGATGATGATGATGATGATGATGCAGGTATTGATTGTGATATTGTTTTCAAGTTGTTCAGCTGCAATGGAAGTGATCTACTTAGAAACGTATGGTAACTTTCATGCACTTTGGAGTCCTATTTGCCCACGAGTTCGTTCTTACTGTGGGAAAGCCTTTGGAGCCATTGTTCTAGGCTATTTGGGAGCCCTATTTTATCTCCTCTTGCATTTGGTTTCTATCCAAGAAGCCTTTAATGCTCTTCTAATTTGATTCATTTACTGAATTAAGTAAACACACTTTATTATTATTATTTTGTTTTTATAATGTTGCTAATAATTGTCTTAATCATTATTAATGTGTTCTAGCTAATGATTATCCGGTTACTTAATCCCGGATATATTAGTTCCATTAACTTGGGGTTTGGCTACTATTTAAGGAGATGCATATGGGACATTGTTCTTGTGGAATTTTTGTTTGTTTGATGGTTTTATAGTTTCATCCATTTTTAGATATATTTTTATAATCAACCATTGGCATCATCTGATGAATTTTTATTGTTTTATTTCTTTATTTTATTACCTAGTATAAATAGCTAAAATGACGAATGTATAAATTACTATGTTATACAACTTGTTACCTTGTACATATTAAAATACTAGCAACAAAATCTTTTATTTAAAATGTGTAAATTAAAAATTCCAAACAACAAAAATTGTTTACTTAAGTTTTACTTTATGGGTTTTACACCCACCTTTTGTTCTTGTAATGTAGATCCCACATTCACATGACATTTATGATGGTCCCACATTTTCCATTTTCTCTTTAAGTACTTGAGACAATTTTAAAAAATACCATTTGAATTTCAAAATTCTAAATAAGTGATTTCCCAATAAAATGAGTTGTTAATTGTTTTATTATTATTATTAATCTTATTACTGTTGTTGACAATAATAGGATTTTAAAATTTAAATAGTATTTTTCTGTCATTTTCCCTAAGATATAACTATATTTATATATATAAAAAATTAAATTATAACACGAGGAAAAAAAAAAAAGGAAGCTTGCCCCAATTGATACTATAAATAGTTCTACAGGGCCAATTGTGCCGCCAATGCCCAATATTTGAATATTGTCTTCTGAGTGGATACAACTACAACAGAAGCGAAGCATGTTAGAAGCATAGGAACCCAAAATATTAGGCCCAAGCCCAATAACACAAACAATAGAAGAAAATCAAGATGAGACAGGGAGACCAAAACTAGCACTTCTCCTACTTCAACACATTCATAAATAAAGTATCAAAAAAAAATAAACTATTCTTATCATCCCTTGTCCTTGGGTGCAATTTGCAAAGGGGTCGGACACTTTCACTAAAGGGAGAAGGTTCGATCTTGGAGTTGGTTAAGGTGCTGGGGAAGACATCCTAGGCGATGTGAACTTGTGAAAACGCAGGCTGAGGTGGAGGAATGTGTACTCTCAATCCTGTATGCCATGGGAAGCAAAGTTATAGCCCTTGCTTTTGGATTGTGGGTAAGCTCAATCCCTCTTAAAATTTTTAAAAAAAAAAAAAAAAAAAAAAAAAAAACCATCCTTATCACTTGCTCCTCGATTTGTTTATCAAATTTGAAGAGATTAAAGAAGTTAAATAAAATTTTTAATTATAACATATGTGATATAATTTCTTTAAAACACTTTTATAAAATATTAGATTATATATCAATTTATAAAATAAAAACATTAGTTTAGAGAAAAATAATAAATATACATGACAAAATAGAAAAAGTCTTACATTTAGGATCAAAATTTACCCTCAAACTAAGTCCAACATTTAGGATAGAAGAAGTATATCATGGGTTCTTAACCAACATGACTAGCTAAATCAAACATGTGTGAGGTATGTATAAACATGTTATTCGGCCGATGTTGTATGTATACCAAGCAAAACACTTGTGAGGCACAAATGCTACCACACAAAATAGAAAACAAAGTATGTTTGTTTGGAACAGTGATTGGAGACTTTAAAAATAACTTTTCAATCATGATTTACAGTATACAAGATAAGTAAGTGAGAAGAGTTTTATCTCGATTTACATGAATAAAATACTTTTAAAGAAGTCAAACGTGATCTGGAGCGCAAAACTGTGAAGTACATAATCCTGAGTGGTCGGTCACAACTTTACAGCACCCGCGGGTACACAAACAATGTGGTGCTCATTCATTGAGCTTGTTTGTCTTGAGCGTTTAAACAACGTTTTCAGGAAAAAAAAAAAAAGCCCAGTGGGAAGAGCTGTAGAGAAAAAGCCTGGTCTGAGGTGTTTGGGGTGGCCTCTTCCTAAGTGGGTTTTCACAAAAAAGCTCCATTATTCCAAAAGCTCACTCCTGGATAGAGCCGTCAATCAGGGCCGGTCCGTAATGGGCCTGGGCCCCGTCGGGGCCAGCCCTTCGGGGCTCCGGTGTAAGAAAAACACTGTTTTTCAAAGCCCGGCCCGAGAGCACCAGGGCCAGGGCCGCCCGCAGGGCCTGGAAATTATTATTCTAAATTTTAATTATTTTTTCTCCATGTTTTTCACACAAATATAATTAGTAAATTACAACAATTAAAGCTCTAAATTACAACATAAATAATCTAATTTATCAAATAAATGTTGTCAACATTTATATCCAAAAAACACAATCATCCAACAAATAAGCATTCACGAATTCATAATCAAAAACAAATTATGCTCTCAAATAACTTATATAAAATATAAAAAGCATACCACTAATATACATAAATTATGGTCGGTGAGATGTGAGAGCTGAGAAGAGTTGCGATCGAGGAGGAGACGAGGAGTGGAAGGGACATGAACATAGTTTATAGTGTAAGGATCATAGGAGTAGTCAATAACAATATTAATATATTAGTTTAAAATTTTTAAGACTCTACATTGTTATAAGACATAAACATTATATTCCAACCCAGTTCAGGATTTTGTTATGAAAATATATCAAAGAAATTTTTTTAAGACTCAACATTTAAAAAATATATATATATAACGAGCCGGCCCGTAAAAGCCCGTGGCCCTGCAAGGCCCGACTTCATCTCTTTCTTCTATTTTTGTTTTCGGCCCGTAACGGTTTTTAAATGGCCGGCCCGATTTTCCGGCCTATTTTGACGGGCCCACTTGGCTAGCGAATGTTTTTCATGATAGTAGCATTTCCCCCCGATTTAATGATTTTTTTTAAATGGCATGGAGTCGGCACATCCCCCATCATTTAATCTCTGATTTTTTTTTTAAAAAAACAATTTTTTTATCTTTTTTAATTTTTTTTTATCATATTTTTTTTATATGTAGTGTTCAATCAAATTCATACTCTTTTCGGTCATTTTTCATCTCAACTGTCTTTTCAAATAATAATTCAAATACGTTTTAGTTTGGAAAAAAGTCACTTCTGCCACCACCAATCCAAACACAAATCACATTAAGAATTTGGTTTTTTTTTCCTATCTCACTCTGCAAAAGTCATATAGAAAATAAGTTATTTCTCCTATCGCTAACCCAAACAGGCTCAATATCATCATCTCATGTAAATACATCTCATATGATATATATAGGATTAATGAGCAATTTTATTCCAAAAGTTGTCACCAAGGGGTACTTTTACTCTAAAAGTTTTTCGAGTGGCAATTTTGCCCAAGAAGTGTAAAAAAGGGAACAATTTTTCCTTGGTTATTATTCCAATTAATTTTGACTGTTAGTTGACCCAATATATTGAGCTAACAATTCATATATCATTTACGTCATTTTTGTTAATGTGCGATTTGGCCCAAAATTTTTAAATATAACTTTTTTTCAAAAAAAAAAAAAAAGTAGATGAAAACAAATAACGCCACGTCATTATTTTTGGGCCATCCACCTTTTAAGCTTACTTAGTTAAGCATACTTTGGGGAATCATCAACCTTTACGCTTTTGCTAGTGTCTTTCTTACCAAGACCAAAAGTAAATTTATGTCGCCTTAATTTTTTCTTATCTATCCACAAGTTGATGAAAATACATTGTAAATGCACAAATATTAATATCAAATATCAAATTCATAGCAAGTCATCACACTATTTATAAAGGTATGAACAATCTAACTAATCTCAAATTCCGTACAATTTAAAATATATGAAAAATCATGCATATAGTTGATATATCTTTTGACTTTAAAGAGAGGAGAATATAGGACATAGCTTCAAAATTCATATACATCCTTGGGAATGATCATTCAATAACCGAAAAATAATACTCCCGGTTTTAAATATATGATAAAATTTATAATGCAAATTATACTATAAATTTTATCCTATATTTAGAACCGGAGATAATAATTAATATAGAGATTGTGACCTTTTCTAAATACTAACTAATAGCTAAGTCACAAACCTAATTATAGGCCTTATTATGACAAATATATTCAAAAGTCTCATTCCATCATTCCGGTTGGATTATCATCTTATTGGAGAAATAGATGCTCCATAGGAATTCATTTTTTCATGGTATCATATTACCTAAAAGGAGCTCTATGCATCAATTTAGATGGCTCCGTCTTACGAAAAATCCAAATATCTTTCACATACTACCTCTCGTACGTACTTAATATGAGAGCCAGTTGTTGTTGTTTTTTCTTCAGAAATTACATTAAAATATTTATGTTTATCATTTTTCTGTAAAGCAATTTGCTTTGCTTTAAACTGATATATAATATAATAATAAATAATATATGATATAATTAAGTACTTTATTTAGTTTCCTTAATGCTTTTTTAAAAAAGCAACTAGCTTTTATATTAAAAGTTATTTATTGTTTAGGAGCAGCTAATTTGGGTTGGATCTATCGCTCGAGTGTTATATGATATATCAGAATTAAATAAGCAGTCCATTATTTGTGTCAAAAATTGCATCAAGTAGATCTCTTCGATCCCCTGTAAATAGTTTGGCAGGACATTCCCAAAATGATAAAAGCTTTTGCCATGGTTTCTGTTAATTAGGACTAGTAGGAATGATGATAATATTTATTATTAAATAGTTTGGCAGGACATTCCTAAAATGACAAAAACGTTTGTCATGATTTCTGTTAATTAGGACTAGTACTGATGATAATGATATTTATTATTAAATAGTTTGGCAGGACATTCCCAAGATAACAAAAACTTTTCCCCTAGTTTTTGTTAATTAGGACTAGTGATTATGATATTTATTGTTAAATAGTTTGGAAGGACATTCTCAAAATGAAAAAAGCTTTTACCATCGTTTTTGTTAATTAGGACTTGTGATGATGATGATGATGACATTTATTGTTAAATAGTTTAGCAGAACATTCCCAAAATGACAAAAGCTTTTGCCATAGCTTCTGTTAATTAGGGCCAGTGATGATGATGATGATATTTATTGTTAAATAGTTTGGCAGGACATTCCCAAAATGACAAAAGCTTTTGCCATGGTTTTTGTTAATTAGGACTAGTGGTGATGATATTTATTGTTAAATAGTTCGATAGGACATTCTCAAAATGACAAAAGTTTTTGCCATGGTTTCTATTAATTAGGATTAGTGATGATGATGATGATGATATTTATTGTTAAATAATTCCTAAAAATGATAAAAACTTTTGCCATGGTTTTTGTTAATTAGGATTAGTGATGATGATGATATTTATTGTTAAATAGTTTGGCAAGACATTCCCAAAATGACAAAAGCTTTTGCCATTGTTTTTGTTAATTAGGACTAGTGATGATGATGATGATAATTATTAGATGATGCTTGATGATGAGGATTAGTGATGATGATGATATTTATTGTTAAATAGTTTGGCAAGACATTCCCAAAATGACAAAAGCTTTTGCCATTGTTTTTGTTAAAATGTTGCTTTGAAATATTTGAGATAGTCCTCTGTTTCATAAAATTATTATGAAAATTTGAGACCAACTAGCAAGTTTATTTGGTCTTTTTTATAAGGCAATTGTTTGTTCCCAATGAGTATTAATTATTTGTTTCTATGTCTGCCCATAATTAATAAGGGTAGTGGGTGACAATAATAATTAATATGATATTATAGTTTAATACAAATAGTAGGGGTAATATTAAAAATTACTTAGATTCTAGGACAATTTTATTGATTTTAACTTCTTTTATTGGTTTGTGAAAAAAATTAATTGGTGTCTTAGAATAAGACACCGAGGGAGTATGTTGGATGCATGATTCGATTAATTAATGAGAGTGCCGAATTGGTTGTGTCGTTGATTTTCATATTAATATTATATTTTGAAATTGAGATTAATAAATTTGCTGAAGTTTACTTAAATTTAGAATGAGAGGGCAAGGTTTTAATATTTTACAGAAGATAATAAAGAAGAGAAACAATACTTATAATATAAGCAAACTTCAGGGCACACAAATATATATATATATATATATATATATATATATATATAAACAAAAATACAGGTAGAAATGTAGAATGGTAGATATAATTGTCGTAGGATATAATCAGTCAATATTGGCAAAATAATAATTAATAAAGTTATAAGATTAGGTATGATTACATTGGATTATGCACTCCATTGAATTGGATTAATTTAAAATTAGGCAAGCAGCATTTGAATTGATTATTTTGTGGCAATTAGAATCAATTGCTTTTATAAGCATATATATGCAAACAAGTTCTTCAGTTTGGAAACTTATATTTGCATACAAGTAAATCTGTGCAGATAATTGACATCAAGTCCGGACAGATATTTTTAAATTTGTTTTTAACAATACAATTTTGAAATAAAAAACTAAGTTATGTAAATAATATGCAAACAATTTACTTCAGTTTGGAAACTTATATTTGTCATCTTTATATAATATTTAGTATATGTTTGTAATTAATAGTTGATAATATTTATTTCTAATTTTTCTGGAATAAGAGAGAAAACTTATTTTTATCTTTACATTTTTTTATTTAATTCTTCTTATCAATAAATTTTTTATTTTCGGGAATCTGTTCGGGAAAAGTTTGAGGAGAAATTTTCCAATCGCTTCTAGGCTGGATTGGTGCTTGTTCTCTTGACATAATATTAAAAAATTAGTGGTATTTCGTTTTATTCAGTTATTTGTTTTCATTGAACTCTAGCATGTTATGTTAGTTTTAAGTCCCTCTTAATTAGTGTTTTACTTTCTTTCCACCTTCTTCCCTGAGAGGTGGGAGAGAACTGATATATTATATATATGCGTATTTATTTATTTATTTCAAACTCATTTTAATGTGCATGCAGCTGTAGAATTCATTATGGTGGCAACTGCTGCTACTTCATCGTTCTTTCCTGTTACTTCTCCATCACCAGGCTCTGGTGCGAAGGCGGCCAAGCTTGGTGGTGGGCCTGTAAACCTTGGAGGACTCAAATCAAAATCCATAACTCATGGTGGATTACAAGTTAAGGCAAATGCCCAAGCCCCTACCAAGGTCAATGGATCCAAAGTTACATCTGCGGAAGGCAGAAAGCATGATGATAATTTTCCATCACTTGCTCGAAGGACATTTCTCAACCAGTTACCTGATTGGAGTATGCTTCTTGCTTCCATCACAACAGTTTTCTTGGCTGCAGAGAAGCAGTGGATGATGTTTGGTTGGAAACCAAGGCGACCAGACATGGATTACGACCCCTTTGGAATAGGAAGAATTGTTCAAGATGGTCTTGTGTTCCGTCAGAACTTTTCCATCAGATCATATGAAATAGGTGCTGATCGAACAGCATCTATAGAGACATTGATGAACCATTTGCAGGTATGCTTCTATTTTATTGAAAGAAACTTTAAATTGCATTTGAAGAGCCTTTGACTGTAGGCACACACTTTTAAATACTGAGTCCTTCTACAGCAGGAAAGATAATATAGAGATAATAGCTTGTAGTTGATTTTCCTGATGAGATTATTTCAATTATTTGTTTTGCACAACAGGAAACCGCAATTAATCATGTAAAGACTGTTGGGCTTCTTGGTGATGGCTTTGGTTCCCCAGAAATGTGCAAGAAAAACCTAATGTGGGTAGTTGCTAAGATGCAGGTCGCAGTTGATCGCTATCCTACATGGTAATTCACCTAGACTTGCCCTTTATGTGATTAGTCCATGGATCAGCTTTTAACCATGTAATCTATTATGCTTCTTTTATTTATGTGATCTTTGCAGTGACTGGTGCCCCTTACAATTTCTGACTGAATTTTGAAACCTCATCTTTGTTTGGGGTCAATTATGTATCTGGTTCCACAGATTGGCTTGAAAATGACACTTAACTTTGAATCCAATAGTACTTGTTAAGTGAAATTCCTTTAGGATATAATAAGAAGCATAAGAGTTATGGCAAACTTGCAATGCTGGAAGCCCTGTGTTTTACAGGGTTGTCAATGTGGATGTGAAATGCCATGTAGCATAAATTGTGTGTTGATTGTTTAACCTAATGTGTTATTATGGTAAAAAACTGAGTGCATATACAGACTTGTGAAAAATCTAGTCAAAGCAATGTGTACAATGACTACTTGACATTCTGTTTCAAAACTTGTCAATTGATTGGAGAAAAAGAGGATGAATTCTTCTCCTTGTAAGAAGCTCTAATGCCTCTTGCGAGAGTTGAGATATTTATAGGCCAAAGGCTAAGAAATTTACTATTTTATCCCTAAAGCTAGGGACACAGTACAATAATATCCTTGGGATCTTTGTATCTCTGTTCCAAATTGAGTTTTGATCAAGTTGAAAAACCTGGTTGAAATTTCACTCACTAAACTCTTGCTCCTTGTTTTTTGTGTTAATTTTGTTCGACATTTTTTTCTTAAACAACTTTTGTACCGTAGGACTATAGTCTTGAATTTTTGGACAGAACAGATGTTTTCAACTTGTGCCATGCTTGAATGGCCATTAGTTAGGATTATTATGGGGGGATTGTGAAAATGATTATCAATTTGTGTGATTTTTGTATCTTTAAGGGGTGATGTTGTTCAAGTAGACACTTGGATTTCTGCATCTGGAAAGAATTGTTTGCGGACTGATTGGCTTGTGCGTGACTGCAAAACTGGAGAAACACTGACCAGAGCTTCCAGGTAGAAACCTTTTGAAATTCTTCCTATCCTCCTTCTTCCTACCACCTAAAGTGACATATTTGTTGAACTTTGAATGTGCATGACTGGCAATTGGGCGTTGGTGAAATTTTGCCGTCTTTTCTTGGGTCTTATTACGCTTTTATAATTGATCATAACTAAAATATTAAGTATTCTTATGGCATTATCATGCATTTAACATTGTGATAGATACAATGAATTACAGTTTCGAGTGCATTAATTTTGAACTACTTATAGATGAAGCTCCATGGTCCTACCAACATTTACTATATCTTGGTTGTTCATGATGTAGTACACAAGTCTTTAGCTTGTATTTCTTGCAGCATCATGAAGATAAGACAGCAAATAAATGTTTCTGATATGTTGGTTTTGGCTTTGACAATACAGTGTTTGGGTTATGATGAATAAATTGACAAGGAGGCTATCTAAACTTCCAGATGAGGTCAAAGGGGAGATGGGGGGTTATTTATTGAATTCTGATCCAGTTTTGAAAGAGAATAACAGAAAGCTACCTAAGCTTGATGAAAACACAGCTGATTATATCCGAAGTGGTTTAACTGTAAGTCAAGTTTCTTCAAACTTTTTTGTTATTTGAGATTATTAGGAAAAAAAAAAAAAAACTATATTCTATTTTACACTAATGTAATATGCTGATTGTCCTTTTCATCAGCCTCGATGGAGTGATCTAGATGTCAATCAGCATGTTAACAATGTGAAGTACATTGGCTGGATCCTGGAGGTAATTTTATGTACTTCTGTTCTTTCCAGTTCCCAATTCTCATCCTAGTATATCTTTTTATCTTTTGTTTCTTGTTGCCGATCCCACCAAATAAGATAAGGCTTTGTTATCGTTTTTTTGTTTCTTGGAGTGCATCTCTTGTGGCATATGTTGACTATGAGTTTTAGTGATCATAAATGTGTTAGGCCCAATTAAAAACTTATTCGTTGGTTTATTTGGCTCGAACAAGGCATTTTGAAGATTTAACTTTCTAATCCCACATGTCAGGTAGCAAACTTTAAGTTACTATCCAATTGAGTGACTAATCAGCTTGTTTGTTGATACTTTATGCATATAATACATTCTGACAGGGAAATCAATTAATGTGCATATTTGATGCCTTTTGGTATCCCTCATATAGAACTTGTTCATTAGTTCATGTTGCTTGTATTCTTGAGGATCAACCTTCTGAGCACTTGTAACCTGAGGATGATTTGGTTCCTGCAGAGTGCTCCGCAGCTGATCCTGGAGACTCATGAGCTTTCTGCCATGACTATGGAGTACCGAAGGGAGTGCGGTAGAGACAGTGTCCTCAAGTCCCTCACTGCTGTCTCTGGAGCAGATGCTGGTGATGCAGCTCACGGTGGTAACATCGAGTGCAAGCATTGTCTTCTTCTCGAGGACGGTGCTGAGATTGTGAGGGGGATGACCGAGTGGAGGCCCAAACACGCGAACATACTCGGTGCTGTGAACGAGGCTCCAGCATCGAACACCTAAGATCTATAAATAGTTAAATAATAACACAAAAAATAACACAAAAAACACAAAAAAAGGAAGCTTGCTCTACTTGATACTATAAATAGTTCTACAGGGCCAATTGTGCCCCCAATGCCCAATATATGAAGATTGTCGTCCGGGTGAATACAACTACAACACAAGCGAAGCATGTTAGAAGCATAGGAACCCAAAATATTAGGCCCAAGCCCAATAACACATATAACAATAGAAGAAAATCAAGATGAGACAGGAAGATCAAAACTAGCACTTCTCCTACTTCGACACATTCATAAACCATCCTTCTTACCTGCTCCTCTGATACGTTTACCAAATTTTAAGAGATTAAAGAAGTTAAATAAATATTTGAATTATAAAATATGTGATATAATTTATTTAAAATACTTCTATGCCATATTAGATTATATATCAATTTATAAATTATATACATTAGTTTAGAGAAAAATAATAAATATACATGAGAAAATATAAAAAAAAAAAAAAAATGAATATTTGTTTGGAACAGCGATTGGAGCCTTGAGCTTTCAAAAGAAGTTTTTCAATCGTAATTTATGGTATACAAGGTATATATGTGAGAAGAGTTTTCTTTCGATTTACATGAATAAACATTTTTAAGGACCTCAAACGTGATCTCAAAGCGCACAAGTAGTGAAGTACATAATCCTGAGTGGTCAGGCACACCTTTACAGCACACACCCATGGGTACTAGGGGTGAGCATTCGGTCTTCGGTTCAGTTTTTCGGTAAAAATCGAAAAACCGAAAAACACACATTTTCACCACCGAACCGAAACCGAAGTGGCTAAAAAACGAACCGAATTAATCGAAATATTTCGGTTCAGTTTTGCAGTTAATTCGGTTTTTGGGCTTAAGTTGGGCCTTATTGTTTGGGTTAATTATGTAAAATGGTCAATACACTTGTTGCTTTATTTGCCAAGAATATAAGCCCTACACATATTCCCCAAACAGGTCTTCCCATCTTACAAACTCTCTTTGCGCAAGAAACTATTAAATTGAAACACTCAACATAAATTACAAGGCCCTTGCTCTTCAAATGAGGCACCAGAAGCATAAATTAATCTGATATAATCATTCTATCTTCTAATTCCTTAGTCCATTAGGGCAGCTAAATGAGGACAGGGCTACCCTCAATTTCAACACAGAAACTCACATACCTCAAAACCCACACCCACACACAGAATACTTCAAAAATAGTATCCCTTTCTATCAGTTTCCTTTGTGAAGATTTGTTTATAAAAAAACCTATCAGAAAACAAACTAACTCATGCAATCAGGTTATCCCAAGAGCAGAGTCTTTCTTGAACTAAGCCAATTAACGGCTAACTAACCAAACCAATATGTTTAAAGAGAGTAAGAGTGTAATTATCATTCTTGCGTAATTATTTTACATTACAACAAATAGCTTACAGTTGAAAATTAACAAGTGTGGGCTTCATGTATCGTACAATATTTGACATAGTATATAGTTCATGTTTCATTTTTATGTAATACTGCTTAATAACAGCAAGCAAAATAGAGTTGAACAGTAAACTCAAACAACTGCAGCAACTCATTCATCATAGAGCCAGCATAAAATGATCCGAAAGAAGAAAGATATTGAGAGCAACCTGCAATTTAAAACAAGAATAAATCAAATAAAAAGAAAAGAAATAATCTAATAAATATTAACAAAATACAAAGTAAGTTTAAACTATCAAACATCAACACATACAAGCTTGAAAGGAAGTTTAAACTAAGGGAGGAATTACACGCACATATTGGATCAATATAATCATGGCTATTCCTAGACCATAGGAAGTTGTTTCTACTTTTGGATTCTATTGGAAAGCAACTTTCTTTCTTTATTTTCCTTTCGGAGAGAGTTCAAAAACTTGGTAACTAGTGATTTAAAAAAGTTCATTTACGGTGAAACATTCACAAACAACCAAGAACACCACATCACAGTTAGTTCAATCTTAAATGCCAAAATTAATTGGATGAAGCCATAGATAAGATATTCACACTCTCCTATTGTTCCTATCAAAGACTAATAGCAAACTAAAAATTCAAAGTACAGCAGAGTGAACTAATTGCAATAACTGAATCGAAAACACACATATAACTAGAGTCAAGTTTAATGCATTAGAATAAGAGAAAGATGCAAAAACAAAAATAAATTATACCGAGGGCCGACAGAGGGCGGAATGGAGATGAGAACCGATGAAGGGCGGAGCGGAGACGAGGCCAACGGAGTCTGATCACAGTTGCAGATCGTAGAGTAACACCGGTTTTGCAGAGTCTGGCACTATCGGAGCTGCGTGTCAAGGCGAAGTGAGTGGGTGACTGTGGGAGGAATACGACGGGAAGCCAAGCTGAGAAGTGAAGATCTGATCTCAGATTCTAAGAAAGCGAAGTGAAGGGATGCGAGAGGCGAGAGGAAGGCAAGAGGCGAGAGCTCAATACTGAAGCAAAAGCAGTAAAGAAGCCGACGGGTTACTGCCACTAGGTTAGGGTTTTCAATGAAAAGAGGAATTGGGTTGAGTCTGGAACTGGTCTTTAGTTGAGGTGGGCCGAGGGTCATGCCTGGGCTAATTAAAAATTGAAAGGTAAAAAATATAAATATACATTTTAATTAATTTCGGTTATTCGGTTTTAATCGAAATAATTTTTAAACAACCAAACCAAACACCGAATTAAGCTAGTTCCAAAAATCGAACAAAACCGAACCAAAAAAACCAAACACCGAATTAGTTGGTTCGATTTTCGGTTTCATTTTTGATTTGCTCACCCCTAGTGGGTACACAACCAATGCGATGCTAGTTCATTATCATCATCTCATTTAAATACATTTCACATGATATATATATATATATTAAGGGGAAATTTTACTTTGAAAGTTGTCACCGAGGGTAATTTTGTTTGAGAAGTTTTTCGATAAGCAATTTTGTCCAATAAGTGATGATGATGATACTTATTGTTAAACAGTTTGGAAGGACATTCCCAATGTGACAAAAAAATTTGCCATGGTTTTTGTTAATTAGGACTAATGATGATGATGATGATATTTATTGTTAATAGTTTGGCGGGACATTCTCAAAATGACAAGCTTTTGCCATGGTTTTTGTTAATTAGGACAACTGATGATGATGATGATATTTATTATTAAATACTTTGGCAGGACATTCCCAAAATGACAAAAACTTTTGCCATGGTCTTTGTTAATTAGGACTAGTGATGATGATATTTATTGTTAAATAGTTTGGCAGGATATTCCCTAAATGACAAAAGCTTTTCCCATGGTTTTTGTTAATTAGGACTAGTGATGATGATGATGATATTTCTTGTTAAATAGTTTGTCATGAAATTCCCAAAATGATAAAAGTTTTTGCCATGGTTTTGTTAATTAGGACTAGTGATGATGATGATATATTTATTGTTAAATAGTTTGGCAAGACATTCCCAAAATGACAAAAGCTTTTGCCATGCATGCTGTTAATTAGGACTAGTGATGATGATGATATTTATTGTTAAATAGTTTGGCATGACATTCCTAAAATGACAAAAGCTTTTGCCATAGTTTCCATTAATTAGGACTAGTGATGATAATGATAATAATTGTTGGACGAGATATGTACACACACACACACACATATATATATTGTTGGAAATTATGCCCTAGCGGCAAGTCATTGTTCTCCATTGAGTTATCACTTCATTCGAATGTTTACAGAGATAACTGATCCCTGGATATATCTTATAGATGATATCCTAAATGTCCCTGGTCGGTCATCTACGCGAGAGCGAAGATGAGATAAGACCAGTATAACTTTGATGAAGTATGGAGATACAAATCAAAGTCATGGGCACTTGTAAGAGTACAAGGTCTTTGGACCGACCCACTATGAGAAAGTTGCATGGATCTAGTCATAAGCTTATCTCATGTATAACCCCGTCACGGTGCCCTATGACTCGAGATCATCATGGATTCCTACATGATGAGTCACGGTCTTTGACCTAGTCAAAAGTCACCTTTGATGGGGTGATGATAAAGGCGGGATCGGGATCGTGGTTTTCATGCGGAGGAATGTGAATGGTCAAGATGGAATTTGTCCCTCACATTTGTAGAGAGATGATACTGGGCCCCTCGATGAGTGAGTCTAAGAAATGTATAGCCATACTGTGATGGAAAGGAGTATCCATTTCACTTATTAGACTATTCGAGAATCGAGAAAGTATGGTCAAGAAAAGGAAGTTGACATATCCATGCCTCATCCTTGACCAAATTATCGCGTGACAAAAGGGACGTGACATGGTTGTACGATAGGTAGTATCGTGTCATCGATCCCCATGTGAATTGGGCAGTCGCAATGTCTTGCTAGAGGCCGCTTGCGACTTGTGGGCTGATATAGTGTTAGCCCACTGCCAATCTCATATGGGCCTGCAGGGTCACACACAAGAATAACCCAACACGAGCAAAGTGTCCAGGTTCATTGAATCTTAGATTAATCTGAGATTTAATGAATACTTAATTTAATCTAGGGTGAATATATATATATATATATATATATATATATGTATAAATTCGAAATTGATATATATAGTAATATTATAAATGGAGATTATGATATTATTATATATTATTTGTTTTATATTTAATTTATTTGATAAATTAAATATCTAAAATAAATAGAGATATTGTATCTCATTTAATTTTTGAATAAAGATATCATATATCTGTTTAATTTAAATTGAGATATAGTATCTCGATTTAATTAAATAGATGGATATTATTTCTTGAATTTAATTTATGGAGATAAATTAAATCGAAGGCTTTTAATTTGAATTAAATAAATACATTAGATTAGATCTATCGAGATAGATTTAATTAATATGTTTTAATTCAAATTCGAAATTTGAATTTCGATATGGTTTTAATCGGATTAAATAAATGCGTTACATTAGATCTAACAATTAGATTTAATTAATGTATTTTAATCCATATTTGAAATTCAAAATTCAAAATTAATGCGGATTAATTTTATATAATGCGGACGGGTTTGAGAAAACCTACGGGAATTTTATTCGAGCATATTCAGAAAGCCGCGAGAAAAACCCTAGATTGGAAAATTAAGAGAGACACACAAGAGGCGCTAGCACGCTGCCGTAGCCGTGTTCGGGAATTGTTCGTGTGGATACCGGTGGAGGAAGCCGATTCTACGTGTCGTCTTTCGCCGATCGAGGAGGTAGCCCACTGTTCAAGGAAGAATGAGACACGGACGAATTCTCCAAAGGTAATATCCGGATTCCCTAGCCTTGGTTTAAACGCATCTGAGTGATCCTCGGGACGGGATTCGTAAGTTTTTTTTAATCCGCTGCGTTGTACGGCAACATATATATATATATATAGAGAGAGAGAGACACACACACACACACTCACACACATGTGCCTATATATATTTGTGTGTGTGTGTGTGTACATATAGATATACGTCAGTAAAATTCCTGGGTTCGCCCCTGATATATACAGATGTATATATGTATATATATGTGTATATATATATATACATATAGATATATGTATATGTACATATAGAGATCACACACACACACACACACACACATATACATATAGATATATGTATATGTACATATAGATATATATGTGTGTTTGTGTGTGTTAAAGGGTTTGAGCGTAGAGAAAGAATTGGAACTGGAAGAGTCTTTCGCTCATGCATTTCCTTCAGACAGGAATAGATGGTGAAGCCTACTTATTCCTTGGCGGGCTACAAAGGAAAGGGGTGATTTTTCCTTTAAGGCAAGAAGAGTTGGCAACTCCTCAGTATCGTTCGTAACCAGTTAACCCTTGGGGTATCTGTCCTCTTTGCCCTTGTTTGCTTTATCACACCTGTTTGGCAAAATCCTTTTAGTTTGGTAGTCTCAGAAGAGCGGATAAAGGGTGGTAGGATTTTCCAGTAAGTGGGCTTATATATCTATGTATTTATACATATACATATATCTATATGTGTGTGTACACACACACACACACACACACATATATCCATATATACATCTATATATATCAGGGGTGGACCCAGGAATTTTACTGACGTATATCTATATGTACATATATATACATATATGCATCTATATATATCAAGGACGGACCCAGGAATTTTACTGACATATATCTGTATGTACCACACACACACCCACACACACATGTGTACATATACATAGATATATATGTACATTTGTACTTATACATCTACACACACACACACACACACATACATCTATATATATCAAGGGCTGACCCGGGAATTTTACTGAAGGGGGGCGAAATTTTTTATATATTATAAATAAAAGTACTTGAAATACAATACAAACCTAATATACAAAAAAATTGAAAAAAAAATCTATTATAGAAATTAAGATTACTTCATTTAACTCTTATTCTACATGTTTTCATATTGTTAAACTCATCTATAATTGAATTCGTGCTAAAACTCAAAACAATTTCTTTTTCAATGTATGTAATCAAAGAATCATCAAGAAATTGGTCTTTCATTCTATTTCAAAGCCTGTTCTTGATTATCTTCATAATGAGAGAAAAACCTTTCGATAGTTCTTTGTAGAAGCGGAAGAGTAAGTATAAGTCTAATCACTCCACCAATAAGAGGGTAAATAGTGGATTTTCCAGTTCGTGCTAGTTCTTGACATAATTCAGATGTAGTTGCTAAATTAATGAAATTTGGATGCTTAGGAATGTCAAGCTCAAATTGTTGTAACTCAATCTTCAAATGCAATTTTCTTGTTCTTTGAAATCTCTAGAATAAAATTTATCAACAAGTTTGCAAATATAATCACTATGAAATGACTTGTACCTGTTTCTTGGATCTAAAGCCATGCTCAAAGCAAGTAATTCAATAGTATTATCGTTGAATCTGCTATTTAATTCTTGCAATTGATAATCAATGGTAGAACAAAAGATATTTACCCTATAAAATTTTTTAGTAGAAAAATCACCTTATTTATTTTGAGTACGACCTCTCTTTCCAATATATTTTGCACTCATATCTAGAATGTTATTGTCATGTTTTATGCAAAATTCTTGAACAAGAACTACGAAACCATCCGAACATGCCTCTCTTAATTTCTAAAGTAACTCTTTTATAGTTGAAACCAGATGTAAAGCATTCGAAATATCTTGCGACTTTCGTTGCAAAGCTTGACAAAGGACTTTAGTAATAGTCATAACTTCTTTCATAAGATGCAATATGATGATAAAATCAAAAGATGCCAATGATGAGTATGCATTATCTGCATCTCCACGATGTGATGCTATCTTTCCTTCATTAGAAATATTGTCAAGAACTTTAGATGTGGCTCGAAACATTTTAAACAAATTGCATAGGGAATTGTAATGAGAACTCCAATGAGTAGCTCTAGCTCGATGCAAAGTACCAATCTGATTAAGACCAACTCTTGATTCGAGTTCATCAATAGCAATCATTCTTGCAATTTCATTTGTTTGGGCAACCCTTAACTCATCGTTGCGTTTACAAGAAGTAACAATATTAATTATGAAGTTCAATTTTTTTAAAAACTGATGAACATGTTTTATGTAACACCCTAAAATCCAACACCCAAAATCTTGGCCAAAACATTTGAGATATCTCCAACATGGATGATCAACATCCAAATCATTAAAATACATAATTAATTCAAATATGAAATTCATTTATGAGTCAACATAAATTCCCAAAATATTTCATAATAAAATACAAAGCGGAAGTCTTAGAGTCATGACAAATAAAATGATATAACATAAGTTCTAGGAGCACGGTACCCGAGCCTTCATGGCTCACTCCATAGGTTCTTTACCTCGCTCCCTACTAGAACAATCACCTAAAAATTGTTAATATAAAGTGAGATTTGACATCCCAGTAACTACTGAAAGTTTCTACCATACACAAGCAAGTCACATATGACAAAAAGCAGGAGCTGATTACATATATATATATATATATATATACCATAATTTCATACAACATTTATTATTATGATGTCAATGTGAACCGTATAATTATACAATATGCAATATGCAACCTCCCTTATAACACCGTCCATCCTCATACCGCTGACTGGAGCCAAAGGCTAACACATAGTCTAATAGCAACTCATCCATTTGATTGGATTGTCCCAAACTCACCAAAATTTAAGATACACCAGGCCAAAGGCATAGAGCTTAAGTATGGACTATGACTCCCCTCCTTCAAACAATACAACTAAGAAGTGTCACATGTCTCACGGCTCCCATGTAATCTCAGCCAAAGGAAACATTGAAGAAGGGGCCCTGACAAGTGTCGTCCACTGTGCACAGAGTGATGACATACCACGTGGTAAAAGATCTCAACATACAAATTCCTCCTTACTGCAACCCATCATAAATACAGCCGCCATGATAATTAGGTTCAGTAACAATAAATCATGCTTCAATTCATATAATATATCAATTTACAATACATACACATATACATATGATTCAGTCATTCAATTTTAAAATAAAAGATAGTTACTCACAATCACATACAATTTACAAGTATATGGAAGAATATTCAGAGTTACCAGTTACTCCCTAGTATACGAGCAATCACACAAGTGTCACACCAAAGCTCTCAATGAGAGTCTGCAAAGGCACATATAAATATCTATTAATATAGTTTCCAAACTACTCTAGAGTTGCTTTCAAGAAGATCTAAATACTTAAAACTACCCTCCACACCCTTGTTATATATATTCACATCAGCTCTCACCATTCCACCATATTTTTCTTAAGTTACAGTGTTGCTTGAATATATATATATATATATATATAAAGTAACGGGTTTGCTGTGCCGAGAAGGGAAAAATCTGAAGGAAACATTATATGTATGTATACACATACAAGGGGTTTGGTGGGGTTGTACAAAATATAAAAATAATAAAATAAATAAGCACCTACAGTAAGGATTTAAGAGGTGAGGAACTATATTCATTTAAAGGCAAAGGTACATGCAATATATATATATACACCTCCATGCTCATACGTGGGAAAATTAAAGAGTATTCAACTTTCATAAAACAAGTCAAAAGGCATATTTGGAATTTGAAATAAAATGAATAAATAAAAAGTAGAGAGTGGTTCAGATGTAGATACTAGGTGCTAATGTGTTATAAGAGAAAAGTATACACACAAATCAAAAAGAAAAGTACCGTAGGTCTTGGATATAAAGTGTGTCTGTGTATATTAGTGTGGGTAGGAGAAATAGAAAATGAAGTATGAATACGAATTGGGAAATATATGGGTCAAAGGAAGAAGGAAAAATAAATGATTTTCACAACAAACCCTCACCCAAAAGAAAGGAAAGGTACATAAATTATGAATAAATCTAACGATGAACGAGTTCGAAGAGAGAGAGAGAGAGAGAGAGAGTAAAATATGCAGACTGACAAAAAATATTATGGAGAGCTTGTGTGTTTTTGAAACATTGAAGAGACCACACAGTAATGGAGATAGGCAAGTGGGGTCTGAAGCAACAAAAAATAAAAATAAAATAAAACGTATACCTACACCTACTCAATAGTGAAAGGGAAAAGCAAAAATGACTAGATTTAAAAAGAAACCGTCAGTTTTTAATGAGAAAATTCCTGAAATGCTCACTTTTACGGTAAAAAGAGGTAAAAGGGAATATAGAAGTGACAAGGCCTGAAGAAACCATTAGAAAGGAACAATGTAAAAATCTTGTTTGACAAGATAGGCACAGATTGACGCACAAGAAAAAATGGAGGGAGGAAGAAGGGCACCTGTGCCAACGGTCTGATGTGCGGCGTCGAAGTGTACGGGAGGTGTGAGAAGAAAAAAGGGTTTTATAAGAGTAGGGTTAGGGTTTAACTCTCTTATTAAAATAATATTATTTTAAAAGATATAAATATAGATTATTATCTTCTTTCTTGTCTCTTTCTTTTTATTTAGATATATATCATATTATTTCATGAAGATATTTCTTCTACATATTTTCTTTTCCCTATTATTCTCATCAATATCATTTATCATTGTTAATTAATCAACTTAAAAAAATTGATAATTTATTTATTTATTGTTATTGTTTTCAACTCTTAATTTTATACTTCTAGATTTTCTCTAAACCCATATTACTTAATAAATCATATCCTAATAGCACTTAATTACTATTAGAAAAATTGGGATGTTACATTTTACCTCATAAGATGCAACAACCAAGGCAAGTTGAAAGCAATGAGCAAAGCAATGGACATAATAAGCATATGGGCACTCAGCGTAAATTAAAGCCTGCAATCCATTCCATTCACCTTGCATATTGCTAGCTCCATCACAACCTTGTCCTCGAATATTTTGAGTGTCAAGATCATGGTGACAAAGCGTGTTGACCATTGTTGGTCGATTAACTTGATGACAAGTGGCGGTCAAACAAGTATAAAGAGTAAGTAAAGTATCGTCCCACGAGTAGACCGAGATACCGATGATGATTCGATTTACGGAAACGGTTGTGTATAAAAAGAAAATAAAAGTTTGATTGGTTTGGGAGTTTTGTGGTTATAATTAACAAATAAGAAAATAAACAAATGGTTGTAGTCGCAAGAAGATATCGGTTAAAAGATAGGCCGAGCTCAGATTTTATCTTAAGCATATCACTCCCTCGGTTTAGCAATTATGCTGCACGGCTTCCGCATACTACAACATAACCGCCTTCACAATGTTATCCAGTTAACCCACCACTACGCTCTACAGAAGCTTCCGTGTCTTGTGCATACAATCCTAGCTTTACTTCTCCCATATGCCTATAACGATTTTCTAGTTCAGATTATCATTCCAAATCAAGGTGTTATGGTTATAAGCAGTAGACCCATTCCTGAAGCCTACAATGATAGGTCAAGCCTTACACTAGTCTACCTAGCAAACACTGTATATCAGATGGCTAACCCCGACTCCCTTCCAGTAAGCCGAGGCCACTGATCTAGCCCTTAGCTTTCGCTAATCGACAAAGATTAAAATACTGATAAACAAACTGAATGTATTAAATTAAAGAACTAGCAAACTAGGTTCATTCTACACTCAAGAATTCATCCTCACTCAGCCAAAGGAAATTTAGTTTATGACTGACGAAGGAATCATAAAAACAAATCACAGCAGCATAGTTCATAGAAAAAGATAAACTAAAAATCAACAAAACAAAGGGGAAAATTTGCAGGAGGAATCGACAGCGTGAGAGGTGTTTGTCACAGGACGTCTCCACGTCTTCGCTTCTCCGCCTCACTGCAAGGAAGGATGTGTTAGTATTTAGGTGTCCTAGAGACAATCTGTAAGGACAGATCAGCACCATTTCTACGTTATAGTATTTCATTATTAATAAATGAGCATATTTTATATTTATCATATTTATGTCTCGCCTTTATTTTAAAGTAAATATGTGTTTGAAGATAAAAGCCCTAGGAATAGAACATGTGTTATTCTTGAGGATCAATGATAGAGATCATGATCATGAGGACTCGAGAACACTGGATATCTATTGCCTAAAACTTGTTCCTAGTCTTGAATCACCAAGAAATGGCATTGATGATGTCAATAAGACTAGTACGACATCGTCTACTTGTATAGGGACACAAGGTAGGGACCTCATGGAATACAAGCATGGAGATGTCTTAGCTGATGTCGTGGGTGGATATGTTGGAGAACATATAGCATCAAACTGACCCGCCGAGGGACTCCACAAAGATTCATTGTAGAGAGTATCATTGGATATGTAAAGTCTCTCATCGTTTGGTAGTGCGGATCGTCTTGGACTTAAGGATGTCATTGAACACTATGCCCTAGGGTTATACTTTGGACCGTACAACTCTATCCACCCGAAAATGGGGAGAACAGTGTACTCTTGGGTGTAACTCAAATGCATGAGTATAGATGGACATCTTTGAGAGGACTCACGAGTCCCCTACAAGGGATTAGTCATTCATAAGACCGGTAGAGCTTGGATAGCTTTTAATTAACTTGAGAGTACGTGCGCACTGACAAATGATCATGAAGAGTCATGATCCCTTACGGAGAGTTAATATAAGAAGATTCCAGTTACGTGAAATAGCTACATTTAGTCAATTAAGAGAGATGATACTCTATCTTTGCTCTCGACTAAATGTGAATGACGATGTGAGGGATGATGCCTACACGGTATCCAAATATGAAAGGTAGATCACTTGATCAACTCAATTAGTTCTGGGGCCGTAGAGCATTGCTAGTGTCTTATGAGGTCATTAGATAAATTGGGCTCGTTAAAAGGGTTTTTAATTGGTCCAAGTTTATTTATGTCGATGACTAATTGGGCCTAATGGGTCATACACAAAAGGTTATTCGATTGTTTAAAATTAGCAAACTTGGGACAATAATTGTTATTGAGCTTTATCAAGAGTAAATGTGTATTTGGGTTGGAGTGGGAATCCAAGCCCAATGAGGAGAAAATGGCGTCATATATGGTGTCCCGAGTGGGAAATCGGTTTCTCCACAAAAGGGCCTCAATGTGTTGGAAGACCCAATGGGGTCTTAAGCCAAGTTGAATTTGGAATTCGAATTTTGAATTTAAGTTTGAATTTTAAATTTGAATTTAAATTCAAGAGTTTAGGTTATAAAAGATAATTCTGAATTATCTAATATATATATATAAAGATCCAATGATGATTGGATGAAGATAGGAGAAATAATAAATGAGGATTGATTGAAATGATTTTGAATTTTAGTTTAAGAGATGAATGTGATTCATCATCTTAAATTATTATTCAATCAAGATATGAATTTAATTCATTATGATTTGGATTTTCCAAATCAAGTTTGGATTGGGCCTTTCTTGTAAGCACTTAAATTAGGGTTAGACTCTTATAAAGTGCTGATTTTTTATGTGCCCTTTTATGGACGTTTTTTTGAAGAAAAAGGAAATAAATATAATCCATCATCTTAAATGATTGATTCAATCAATCAATCAAGATATGAATGTGATTCATCATCTTAAATTCAATCAATCAATTAAGATATGAATTCAATTCATTGTGATTTGGATTTTCCAATTCAAGCTTGGATTGGGCCTTTCTTGTGAGCATTTAAATTATGGTTAGACTCTTATAAAGTACTAATTTTTGGTGTGCCTTTTTTCTGCACGTTTTTCTAAGAGAAAAACAAGATCCTTATGCTCTCTAAATTTTGGTCTTTACCAAAGGTTTAGAGAGGAAAAGGCACCATCCATAGAAAGGCAAGGTTCCAATGATCTTGCTCCTCCTATCTTTAACCTAATCCTAAGAAACCGTCATCTTCTTGAAAAAGATTTAAAAAAAAAAACCCAAGGAAACCACAACTCAACCTTGTCTTCGCCTATCAAGCATTTAAGGAGTAGGAGGTTTCAAGAGAAGGAGTTCTCATTGCAATCGGGGGATAGCTGTGTGGATCAACGTTAGAGGAATTCAACAATCTTGAAGTCTTCGAGTGATCTAAGGTATTCTAATCTCCAATAATTGTTTCATCAAATTATCCTAAACCCTAATAGCTGTTTTAACGAGTAATCCTAAAACTCATGAATATTATAAATTGTTATGAATTCTCATGAGTACCGTAAAGAGTTACGGATTAATAATTATTAACTAATTAGTGTAATGAGTTAAGGTTAATAATTCATGAGGACCATAAGGAGTTATGGGTTTCATAGCGATTAAACAAAATTTTGTTTTCAACCTCATGAAACTTTGCATGAAAGTCATGTAATAGGCAAAATTAACCATCAGGATGCTGGGTTCTTCTGGAGCTCTTGTGCTTCGTACCTTTTCTCTCTTTTCTTTCGAGCTTAGCCAAATAAGAATTTCTTTGACTCTTCAATGACTTGATAGATTTTAGGATTGGTCTTCTTTCTCTTTATATTCAGGTTTACTTGTGGTGTACATTCAGTGAGATGGGCCTTTCCAAATCTGTCAGGTCCAACTGGTCCATCTTTCCAAATTCAGTAGATTGATTCTGCTGATACTGCGGGATTCTCTAAATCTTAACTTCAATCATTCGCATCTTCTATTCCAATACGTTAGCAATCTAACCGTTGACTAACGTCTGTCTATTAACCTACACTTATTTTCATGAAACAGCCTCAAAGAAAAATCAGAACATATGGCTCATAGCATTGCTTCACTTACTCTGCTATAGTATTAGGGTTGCATTGTATTGTGACTTTGTTATGGCTGACCCGATGCTATAGCATTGTATTGGTTGTGCTATGTGCTTTTCACATGAAACCTCAAACTTATTCTTTTCTTATGCACATGCAGTGGCGGAGCCAGGATTTTTTATTTGTGTATGCACAATTAGTAGGAGGATTCGGGGTTTGGGAGCACCGCCCCGAAATTTTTTTTAAGGAAAGTTTTAAAAGCAAAGTTTTGAATTTTAATAATTCCAAAGGGATTGACAAAATTTTTTTAAGGAAGGTTTTAAATGCAAAATTTTGAATTTCAATAATCCAAAGGGATTGACAAAATATTGCAAATTATGTGTAACTTATCTTCAACAATATATAAAATGGAAAATATTTGCACTTTGTTGAGAAAATGTATTTTATATATCTGAATATGAGTTACACCTGCTAAAAAATTAGGTTATTAGATATTTTTTAGTAATAAATTTTATAATGTTAAGAAATTTTTAATTGTCTTTTTCTGTCTTTTTCCTTATTGTTTGATTATATGTAACTTTTCCTCATATTTTTTTATCTGAATATGAGCACTTTCTTGTCCTTATCCACTGATGCAAGGTGGGCCTCCCTTTAAGCCCACAAGTCCATGCCCAAAAAATAATTAAGATAAGAGAGTTGTCTGAGTCTCGAACAGGGGACCTCGTGAGAGTGAGACTGATGTATTAACCACCACACCACCCAGACAATTGTTAGAAGATCCCTTCAATATATATATACATACATATATATATATATATATATATATATTCTCAAACACTGTGTCTGCACCTGTCCACACAAGAGCAAGTGTGGCTCCGCTACTGTGCACATGTATAGGATGCTTATACAATTGCAATTATTTATGAGACTTATCCTTCATTTCCCTATATGCATGAATTAACACATTTTTGCTCGGATTGAATGCAAGTAAGCTCATATTCACCATACGAAACAGTCATACAATATAGGGAAAACATGGCATAAATAGTACTCATCAACTATTCCTTGTTTTAAAGTCTTAGCACTTGTATCTTCCACATGTATAAGACCGAAAAACCTTTCCCATATAAGACCATCTTTATCGATGTATCTCAAAACAATAGCCATATGCTCTTTTTTAGATACATCACTAGCTTCATCAACGAGAAGACAAAATTTGGCATTGGAAATTTCTTCCCCTATTGTGTTCTTTACCTTTTGAGAGATAACATGAAGAATTTCCTCTTGAATTCGAGGGGAACTTTATAATACATTTTGAGGAGCTTTTTCTAAAGCAACTGCTGACAACTTCTTGATTATAGGAAGCTAAAAACTTTATCATCTCAAGAAAATTACCTCGATTAAGTGAATCTAAGTTTTCATCATGACCTCTAAAAGCACATCCTTGAAGAGCAAGCCATCTTGTCATGTCCACAGAAACTTGTAGTCTCAAATGATTAGATGCAATCTCCTGAGAAGAAAGTTTTTCAACTAATATCTCAATATGTTGAGATTGATTCATAAGATCACAACATGAACTCACAACATTTTTATGCATTGAGATAACATTTTTCCCAACATTGGCGTAGAAAAGCACAATTTTCTCCATCATTAACTTTTTCCAATTTTTTAAATCCATCAACAACAAACGTATCAAGTCCAAAACGACCGTTGCCTGGTTTACTAAATAAATAACAAGGCAAACAAAATGCAGCATCTTTACTTGGAGAATATTCTAACCAAGATGGAAACAAATCAAACGAAAAGAGCAAAAATGACATTGATTCTTCTCGGCCAAGAAAAATGATAATTTTGAAGCTTGCCTTTGAAATGGACCAAATTTAAGATAAGCATGATGAATTCATCTTGTTGATTTAAAGGATATTTCCATATTAGACGACGCGGTGCGGGATCTCTTTCCAATGAAGCAAAGATCAACTTCTTTAACTACATCTTTATTTTCAATTCTAGGAGACTTTGAAGAACGAGTCTCAGTATTTGAAAATTTAATATTAGGAGTAGACAAGGGTAAAGACTCACTATTCTTTCTCTTAAAATAAGTATCAATGGTAGCACTCTTCCCTATAATAATCACCTACAAAGAACATGAATAATTTCATGACCAATATGATTTTAAAAATATTATTAATAATAAAACTAAACCGATTAAAAATAACTATTAGTCATCATCGATATTCTCATAGCTATCTTTTAACAAAACTCAAAACTTACCCAAAATCCCGACCCTAAAATAGTATCTAATCGGTATAAAAGTTGTATCTTTAAAAATATAAAATTATATATAATAAACCTTATTGATTCTCAAAATATGTTGTAAAATGTTAAAAAAAATAGGACCAAATTTTGCCGGTGAGAAGAAGAAGGGACCAATGTGTTTTAGAAAAAGAGCAAAACAAGGGGTTTTGGATATTTAATGGTTGTGGCCCCCACCTATTTATCATTATACTTGTTAATATATATAAAAGGAAAGGTGAGATGCATTGAATCTGCTAATGGTTATATCTCTGATCCTCAATTAATATATATATATATATATATATACACGAAACAAACGAATGGTTGGATATTTGTTGACCGATGCTTATATATATATATATATATATATTATATATAATTTTAAGGGGGCCGGGGCCACCCCTCACCCCTGGTGTCTACCCTTGATATATATGTAGACATGTGTGTGTGACACACACACACATATTTGTATATACACACACACACATGTATACACATTTGTATATATATGTGTGTATACACACACATATGTGTATATATATATACACATATGTCTATATATACATATACATACATACACATGTATACACACACATATATATAGATGATATATATGTATACATATGTAGTTGAGGTAATTGCATAGATCTTGAAAAAACGAAGATACGGACACCGTGATCGTGGAAAACTGATGTAAAAAACGTCAGTTATGGAGGAGAAATGATTCGGGTGCAACGGACCTGACCCATTTTCGTATTCGGGTCATAAAAATGAAGGTTATTAAACCTGAACCGGTCATTGAACGATCGGGAGGCGGGTCAAGGGTTAGTGGGTCGACCGGAGCTAAACGGGGGCCAAACTAGGTAAAAAAAATAAAGATTTGATTTTATTAATATTTTAACATAAAATTATAATAACATGATAAAGTAAATAAAAATTTAAGTAATTATTTTACATTGAGAAAAGTGCAACGCCTAACCCCATTTGATCGAAAAGCCGATCGACTATTAAAACTAGAACCTATAACCTAGGCTTTTAGCGTGCAAGAAACGAAAATAACTTTTTGCAAGGAATACAACTTTTGTTCTCTCTTTCGCAATGCTATTGAAACTAAGGCTCTTATCTTCTTCTCTTCTCCATCTTCTTTCATTCTTTTTTTGTCGCCCCCTTCGGTCATGATCTTTCCCTCTATCTCCCTGGCACTCTCTTTTTTCTCAAAGCTGCGTTTGTCAAGCTTAAAAAAAATCAACTCAGGCCTTTCACCTAGCCAACACACGGCCCCTACTTGTTCGACATGGTTCGTCATCGGCGTTTTCTGGTTCGTGCTCGGCGTGTTTGATCTGTTGCGTATCTAGTCCATGCTTTTATCACCGAATCTGTTTTCATTGGTTCTGTTATTACACTGGATCTGTTTCTCAGGCTCTATTTCTCTCTATCTCTCTCTCTTTCTTTCAATCTAAACATCTTCACTCTTCATTCAATGTTTCTGGAAAAGAAAAAAAAACCCTAACCTCGGTTTCTATGATGACCGGACCGATTTCATGGTCGGTTCGTCGGTTTCTGGTCCGATCCAAGTTTAATTACCATGATAAAAACCCATATGGAGGAGAAAGACGATAGAAATGTCGTTTCTGTCAGAAAACGGTTCCAAAGAGTTTCGAGGCCATATCCTATAGGTGCCAAGCACCCTGAAGGCTGGCCTTCTACCGGTTGAGCCACACGTTTGCTCTCAACATGAAACACATAGTTTTATTTAAACTAAATTTTATATGGCTAAACATTTTGGTTTTTCACCTCTAATTTTTGTGGGCCATTAGATTGGGCTTTTTTGTTTCTATTGGGCTCCACATTTCTTATGAAAATAAGAAAGAAAAACATTGGGTAGAGTTTTTGTGGGCCATTTATAATATGTCCGAATTAAAAAATAAAAAATAATAAAAATATGTTTGGGTTCAACAGAATTTGGGTATTTGAAAGGCAAGAGGATCTCGTTTAGTTATTAGATAATGCGTCCTTGCAACTATAGAATGAACACTAATTTATTAAGTCTAATATTTATGAATTTTCCCAAAGGATTTTTGCTATAATTCCATGAATTCATGATTATTGGAAGACCAAATATCAAATTCATTTGGGATATAGGATATTATAGGCTTCGACCTTGCAATTATTTTTCTCTCTCGGTTTTTGCGGGTTTGACAAAATTTGTAGTTTGCTATAAATATAATGAGTGACTTGTTGGCTGAAAAGTCATATGTCAAAATGTTGATTATTGGTGGTGGAATCGGATAAAGTTAATTCATATTGTTGTTGTCTAGGAAAGTGGTTCAAAGGCTAAGCCTTGATTTAATGGTTATTTAATTAGTCACCAATACCACTGAGAGACTGCCACTAGATTTGCACTTACCTGGCTAATTGATATGATAAACAGAGGTGGTTTCATGTATTGGTAAAAATGCGATTATAACCTTTATTTTATGGGATTAATATATCTGCATCTACTACAGAAAAAAAGTCTGCAACATACTCAAAAACGACTGAGTTTTACCCCTTTTTTTTCATTCTGCCCAACTCTTCTCCAGCCTTCTTGTTCTTCAACTCAGACTAGAGAAATGAGTTTCACCGCCGTCAGACTCATTGAACCAGCACCTTCGCGACCTCCACCACTGCCCCTTGGTGATGTTCTGCCGAACACCATAAAATATGGAGATCTTACTTAAGTACTGATAATTTCCTTCCTAATGAAGCATAAAAGGCTAGGTCACAATTCGAAGGGGAAATATGGAGATCTTTAATAGCACATGAACCAGAAGGAGTTAAGATATCATCCACAATTTCTGAGGCCTTTACATTGTAGAATACCCAACAGCCCACAATTTCTAGATCTCATTTTTCTACAAGTAGGACCATGTATAGCAATAGCCAATGCCCCCAATAGCCAAGCCACGAAGTGATAGAAATTTCAGTTGTGGACAACCTGGGTCGCAAAGGTGCCATTGGAGGTAGCGAAGGTGCCGGTTTAGTGAGTCTCACGGTGCTGAAACTCATATCTCTGGTAGGTGTTGAAGAACGAGAAGACTGGAGAAGAGTTAGGCTGAAGGGAAAAAAAAAGGGGATACAACGCTGTCGTTTTTGAGCATGCTGTAGACTAGTTTTCTGCAGTAAATGCAGATATATTAATCCCTTATTTTATAATTATGAACTATTTTAATTCCAAATATTATGGTAAGTTAAATATTTAACTTTTGGAATTAAGTATGGTGGATTTATTAGTTACCAAAGTGATCAATTCTCTATGAATTATTTTAATTTCAAATATTATGTAAGTTAAATATCTAAGTTTTGGAATTAAGTATGGTGGGTTTATTAATCACCAAAGTGGTAAATTATTTATGAATTATTTAAATTCCAAATATTATAGTGATGTTTCAATTACTCATAACCTTAATGCTATGAAGTTATGTTTGTGTTGTGGGTGAATTGAAGTTTGTTATAATGCGATTATGTATCAAGCCAAAAGTTGGTTATTTGTCTTTATAATAATTGAATATAAATGTTGGTATTGCCCATTTAGATATCCAAAGATGATAAAGATTTCTAGTTGGTGTATGTATCACTAACAAATTATGTGAAATCTTTATAACATCATTATGGTTGAACGTTGCATGTTAGGAAAAATCAGACATTGAAAGTAATGATTAATGTAATGTTGATTACGCCCGGGTTACCACATAATTTTTGGGGGAAAGCCATTTTAACGGCTAACTTTTTAATTAGTAGAGTGCCTCCCGAATGATACAAAACATACCATACGAAATATGGAAAGAAAGAAACCTTCCTTGAAATATTTGAAAGTATGGGGATGCTTGGCAAAGGTTGTGATTCTTAAACCCAAAAGGTTGAGAATCGGAGCTAAGATAATGGATTGTGTGCTTATTGGCTATGCACTTAAGAGTAATGCATATCAGTTTTTTGGTTTATAAGTCCGATGTATCAGATATCCATGTTAATACGGTTATTGAGTCAAAGGACGCTAAGTTCTTTAAGAATGTATTTCCCTATAACAAGGGAAATGATGATAAAAGTACTGTGATATCTTATGATACCTCGACTAATAATGATCCTGTAGAGGAGGAACTTAGATGTAGTACAAGGTAAAGGACTGCAAAATCCTTTAGGCCTGATTTTCTGACATTTTCATTAGAAAATGAGCCTCAAACATATGGAGAGACTATGGGCTCCCTTGAAGCACCATTTTGGGAGGCGGCTATCAATAGTGAAGTTGAATCCATTTTGTCAAACCACACTGGGAATTGTTGACCTTCCTCCTGACAATAAGCCTCTAGGAACTAAGTGGGTTTTCAAAAAGAAGATGAAAGCATATGGAACTATTAATAAGTACAAAGCTAGGCTAGTAGCAAAAAGCTATAGACAACGTGAAGGCCTAGACTACTTTGATACCTATTTATATAAGGATTATATTCATTAGGATGTTAATTGCATTAGCAGCATTGAATGGGTTGGAGCTACATCAAATGGATGTAAAGACAACTTTTTTGAATGGTGACTTATAGAAAGAGATCTATCTAGAACAACATGAGGGATTTGTTGTCTCATGACAGGAATAAAAAGTTTGTCACTTGATAAAGTCCCTTTATGGACTTAAGTAAGCCTCAAAATAATGGCATGCGAAATTAGATGAAGTTATGTTATCAAATGACTTTAGTATAATGAATGTGACAAATGTGTCTATATTCAGAATACTGCAAATGAGTTTGTCATAGTTTGTCTTTATGTAGATGACATGTTGATAACGGGAAGTAATAATCAAATGATTAAAGCTACTAAGAGATTGCTGACCAATAAATTCGAAATGAAAGATATGGGTCTAGCAGATGTTTTTTTTTTTTATGAATTAAAATCTATAGAACATCTGATGGGTTGGCTTTATCATAAGCACATTATATTGCTAAAATTCTTGAGAAATTCAAGAGTTTGAACATAGCTCTTGTGATGAACCCTATAGATTCTAGTTTTTGACTGTTGAGAAATACTGGCAAAGCTAAAAAAACAAAAGGAGTATGCTTAAGTGTTAGACAGTCTTATGTATATTATGAGTTGCATTAGACCTGATGTTGCCTACGCAGTAAGCATGTTGTGTCGATTTACAACTGATCAAAATGAACTTTAGTGGAAAGCTATGGTAAGAGTTTTGAGTTACTTAAAGCACACTCAAAACTTTGCTTTGCATTATGAGAAGTACCCTGCAGTGTGAGAAGTGTATTGTGATGCGAATTGGATCACTAGCTCTAAAGATACAAGATCCACAAGTGGGTATGTATTCACCCTATATGGGGGCACTATGTCTTGGAAGTCATCAAACTAGACTTGCATTGCAAGATCCGATATGGAAGCAGAATTTATTGCTTTAGATAAAACTGGTGAGGAAGCCAATGTTCAAATTTAGATGTCTTAGAGACAATCTGTAAGAATAGATGAGCACCTTTTCTACATTGTAGTATTTTATTATTAATAAATGAGCACATTTTATCTTTATCATATTTATGTCTCACCTTTATTTTAAGGTAAATATGTGTTTGAAGACAAAAGCCATAAGAATAGAACATGTGTTAGTCTCGAGGATCAATGATAGAGATCATGATCATGAGGATTCGAGAACACTGCATATCTATTGTCTAAAACTTGTTCCTAGTCTTGAATCACCAAGAAAAAGCATTGATGATCTTAATAAGACTAATACGACATCATTTACTTATATAGAGATACAAGGTAAGGACCTTATGGAATACAAGCATGGTTATGCCTTAACTGATGTCATGGGTAGATAGAGCTGGGAATTAGGGCCGGGCCAGCCCGACAGGGCCTAAGATAAGGAAATCATCTGTTTTTCAAAGCCCAGCCCGATAGTACCAGGGCTAGAGCCGGCCCTACAGGGCCTAAAAATTATTATTCCAAATTTTAACTATTTTTCTTCTGGGTTTTTTCCAAAAAAATATAATTAGTAAATTGCAATCATTAAAGTTCTAATCTATCAAATAAATATTATCAAGATTAATATTTAAACAATACAAATCATCTAACAAATAAACACATTTATTAATTCATAATAAAAAACAAACCATTTTCCACAATTGCCTCACATAAAACATAAGAAGCATTAAACTAAGCAACATTAAATAATTCACATAAAATATAAAAGCATACCACTATCATTGTCAATTGTCACCTTCTTCATCACTATCATCAATTTCATAGATATTTGATTGTGCTTTACTTTAAGCTAGAGACGGAAATCGGGCCAGGCGTTTAAGCCCTGGCATCGTAGGGCTCGGGCTTGAAAAATAGGCCTGAAATTTGAAATTGGCCTCAGGTCGGCCCTCCGTAGGGCCTCGGGCTTATCGAGCCGGCCCGTTAGGCCGATTATCGTAACATTTTCATTTTTTTAAAAGAAAAATTAGTCAAAGAGTGAAGCATGACCATCTGCTCAAAGTGAAACACAATCAAATATCTATGAAATTGATGATAGTGATGAAGAAGATGACAATTGACAATGATAGTGGTATGTTTTATATTTTATGTGAGTTATTTAATGTTGCTTAGTTTAATGCTTCTTACGTTTTATGTGAGGCAATTGTGGACAATGGTTTGTTTTTTATTATTAATTAATAAATGTGTTTATTTGTTGGATGATTTGTATTGTTTAAATATTAATCTTGATAATATTTATTTGATATATTAGAACTTTAATGGTTGCAATTTACTAATTATATTTTTTTGGAAAAAACCCTAAGAAAAATAGTTAAAATTTGGAATAGTAATTTTTAGGCCCTATAGGCCGAATTCCCGGCCCCGGGTACTATCGGGTTGGGCTTTGAAAAACAGATGTTTTCCTTATCTCAGGCCCTGTAGGGCCGGGCCGGCCCTGATTGAGCTCTACTTTGAGTAGATGGCTGTGCTTCACTCTTTGACTATTTTTTTTTTTAAAAAATGAAAATGCTACAAGAAGGGCCTAACAAAGCCAGCCCGGGATTAAGCTTTCGAGGCCCTACGGGGACCCCGCAGGCCAATTTCAAATTTTAGGCCTATTTTTTCAAGCTTGAACCCTACAGGGCCAGGGCTTAAACGGGTCTGACCCGATTTCCCGGCTCTATGGGTAGATATGTTAGAAAACAGATAGCACCGAACTGACCCGTCGAGAAACTCTACAAAGATTCATTGTAGAGAGTATCAATGGATATGTAAAGTCTCTCATCGTTTGGTTGTGCAGATTGTCTTGAACTTAAGGATGTCATCACACACTTTGTCCTAGGGTTATACTTTGGCTGTATAACTCTATCCGCTTGAAAATGAGGAGAATAGTGTACTATTGGGTGTAACTCGAATACATAAGTATAGTGGATATGTCGAGAGGACTCACAGTCCCCTACAAGGTATTAATCATTCACAAGATTGGTAGAGCTTGGATACTTTCTAATTGACTTGGGAGTTTGTGTGCATAACAAGTGATCATGAAGAGTCATGATCCGTTATAGAGTTAATATAAGAAGATTCCTAGTTATGTGAAAAAGCTACATTTAGTCGATCAAGAGAGATGCTACTCTATCTTTACTCACGACTAAATGTGAATGACGTTGTGAGGTATGATACCTGTATGGTATCCAAATATGAAAGGTATATCACTTGATCAACTCAATTAATTTTGGGGTTGCAGAGCATTGTTAGTGTCTTATGAGGTCATTAGATAATTTGGGCCCGTTAAAGGAGTTCTAATTGGTCCAAGTTTATTTATATCAGTGACTAATTGGGCTTGATAGGTCATACACAAAGGTTATTCCTGATTGTTTAAAAATTAGTAAGCTTGGGCCAATAATTGTTATTGGGCTTTACTAAAAGCAAATGTGTAACTTAGTTAGAGAGGAAATCCAAGCCCAATAGTGAAAAATGGCGTCACATTTGGAATCCCCGAGTAGGAAATCGGTTCTCTACACAAGGGTCCAAATGTGTTAGAAAACCCAACAGAGTCTTAGGCCAAGTTAAATTTGGAATTCAAATTTTGAATTTAAGTTTGAACTTTAAATTTGGATTTTAAATTCAATAGTTTAGGTTATAAAAGATAATTATGAATTATCTAATAAACACACACACACACACACACACACACACACACACACACACACACACACATATATGATCCATCATTTTAAATGATTGATTCAATCAATCAATCAAGATATAAATGTAATTCATCATCTTAAATTCAACCAATGAATCAAGATATGAATCTAATTCATTATCTTAATGATTTGAATTTTCAAATTCAAGCTTAGATTGGACATTTCTTATAAATATTTAAATTAGGGTTAAACTCTAATAAAGTGCTGATTTTTAGGTGCCCCTTTTCTTGTATATTTTTCAAGAGAGAAAAACAAGATGCCAATTTGATTGGTCTGTGTCGCCAATTCAAGAAAACCTAAGTTTCTAATCTTGTTCATCATATCTTCAACCTAATTCAAAGAAACACCATCTTCTTGGAAAGAGGAAAATCCCAAGGAAACGAAACCTCAACCTTGCCATTGTCTAACAAGCATCCAAGGAGTGGGAGATATCAAGAGAAAGAGTTCTCATTGCAATTGGGGGATAGCGTGTGGATCAACGTTAGAGGACATCAATAACATTAAAGTCTTCGAGTGATCTAAGTTAATCATAATCTCCAATAGTCATTTTAACAAGTAATCCTAATCCTTAATAGTTGTTTTAACAAGTAATTCTAAAAGTCATGAATTTCATCAATTGTTACGGGTTCTCATGAGTGCCGTAAAGAGTTACAGATTAATGAATAATAACTAATTAGTGTAATGAGTTAAGGTTAATAATTCATGAGGACTGTAAGGAGTTACGGGTTTCCGCAATGATTAAACAGATATATATATATATATATATATTTTAACCTCATAAAACTTTGCATGAAAGTCGTGTAATAGAAATATTTAACCCACAACCGAGTGGCTTCGTAATTTTTCTTGAGAACATACCTAATTGGCCAAAGCCGATACCAGTAGTATGTATACACTGTGATAGTCAAGCAGCTATTGGTAGGGCCAAAAATGTCATGTACAACGACAAGTCTAGACATATACGTCATAGATATGATACCGTTAAACAACTACTCTCAAACGGAATCATCTCAATTGATTAAGTGAAATCAAAAGAGAATATATAGATCCATTGACTAAAGGGATTCTTAGAGAGTTGGTTAGAAATTTGTCGAAAGGAATGAGTTTAAGGTCGATTAATTGTTGATTATTGCGGTAACTCTACCTAGAAAAGTGGAGATCCCAGAAACTAGGTTCAAAGAAACAACTGAGTGATGATTGACTATAAACACTGTAGAGTTTTAAACTCAAACTCATTCCTATGACAAGATAGTGTATATATATAAGGGTAAGCATTTGGGCTTTTAATGGTTTCTGTTATAATAGGAAATAAAATCACTCACTTATTAGGATCCCATGATTGATGATCTGATTCTATGATCTGATTTTAGGACCTTAATTACTGATTTATGAGTCTTAATTAGTCTTAATTAGGCTTTATTGTATTTCCTATTTTAACTTCTTTGTTCTCCCTTGCTTCCCTTATAAGTAGGTTGTAATTCTCATCATCTAATAACATGACAGAGAGTATGATACCTCTGAGTTCAAACATGGTATCAGAGCCAAGGACACCCGTCCGAGGCCAGGGAAAGCGAGAGAAACAGTGAGTGACCGTGAGGGAGAGAGAAAAAGCATCGTGGAGGTTTCCGGCGAGTCTAGGGTTCCCTATAGGAGGCGAGTGAGACTACACCGCCTAGCCCAGAAGGACCAGGAGGCTCCGATCAGCACAACCCCAAAATCCGGTGGCCATCCGACCACTCCACGGCGGCGCGTGGAGTACACGCGCACGGCGGACAGCGACCTTGTGACAGCGCGTGACGGCGTGTGGAGCATCGTTTTCAATGATGACTTCCTCGGTTAGGCTTCTCATCTGATTTCCGGCCAACCCCAGTGATCTTTGCATCCTCCGGTGAATTTTTGGATTTGTCCGGCGACTCTCCGGTGAAGTTTTCCAGATTTCGGCGACTAGTCTTCTTCCAGAAACATGGATCCTCCTCAGATCCCTCCTGTATTTGGATCAATTCTAGGAAAATCAACCGGAACATCTCCCATGGTTTTTATGTCCGGTACCGATTCTCAAACTCAAAATTCCTCATCTTCTTCCCCTCTAACCAAGAACCCAAAGAGCAACCGTAACCTCGGAGATGGCTTCGTAATTTTCAGACCATCACGTTATGGCTATTAGCCATAAGTTTAATGGTAGGAACTATCTCCAATGGTCACAAAGCGTCCGAGGTATATTCGAGGTAAAAGAAAGGAAAAATACATTAATGGAGCAGCCCCTCAACCACCCCTCGATGACCCTAATTTTGACACATGGTTTCTTTGAAAACAACCAAGTCATGACGTGGTTGTGTAATTCAATGACCTTAGAGATCAGTGAGGGATATCTGCTTGCACATACGGCAAAGGAAATATGGGATGCCGCTAGAAGGACCTACTCCTCCCTTGAAAACACCGCTGCCTTGATTCACCTAAAGAGACAACTCCGGGATTTATGACAAGGTAATATGTCCGTCACTGAATATTATAATGCATTGCTAAAATTGTGGCAGCAGCAAGACTTGTTTGAGGTTCATCCCTAGGAAAGTCTCAAAGATGCACAACTGTACATGGGAATTGTGGAAGAAGGAAGGATACATGACTTCCTGTTAGGCCTACACAACGCTTTCAAAGAGATAAGGGGCAGAATCATGGGGCTGAAGCCACTCCCACAACTCTTTGATGTGGTTAACTTTGTGCAATTTGAAGAAAGTAGGAAGCTCTTGAACCGAAGTGGACCAAGTCATGTTGAAAGCTCCGCACTCGCAGTTCAGGGACCACACGGGGAACGAAAAGCTAGTAAATGGTGCAACTATTGTAAGAAAAAGGGTCATAATAGGGAAGAATGCTGAAACTCCATGGCAAACCCTCCGGGGGAAAATCGAACTTCCAAAGTCACCTCACCACAGCTGAACCAAAGGTGGAGAATGACGATTGCCTAAGTATAGAGGAACTACAGATGTTTCGCAGAATGCTCAATAAACAGAATAAGACCAGTTCTGTTCCTAATGCGAACCTTGTACAATCAGGTAACTCTATTATCGCTCTCAACACTGTGACGACTAGTGACGATACCTGGATTGTTGACTCAGGAGCTACGGATCACATGACCGGTAACAAAACACTATTCTACAACCTTAAACTTTGTCCTGAAAATCTCAAAGTAAAGGTAGCTAATGGTGTATTCACACGGGTTGAGGGTATTGGCACCGTTACATTATCGATCGGTTGGCAATACATAATGTTGTTTGTACCGGAACTTACTTGTAATCTGATATCTGTAAGCAAGTTGACTAGAGGTCAAATATGTCGAGTGATTTAAGAACGAGGAGGACGATTGGGACTTCTAGAGAATGAGATGGATTGTTCTACCTTGAAGGATCAAATTCGAAGAATAAAGATACGTGGAAGGCAAGACGGGCGCTAGTTAGCTTGAATTCACAGAATAATGATGTATTGTTGTGGCATCGTCGATCGAGGTCACCCTAGTTTTGATTATATGAAACATGTGTTTCCTGGTTTATTCAATAAAAGTTCTGTTCCTTTTCATTGTGAAACTTGCCAATTGGCCAAACAGACACGATCCTCATATCCCAAACAACCATATACTCCCTCCTCCCCCATTTTCACTGATTCACAGCGATATTTTGGGCCCTGCCCGAATAACTACCCTCACTCATACTAGGTGGTTTGTCACTTTCATTGATAATCACACTCGAACCACATGGGTTTACTTAATGAAAGACAAATCCAATGTTGCCAAAGTCTTCCAGAACTTCTATACCTTTGTCCGAACCCAATTCAACACATTAAAGTCCTTCAAAGTGATAATGCCAAGGAATATATAAGCACAGCCTTCAAAGAGTTTCTTGATCACCACGGAATTCATCACCAAACTTCTTGCCCTTACACCCCTCAACAAAATGGGGTAGCCGAACGAAAAAACTGTCACCTATTGGAAGTAACCCGTGCCTTGCTAATGGAACAAAATGTTCCCACCATATTCTGGGGTGATGTCATCCTCACCGCGGCTTATCTAATTAACCGCATGCCTTCTAAAGTTCTCAAATATGATACTCCAATTCAAAAACTTCTGGAACTCTTTCCTAATTGCTCCCTCATCAATTCATTACCTCCTAAGGTGTTTGGCTGTGTGGTCTTTGTTCACAAAAGAGAGGGCAACAAATTCAGTGCTCGAGCAGACAAGTGTATCTTCCTTGGCTACTCCTCTACTCAAAAAGGGTACAAATGCTACTGCCCGTCTTCCAAGAAACTTATTATCTCTCGGGATACAGTGTTCTCGGAAGCCGAGGCTTATTATCCCAAATTACTCATTCATGGGGAGTATTCTGATATTGAATGGCTAATCTTGGAAACTTCGAGTTCCAACACCTCAAACTCACCTAACACAGCATCTGTGCCACCTAACCTTATAGCCTCTCTTGACTCACTTGCTCCCACAAACCAGCCTAATCCCTACATTCCACCCCAACTTGAACCCAATGAATCGGAAACACATGTTGAGATCAATTCAGGGATGGATGCAGAATCACGACAGAGACGAGTCCACCACAAGTTCAAACCGAACCGGCATTAATCGGTAGAACTATCTCTCCCATTCAAAGGAACGACCATGAATCCAATCCGGATTAAATCGAAGAATCGGGTTGGCCTATTGCCTTGAGAAAAGGGGTAAGATCGTGTACTCATCATCCAATTCAAAGATTTGTCTCATATGGTAATCTGTCTGCAAAAATGCAAAGTTTTGTTGTAAACAGTGCACAGATAACCATTCCAAACACATTTCAACAAGCTATGGCTGATCCAAATTGGAAGCAAGCTGCAGAAGAGGAATTGAGGGCACTCAGAGAAAATAAAACTTAGGAGATCACGACTCTTCCTAAAGGAAAGAAACCAGTAGGATGCAGGTGGATCTTCACTCCGAAATTCAATCCCGATGGTAGTATCAACAAATACAAGGCGAGACTTGTTGCAAAAGGATACACTCAGACGTATGGAATTGACTATCAGGAGACATTTGCCCCAGTGGTCAAATTCAATACCATCCAAGTACTATTATCACTTGTTGCGAACTTGGATTGGTCTTTATACCAACTGGATGTGAAAAATGCATGCCTGAATGGCAACCTAGAGGAAGAGGTATACATGGAGATTCCAGATGGAGTTTTAGCTCCTAATAACACTGTTTGTAAGCTAAGTAAGTCATTGTACGGCTTGAAAGAATCTCCAAGGGCATGGTTCGGTAGATTCACCAAAGCAGTGAAAGGGCTTGGGTATACTCAGGGACGAGCAGATGACACATTGTTTACCAAATGTGTTAATGACAAAATTACCATATTGATTGTTTATGTTGATGACATAACCATTACAGGAAATGATAAAGAATCCATTGCTCAACCAAAAAGTGATTTGTCGACTGAATTCCAGGTGAAAGACCTTGGCCAAATGAGGTACTTCTTAGGCATGGAAGTGGCAAGAACTAAGAAGGGCATCAATGTATCTCAGCGCAAGTATACACTAGATCTGTTACATGAGACAGGTATGTTGGGCACTCAACCAGAAGGGACACCAATGGAAGAGGGATGTGATAATTGAATATTTCATACACTACTTTTTGTCTCTTGATTTATAATTTAGGACTCTTTAGCTAATAAATAATGGCTTTTATACTTATTTGGGCTTTGGGCCTTTTATTATATTTTAGCCATTATTTAATAATAAATTCCAGTTTTACATTGCTTCACTGTTTTTACCATAACTCTTGAACCAGACATCGGATTTGCCTCATTTTTGTCTCATATTTCAGATGATTCAGAGAGCTACAATTGTTATGAAGAAATGAAGAGCAAATTCGGACAAGAGGCGGTCAAATTTGGAGCCGAAGCATATGTATTTTTGGATTTTATTTTGGGCTCGAACTTTATAACTAAAGCCCAATTTTATTTTAATTTCGTTTTTGGGCTGACCCATTTCCATTTTAGGTTTAGGTTTAAGTTAGTGGCAGCCACAAACATCTGATTCATTCACGTTTTGAGAATTCGAGGATCAAAATAGTAGTTTTCAAATTCTCTACAATGTTCTTCGTGTTCTTCGCGTTCGTCATCCGTTTTTCATCTTTCTTAATTATGTTCGGCTAAATTTCGAGATTGATCCACGATGAGGGTTCCATCCACTATCCAGAGGATTCGCGCCTAATCGGTAACCATCTAACTCGTTTTCGTATCCCTTAATCAGATTTGATTTTTGGTTCGGATTGGGTTTTTGATTAAAAACCCAAATCGATATTTCCTAAGGACGAAGTTCGGATCGGGTTAAAGTATTTCGTGCGATCGTACATGAGGTACGCCATCGATTCGAAAAAATTCTGAACGATTGTTCGGGTTGAGGGAATTTCTAGACAAATGCGAGATTTCGGTTTGTCTAGAGTCGATTACGAGTTGAGTTATAACTGCTTCGTTCAAGGAAGGGTAGTGGGTGAATCCGAAATTGTGGGTTGATCCTTTAATCCTCGTTTTGCGTTCAATTCGTGTTATTTCATTTTGTCATGTTACCTCGTCTTTAATATTATTCGAATAAAAAAAAAAACCCCCATTTTCGTCACTTTGTTTTATTGTTTGCGAATTGAACCGACTGTGAATTCGTTGGGAAACGACCCAGTTACATTATACGCAAATCCTTTTCTAATCTGGTTATTTTGGGAGATTACGGCAAATCTCCGTCGGATGTCACTTACGAGATCAAACCAAAAGGTGTTCCAAATGCTAATTCGAAAGATATAGAAGACTTGTGGGGAAGTTGATATACTTAACCCACACTCATCCCGACATTAGCTATGCGGTTGGAATAGTAAGTCAATTTATGCATCAACCACAAGAAGAACACATGGAGGTCGTATACGTAATCTTGAGCTACCTGAAGCTTAATCCTGGAAGAGGAATATTCTTTAAGAAAGGTACTATCAGAAACATTGAAATCTACACTGATGCAGACCATGCAAGGGATAGAGAGACCAGGAGGTCAACCTCAGGGTACTGTACATACGCAAGGGAAATCTGGTTGCATGGAGAAGCAAGAAATGACACGGTGGTGTCAACAAGCGGCGCGAGGCGTAACCGAGAGCCGTTAACAAATGAGTTTGTGAGGGAATGTAGATCATCGACATCGAAGGAGTTGGGGATTCAACATGAAGGACCAATGCAACTCTGGTGTGACAACAAAGCCAGCATTGAAATGGTCAAGAACCCAGTATATCATGATTGAACCAAGCATGTTGATATAGACAGACATTTCATTAAAGAAAAGATTGAAGCAGGCATTATGACCCTGTCTCACATAAGATCTTAAGAACAAATTGTAGACATCCTGACTAAACCACTCGGTCGAACAAAGTTTGAAGGATTTCGTGGCAAGCTGGGATTGCTCGACATATACTCTCCAGCTTGAGGGGGAGTGTTAGAATAGGAAATAAAATCACTCACTTATTAGGATCCCGTGATTGATGATCTGATTCTATGATCTGATTCTAGGACCTTAATTACTGATTTATGAGTCTTAATTACTCTTAATTAGGCTTTATTGTATTTCCTATTTTAACTTCTTTGTTCTCCCTTGCTTCCCTTATAAGTAGGTTGTAATTCTCATCATCTAATAACATAACAGAGAGTATGATACCTCTGAGTTCAAATAGTTTCTTAATGTGATATGTTCAAATAATGTATGTTGACTTACATCACAAGGAATTACCTATATGAGTATGAAGTGGGGGCCGCTTGTATGAGAATTTAAAACGATGAATTCTCTACAACACTCACAGAACCAGGTAGGTGTCTAAGGCCAAAATGGACACAGCATGAGAACCTACCATGCTAGAGGACCAACTGTGTGACTCCTATTGACTTGGTATACACTAAAGGTCGACGGTTCAAGACAACGCGTACACCGATTAATTGAGTATACCCAATAGGTTTTTACTATAGAAGGTTTAAAGGTGACCCCTACTTATGTCGATGCAATTGCTTCTCGTAGAGGAATTGCACTTTGTATACATATTCATTTGCTGTGGTCATGATAGACTAACTTCTTATCCTTGTGGGGGATTGTTGGATTTTGTGTCTAAATCCTATTGGTTATGAATAAAAAGTTGCATTAGTTCACCGATGAGACTCCATCGGACCGTTTCGTTGCTACAAATAGATAGAAAATCCACTCGATTTTAACTAGTTTTTTAGACACTTCACTCTCATACATACAGTATACTGCATTCTGTCATAGTCTCATATACCGTGCGATGCTAAAAGCACGTGGTTGTGTTCATTCGGGCTCCTGATTGATAGTGCCAACATTCTGGAGACGTAATCTGTTCTATCTTGAGAGACAATTGTTCGTGATCCTTGGACATCTGTATAGAGGGAACAAATTGTCCTAAGGAGACAACATACGTTGGGCTCGGATTCATCAATTTCATCATTTTTATTTTCAGCAATCTTGTGAGTTTTTACTGTTCTTCCTTCTTGTGCAGAAATATTGTATGTTTATATATAGATTGTGCGATATTAGTTACACAGATTATGATTCTTATGAAAATCTTACTTCTAAAGTATTTTCTATAACATATTCTGCTGGGGAAGAATGAGTATGATTGCATGATATGACTGATACAGCTTGCAAATGCCACCCTTCCACATGGGAATTGAAGAGAGCCATAGGATTATTATGCTTGTGTGCCCTTCATGTCCATGTGGTGTCTTAAGAAGCATTAATTAACTGGAATAGGAGTGACAATTTGAACAACCACGAATTACTATATAACATGTGAAATTACTACAAGATCTTAAGCAAGGAAGAAACTTAGGCTTTGTTTGGTTGGAGGGTAGTGAGGAAGGGGAGGGGAGATAAAATTTTGACAAAATTGCTTATGGAAAATCTTAAAAATTACATAACTTTTTGCATCGTTTTCCGCACATTAACTTTGGAAGTATGTTACATCGGGTTATACCCGACTTTTTACACTAAGGATGGGTACCTCCCCTCCCTCCTTCACCTCCAACCAAACATAGCCTTAATTATCGAAAAGGGCATTCAATGACAATTTTTAATATAATATTTACAACATTTCACTTGTTATTGAGATTTATTGGCAGTTAAGTTCTTGGGGCCTTATAATAATTCTTTTTAAAATATATTTCATATCCTTAATATAAGATTTATAGTATATAGCAAAATTTAATATTTATAACTCAGTTTATACCTACCTTATAATAGAAGAGAAGATAACAAATGTCACACCCAAATGATTTTGGATTTGATTCTATGGTACGACAACCCAAGGTTTAGCAAGTCAAAATAGTGAATTAGTTTTTAGGCAATCAGATAACATCATATTCTCATGCTATGTATAAAATTAAGTATACTTATCAGTGAAAAATTGTTGCTTGTAACACAATGGGCCATTTGCATGGACGGGTTCGTAAGCTTTTCCTTATGAGCAATATTTCTTTTTTTATATTAAAAATAAAAAAGGTTAAACTTCATATAAAAAGAATAAATGGCCCATTGAGTTAGTTAATGAAATTTCCATTTGGAATAATAATAATAATAATGAAATTTCCAATAGACTCGTTGAGTCAACTCAACCAAATTTTCCAATTAAGTAAATCCAAGATTAATCTGTAACAACCTCATATCAATATGCGTTCTAAAATTTTAAAAAATATATATATATATGTTTCATCAACATAATAGAGCTTTTTATTATTTAGCTCATGCTGAAAAAATTGTGCCTTTTTTAATAAAAAAATATATGGAATAACATAAACCATGGTTTACGGAATCTGTTTTCGTTTATTTTGCATAACATTAGTACTAAATAAATCAGAAATATCCATATTTTTTAAAATTCAGTAATGATAAATTTAATAAGGAAAATGATGTTAATTAATTCTCATAAAAATTAAAAGTAAAATGAGAAAATGGGATAACCCGTTCGGGTCGAGTTAACTCTGGAGCCTCTCACCCAGCCATCTACTCGTGACTCACGATTCCCAGGCGATTTCGGCTTCGCCTCCTTCTCCGATCAAACTCCGATCATCCCAACGCCCTTGAAATTTTCTTCTTCCTTACAAGAAAGCTTGTAATTCCTCAGAATGTTGCTCTCTAAATTCTAACAAGCCTTCAGAGATATTAGCCTCCACCCTTATGCTGCTCGTCTTTCTGATTCTGCTTCCGTCCCGTCCTGTCCAGGTTACGGCCAATATGTTATCTCAGATCGGTAGGATGAAAAGGCTTTCACTCGTCATCTTTTTTTGGGCTGATGATCCAGACGATAAATTTACTTAAATTCAATGGTTTCTTGCTCTTCTCTCTTTACTGAGTAAATTTCTAGATCATAAATTTCTTTGTCTTCTTCTTCCTTACCCCGAGATTTTCACTAAATTCAGTATCTTTTTATTTTTCATTTGTTCTCCTGATTATGCTTGAAATATTAGTAGCTGCTGACAATTTCAGCTTGGAATTCATGTATTTTTATTTTGTGAGTTCAGTGGGATGCATGAATGGGTTGTTTAGCTGGAGAACACACACTTCAGAAAATTAAAAAAAAAAAAAAATTATGAACTGTGTTGCCTTTGATTTGGGTTAATCAGATATTAGTTGCTAGCACCAAAGCTAACAGAGCTTGAGGAAAGATGTAAAGGAAGAAAACAAAATTTTTTTTTTTTTTTTTTTTTTTTTGGTTCCTCTCTGAAACTGTCAGTAATATCCAAATCTTACCCTTATATCAGATGTTTTTGGAAATTTCTTATATGAACTCTTAACTCACTGTGTTTTTTTTTTTTTTTTTTTTTTTGAAGTTGCTGCTATGGCAAAGGAGTTTGCTTTTATTTTTGTGGTTGCTATTTGTTCTTTCTATACCTTTAGTGACGTGATTTTATTCCTCAAAGTAGAGCCCGTCAATTGAACTTCTTTTCCCGCATCCTTCCTATACAATGGGCAAGAGATGGATGCATTGGAATGTTGAAACATCTCAGAGTTACACAATTATTCACGATTTGGTGATATGTGCGACAGACGTCCCTAAAAAGTATTAGCAGCATATGATACAAAACACAGTCCAGGTCAGAGTGGCAGATTGATCACATATTTATCAACAGCTGCAATAAATACAAGGGGAGTTTTACTTTTTGGGAGAGCACAGGTCCTTTGTATGTAAACACTATACTCTATGCCATAGCAACTTCAGTATACTATGGATCTATGTAAACACGAGTACTCGAGTAGGCACTGAGTACGGTCGACAAATCAACAAGAATTACAGGGCATCCATGGATAATACACATAAATATGTAATTATCATAACTTTTATTAATCTTATTAATGTTGTTGTCAATAGGATTTTAAAGTTTAAGTAGTATTTTTTTCTTTTATTTTTTCTAACTATATATATTGTTGCGCCATTTGATAATATAAATAGTACTACAGGGCCAATTATGTCCCCAATGCCCAATATATGAAGATTGTCTTCCGGGTAAATACAACTACAACACAAGCGAAACATGTTAGAAGCATGGGAACCCAAAATATTAGGCCCAAGCCCAACAACACAAACAATAGAAGAAAAACAAGATGAGACGGGGAGACCAAAACTAGCACTTCTCCTACTTCAACGCATTCATAAACCATCATTATCGGACTTACTCTTCCTTAACCACGTCTTCGGTTCGAGACGTGTGAATGAAGAAAATGGTGTTGGAAGCTCTTTTCCCACGACCGTGGGCCCAACTCGGGGTGAATACGGATTAGTTGGATCCGAATGTTTCGATTAACCGAGTGGGTAACCAAAAAAATAAACCATCCTTATCATCTGCTCCTCTGGTTTGTTTATCGATTTGAAGAAATTAAAAAAGTTAAGTAAATTTTTAATTATAACATATGTGATATAATTTCTTTAAAATGCTTCTATATAATATTGATTATATATCAATTTATAAATTAAACACATTAGTTTAGAGAAAAATGATAAATATACATGACAAAATTGAAAAAAGTCTTACATTTATGATTAAAATTTACCCTCAAACTAAGTCCAATGTTTAGGATAGAAGGAGTATATCATGGGCTCTTAACCAACATGACTAGCTAAATCATCAAACACATGCGAGGCACGTATAAACTTGTTATTTGACCGATGTTGCATGTATACCAAGCAAAACGCATTTGAGGTACACAGGCTACCACACCAATTGGGGTATGTTTGAATTGGTGTTGAAAAAGTATTTTTACGTAAGTCGAAACAAAACTCATCTCACATACTTACCTCATATACTGAGTAAATCACGTTGGAAAAGCAACTTCCACGCCAATACGCATGCAGACATGTACAACTATGAAGTACATAATCCAAAGTGGTCGGGCACACCTTTACAGCACAAACCCGAGGTACACAATCAATGTGTTACTCATTCATTAACATATATATAGAGGTCAAGAGGCAATTATTTCTTTGAAAGTTGTCACCGATAGGCAATATTGATTTAAAAGTTTTTCGATAGGCAATTTTGCCCAGAAAGTGTAAAAAGGGAACAATTTTTTCCTAACTGTTATCCCAATTAGTTTTGATTGTTAATTGATCAAATATCTTAAGTTAGTTCACATATCATTCACATCATTTTTGTTAAAATGTAAATTTGTCATAAAAGTTTTAAATGTAACTTTAAAAAAATGAAGTTGATGAAAACAAATAATGCCACGTCATTATTTTTTGTCCATCCACCCTTAAACTTACGTAGTTAAGCATACTTGGGATGTAATCAGCCTTAATTTACGCCTTATCTAGTGTCTTTCTTACCAAGACCAAAGGTCGTAAAATTCTGTCGCCTTAATTTTTTCTTATCTATCCACAAGTTGATGAAAATATATTGTAAATGCACAAATATTAATATCAAATTTATAGCAAGTCATCACACTATTTATAAAGTTATGAACAATCTAACTAATCACAAATTCCGTACAAATTAAACTATATGAAAAAATATGATGTAAAATATAATATATGAAATGGATGCCCCATAGGAATTTATTTTTTCATGGTATCATATTACCTAAAAGGAGCCCTATGCATCAATTTAGATGGCCCTGTCTTAAGACAAATCCAAATATCTTTCACATAGTACCTCTAATATTTAATATAAGAGTTAATTGATTTTTTTTAGAGATTACATTAAAATATTTATATTTATCATTTTTCTGTAAAGTAAATTGTTTGACTTTAAGCTGATATATAATATAATGATAAAATATATATGATATGATTAAGTAATTTATTTAGCTCCCTTAATGTCTCAAAAAAGGCAACTAACTCTTATATTAAACATTAGAGATGATATTTATTGTTTAGGAGCAGCTAATTTGGGTTGGATCTATGGCTCGGGTGTTATATCAGAATTAAATAAGCAGTCCATCATTTGTGTCAAAAAGTGCATCAAGTAGATCTCTTCCCCAGCAAATAGTTTGGCAGGACATTCCCAAAATGACATGAGCTTTTGCAATGGTTTCTGTTAGGACTAGTGATAATATAGTTTGGCAAGACAATCCCGAAATGACAAAAGTTCTTGCCGTGGATGTTTTTGTTAGGACTAGTGATGATGATGATGATGATGATGATGATGATGATGATGATGATGATGATAAGTGTTATTTGCGTTTATTTTTTTGTTCTTTTACTTATTTTGTATTATAAAACGATCTTTTATCTGAATATCATTTTGCCTTTTATGGGGCAAAAAGTGACATTTCATTGTGTCCATTTGGGTTAGCAATTAAATCTGTTTTTTTAACGTGATTTACGGTTTACGAAGTAAATGTGTGAAATGAGTTTTTTCTTAATTTGCGTAAATATACTTTTCTAACGCCAACTCAAACAAACATGTAACGTTATTAGAATTGGTATTATTTATTCCATCATACGTTATCTCCAAAGCCATTCTGCCACCTTAACCAGAAACACAATTAATTGCCTTCATCAACAAGAGCATGATACAGTTGGTAGATAATTGGATTTCTTAAACAAGGTGTCCTGGGTTCGAATTTGTGCATGGAAAATGTTTTGTTGGGAGAGGCAAAACCCACGTCGGTGATCTCTACCTCAGAAGGATTACTTTCTAGCTATTAGTTGGGTGATACAGCCTGGATTCTAGGGGGGAAAATAAATAAATAATTGCCTTCATATATAGGATCACCATATATATGTATGTATATATGTGTGTACATGTACACACACATATATATATATATACATATACATGTGTATATGTACACACATATATGTACATACATATATACACACACATACATATATATACATACACACACACCGAGACATATTCCACAAACTCTAAGGCCTTCAATAATCCTCACATCTCAACCGTATTACTGTTATTTTTACCTTCGGTAGAGACAGGCACCATTATGTGTACGTGTGTGTATTGATTGTAATAATTAATCTCTCTGTACTGCTGCAACCTCGAAACCAAATTGATGGCATAGTCTATAGAGAATTCAGCATTTCGGGTCCATATAAATGTCGGCAGGAATTAATATGTGAATACATACGTCAGAGTGATAGTGAAAAGTGAAGTGCCTTGGCCAACATGATTAACCTAATTCTCTTCCTTGTTCGCTTCAACAAGCCCTAACCCACCCTATCCTTTCACTTCTCTCTCTCTCTCTCTCACAATAAATAAAGACATGCAGCCCCCTAAGCAATATGTATTTTATATATATATATATATATATATATATATGGGAAAAACACTTCTCATGTGGTAGGAAAAGTGTTTTCTCATGTCACACACACATAAAATGGTGGGACCCATATATATATATATATATATATATATAATTAGCATTATATATATATATATGTGGGTCCCACTATTTTATGTGTGTGTAGGAATCTTATTCTTCTCATGCAACATGAGAAGTTTAAACCCCATATATATGGGTTTATCGTTTGTTATGTCACTTGACATAATATTTGGTTAAGTTACCCCAAAACTACGTTGTTTTAGGAGTTAAGAGAATTAATGAAGGGTGCTTTGGTCAAATTCATATAATAAATACAAAAATAAAAAATACCATAAACCCTTCATTAATTTCCCTAACTCCCAAAACGACGTAGTTTTAGGGTTAGGGGAATTAATGAAAGATCTTCTCGTAAAATTAATAATATAATAAATATAAAAACCAAAATACTAAAACACCATTTATTAATTCCTCTAACCCCAAAACGACGTAGTTTTGGGGGTAATTTGACATAACCTTATGTCAAGTAATATGACAAACGATAAACTATATATATATATATGGATGTATATTGTTGCTTTGAAATAAATAAGATATGTCGGATGCTTGATTCGACTAAGTAATAAGAGTGCCGAATTGGTTGTGTTGTTGATTTTCATATTAATATCATATTTCGAAAGTGAGATTGATAAATTTGCTGAAGTTTACTTAAATTTGGAATGAGAGGGCAAGGTTTTAATTTTTTACAGAAGATAATAAATAAGAGAACCAATACTTGTAATATAAGCAAACTTCAGGGCGCACACAACCCCAATATATATATATATATATATATATATAGGTAGAATGGTAGATATAATTGTTGTAGGATATAATCAGTCAATATTGGCAAGATAACAATTGATAAAGTTATGAGATTAGGTATGATTACATTGCATTATGCACTCCATTGAATTCGATTAATTTAAAATTAGGCAAGCTGCAGCATTTGAATTGATTATTTTGTGGCAAGTAGAATCAAGGGATCCCTAGAATCAATTGCTTTTATTAGCATATCTATATATGGAACAACCTATTCCCCTTTCACATCTTTAAATCTAATTTTGAGGGAAAATTTGAGTAAGATCCAGGAATGTTTAAAATTATCTTGAAATCGAATTGTGTCTTAATTTTCACATATCGAAATACATATTTCCTGGGTCTGATAATTCCACATGGAAAGTTTCATTTTTAAAAATCCACGTCCCAAATTTATTCCCTTCTGTTCTCCTTTTTAATTTTAGAAAATTACAATTCAAGAGCACGTATTTAATTTATATGTTATAGAAATACTACCGGTAGCACTCTTATACATTCATAGTTGGATATGATTTATATTTTCAATTCTAAGCCACCAGATTTTTTAACTGGATAAGATAGAGAAGAAATCTTGGACCCCCTCCTATTAATACAGTCCGCATGGATGTGAATGGTTCGGTGCATCATCAACACCAAGCGGCTTGTGGGGAGTGTTAAGGAATACTCAAGGAGAATGGCTAATGGGTTTCTATAAACCCTTTGGCCTCCTTTTCTGTCATTAAAGCTAAAATCCATGCTATCATGCTAGGGTTACAGATTGGTTTTAAAATGAGGTTACGCGTAAAATCGTCATCTATTCCGATTCTCTAGATGCGCCAATTTTCTTATAAGAGATCGCACTACCGATCATCCCCTTAAAAACATTATTGAGGAGACTAGAGAACTTCTGTTTTAGGACTGGAATGTGTAACTTCACCATACTCCAAGATAAAACAACTCTTGTGTTGAATACATGGCCAAGGAGGGCCATAGTGTTACCTTTGGTGCTAGAGTGGTTATGATTCCAACTATCCCTAGAGACGGCCTTGATATGATTTTGAATGATCAGCGATCTTGTCATTCTTAGTACTTCCTCCGGTCCTAATTAAATAGGAACACTTTTATAGTGCAAATTACACTACAAAAGTATTCCTATAATTAGGATCGGAGGTAGTATTTTCCTCTTTTTTCTTGTTGTACTAAGGGCTAGAGGCTTATAATTTAGTCCTTTTCTCACCCTTTAAGCTTCGACTTGCCTTTTAATGCTAAAAATAAAATAAAATAACGTACTACTTCCGATCCTAAATATGGAACATAGTTTATATTGGCATAAATATCCATTGGTGACAATTTTTCACAATCTAGAGATCTTTTCATCAATATAATTCTACTAATTTAAGATTCAATACTCCTAGAGTCCTTAAAAAAGTGATGTCAGCATCCCTACCAATATTTTAAGAGTTAAATTTGATGGTTGAACTGGTTAGACTGATTCTTGAAACAATGAAATAATAATTAAATATAAATTTTACAAAAAGTAATTATACGTTTATATATATATATATATATATATAAGAAATATAAATTCATAGTTAGTCTATTTGTCAACATAATAACACTAAAATATGTGAATTTTTCAATAAAATAATATGATATGGCTACAAGTTATCCAAAACACATAAGAATCCTAGTCTAATTTTTTAAGTTTTGACTCAACGACAGCTCAATTTTGTTCTAACCTGACAGAGTTATAAAAACAATTTTTTGACCAATCTGAACCGCAAGCGAGTTGGTCAATATTCAATCTTTTAATAATTGATCCAGAGGGAGGAGCATAGCTTGCTGCATGGATTGTCATAAGGCCTAGTACGCAAGAGCAAACAGTACGATCTGCCAAAGAGGAGTCTTCCAACTCTGAACTAGTCAAATAATAAGGGTTAGTTGGCTAGATCGAAGTCAAGCGAACTAACCCAGGATAAAACCGTGATGAAATGAACTTAAACGATGCCAAAATGGGGTATTTGAGAATTAAATGATAATATTTTTGAGTGATTCTATTTTGCATTAAAAAGTAGATATCTCAAGTTTTTCATAAACTCTTAATTTGTAATTTTTGAAAACATGTAACATTATATATGAATTTTTGAGGCCATGAAATTCTAAATATACATTGAATCGGTCAAACTAGCCGGGCTAGACTGGTTAGGACACCGGTTCTCTAGTTTCTTGCTCAAATTGGCCGCTCCAGTGTGATCCAATTTTAATAACCATGAAGATAGCTCATTTCTAGCATTATAGAGAATTCAATCATGCTAAGGAGAAAAAGGAAGTGTTGTGCATGGTATTCTCCATAATACCTTGTTCGTTTATAACTCCCTCCAATCTTTTTTTACAAGAGCCTGGAATTTTAATTGGATTGATTCTTTTTATAAGATTTTATTTGGGGTTATATGAACATTTAATGTGTTTTACCATTTCTCCTCAATTAATTCTATTATGTCTCCTCATTTTTTCATGCCATATTCTTTTTTCCTATTTTCTCTCATTATTACTAATTTATTTTCTCTCTCTTACTTATCATCTTATAAATAAGGGCATGTTTTTAAAAAATTGTTTATTTCCTACATATTTATTACTTTAATCAATTTTAACTATTTCCTTAAATTGTGTAATTCAATTATCGAGCTTTTATTTTTAAAAAAAACTAGAAGGAGTATTAATTTGGTGTCAATACCAAGCAAAATTTCCATAAAAACTAAAAAGCTTTGTGAACCACTTCCATATTCTGAATTACATAAATAAAAAAATTAAAATTAGGTAAAAGTAATAAATATGAAAAAAAAAAATATGTAGCTTATTTAAGTAAAAGTAATAAATATGAAAAAAAAAATATATGTAGCTTATTTTAAAAGGAGAACTCCAATTAAATCCAGTTGAAATATTAAATTCAAATTCAATCCTACACTACCAATAAGGAATTTTTGAATTTTATAAATTTTAACTATCTAAAAGTAGACAAGTATAAGCATTTCCCTGGCGGACACATCACGAAAATGGAAGGCTCAAAACATTAAAATAAAAAAAAAAAAAAACAAGGTGGTTATGAAAGATGAATGATGAGAAAGGTAGTTGTACAATATTTTGTAAATTAATAATGGGAGTGGTAGGTATAAAATATTTAGTAAATATTTAATTTAATATTTTAATTATCCCTTCCCAAATCTAAATGATTTTATACATTACAACACATTAGAAATATATGACCTGTCACTCGCTGCTCCTTGGCTAGTGTACTTCAAATACCTCTTAATGTTTAATAGCTCCTTTCTTCTCTCATCAGTAAAAATTAAAAATCCATCAATCTACTATCTACCACATTCTTCTTACTTTCTCTCATCAACATCATCCTCAAAGCTCAGAATCTACCTCTGTGTCCCTGTATCTTTTTCTTTCCTGCCCCACCCTCAAATCGTGAATCTTTTGCCTCAATTTCTAGTTTTAAAATTTATTTGATGACTATGATCTAATATATGAAACCCACAATCCCAATTATAGTGATGATGATGAAAATACGACTTGTAGGAGTTTCTTTTTTCATAGAACGGAAATAAACTTCAAGGAGTTTGCCAATATAAAGTATACAGACTCGACTTCTTCGTCTCCTTGAAAGCCCCATGCATTTTACTCAGTCTCTCAGAGTGAAGAGGCTATTTTGCACTCTTTTGGCCCCCTTGATCCATTGAATCAGTGGAGGTAGTTGATCAAGGGTTAGTGAGTCAGATTAGAGGTATATCAGAACTAGGACAAGGATAGACCAATAAGAAAGTGAAGATTTTATTCAGAGTTATTAATATGAAATTCTAGATAAAATATAAAAATCAAATCAAATTAATTTTAAAATAAAAATAATATATGAACCGGTCAAACTGGTCGGATCATACTAATTAGGTCACCGAACCAACCGGTATAATCCAGTTTTAGTAATTATGGATAGGAGGAATACATTACATTACATAGTATTAAAATTATAGTAACACTGTATTAGGTAATATAGTTATGTTAAAATATTACATGCTCTATCTCAAATTTCATTATATTATGTATGATGACCATCAATTTACATTAAATGATACATATATCATTAATTTTTTTGATAAAAAGGATATATCATTAATTCAAATTAAATATTTATGAACCCACCTGGCACCTGATGTCAAATGATACACACACACGGGTTAAGTTAACACAATCATCTATTAGTTATGTGTTGATACAAGATTAGCTTCAATTCTCTCCTTTGGGACTACTTTTCGCTATCATCCACACCTTAAAACGCTCCCTTTTTTGTGCAAAGTAACTTGTGAGCTTTAACTTAGGTGAGAGAGACACTGTAATGTGATGTGATGCCACGTATGAAGGCCATGGGTGAGGGCTTTTCAAATGAGACAAAGTTGAGGTTTTTACTTTAAGGCCCTGTTTGTTATAGGAAAAGTTTAAAGAGGGAAAGGAAAGGAAGGGAACTGAATGGAAAGAAAAGGAAAATTGGGTGAGAACTTATTTGAGTGTTCTGTTTAGTAGATATGGGAATGGAAATTGAAAATGATAATTTTAAAAAAATAAAAATAAAAAGATGAGATATGAAATCTCCAAAATACCCCTATGAAAAAAAAAAAAAAAACTTCCTCCCCAACATCGATCTCTATCTCCGATTGGCATCAACAATCAACACCATCACAAAGTAAAAAATTGAGACAGGAACATAGACCACAAGACCATCAACACCATCACTCTCCACCCACGTCTCTCGCAACTATTGTCTCTCCCTCTCTTAGCTACAAAACACGAGAACACAAGACAAAAACAACAGAGCAAAGCATAAAAAGTGGAATAGAGAGGCGACAGTAGCCGGGGGGGGTGCGATGGAGTTGGTGGGGGAAGAGAGAGTGCGACAGCGTCGATGGTGAAGGAAGACGGCGTCGATGCTGAAGGAAGAGGGTGTCGGTGGTGAAGGGGCTATTTGGAAATTCCCAACTTGGGAAGATCAAATCCCACCAATTTTTGAAGGAAACCATTCTCCCACGTTTGAAGGAAGATCGAGGTCGTTGGAAGATGGATTCCGGAGGGTGGTGCTACCAAACGCGCGTTTTTCGATGGAAGATTGTAATCTTCCCTTTCCTTCGCCAATCTTCGGTGTATCAAACGAGTCCTAAAAGATTGAGAATACTCTTTATGAGAAAATATTTCTTTTTTAAAAAAATAGCTATGAAAAACAAGATGGGAAAATGATAAAAAAGAACTATGAAATTGTGAAATTCTAAATTATGAATTTTCCAAAAAAATGAATAGTGAATTGCATATCAAGTTTTGTCATTTCCTTATTAACTTTTGGTAACAAACCTGATTTGAGATTTTGTGATTTTAAAGTTCTTTTTCTCGTCTTTAAAAAAAAAAATAATAAGATTGTACTCTAAAAACTACAAAGATTTTTCGACAAATTGTTAAATAAAACTTGTTTTGTCGGAAAGAAGTTGAGATTATATTTGAAAGATTAGATATTCCCTTAATCTCGCGTTATAAGATCTAAATAATTGAATTGTGACTTAAAAAATAGGCAAAATTAGTGAAAAGTAATATGTGTGAAGGTTAAATTATAAAAAACCCTATGAATTTTGGGTCAATTGCATATAACTCCTCCGACATTTCAAAATTTAAATTCAACCCTTCTAACATTTCATTTTTTAACTATTAACCCATGTCGTTAAGTAATCGTTATGTTTTTAACGAAATAATGTTATGTCAAATTATGAGATAACACGTGTCATTCTACATAGCATCTTGTGTAAATTACTAATTTCTTAAAACCCCCCGAACTTTGAACAATTATAGAGAACCCCCTAAACTTTGATCAATTACAAATAATCCCTTGATATTTCAAAATTTAAATTTAATTCCTTTAAAATTTTGATTTATAATATTAAACTACACATCGTTACTTTCTATCATTTTAATAAATTTATTAAAAATATTTGATAAAAAATAAATTTATTTTTACTACCATTTGTCAATTAAATAGATCTTTTGTAGGGGAAAAATTAGAAGAATAATATTTAGAAAAATAAAAAATAAACGTTAAACCGCTAATTGAAGAAAAAATATGCATTACTAATAAAAAAAAATTAATGAGGGCAATAGCTATCCTCTAACAAAAATGTAATATTTATACTATTAATACTCAATCCTCCCAAGAATATATTTAACACAAATGATGATAATTTTATACTATCAATGCTCAATTAAACCAAGAAAATAAGTAAATGTTATACAAATGATGATTTTTTTTAAATATTATTTTTCTAGTTTTTTTCCATACAAGAAAACTATTATAATTGACAAATGACCGTAAAAATACTTAATAAATTTATTAAAATGATTAAAATAACAACATGAGGTTTATTTATTATAAATAAAAAATTTAAGGGGTTAAATTTTAAATTTTGAAATGTCGAGGGTTATTTGTAATTGATCAAAGTTCAAGGGATTATCGTAACCTGTTCAAAGTTCAAAAATGTTTTATAAAATTAGTAATTTGCACAAGGATGCCATGTAAGATGGTACATGTCATCTCATAATCTAACGTGGAAATTTCCGTTAAAATAATAATGGTCACTTAACTACGGGGGTTAATAGTTAAAAAATGAAAGGCCAGGAGGGTTAAATTTATACTTTGAAATGTCAATGGGTTATATGCAATTGACCCAAAGTTCAAGGGAGTTTTGTATAATTTACCCATGTATGAAAAGTACTTTTTTAAAATATGTCATTATTTATAAGTAGGAAAATGAGGTAGATTAAAAAAAATAGTGAGAAAAATGATGAAAGAAAATGAATGAGAAATATTAATTAGGGATAAAATTGGTAAAAATGGATTTAATACTTAGATAATCCATACCAAATCTTATGAAAGAGAGATAGAAAGACTAAAATTTTGAATCTTATAAAAAATGGCTGAGAGAGAGAGTACTACTCATAAGAAATACCACTCTAATTCTTATCATATGAAAATTATATACTTAGATAATTATATATACTTAGAATTAACAACTGAGGAATACTCTCTCAGTCATTTTTTATAAGATTCAAAATTTTAGCCTTTCTATCCCCCTTTCATAAGATTTGGTATGGATTATCTAAGTATTAAATGCATTTTCACTTATTTTTGTATTATAAACCGATCTTCTATCTAAATATCATTTTGCCTTTTATGGGGAAACAAGTGACATCCATTACGTTACTAGAATTGGTGTTATTTCTTCCATCATACGTCATCTCCAAAGCCATTCTGGATCTTAACCCTAAACATAAAATTAATTGCGTTCACCAACAAGAGCCTGATGAGTTAGGGCCCATTTGGTACGGGAAAATTTAAGGAGGAAAGGAAGATAGAGGAAGGAAAGGAAGGGAAGGGAAGATTTTGAAAAATGAGGGAAGATGGTTTGAGGGAAGATGAGTTATTTGGTAGGAAGAAAATGAAGGGGTGGTAGTTGGTAAAGAATCAAGAAATGTCTATTTTACCCTCAAAAGTAATTAATTCAAAATAAAAAAGAAAAATAATTTTTTTGCTAAAATATATTTTTACTAAATATATTAATTCACAATAAAAAAGAAAAATATTTTTTTTGCTAAAATATATTTTTAATAAATATATATCAAAATTTGAACTTCGTAAAAAAATTTCCCGCCAAGTTCGAACGTTCCCGCCATGTTCGAACATCCCGCCATATTTGAATTTGAGGGGTAAATTTGTCAAAAGTGTGAACAAGTGACGTGGGAAAGGTGAAATCCCTCCAAATTGGAGCGATTTGATCTTCCCACATATGAGGGAAGATTGGTGGGCCCATGAAGATAGGTTTCCAGGAAGATTGGTCCAAAATGCGTACCAAACGAAGGAACTCTCTAATTTTCCTTTCCTTTCCCACGGATTCTGTGTACCAAACAGGCCCTTAGTATATAGTTAGGTCCCTTAAACATGATGTCCTTAGTTCAAATCATACTGTCTGCATGGAAAAAGGCTTTGTTGAAAGAGTCAAAACCCACGTTAGTGATCTCTACCTTTTAGGAGGATTAGTTTCTAGGATACCGCATGGAATCAACCCAAAAAGATTAACTGCCTTTTATATATATATATATATATATATATATATATATTGATTGTAATAATTAATCTCTGTACTGCTGCAACCTAGAAACCAAATTGATGGAATAGTCAATTGTCGATTCAGAATTCGGGTCCATTTAAATGTCGGCAGGAATTAATACGTGAATACATACGTGAGAGTGATAGTGAAAAGTGAAGTGCCTTGGCCAACATGGTTAACCTAATTCTCTTACTTGTTCGCTTCAACAAACCCAAACCTACACTATCCTTTCACTTCTCTCTCTCACACACATAATAAATAAAGACATGCAGCCCCCACGAGCTCTATATATATATATATATATATATATATAGTGTTGCTTTGAAATAAATTAATGAGTGCCAAATTGGTTGTACGTGTTGTTGATTTTCATATTAATATCATATTTTGAAATTGAGATTAATAAATTTGCTGAAGTTTACTTAAATTTGACAATACTTGTAATAAAAGCAAACTTCAGGGCACACAAATATATATATATATATATATATATATAGCTAGCAAAAATGTAGGTAGAATGGCAGATATAGTTGTCGTAGGATATAATCAGTCAATATCGGAAAAATAATAATTGAAGGGAAAATTAGAATGAAGGACCTGGATGAGAAGGACTATAAAAATTGTAATTACTTATAAAGACTAAATATCATAATATAAATTTAAAATTACTAAATTGCCCCTAATCAAACTCATACTTTATCTCTTACATTCATAATTAAGTATCAATGTTGATATCCATTAAGATCTTTTTATAAAAATAAAAAATAAACTCATTTCATTTTTTTTGGATATAATATATTTTTTAGATTTTTTTAAATTTTATTAACATTAAATGAATTTTTTAACCCACATAAGTTTATTCTAAACTAAAAATAAATCGCATAAATTTTTTTGTTTCACATATGTAATAAATTATAAAACATCTTGAGTTTTATTAAAATAATTATATTATATTTTTAATTAAAATTTTTTTTTATATTGGAAAATTATAATTTTGACAAAATTGAATAATGTGTAATTTTTTTTCATAGATATCTATACAAGTTGTGAAAATTGAAAATTGAGAAAAAAATTATTTAATTTAGTGAAACTTAAAATTTTGTGTTTGTTTTCAAAATAGAGTGTGGGAGCGAATGGATATGATTTCTTTAAAGGTAGTTTAGTATTATTAATTTTATATTTTTGTATTTGGTCATTCTAAATAATTACAATTTGTGTGGTCCTTCTCAATAAATATTTTTCCTTGGGTCCTTCATTCTAATTTTCCCATTGATAAAGTTATAAGATTAGGTATGATTACATTATGTTATGCACTCCATTGAATTCGATTAATTTTAAATTAGGCAAGCAGCATTTGAATTGATTATTTTGTGGCAACTATAATCAATTGCTTTTACACTAGTATAAAAAATGGCTTTAAGACCGTCTCGTTTAGATCAGAGTATTGACGCTCTGGTCTAAAAAATATGACCGGTGGTAGTTTTATAAATATCAAGAACTTTTTGGATCAGATCTTTTATTCATAGGTTTGAAATATATTATTTAGACCGATTTCCAAAACAACTGGTCTTAAACATTTTAAAAAAATTGAAATATCAATTACTTGTTAGAGAAATCTCATGCGATTAGACTTAAATAGTATCCTGTTCAAAATATAAGGAAAAGTTTTAATATAAAGTTTATTAATTTTAAGACGGTATATATTTAGAAGTTGGTCTTAAAAGTTAAACTTTTAAGACCTAGGACATAAAAAGTAGTTGGTACAAAAGATATGAAAAAAATTAAATAAAAAATTAATTACTTTTAAGACCGAGTTTAATAAGGATTTGGTCTTAAAGTTTAACTTTTAAGACCAAGCGACACGAATATATCCGGTCTTAGAAGCGCCAAAAAGGCACAGTATCTTCTCTTCTTCGTGTCAAAACCTATAGTTGCTCTCTCTAAACCTTTCTTCCTATTGCAAAACCTTTCTTCATGTTGCATTATCTCTCTTCCTCACCCACCACCATCAGCCTCTGTTACTCTCTTATTTGCTTAGGCATTCCTCTCTCACACCACCTCTCTCAACCTCTCTTCATGTCTCGAAAATGAATGGAGAAAGTGATTCTAGTCTTGTTTGAGGAACGCCAGATACTGGCATGAATCAAAGCGAACCCTGTACATCTCAAAGTGAGCCTCGTAACTAGCCTTTATGCCATGGTAGAAGAGACACACGATTGAAAGACATTGTCAGACTGCTGGGGAAAAGATTGACATTCAGTTTGATGAACTTTGGAGACTTATCGACCCTAATGAACAAAGATGTATGAGTTATGTTGGCTTGCTAGGACGCAACAAGCCTAGCATTTTGATAGATGAGTGGAAAAAGGTCGACTAGGAGAAAGTAAAGGATCTTATTTGGTACTTTATCTGGCAGACATACAATGATCCTGACAATTAGAAGTTGAAAAACAAGACATTGTTGTATTGTGCTAAACACTAAAGGAAGTTTAAGACCTCGCTATCTGACAGTTATATTCATGTGGATGTTCCAGTTGGTAAGTCTCATCCTAATCCTTTCCACAAGTGTACATTTCCTGATGAAAACACTTGGCAACAATTTTTTCAAATTTGGACAACTCCAAAAGCTTTTGGTGAGTTTATATTTAGTTTTTTACCCTTTTTTGTTTACTTAAGAACCTTTGCAGGTATTGATATGGTATTGTGTTCATCTAATCTTGTTAGTGAGATGGTTTGATGTGTGAATAGAAGAAAAATAAGATCTTTCTACTTGTTAATTTTAGCTTCAAGCAACTATAGAATGCCATTTCCATCCTTTGTCCTGCATCAGAGGAGCATGTCTTTACAGTAAAGGTTCGCTATTGTTCTATGCAAGTCTTGAAACTTGATGAAGTGAATTGAACTAGTGTTTGATGGGCAGAAAGAATGATTGTTGTCATATAATGTCTCATGGCGGTTATGAAAAGGCTGAAAAAGAGTTGATGGCAGCCAAGCGAAAGAAATTGGATGAAGAAGCTCAATCCAATCTATCTACGATATGTGATCGACCATCTCCAATACGTTGCGAACAACGGAAAGAGAAGCGGGGCATATACGAGTGAAAAAACTCGTATAGTTGCTAAAAAAAAATATAAGTATCGTTACTGTTATTTTTTAGTTACTAAATGTTGGTCGAATTCTCTTATGGGAAGTAAACCAGTTGAACAAGTAATAAAGAATGGGTAGAGTATTGTCCTACAGAGACTGTCGATACCGAGAATGATGTCAGTGTCAGATGACAAGTGTGTTGTGTGAAAATTATATTTGGTGTGGTTGTTTTGGCTATTTCTGATGATGTGAAATAAACTAATAATCGAAAGTTGAAGGAATATATCAGTTTAAAAGTAGGCTAAGCTCAGATTTCATCCTAAGTTGTGTCATTCCCCCAGTTTGGATACAACGCATTACTGTAGCAATTATGTTACACAGCATTCGCAATGCTATAGTATAACCACTTTTCACAACGTTATTCAGTTAACCCACCACTACCTTATACAGAAGCTTCTACAATCCTGTAAATACAATCCTCGCTTTACTCTCCCATATTCCTTTGGCGATTTTCAATTCAGTCTATCCGATTTGCTTTAGGTGTTTTGCTTATGAGTAATAAATCCATTCCTGACATTTACAGTTTAGGTTGAGCAGTGCATGAGCTCACCCAGCAAATACTGTCTAATCCAGTAAGCCAAGATCATTGAGATAACCCCTAGCGTCCGCTAATCGGCTATGAGTTAAAATATTGTTAAACAAACTGAATTTATTAAATGAAAAACACAAGTAAAAAGGAATTTAGTTCATGATTGATAAGGGAAACGAGTGTGCCTTCGATTACATCAAAATAGTTGGGCTATCGTATGTCTTCATTTTTTCCTCTCTCGAGGTTGATCATTATCAGTCTCCTTTTTCTTTGTCTTTGTTCTTGTTTTTTAGAAAAAGAACAAAGATAAAGAAAAAGGAAACTGAAAATGATCAACCTCAAGGCGAGGTAAAAACGAGGACACACGAGGGCCCAACCTTGAGACGAATTATCACTGTTTTGTTTTGTATGTTTGTTTGAACATTATCAATGTAATCAACAAATGTAAACGATGTTTTGTTTGTTCTTGACTATGTTTCTGCGAATTTTCAATGTGAACAATGACACATGAGGACATCGTTTTGTTTGTTCTTGACTATGTTTCCTCACTAGTTATTGTGTATGGACCACACTTGAAAAATGAAGATGGAACAAATTTAAATTATTATTATTATTCATTCATAATTTTTCGGGGCATCTAGTACATTTTTTAATTAAAAAAAACAAATACATCATGAAAAAAAAACCCCTCAATACTCCGAGGGGTCGAGGAGGGTCGTCGAAGGATGACACTCGACATCATTGGAGTCGAGTAATTGGTTGAGCTTGCGGTTGATAGTATGCGAAGCTCAACCAATTTTCCTAGTCATTTGTCAATGTGATCGACCGTGGCATACTGTTGGTTGAATTCCCTTATAGCAAGTGAACTAGTTGAACAAGTAATAAAGAGTAAGTAGATTATCGTTCCACAGAGATTGTTGAAACCGAAGATGGTGTAGTTTCCCAAGACAAGTGTGTGATTAGAGAATTTGAGTTTGATTTCATTTGGTTTAGCTATTACTACTGTCAATAATTAAACAAGTGTTCGAAGTCAACGACGATATCAGTTCTAGAAGTAGGCTGAGCTCAGATTTCATCCTAAGTTGTATTATTCCCCCAGTTCACATATAGCACATTGCTATAGCAATCATACTGTGCAGCGTCTGCAATGCTACAGCATGACAACATTTTACAATGTTATCCAGTTAACCCACCACTATCATATACAGAAGCTTCCGCAATCCTATAAATACAGTCCTCACTCTACTCTCCCACATTCCTGTGGTGATTTCAAGTCTGGCCCCTTTGATTAGCTCTAGGTTTTCTAGTTATGAGCGGTAAATCCATTCCTGACATCTACAGTTTTGAGTTGAGCCGTGCACAAGCTCGCCCAACAAGCACTGCTTAACAAAAGTCTAAGCTTGCCTCCCTTCCGGGCTGACAAAGTTCACTGAGATAACCCTTAGCAGCCGCTAATCCATTATGAATTAAAACATTGTTAAAACTAACTGAACTTATTAAATAAAAAAACTAGCGAATTGTGTTCATTCTACAACTTAGGAATTCATCCTCACTTAGCCAAAGAAAATTTTAGTTCATGATGAGGGACACATAACGCAGAGTAACATAGAACAGCTCATGGAAGAATTATGAAAATAAACAACAAAAGGGGAAATAAGAAAGCTCGTCGAACGGTTGATGGCGTAATGACGTCCTGTCACGCTACGTCTTTACGTCTCCTACAATCCGTCTTGCTCCAAGGAAAGATTAGGTCCACTCTCTTGTCTTCTTGGTTCGTCGTCTCGTTCGTTCCTTTTGTGTGAGTCCAGTTGGATAGGATTGTGTTGACTGCTCTTTTCTCATGACTTCGACACCCTAGGTCTTGCCGCGCTTTCCTCTTATAGTTAGGTCTCCTAGGTTGCACGTCCAGTTAGTTGGGCCTTTCCAATTCTGTCGAGTCCAAGATCTTAGATTCCGTTGATTGATCCTCCTTTAATATCATGGGATTCTCTAAATATTTCTCTCGATTCTCCCCATCTTCTAGATTCTGATTTAGACAATCACCATCTCCCCGTGCGTCTGGGTGACTTGTCTTACTTTCCTGAAAACTAGCAAGGAAAGATTAGAATAACTTAGTGCATAATTCTGCATCATTTACACTGCTATAGCATAGCGGTTGCCTTGTATTGTTGGCACAGGTGTAAGCATACGATAGGCTATAACATTGTATCCGCTTGATTATGCACTTTCACAGTAAACCAAAACGTGGTCCTTTTCTTATGCATATGAGAGGATAATGGTATGAATGCAATAGTTTATAAGATCTATCCTCTATTTCCCTATATATATGAATTTCTAGACATTCTATTAGATAGCATACATTAAAGCTCAGAATTGGCATTTAAAACAATCAAAATGCATAAGGAAAACATGGCATAAATACTACTCATCACATACAGATGCTCAAGCATCTACCTGTCTGATGCTGGTGGAGGCGGTGGAAGAGGCCTTGGAGGTTGCAGAGGAGGAAGAGGAAAAGGAGGATGAATTGAATCATACATTATGGTGGAGGCATTGAAGGAGGCCGTGGAGCTTGTAAAGGAGGAGGAGGAAGTGGAGATGAATGTGAAGAAACTAGTTTTAGGATCGAGGAGCTTAAATAGATCACCATAGTTGGAGTGGCCTTAGATTACAAGGAGACGCATAGTTGGGAAGTTTATTTGGAAGTCAAAGAGACTCTGAAGCATTTAACATAGAGTATAAGGATAATACAGTATCTGAAGAACTGAAACGATGACACTTTTAAGACTAGATATTATCACAGAACCAGTCTTAAATATATTATTTTTTATCTGGAAAAAATAATGATATAATTTTAGGACCGGATATTTAACACTTCCGATCTTAAAAATACTTTTAATACTGGATATTATAAATATACTTGTTTAAAGTTTCTTACTTTTTTAAAAACATTAATCTTAAACTTTAAGGATTTGTATATTTGAAACATCCAAGTCGTAAATGTACTTAAATACCAAAATGACTCTCATTCATTCTCACATTTAATCCATTTCGTACCTGTTAGCCCTAACTCCTTGCCTCATCCCTAATAATCATCCTTTGTCCCTAATCGTCGTGTCTGCTCAAACAATGGTTAAATATAAGACAATTGCTCGTAAGGGTACTTCTGATGCTTGAGCCTTCCGTAGATTGATATCCAGGGCACCTGAAACAAGTGTGCCTTCTATTCTGATGGAAAAGTTCTGTGTCATTAGACCCATTGTTAGTTTTGACAATATTCACCAACCTCCTGGCCCCACCATGCTACTACTGTCCCCTCCCTTATTTTCTCCTATGAGGCTCGTGTCGCCTCTCTTAGATAGTGAGTTGTTGAAATCCAGTGGGACTATGATGCTTTTGAAGCTCATGCCATGCTTTTATGGATAATGTTAAGAATTTGTAGTTTCCTTTTTCTTCTTGTTCATTTTTAGTTTCATTTTTCTTATTTTTCTTTTGTTCATATTCTCTAGTAATGAAAGAAGCATTAAGAATTAAGCTATTTATTTTCATTTTGTTTTGGGAAGAACATTGCTTTTGTTTTGATCTTCTTAGCAACCCGTGTTCCCTAAATAATGGTAATAAACTAGTTTTGGAACGAGGGATGGCAAGTATATCCTATATATAGAAAATAAATTATAGACTTTTAGGACTGGATACATTATAAGCAATCGGTCTTAAAAGTAATTGAATAGAAAAAATAAATTATAGACTTTTAGGACCTAATACTTTATAAGAAACCGGTCTTAAAAGTAAATGAATAGGAAAAATTAAATATAGACTTTTAGGACCGGATACTTTAAAAAATCCAGTCTTCAAATTAAATGAATAGAAAAAATTAAATATAGACTTTTAGGACCGGATACTATATAAAAAACCCAGTCTTAAAATTAAATGAATAGAAACAAATTAAATATATACCTTTAGGATCAGATACTTTATAATCAATCGATCTTAATAATATCCCAAAATGTTGAAATCTGTCTTTGTCGCGCAAAAAATTAAATTTCCCTCTCGAACTTCTCTTCTTGTCACGCCAAAAGTGATAACTCATGTTCTGTCTCCATTGTTTGTGTTTCATTGCTACTTCGCATTTCTCTCTCAACAAGCTAGTGCTAATAGCTTATCGGTTTCGGTTTCTTAGCTCAACGGCGATACACCAATTGTTGTAAGAGGTGTTTCGAGTTTGATATAACTTTTTTATTTGTCTTCTTATTGTTCTGATTTTTCTCATGGGTTTAATGAAAAAGATGAAATGTTCTTGTGGGTTCTTCGTTGTTAATAAATATTGTATTTTCAAGATTATATTTGCATTTGAGACCTACCCAACTAACCAACAAGTGTTTTTAGGGTTACTTTTGTTGTCTGCAAAAGCGACATTCGTGGAAAAGGATTCCTCAACAAAAACATTTGAATTTATATGCTACAGGTGAGTCCACAAAACCTTCATGTGATGCATTTATTTTCCATGTCATGCATCTATTTTGCTTGTTGGATTCACTGTAATACATTTATGACCACAAGTGATTCTTCATGATGCATTTATGGGTAAGTTTCTCCTTCAATTATATATATATATATATATATATATATATATAAAAACCTATATTGAGCATATGTATTTGGAGTTCACTTAGTTTATGCAATTTTCACATTTTTCCGATAATGTATGTTAAATCTTTTTGTCTATAGGAATTCTACAATGGATCACAGTTGGATAAATGTTATACGAACGAGTGTTGAATATGAGAATGGGGTGAGGGAATTTATAAGATTTGCTAAACGCAATGCCAATAATGATAGTGTAAAGCTTTATTGCCCTTTTGTAGAATGTTAAAATGAGAGGCGACTAAGTCTTGAAATTATATACACACATTTAATTTGTAAAGGATTTTGTAAGACTTATACAAGTATAGGTATGTCATGGTGAAAAAGTGCTAAGTCCATCTCAACATGGGGAAGTGGCTTTTGATGATAATGACAAGGATATGGATGATCGGATAGAGAATGTTATTCATGATGTAGGAGAAGAGGCTTTTGAGCAATCATATGCATATGATAATATGTTCAGTGATCTAGAGATGCCGCTTTACCCTAGGTGTACAAAATACCAATTGTTGAATCTTTGTATTTAAATTGGTAAACTTAAAAGCATGATATGGATGGAGCGACAAGAACTTTTCAAAAATGCTTGAGACTTTTAAGGATATGCTTCCAGATGATAATGTGTTGCCACATCGATACTATGATGCTAAGAAAATACTTTGTCCACTGGGGATGGAGTACAAAAAGATTCATGTATACCCGAATGATTGCAATTATATAGAAAAGAGTTTGAAGAGAATCAGAAGTGTCTAGTCTATGAAACCCCAAGGTACAAATCAAATAAGGGGCCTGCAAAAGTGTTATGGTATCTTTCAATCATACCAAGATTCAAATGCTTGTTCGCTAATGAAAATGATGCAAAAAAATTGAGGTGGCATGCAGATGAGAGGATTTCCGATGGAAAGCTTCAACATTCGGTTGATTCTTCTCAATGGAAGAAAATTGAATAACTATTTCCTAACTTTGGTGAAGAACCTAGGAACCTTAGGCTTGCCCTTAGTACGGATGACATGAATCCCTATGGTAGTCTCAGCAGCATACATAGTTCATGGCCTCTACTCCTGATTATTTACAACTTATCTCCTATGTTATGCATGAAATGAAAGACATCATGGTGTCTCTGTTGGAAATTATGCCCTAAGGGCAAGTCATTGTACTTTAAACGTTTATGTTATTTAAAGTATTCTCCTTTAGTTATCATTTCATTTGCATGTTTATAGTGATAACTATATCCTTAGATATATCTTATAGATTATCCTAAATGTCCCTGGTCGATCATCTACGCGGGAGTAAAGATGAAATAAGATCAATATGACTTTGACGATGTATGGAGATATGAATCAAAGTTATAGGCACTTGTAAGAGTACAAGGTGCTGGACCGACCAAATATGAGAAAACTGCATGAATTTAGTCATAAGCTTATCTCATATATAACCGCGTCACAATGCCCTTTGACATGAGATCATCATAGATTCCTACATGATGAGTCGCTGATCTTTGACCTAGTCAAAAGTCCCTTTAACCGGGTGATAATAAAGGCTTGGATCGGGATCAATGGTTTTCATGTAGAGGAATATGAATGGTCAAGATGGAATTTGTCCCTCACATTTGTAGAGAGATAATACTGGGCCCCATGATAAGTGAGTCTGAGAAATGTATGGCCATACTACAAAGGAAAGGAGTTTCCATTATTAGACTACTCGAGAATCAAGAAAGTAATGGTCAAGAACAGGAAGTTGACAATATTAATGCCTCATCCTTGATCAAATTATCGCGTGATAAAAGGGACGTGACATGGTTGTATAATAGGTAGTATCATATCATCGATCCTCATATGAATTGGGTAGTTGCAATGTCTTATTAGAGGCCGCTTGTGACTTGTCGGCTGGTACAGTATTGGCCCACTGCCAATCTCATTTGAGCCTGCAGGGTCGCACACAAGAATAGCTCAACACAAGCAATAGTGTCCAAATTCATTTAATCTTAGATATGTCTAAGATTTAATGAATGCTATATTTAATCTAAGATTGATATATATATATATATATATATTATTAAATTCGAAAATAATATTATAATATTATTATATAATATTTGTTTTGTATTTAATTTATTTGATAAATTAAATATCCAAAAAAAAAATAGAGATATTGTATCTCAAATTTAATTTTTGAATAAAAATATAGTATCTTAGATTTAATTAAATTGAGATATAGTATCTCGATTTAATTAAATAGAAAGATATCATATCTCGATTTAATTTATAAAGATAAATTAAATGTTGGCATAGAATTCAAATTAAATAGATATATTTGATTAGATCATTGGATGATTTAATTAATATATTATTTTAATTCAAATTAATTTCAAGATTAATTAGATTAATTTTGAATATTTTAATACGGCTCATTAGGGTTTTAGAAACTCTATAAATAGATATTGATCTTGAGAGGACGGATGAATTAGAGAAGCCGCAAGAAACCCTAGAGAGAAAGGAGAGACGCGAGAAAACATTGAAGGCGCTAGCACGCTACCACCCGTGTTCGAAGGCTATTCGTGTGTATACCGGTAGAGGGAGGAGACTCGAAAAGTCTGCTTTTGTTTGATCGAATGAGATGGCACCAAGTTCAAGACGTACGATGGTCGAGACGCATGAAGCAGGAGATGCACACCAAACCAAATTGAACAACCCCTTCGCATAGGTATGGTTTTTCTAACAAACCTTGATTTAAACGCTGTTGAACGATCCTCTTTGGGATTCGTAAAAGTTTTATAATTCCGCTACGTGTATGGATCCCAATAGTCTAAGTTGATTTCGAGACCAAAACAACCCGAAAATGACATTGATGTTTACCTTGAGTCCTTGATCGAAGACTTGAAGGAGTTGTGGGGAAAATGTGTTGATATTTTTTACTCGAACAAGAATGAGGTTTTTAAAATGCGAGCCATAATCTTTTGTACTATAAATGACTTCTCAACATATGGTAACTTGTCAAGGTATAGTCTAAAAGGCCATAAAGCATGTTCGGTTTGTGAAGAAGGCACATACTACCATCAACTTCGACAAGGGAGAAAGACAGTTTATCTTGGCAATAGGAGATTTCTTAGACCGAGCCACCCATATTGTCAATTAAAGAAAGCTCTTTTTGGTGGCCAAGAGCATCAAAATGCTCCGGAGGCATCGACTGGAGAGCAAGTTTATGAAAAGGTAAAAAATATCGTGTCGTCTTTGATAAGAAAACAAAGAGTAGAAAAGAAACAACTATATGGAAAAATAGAGCTATATTCTTCAATCTTCCATATTGGCACAATCATGATGTGAGACACTGTGTTGATGTCATGCATGTGGAGAAAAATGTATGTGATAGTATTGTTGGCACACTTCTCAACATACAAGGTAGTTCCAAGAATGATACGAAGGTAAAATTGGATTTGCAAGCAATTAGAATATGCGAAGACTTACATCCAAGGCTATATGGTAAGAGAACTATTGTCCCTCGGCTTCTCATACTTTGTCTAAGGATGGGAAAAGAAGTTTTTGTAAGTATTTACATGGCACAAAATTTCCCTCAAGGTATTCTTCAAATTTTAAGACGCTTGTATTAATGAAGGACTTGAAATTAGTAGGCCAAAAGTCTCATGTCTTAATGCAACAGCTACTCCTAGTGGCAATTCAAGGCATTGTCAAATATGATCGACACATTTTGACTAGACTTTGTTTCTTCTTGAAAGCAGTTTATAGTGAAGTTTTTTAGATTGAAAAATTGGATGAATTGAAAAATGAAGGATATCTTATTTTGTGCCAACTTGAAAAGCTATTTGTGCCTACATTTTTTTGACATCATGGTTCATCTAGTGAGAGAGATAAAGTTGTGTGGCCCTATCCATTTACGATGGATGTACCCAATTGAAAGATCTATGAAATTCTAAAACGGGTTTGGGAAGGAACACATACTAGCCAGAAGCATCAATTATTCATAAATATGTTTCTGAAGAAGCCATGGAATTTTGTCAAAATAATTTGACCAAAGTAAGATATATTGAACTTCCTAAACGTCAACATGCTGAAGGGGGTAGACGAGGGGCTACGGTAAAGAGTATGGATCTTGATGAATTACTACAAATCCACTTATACATCTTGAATGATATTGATGAAGTTCAAGACAACATAGATGCACATAAAGAAGCTGTAAGGAAAGAAAATAGTCAAATAACTGAACAAAGGTTAATTAAGAAGCATAATAGAACTTTTGCAAACTGGTTCAAACAAAAAATCGAGGTAGAGGAATGTGTTTCTGATAAAATAAAATGGTTAGCACGTGGTCCTGAGGTTGATGTCATAACTTGGAATTTATATGTGATCAATAGTTATACCTTTTATACGAAGTCCGTAGATGATAGGAGCATCGTCCAAAACAATGGTATTATGTTAAAGGCTGAATCTATGCACTTCTCCAATTCGAAAGGCAAGAAGCATAAATTGGCATTCATGCCTTATTATGAGGTTAATGAAGAAATTTGGGAGGTGGACTATGTTAAAATTAAATTTCTCATTTTCAAATGCAAGTGGGTTAATGTCAATAATGGTGTTCAGATCGATCGCCTAGGATTTACATTAGTTGATATCAATTGTAGTGAGTTTTGGAGATAAACTTTTTTATGGCAGATCAGGCGAAACAAGTGTTTTATATCACTGATCAAAAAAATAAATTGTGGTCTGTAGCTCTCCAAAGAAAAATGTTCATTGATATTAATGAGGAAATTCATTCAAATTATGGTCTTTCTGACAGTACTTCTTTTTCAAGGGTCCTCCCGGACATGAATGAAGAAGATAAAGCGGATAATGAGCCTGACATAAGAAATGATCATCATGAAGGGATATGGGAGAATATCCCTTTATAAAAGAGACGATTCATTAGATAATATTCATATGCAGAATTCTTTGAAAACTTTAAGATTTTAACTGTATTCTTTCCTATGTTCTTAAACAATGTCATTGACTGTAAAGCTTTTGTTTTTGTTTTTATCTTTGTAGCAGAATCCAAAAAGGGCATGTTATATAAAATAGGAATGCTATGTTGTTGGGTGAGAATCTGATGAAGACATGACAAATTGGACATTTATATTCATTTAGGTGTTGTCTTTGTAACTTATTGTATTTATAACTCATCTTATTGTATATATTCATTTAGGTGTTGTACTATCATAGTATATTCATTAAGAGAACATAACTCATAGTGAATAATATTTTTATTCATTTTCAATAATTCAATTTGTAATTCATAATGGATTATTCATACCTAGTAGCTTAAAGTACTGTCTTTTAGGTGCTAGATTGGGTGGTGGACGTGTATGATCAAAAAGAAATAGATTAGGAAAAAAATACGAGAAAATTTAGGCCGGACGTATTACACAATAGGTCTAAAAAGTCTGAATTTTAAGACCGGATGTCTAACGTTGATGGTCTAACAAGTCTGACCTTTAAGATTGGATGTATCTCATAGCAGGTCTAAAAATTTAGACATTCCAGACTGATTTGGTGTGTTAAATATCTAGTCTTAAAAGTCAAACTTTTAAGATCGGCCTATTTATTAATCCGGTTTTAAAATTCAAACTTTTTAGACCTATTGTTTAATATGTCCTAGGTCTTAAAAATCGAGTTTTAAGACCTAACAAAAAATATATCGTGTCTATATAGTAAGACTTTTAAGACTTTATATTTTAAAAGTCTGGTCTAAAAACAATTGTTTAAGACCGGTCTCGCATCCGGTCTTAAAAGTGACAGACTTTTAAGACTGCCTGTATCGAGACCAGCTGCAGATCCGGTCTTACGATACGTTTTTCTTCTGGTCTTAAAAGCCTTTTTTGTATCAATGTTAGAAGCATATATATGGACAACCTATTCCCCTTTCACATTTTTAAATCTAATTTTGAGGGGAAATTTGTGTAAGATCCACAAATTTTTAAAATTATCTTGAAATCGAATTGACGAATTGTGTCTTAATTTTCACGTTGACTCAACATGTTAATGCATATTTTCTGGGTCCAATATTTCCACACGGAAAGTTTGTTTAGGAAAAAAAAAATCCACGTCCCAAATTTCTCCCTTCTATTCTCCTTTTTAATTTTAGAAAATTATAATTCAAGAGCACGTATTTAATTTATATGTTCTAAAAATACCACTAGTAGCACTCTTATACATTTCTAGTTGGACATTATTTATATTTTTTATTTTATCATTAAGTTGAAATTTGAATTTTTCTAATGTTTTTAAATTTAAGATTTTCAAATAATAAAATAATTTAAGTTATGTAAATCTGCGCAAATAATTGACATCAAGTACGGAAAGATATTTTTACAATTGTTTTTAACAATAAAATTTTGAAATAAAAAACTAAGTTATGTAAATATGCAAACATTTTACTTCAATTTGGAAACTTATATTTGTCATATTTATATAATATTTAGTATATCTTTGTAACTAATAGTTGATAATATTTATTTCTAATTTTTCTGCAATAAGAGAGAAAACTTATTTTTATATTTACATTTTTTGTTTAATTTTCTTATCAATAAAAAAATATAAAATTCATGATTAATAATGTGTGTGTTTTTTTATTTGACGAGACTAGGGAGGCTACAAGCCTACAGCAATAAGTTGTCAAAAGAAAATAACTTTTTTTGGCCTAAACACAAATAAAGTATAATGGGTCCTAGTATTTAGGCTCTTCATGGTGTTAATTTAAGATTCAATGACTCCTAGAGCACTCACAAAAGTGATGTCAGCATGCATGCCGACCAATATTTTAAGACTCAAACCCAATGTTAAATAAAAAGAGTTAACTTTGATGATGGAACTGGTTAGACTGATTATTGGAACAATGACACAATAATTAAATATAAATTCAACAAAAAATAATTATACGTTTTTATATAGGAGTATAAGAAATATAAATTCATAGTTAGTCTATTTGTCAGCATAATAACACTAAAATATGTGAATTTTTCAATAAAATAATATGATATGACTACAAATTGTCCAAAGCATATAAGAATCCTAGTCAAATTTTAAGTTTTGACCTAACAGAGATATAAAAACAATTTTTTGATCCAATTTGAACCGCAAGTGAGTTTTTTTTTTCTATAAAGATTTTAGGAAAGGAGTTGGGCTCACCTTACGAGTTCAAGGACAAGACGCTTGGAGCCCGTCCATAGGGCATATTAGGTTAAAGAGTACACATACCTCCACCTCTACTCAGCAAGTTGATCAATATTCAATCTTTTAATAATTGATCCAGAATGTGGAGTATAGCTTGCTGCAACTGGATTGTCATAAGTCCCAGTACGCAAGAGCAAACGGTACTCTTTATCACAGAGAAGTCTTCAAACTCTGAACTAGTCTAAGTGGTGAGTTAAGGGTTAGTTGGCTATATCGGAGTCAAGTCGGAACTAACTTAAGGCAGATCGGTAATGAAATGAACTTGAACGACGTCAAAATGGGGTAGTAGAGAATTAAATGATAATATTTTTGAGTGATTATTTTTGCATTAGAAAATAGACATCTCAAACTTTTCATAAATTCATAATTTTTGAAAACATGTAAAATTATATATGAATTTTTAAGGTCATGAAATTCTGAATATACACTGAATTGGTCAAACTAGCCAAGCCAGACCAGTTAGGACACCGGTTCTCCAGTTTCCTGATCAAATTGGCCAGTCTAGTGTGATCCAATTTTAATAATCATGGAGACACCTCATTTCTAGCATTATTGAGAATTCAATCATGCAGAGGAGAAAAAGGAAGCGTTGTGCATTGTATTCTCCATAATAACTTATTCGTTTATAACTCCCTCCAATCATTTTTTATAAAAGCTTGAAATTTAAATTGAATTGATCCTTTTTATAACATACTATTTGGGGTTATATGAACATTTAATGTGTTTTTATCATTCCCCCTCAAATCTCAATTAATTCTATTATGTCACCTCATTTTTTCATGCCATATTCTTTTTTTATATTTTCTCTCATTAAGTCATTATTACTCATTTATTTCTCTCTCTTACTTACCCTCTTAAAAATAAGGGCATGTTTTTAAAAAATAGTTCATTTGTTGCATATATATATTACTTTTAATCAATTTTAACTATTTTCTTAAATTATGTAATTTAATTATCAAGTTTTTATATTAAAAAGAAAAAAACAAGAACTAGAAGGAGTATTAATTTGGTGTCAATACCAAGCAAACTTTCCATAAAAAGCTTTTTGTCTTTTTGTATGTGAATCACTTCCATAGTTTGAATTACCTAAATAAAAAATTAAAATTAGGTAAAGGTAATAAAAAAAAAATATGTAGCTTATTTTCTAAAATAAGAACTCTAATTAAATCGAGTTGAAATATCAAATTCAATCCTACACTGTCAATAAATCCTTAATTAGGCAAAAGGCCTAATAAGGAATTTTTGAATTTTATAAATATTAACTACATAAAAGTAGAGAAGTAAGCATCTCTCTAGTTGACACATCGGCAAAATGACAATCTCAAAACACTAAAATAAAAATAAAATAAAATAAAATAAAAAACAAGGCGGTTGTGAAAGATGGATAATGAGAATGGTAGTTACACAATATTTTGTAAATTAATAATGTGGTGGTAGATACAAAATATTTAATTTAATATTTCAATTATTCCCTTAAAGATCTACATAAAATATAAAAAGCAAAGCAGTTACCAAAGATGGAAAATGAGGAAGATAGTTATACAACAATTTGTAAATTAAGAGTAGGTGGTAGATACAAAATATTTAGTAAATATTTAATTTAATATTTTGATTATTCCTTTGAGATGTAAATAATTTTTTATATAACAACATATTAATAAATACATGACATCTCACTCACGTATCGAATCGAGGGCACTCTGGCTAGTATGTGCTTCAAATAATACCTCTTAATGTTTAATAGGTCCTTTCTTCTCTCATAAGTTAAAAATCCATCAATCTACCACATTCTTCTTACTTTTTCTCATCAACATCATCCTCAAAGCTCAGAATCTGCCTTTATGTCTCTGCATCCTTTTCTTTCCGCTCTTCCCTCAAATCGTGAATCTTTTGCCTCAATTTCTATTTTTTAAATTAATTTGATGACTATTCTAATATATAAACCCACAATCCCAATTATAGTGATCATGAAAATACGACTTCTAGGAGTCTCTTTTTTTTATAAACGGCAATAAACTTCTAGGAGTTTCCGAATATATAGTATACAATCTCAACTTCTTCGACTTCTTGAAAGCCCCATGCATTTTACTCAGTTTCTGAGAGTGAAGGGGCTATTTTGCACTCTTTTGGCTCCCCTTGATCCCTTGAATGGGTGGAGGTAGTTGATCAAAGGCGAGTGAGTTAGATTGGAGATATACCGAAACTAGTACGGGGTTAGACCCAGGTAAGGAAGTGAAGATTTCATTCGGGGGTTATTAGTATGAAATTCATGATAAAATATAAAAATCAAATAAAATTAATTTTAAAATAAAAAATAATATTGAACCAATCAAATCAGCGAACCAACTGGTCTAATCCAATTTTAATAATTATGGATAGGAAGGGATACATTACATTACTTCATCGAGCCTTGTGAATGCAGAAAAGCCCCGTTGGGAGACTCACCCACCATAACCAGATGTGCGACCCGGGTCGGATTCGGATTAGTCAGGGCGAAGCTCTGGATACCGGATGGGCAACCAAAAAAAAATAATTTATAATAAGACTGTATTAGGTAATATAATTTTGTTAAAAAATTACATGCTCTATCTCAAATCTCATTATATTATGTATGATGACCATCAATTTACATTAAATGATACATATATCATTAATTTTTTTTAATAAAAAGATATATCATTAATTTAAATTAAATATTTATCAACCCACCTGGCACCTCATATCAAATGATACACGCACACGGGTTAAGTTAACACAACCCTCTATTAGTTATGTGTTGATACAAGATTAGCTTCAATTCTCTCCTTTGCTGCTACTTTTCGCTGTCATCCACTGCCTTAAAACGCTCCCTTTTTTGTGCAAAGTAACTTGTGAGCTTTAACTTAGGTGAGAGAGACAATGTAATGTGATGTGATGCCACGTATGAAGGCCATGTGTGAGGGCTTTTCACATGGGACAAAGTTGAGGTAAAATAAGTTTTTTACTTTAACAAATTCATAATACTCTTTATGAGAAAATATTTTTTTAAAAAAAAATAGCCATAAAAAATAAGATGGGAAAAAGATAGAAAAAGAATTATAAAATTATAAAATTCTAAATGAGGGATTTTCTAAAAAATGAGTCATGAATTACTTATCAAATTTCGTCATTTCCTTATCAACTTTTGGTAACAAACATGATTTAGGATTTTGTGATTTCAAAGTTCTTTTTTTGTCTTTTTCTCGAACAAAATTATACTCTAAAAACTCCAAAGATATTCCGAGAAATTGTTAAATAAAACTTGCTTTGTCAGAAAAAAGTTGAGATAATATTTGAAAGAATTAGATACATTCCCTTAATCTATCGTTATAAGATATACATAATTGAATAGAGACTTAAAAAATAGTTAAAATTAGGCCAAAGTAATAATATATATAAATGCTAAATTAAGCAAAACCCCTAAGAACTTGGGTCAGTTGCATATAACCCCTCGACATTTCAGACTTTGAATTTAACCCCCTAACATTTCATTTTTAAACTATTAACCTTTGCCGTTAAGTAACCGTTATATTTTTAACAAAAAAATTTATGTCAGATTATGAGATGACACATGTCATCCTACACGGTATCTGTGTAAGTTACTAATTTCTTAGAACCCTTTAAACTTTGAATAGTTGTAGAAAACCCTTTGAACTTTGACCAATTACAAATAACCTCGAGAAATTTCAAATTTTAAATTTAAATCCTTTAAAATTTTGATTTATAATATCAAACAACATGTCGTTACTTTCTATCATTTTAATAAATTTATTAAAAATATTTGATAAAAATAAATTTATTAAATTTTTTACTACCATTTGTTGATTAAAATAGTTCTTTTGTATGGCAAAAATCAGAAGAATAACATTTATAAAAATATAAGATAAATGTTAAACCTCTAGTTCAAGAAAAATTATGCATTACTAATTAAAAATTAATGAGGGCAAGAGCTATCCTCTAACAAAAATGTAATATCTAAATTATCCATGCTCAATCAGCACAATAATATATTTAACATAAATGATGACTATTTTATACTATCAATGCTCAATTAACCACAAAAAAGTAAATATTATATAAATGATGACATTTTTATTTTTAAATATTATTTTTCTATTTTTTTCTATACAAGAAAACTATTTTAATTGACAAATGAAAGTAAAAAACTTAATAAATTTATTAAAATGATTAAAGTAACAAAATGAAGTTTATTTATTATAAATCAAAATTTTAAGGGAGTTAAATTTAAATTTTGAAATGTTGAGTTTTTTTTTTTTTTTTTTTTTTTGGTAACCGATCAAAATTCAAGGTGTTATCTGTAATTGCTCAAAGTTCAAGAGGGTTTTATGGAATTAGTGACTTTCAAGAGGGTTTTTTGTAATTTTCGTGTAAATATGAGTTTCTTAGAGGTTATTAATGTTTGTTTTTTAATTTTATCCAGATTTAATTCTTATTAGATAATGGATAGAGAAAAAAGAGGAGAGAGAGAAAGCACTTTTTTTTAAAAAAATTATTATAAAGATTGAGACACCTCAACTAACGCTCATGGAATTATTACTCCCATTACAATTCTTATATAGAATCTCTCTCAATTCATCGGGAGGTTGACCTATCTCATGAAGACTCAATCCGGCTCAAGTCCCCTCTTTGCTAAAAAATCAACCGCAGAATTACATGACCTAGGCACATAAATACACTTCGTAGTCCAATCCAAGTCCAAAGATTAGTTGTACTTACGTGATGAGGGTTGAATCACGGCGCGAACTACCCTTTTCACGGTGAAGTATTAACTATAGGCACTCGATAGAGTCCGTTTCTAACCACACTTTTCTAAACCCCATCATCCATGCATCTTTTGACCTAGAAGGCGTGCCCGAGTTCAACAGTGAGTTCATCCCTATTCTCGGTGGGGCACATGAAGCCTTTAAGAAAGCCCCCAGATGCGTCGCAAACAACCCCTCCACAAGCAAACAGCCTCATAATTCTAGAGTATGCATAATCAACATTCACCTTCACCTACCTCACCCTTGGGGACGCCAACTTTCTCGAGTACTGGCTAAAGAAATACCATGAAGGTTCAGCCCAGCAAGACGGTCGTTGGTATTGTTTAAGGATTCCAGCATCGCGTTTGTACAAAAAAATTATTAATTGAAGCCATATTTAATAACTCGACCGTAATAAATGAGAATCAGTTAAAATGTGGTTTTACTGAGGGATTACAGTGAAATGCTTTTGGGCCTTTTACTTTAAAAACTCCCTAGTGCATGTTCTGAGAAATCTTATTAGATAGTCACACTCAATAACAAAAATTTTGTTAGTTAAATAAAACTTTTTGGCTAGAAAAAAATTGCCACAGCTATTTTGTCTTACAAAATTTAATTTTCTCATAAACATTATTGCGAATTTCTTAAAGTCAAAAGTCCTTGCCCTTGGCCTTCACACGTGGCATCATGTTACAAAGATTCTCTCCTCCAAGTTATTATAGCTCACAAGTCACAACAAGTACTCATTTTGCAACAATAAATGGGGCGTTTTAAAGCGGTGGATGGCAGCGGCCAATAATAATAAATGAGACAAACTGATTGATACCAACTTTAATTAATTTAATTGATAGATTATTGTACAGAAAAAATGTACAAAATGACAGTTGTTCTTGACACATAAATATAATATTGAATTTCAAGATGAACAATGTAGTTTTGCTTTCTCAATGATTTACTAATATTTTTTGCCATTGTAGTTTTTAAACAATACCATTCTAATCTTATTTACAAGTCTATTTTGATCAAATCTCAGTTAACTCAATAATTATAGGAGTAAATTTTGAACTTTACCCTCATTTATGATTGTGTGTTTTTAAACCTGTTTCTTCTCTCTCTATCTTTATGGGTATAATTAATATGAGTGAAATTGTCACAATCTTATTTTTACGTGAAACTGAACTTATAAATAGGACCAAATTTTTTGGTCAAAGTAGACTTATAAATAAGATCACAGTGGTATGTATAGTGAGGCCACAAGAGGCTTAAAAGAAAATTGATTAAAAATTAAAAATTAAAGGAAATTTTGAAATTTGCGAGAGTTAGGCATTAATTGAAGCCATTGTTTTGCCAACCGTGAACTGTTACCCACCCCACAACTTATCCAAAGTAAATCCAACTGATACGCAATATTGCACACTTCAATTCGATAGTGACCTTTTAATAAATAAAAAAAGGTTCGATAGTGACCGGAACAAGTTTCTGATATAGACGGCATTTATATTTTTAAATATTTGAGGTTATAAAATTATCTTGAGCACCGTTGGCAAAAATAAAAATAAAAATAAAAAATCTTGAGCACCACTTTTTTTTTTTTTTAATTTCGAAATTCATGCAACTCTCTCCTTAAATTGACTTCGTGAAAAATGTAGATTCTATCTCTTTTGAAAAATTAAAACTAAACTACCAAAAATAATAAATTACATAAGTTTCTTTAATTTTTTAAATTACATGGATATTAAAGATATAAATAAACATATTTTCAAAATAAAAATAATACTCCCTCTGTCTTTAATATCTGGTCTATTTGAAGAGTTGATATTGATTTAAATACAAAACCTATTTTTTTTATATTTTTCAATTGTTTTTGATTTACCCCTATTGATACTCTATCAATAATAATTAAGGAAGAAAAAGAATAAAAAATTACGGAAAATGATTAGGGTGTTTCAAAAAATATATGTTATCTTAATTAACTAAACTAAATTAAGGAAACAAGTCATATATTAAAGATAGAGACTTATGAATTATCAAAGGCAATTGAGTTGAGTGGAAAGGATTTGATTTCTTAAAAAAAAAAATAAAGGATTTGGTTCCTTTAGGCAAGATGGATGGTTCAAAACTTATGAATAAAAAAAATGAGTTGGGAGAATTATCCCAATCATGCTCCACAATACTTGGATATAAAATTGTATAATTATAATAAAATTGAGAAAATATTTGTATGATTTATTCTTTATATATTTTTTGTATAATTTTTTTAAAAAAATTAACACTATCACAGAAAAAGCCTTAGCCAAAATGACGGCCATTTGGTTTGTGCACTATGCATTTAACAAAATAGTGAGAGGTCTGTATATGTTCGGCGCATATATTTAATAGTTTTAAACCATAATGTATTGAAGACATATTTACCGTTTCTTGGTTAATAACCGTAATGTATTGAGGCTTAATTTTTTTATATAGTTGTTTTCAATTATTATTTTTTATTTAGTTTTACTGTTAATATTTATTATATGAGGCACGATTTAATAATTGATAGTAACAAGCTACTAATATTAAATAAAAATTATATTTATTGTATTCAAAATTCAAAATATTACAGATAAACATTATACAATTTTTTTTTAAAAAAAAATTAATCACTTAAACATTCTCGCAATAAAAAGTCATTATCTTTTTTTTCTTTTTTTAAATTCTAAAAGAAAATATATTAATGAAAAATTCCACAACATTTTTTAATATTTTTGTTGTAGATTGTCCAAAGAATACTCCCAAAGTTCGAGTCACATAAGTTTTTTGATACACTCGTCACATAAGATATTATAAATAATAATAGAAAAAAGAATATATATATATATATATATATTCCAATATTTGCTCAAGTTTTTTTATTTGCTTATTTTTACTCTCTCTCTCTCTATATATATATATGGGAAATATACTTATCATGTTGTAGGAGAAGTATATCCTCATGTCATAGATACAAAAAGATGTGAGTCTCACCATTTCCATGCTTGAGTTTTTTTGTTTTTATAAAAAGGATGTAGGTCCTACCATTTTATGTGTGTATAGAAATTTTCTTCTCATACAATATGAGAAGTGTAAACCCCTATGTATGTATGTATGTATGTATGTATGTATGTATGTATGTATGTATGTATGTATATATCTATGTATATGTACATATATATATTAGACTATATGATAAAAAATGGCAAATATAAAAACTTGAGCATATCCGAAAACCTAATTCAACAAATTTGATTTCAACATATACTTTGGGCTACAAAAGTTTAGGAACTTGAGATGCTCAAAATCAAGGAATTAACTAACATTCAAATAGATTGTGATTTAACTAGTTGCTAAACATTAGGAGAAATTTTTTTGATTGATTTTTAATTTATATAATCTAGTGTAATTAGAATTATTTTTAGTGCAATAGAACAAAAACAACAACATTCAAGGCAAAAGAGAAATTAAAAAATATTCAACATTTTACCTCATCGTTTTCTTGGCGCCCTGTACTTTTCTCTTAGCTTTTTGTTTTCTCTTTTTATCTTCAAACTAATAGTTATCATTAGAAATTACATACTCCTCCTGGTTAATTATAAGAACACTTTTAAAAATATTCCTATAATTAAGACTGGAGATAGTATCTTTTTTTTTTTTTTTTTTTTTTTTGTCTGTCTGTCATTCTTCTTAGATAATCCTGGTTGGAGACCTTGAGCCTCAACTAAAAATGTCAATTGGAAAAAATGAGAATTATACGGGGAAGCGAACTGTAGAGTGAAGGACCATGTGATTGATGGAGGACGATGTTTAAGCAAACTCTTATACTAAACCTTTTTTTTTTTTTGGTTGAAAGAGTGGCTTTCGCCTATATTAAAGTGGAAAGTAACGAGAGGGGATCAAGTCTCATACAATCGTTTACAAACAAGGTCCGCATTATTAAACGTTCTTTTGAGCAAGTAATTCAACATAGGTCTTTTACAAACAGGAAACCCATTTACAATTTTTTGTGCAGTATTTAAAGTAAGTGATATTATTAGTAATCTATAAATATTTATGAACAGAACAATATTTCATAAATTCATATTATATAATGATATTTTGATATATTAATTTAAAATCTAGTGTAAAGAAAAATTTTGATAGATTTTTCCTTTCCTTCTATAATTTTCTCTCCTCATCCAAGGAAGAAAAAAAAAAATTAGACTTTCCTCCTATTTTCTCTCTTACTTTTCTATCCTCCCATCCATATTGACAATGTAAAGATACATCATTTAGAATTTATCAAAAAAAGGGTACATCGTTTAGTTTTATTACGATCCTCAAGAGACTACCACATAAATAGCATAAACGAACGTTATTAGTGATATTAGGTGACAATTAATCATTTAAAGTTAGTTTAAGTGACATATGAATAAAGGTTAAGCTTCAAAACATCATAATATATTAAATAATACCCCCTTCCCTTTTATAAAAAAAACATATTTACAATAAACATTTAGAATTTGTTTCAAAATATTTTCGTTGACTCCCTATTTTAATCTTATTTAATTATTAATTTTACCAATAACATTGTATATTTAATTAATTCCCACTAGTTCTCTCTCTTCCACTTATATGATGGTAGTTTTGGCAAAAGAGTTATATTTTAAACATATTTATTATCTCTAATAAACTTTTTTATCCATGCGATTCGATTAAATGTTTCTTATAAAAAAAACAATCAGAGGATAAAAAAAACAAACAGAGGGAGTAGTAGTAACAAAGGAGAAAAATTTATAAGCACCACCGAAATATGAGAGTCTTAATATACGGTCCCTTGAAATGACCTAACAACTATGAATCTTTTAGGGGTATCCCTGAAATTGAATATCTTTGTGTGCAATGACCTATCGCTGTCTTAGTGACGTTGTTATTATCATTTAATAAGCTTAAATTGTTGTTATCGTTGATCGTCATTATAGATTTGAGTATTTATAACGTTTAATATATAATAGTTACAACTAATACACGTTATGTATGTCGAGACGGAAGTCGCGTAAGGATATTGAACATTTAAAATTAATGGTTAATTATACGCACTATCATGCATGTATTACGAAGCGGATTCGCAAAAACACAAAAATAACAATTATAGTTAATAATTAACATTTATTTAGTGACAAAAGTGACAGTTCTTTTGAAACAACCGTTATGTAACAATTCATCTTTTAACCCTACATTAGCAAAAACAAAAATATAATGGTTATGTCAATTGACCGTAAAGTATGAATGACAAAAAAACAAAATTTTATAATAAACAACCGTAATGTAAAATAGAAATCTAAAAATCACCCTTTCGAAACTTCGTTCGATCCGACACCAAATATCAGTTCTTCTAAAATTAAATACTTTAAAACGAAGTATTTATTTTGTTTTCTTTGTGCCTTACGTTCAAGGGTGGAAACTTCATTAACTTTGATTGAATTAGTTTTTATTTATTTTTCAATTGTCCTAATGTTATGATATATTATTGTACTTAGGAACCACTGGATGCTTATAATCGTAAATAAAATACGAGAAAAGGATTTGGTACTATGACTCTATGAGTGGGATTCCAGACACGAGGCCATACATGCAGAAAATTTTCAACTAGCTAGTAAGCTATTCATTTTTCATCTCTTATAATTTAGTTTTATCTTGCATGTTTCTATATATATATATATTATTTATGGTATATTCTCAAAGAGATTTACAAGTACTGCACGTAGAATGGTCTCAACTGCAGCAAAATTACAACCTCATTGATAGTTGCTTCAGATACATGCCTTCCAATCGCTGAGTCTGAAGGTGTATATATTATTCACCATTGAAGCACCAGTATAGTTTATATATATGACATACATACAAAATTTTTCTACTCATTTCTTTATATTGCCTAAAGCAAAACGGACAAGAGCAACGATTGTGGGCATTGCGTGATGCAGTACATGAAGGACATTATTACCCATAATCCTAAAAATATTGATACAACAAAGGTATATTATATGTTTAATTCATTCAGATATATATTCAGACAGCTATATGTTACAATATCTAACTTCCATCTTGTTTCCTTTTCCACACGGTATTGTGATGCCTCCGCATGATGTTTGACAACTTAAAAATGGAAGAAGTTGTTGAAGAGTTGGCAACATCTATCCAACATCAATGGGAAAGTATAATACATAGTATGATTGTAAATTTCTAGATATTGATTATTTGTTGGTTTTAAAGTTTTTGTTTTAATATTGTATACATGTATATGAATGACTGTAAATATATTCTGATTTGTTGTATTATTTTGTATGTGAATGAATGTAAATATATATTGTGATTCAATCCGTACAAATTTATATGCATGGGGGATATCGAAAGTAGAAACCATCCCACATTTTTTTTTATAAAAAAATTATCTTCGATAAATCACAGTTCACAGTTGTTATCTAACAACCATTATTTATGTCAATTATATACAACAATTGTTAAAAAGGAACGGTTATGTATGATGCAATCATTACCATATATTATGATGGTTGTTTACGTGTGCCTGCTAATTATTATCACAACAATGGATATATTAGGGCATCACTGAGCCTCAATATATAACGTGTGTTATATTATAATCATTATAATAGGTCCAGAATAAATAATGATTCGGAATTGTAATGTATCGGCACCGAGCTTTCATAGTGTACAACGGCTTGGAACCGTAAAGTATGACGTTAATAACCGTTATATATCATTACGATTTTTGTAGTAGTGGATATCCAGTAAGATATTTCGCTAAAATTAATTGTCACTACATTAATTGTTTTTTAGATTAATTACAAGCAAAATCAAAGTCATCATCTCTCATTTATAATGGAGCTTTTATGTCACCAAACCATAAATCCATTAGTGTGATCCTTTTTCTCTCTGAATAATAATAATACCACCGACTTTTAATTAATGGCCTCCTTTACTAGAAAAGATTTGAGTACTCCCTCCAATATTTATAATATAATATATGATACTTTGACTAATTCACGAAAATTAAGAAATGATAATTCACTTATTAAATAAGTCTTAAATTGATTTTTTTTTTTCACTTCTACTGAAAAAAGTGTTTGAAAATTTAATAAGTGAGAAAATTAAAAATGAGCATTAATTACAAGAATAAAACTAAAAATGATCATTAATCATCGTATAAATAGCTTATATTTTGGATTAAATTATTTTTTTAGAAGGTTTTATATTGTGGGCCAAGGTAGTATAAAGTTTCTTGAAAATAACGAGAGGGATGACTTGATAAGAAAAAAGGGTCAAATTCAATGGTCAAAGAACCCAATACCGTATGAGCGTGTATGACATACATGTTCGATGACCAGCCACATACCTTTTAGATTTCAAATCTCACTTATATTAAACTTTGTTTTCTTTCTTCTTTCTTTTATTTTTAGGTCACCGAATTTCATTCTGAACTTCCTTTTCTTATTCACCTTTTCTTCCATGTTATATATTGAAAAACGTGTGTATATTATATAAATAGAAAATACGTCTGAATAATTATGATAAAGTTCAAGAAATATATCTTCACAAATAATTATTAATTCAAATAAGACATTAACCATTGACAACTCTGGAAAAAAAAAAAAACTCTTTCATTGATAATAAATACATTTACTAGCTTCAATTAAAATACAAGATCTCATGTGTAATACTCCCTCTAACTCTAAATATAAATTTCAAATAATCAAATTACGCTTATCAAGTGATAAAAGTGACTTATATTTAGAACTAAACTTTTCCCTTACAAGTTACTTGCATATAAGTACATATTGGTATTAAAATAAAGACATACTCTGTTATAATAATTGGCTTGTTGATGTTTTGATTTTATCCGGCTTAATTCTTTTTACTTGGTTTAATTCTTTATATCATTTCAATAGAGAGAGATTAAATAGGGGTAAAATTGAAAAAAATAAATAAATTATTAATCATCCTACAAGTGACTTATATTTAGAACCGTATTTTTCTGATGTAAGTGACTTACACAAGTACAGTGGTATTAAAAAAAAAAGATATACTCAGTTTCAAACAATTGACTTGATGATGTTTTGATTTTGTTCGGCTTAATTCTTTTTATTGCTCTCAACCATTTAAACTTGAGCTAATGGATCTCTCCCGTAAGTATTTTCCTATTGAACATAGTCTTGTTCAACATATAATTAGACATTAAATGTGAGAGAATTTCTCTCATTTCACATAGGAATATATTTCTCAAGCCCATTTAGTTTATTAAAAAAAAAAAAAAAAATTGACCAAAAGTCAAGCTCATCGGTAAAAAAACTGGATTGACAAACCTATAGATTGAAAAATAGGATTATGATTTGTGAATTTTGGATTTATTTAATTTATATTTTATTAAAATTGAACTCTTTTTTTGTATGTATGTATCTTTCTTATAGTTATTTTTTTTTTTTTTTCATAATGCGACTGATTTTCATATGACAGTGGGATGTGAATCATAATCAAACTTTTCCAATTTTGTCTAAGGGTCCCACATAGTATTTAAAAGAAATCAAATCAAACTTATTGGTTGAAAGATTTGATATACATAAATACATATATATATTATAAAATAATTGGATGAGGAATTCAAAGAAATATTGAATTGAATTGAAGGTGGCGTGTTTTAAGTTGGCCAAGGAAGGGATTACAGTTGACCACCGGAATAACCTATACCCAAATGCATGAGATATATATACATGCACGTTGGGTTCTTTGAAATCATCGTCTTTTTTTTTTTTTTTTTTTTTTTTTTTTTTTTTGGGTTTTCTCTTTTTCCATATTCATGGGACTCTCTTAACTTCCAAAAATCGAACTACCCCAACTACATTATTCCCCCCCTTCTTCGTTTCGTCCAGAAGCTGCTTTCTTCTTCCTTATTACACGCTGACTTTCCAAATCAACGCGTTGATGGGATGATGAGGAGGAAAAGCACATGGAGTAAAGAATATTGAAAATATAAAGATATTCATGTATAATATTGAAAGGTGTAATATTTAAATAAACAGGCATTAATCCCCTATTAAATGAAAAATTCATGTACAAATAACCTATAATTCAATAGAACACAGTTTTTATTTTATTTTATACAATTTAAACACATTTACGCAGACAACTATACTGCTATTTTTTAAACTTAAAATGATATATCGTTTCAGGTTAATTTAGCAAGGGACAAAAAAATAATAATTTCAACCTAGTCAACGCGTTTGAAGCTCCTGATCAGATGAGAGAAAATGAAAAATGAAAGAAAATATTTTCTCTTTGTGCTTCTAGAATCCTAAGTTTTTAGTATGCTATTATTATTTACTTCTTAAATTCCAAGTATGATTTGCACTTGCCTCTTTAAAAAGAACTCGTAGATCATAAAAGAATTGAGATTAAGATCCAAGTTGAGAGAGTCTTGAAAATCGAATACTGATTGTGTCAGTTTTGTAAATTTTTGAATGAAGCCTGAATCATAAAGTGTCCTTGAACAAAGAAAATATAGATAAAAATTCGTTTAATTTCACAATGGAAATAATACTTATATAAAAAATATCCCGAAAAAATTTTTCCCTTAAAAATCTCTCTTCAATGCTTTTTGGGCCTCGCCGAAATAAAGCATAAGAAAAGCATAGTTATAGATAAATTAAAATAACTTTTATCTCTATTTTAAATTAAAGTATTTCTAAATAATCTATTGTGAATAGGAAGCCCACAAGATATATAGCTGGCAATAATGTTTTTTTGTTTTTTCCCGGCCAGTAAGGTAATAATGTTCTAATTCGTCGGTTCAAGAAAATAATTTAATAATGTGTTGTATGGAGTTATATTAATTTAATATTTTTACAATATTATTTGTGAGAAGGAAATGAATTAATTTTAGAGTATTTGTATACTGTGTGTCAAAATTTGAAGAGTATTGTTATCCGGTACTAAATAATAGTAAAAAATAAATTGCCTGAGGTGTCTTTTAATTTTACATGAGGTTTTATTTTGACCCCTAAATTTTATGAGGTGTCTTTTTTTCCCTTTTTTGTGTGTGTGACATTAATGAGGTGTCTTTTAAGTGCTCTAATCCAGATTCATTGATAAAAATATCATCATTCATTACTATAGAGTCACATATAACGGTTATTATCGACCATAAATCACGGTTCCGTACCGTAATTTATTCAATATCTATTTTAATAGTTCTAGTATAACACTAGTTATGTATTGAGGTTTGATGAGGCCGTGATGTGCGTAATCTTGACATAATAAAAAATGAGCTCACATGAACAACCATTATATAATCGGTAATGTTGGTATAATGTATAACGATCTCATGTAAACAATCATTATCTATTCAGTAACATACATGATAGTTTTTATGTAAGAATCGTGAAGTTTAATTATAATAAATAACCAGCTCATGTAAATAGCTGTTATTTATTTAGTAACATAAATAACGGTTTGTAAGTAAAACCGTGAAATTTTATAAAATTTGAAGGTTTTTATATAATAATCATGATATATCAATGTTGGACTCTTCATGTGAGAGTTTTGGAGCTAGTTGAACTAGATTGTATATGATAGAACAATACTTCCGACCTAGTTGTCATGCAATGAGTCAAGACATTCTAGGCTTTGTGGGAAGAATCAATAATAATTGTTAACCTATCTATGATAATGGAATTGTTGACTTATACATTATGTCTCCTGATATGAATAAGAAAGGTAAACAAGGAAAGAGTAAAAATTATGAATATCCCTATGAAAGAGAGTGCAAGGGTATGCAAACCTAGAAAAAAGACTTGATTAGATCGAGGTTTATATACCCTTGTGCCCTTTCTTATATAAATATTCAATTTTTTTCACCCTCTTTTTTGCCTGGCTTCAACATTGTGAAGAGACATAACATATAGGTAAATAGTTATATTATAGGCTAGGAATGTGATTGATTCTAGCCTCAAAGCCTAGAAAATATTTATCCATCCTAAATTGCATGGTTATTCGATATGGGAAATACTACTCTATTAGATATAGTCAAGTTTAAATAGCTCAAAAACCCTCACATTGAATAGTCTAAGATTGATCTCACATTTTCAAAGGTCAAAGCTTTATATTCGTGCCACCTACTCAATGCAAAAATAGGAGAGGGACCTTTGATTAAAGCAATGAGTTTTCTGAAAAAAAAAAAAAATATAACCGCACAAAAAATAATGTAATGCCACCTTGAATGCTTTATCGAGTCGTGACTTCATAAAAGATGGTATTTGCTTGTTCATGTATGACTCTTAGTACAATTGAATTAATTTATTCATCATATCCGTATTGATCTTTTTGAAATTAATTTATGGAGATATGGATACCTAATGAAAAAAATGAAATAGTCAAGCTCATTCCAATAGCTAAAGAAAAATTGAAGTGTTACAATAACTAATGAAGATAAATTAATAATCAATTGAACAACAGAAATAATACAAATGCATAATGTATTGCAAGAAATTAGGTAAACAAAGCAATCTTTCAATTACACAGAAATTCTTCAAAACACATACCTCCTTTAATAGGAAAGGAACCTTTGATCAGAACAATGAGTTTTTTTTTAAAAATATGATTTCACAAAAACAATTTAATGTCACCTTAAATTCTTTATGGTGCTGTGATTTAACAAAAGAAGCCCAATCCTCTAGGTTGACAACTTTGTGCATGTAATAGGACACGAACCTTTGATCACAATAATGTGTTTTCCAAACAATAATAATATGAGCACGGCTAATGTCATAACCTAGCTAGGCAACAAGAAGTAAATAATAGAGAATGCAAAGTGGATAATGTGAAACGGAAAAGGGAAATCATGCCTACACATAAGGAGAACAGAGCACCAAGGGAATGTGAATCACATTTTTTTTGTTGAGACAAGTATTAAGTTGTATTCACTAGCGCGACTATTGCTGAGAAGTCTAACGGAGGCTTTTGATGATGTGGTTTCGAAAACGACTCTTGGCCGGAAAGAACAACATAAGTAGTAAGGTGTTGCTAGGTTATGTTCGACCAAACACGGTGTTAAGTGTATTTTGTTTCGAGACGTTTAAATAGAAGTGGAATGGTAGATTTTTGTAGGTTATTGTGCCTAAAACTTTATATCATTGTTTGATCTTTATAACCCTAGGGTGTGTTATTTTTTAAAAAAGTTTATATTTAACGGTTTTATTGTAAGAACTGTTTTTTATTTGATTACATTTATCACAGTTAATTTTGTTAACAGTTGTGATGTATGTTTTATATATATATATATATATATATATATATTTTAAACTTTTTTGGGCTACTAGCTAGTGCCTATATAATTACATTTTTATATTTCATACCAATAAAGCCAAAAAAATTGTTACACCTCCAGTAACTAGTTGTGTGATATATAGATGATGTGAGGTTTTCTGCCAATTTTGGAACTTTGGTGGTTTCCTTAATTAAGAACTAAAGCTCCAAGAATTAGCTACATACCTCATATCATTATGCTACTAGTCATTAGAGAAGTGGCCTTGAATCATCTAAAAGTATGTTAGGATCATAGTGGTCAATATATCTCATACTTATCAATAATGTCATTGGCCTTCCTGTTTATACTTGATAATATTTGGCCAGCCTCCGTATGGCATGTGCTCTGCATGACACATCATTGCTTCTACTTGAGGGAGCGAGAGGAGGAGGAGGAGGCGCGAGAGAAGGTAGAGGTTGTGGAGGAGGAGGATGACGTTGAAGATTTTCTAGCAAGTCTTCAATATGACATTTCGTTTTGTCAATTGATAGAACAGAGGATGAAGAAGAAGAAATAGTATGAAAAACATAATAAAATGTGGAGTTTAAATAGATTCGAAGTTGACGAGTTCGAACAATCATTGCACAAGTTAGAAGTTGAAGAGGAGTACTTGCGCGCAGTGGTGGGTAATGAAAGGATACTTGGTTCTCATACCCGATCATCAGAGAATGAAGAAACATAGAGTACTGTCAATGAGTGCAGAGAAGACTAAATGTTTCGAATGTTGAGTTGACGGTTATTAAACACAAATCGTTATGTTTTTGTTTGTTGCGATATAAAGTTGGAAGACAAAGAATTTGTGTGTCATAATGATTGTTTTATAAGAACCATCACTTTTGTAAGATAATATATCACTACAAAAAAAAACGGCGGATTAGCCACGGAATTACCGAAGGAAAAAATTGTCGGAAATTACCCACGGATCTCGTGGGTAAAAAATTACCGACGAAATTACCACGGAATTCCATGGGTAAAAATTACCGAAGGAATTACCCATAGAATTCAGTTGGTAAGTGAAGTTACCGACGAAATTCCATGGGTAATTCCATTGGTAATTTTGATCTCCGTTAGTAAATTTCCGTCTCAAAAAAAGTTGTGGCAGAATAAAATTGATTTTCCCACGGCTTTTTTTCCAACGGAAATCAAAAATTACCGATGAAATTACCCACGGAATTCGTCGATAATTTCGATTCGACGGAATTCGTGGGTAATTCTGTCAATAATTTTTACCCACGGAATTCCATGGGTAATTTCCGACAGAATTTTTTCCGTCGGTAATTCCATGGCTAATCCGTTGTTTTTTTGTAGTGAGGTGCAATGATGTTACAACTTAGGGTCAAACAAAAAGCGTTATGTTCATGATATGTTATTTTAATAAGTGATGAGTTTTACTTAATAACCGCAATGTTTTTAACATTTTTTTTATAAAAAAATTGATAGGTTGATTATGCAACCAATATTTACAAACAAAATGAAAAACAAAAACACAATGGTGGTGGATAAAGCGTAAACAGCGTTATGGCGCCTTTCATGGTGGATATGCTTCTTGGCGATGATCAAAACCCCATCTCTACTTCTCGTTCTCTCTACCTTTGGCAGTATAACTTCTGTTGTTCTGGAGTTTAGAATAGCGAGGTGAACATAAGCAACGAGTCAGATGGTCCTGCCGATGGTACTGATGATAAACGTCAAAACTCAGGTGTGAAATGGCGATCATTTAGCTCCTTAATTATTGTCGTGGTCTCAATATGGGCTTTCTCTCTTTTGAGTTTCTAGTAATCCTAGCTTGCAACAGGAATAGTCATGAGCCCTGCCGAATCCAAAATAAAAATCCTTCTCCTCTTTCCTTGAATTTGCATCTTCTTGCCAATTGAGGACGCCGACGACGAGGGATGAGGGAGAAGAGAGACAAGACGGGGGCCGAAGATGAGGTTAAAATGCGTGGTATTTTCGCTTCTGATGAGAAACTTGACGTATATTTTTGTACCAAATAAATATTATGGTGCTATAGAAGCCCCTTTGTCAAAACTGTCGGATTTTCACCTTTGCATATATATGGGTTTATCGTTTGTCGTATCGCCACTGACGTAAGATTATATGTCACCCAAAAAATACATCGTTTTAGGAGTTAAGAGAATTAATAAAGGGTGTTTTTTTATTTTTATTTTTGTATTTATTATATAAATTTTACCAAAAAATCCTTCATTAATTCCCATAACTCCAAAACTACGTCGTTTTGAGAGTTCAGTAATTTCTCTAACCCTAAAACAACGTAGTTTTAGGGTGAATTGACATAACCTTATGTCAAGTGACATGACAAACGATAACCCCTACATATATATATATATATATATATATATATATATATATTTTATTTTTATTTTTATTTTGCCGTAGTTATAAGGTTTGAAGCTAAATCTTGTTTAAGTGTTACATGACCTTTGGTTTATAAGAATCATCTTTTTCTCATTAAATATATGACAGTTAATAATGGTTATGCTTTTGTTTTTGCGAATTATATCTCTCAATATATCATTGTGTGCATATTTATGCTAATTTGCCCTTGGTGGTCAATTTGAACTGTGCCTTTATTGGGCTCATTGTGTGCGTATTTAACCGTTAAGTTTTAACGTTAAATATTCTTTTCGACTTTCATCTTGATGTACATAACGTTTATATTATTTGTAACCGTTTTTTTTTTTTAGTAAGCTTTATATATGTACAATATGTAGCAATGATTAAAATTTTATTAATTGACAAAACATTCACTAATAAAAATAAATGAATTTCAATTTATTAAAATAATATTGCACAACACAATTTCCCTTATTCTCAAATATAAGATCTCAATTTTCTTGATTGCCTAAATTTATAATTCCCCCCAACCCCCCAAAGCCTCCTCATTAATTGCACATATTAAAAATGTTTACTAAAAGGAGTAGGTTCCAATTAATTATTAAAATAAATAATTTAGAAAAATCAACACATAATTCTTACAAATAACCCACTTAAATTATTTTCTTAATATGCGTAAACCAGTTATCTAATTTCTACATTTAAAATGGGAAATGAAAATAAGATTTTGTTGATGACATTACAATACAAAAAATAAAATAAAATATATATTAAAAAATATATTTTTTTTTGCAGAAAATATGGATGAATAATTTTCATAAAGAAAAATAATTTTTAATCTTTATCTAAGCGAATAATGAAAAATATAATACCACTCAAATATTAGAAAAACAATATTTAATGTAACAAAGCACATGTTTCTCAAAGATGCCAACACGCATGAAATAAAAAATCATATGGTAGTAATAGTATGCATAGTTTATTAGATCTCCTAAATTTATTATCTCTTCATAAAATTGATTATTTATTATTCTAGAAGTGGAAAAGTAGAATAAATTTGACCAAATAAAAGAAAAGTAGAATAAATTTGAACCAAAAAAAAAAAAAAAAAAAAAAAAAAAAGAGTAGAATTAATAATAAATGGAGGGAGCGAGAGTAAAATTGTGAGCAAGAGAATAGAAATGGCATGTTGAAGACTTTGAACCAGAGGCGGGAGCAACAGGTCACACAAGTCACAAACGTTAATACTATATAACAGAATCGTCGACCCATTTTCTTTCCATATGCTGGTTGGCCCTAACATCTCTCTCTCTCTCTCTATAAAGTTTGGAACTGGATTAGCAGAGTAGATCATCTTTGTGGGTTTGAACACAAGGAAGGAGAATAGGAAGGAATTGACAGATTCTAAAAGGACGCATTAGCCCTTCTGCTTCTTTATTTCTTCTTTCCTTCGTTTTTCTTTTCAAATTTGATTTCTTCTTCTTTTGGGTGACCTTCTTTGCTTCTCTCAGCTTCGAGGTTGAGTAAGGTACTGGTTTGTTGGTTTTGTGCTAGTTTTCCTCCCCCTTTTCCTTCCCTTTACTTCACTGCCCCATTTTCTCGTCTGATCTAGCTGTGTGAGGTTCTTGCTTGTTTTGGTCTGGTATGGTTTTTTCAGAACTTAGTCATGATTTCTTATGTTTTCCTGGACAAGGAAGATCGAGGCTTAAGAAATTAGTTCAACTGCTTTCTTTCTTTGGTTCCGTTTTTCCACTTTCTTTCAGCATTTCTCTTTTGCATAAAGCAAGGCTTCTGATTTTTCTCAGTTTGTGAAACTAAACGAGAGTTGGTTTGTCTGTAAATTGGGATGCAAGGGTTAAAGCTTTTGGTTCATGTTGCTATGTGTATGAGCTTCCATCTTCCTTGTTGATTTCCTTATTTTTCCTGCAGGCTCTTTTTAAAAGGGCTAATACCTCGCAGGGTACTATTCGCTTCCGATGTTTTCTGATTCAAACTCAGATCTGCATCGATTTTTGCTGCTGATTTCGTGTTGAGTATGTGTCTGTTTGTTGATTGATTAGTTTCTTATTTCTACCCAAAAATTCACGTCATTCTTGTCCATTTACTGCGAATTCTCCTCAAGAAAATTAATTTTCCATATCAGCAGTAACAAAGTTTACACGTTTTAGTATTGTCTGGTTTTTGAACTCAAAATTGATACCCTTTTTACTAAGACACTGTTTATTTGGGGATTGGGTTTGATGTAACCTTTTTTATTCGATTCCTTCCGGCGTGACATTAAAGAGGACAAAGTAAGTTGCATGTTAGCTCTTTGATTCTCCACGATGTTTGATGATGACAACTAAGTAGAGACTTCTAATAGGAAAGCCAAAGAAAACAGAGGCTTCCGGGAATCTGTTCTGCAAAAGTTTGAGGAGAAATTTTCCAATCGCTTCTAGGCTGGATTGCTGCTTGTTCTCTGTACATAATATTAAAAATATTAGTGATATTTCGTTTTATTCAGTTATTTAGCAAAAAATTCTGGTGTCATATTCCTTTTTCCTTTTTTTCTTTCTCTATTTGTTTTCCTTGAACTCTAGCCGGTTATGTTGGTTTTAAGTTCCCTCTTAATTAGTGTTCATTAACCACTTTTACTTTCTTTCCACCTTCTTCCCTGTGATGTGGGACTGATATATTATATATATGCGTATTTATTTATTTCAAACTCATTTTGATGTGCATGCAGCTGTAGAATTCATCATGGTGGCAACTGCTGCTACTTCATCATTCTTTCCTGTTACTTCTCCATCACCAGACTCTGGTGCGAAGGCGGCCAAGCTTGGTGGTGGGCCTGTAAACCTTGGAGGACTCAAATCAAAATCCACAACTCATGGTGGATTGCAAGTTAAGGCAAATGCCCAAACCCCTACCAAGGTCAATGGATCCAAAGTTACATCCGTGGAGGGCACAAAGCATGATGATAATATGCCATCACCTGCTCCAAGGACATTTATCAACCAGTTACCTGATTGGAGTATGCTTCTTGCTGCTATCACAACAGTTTTCTTGGCTGCAGAGAAGCAGTGGATGATGCTTGATTGGAAACCAAGGCGACCAGACATGGATTTCGACCCCTTTGGAATAGGAAGAATTGTTCAGGATGGTTTTGTGTTCCGTCAGAACTTTTCCATCAGATCATATGAAATAGGTGCTGATCGAACAGCATCTGTAGAGACATTGATGAACCATTTGCAGGTATGCTTCTATTTTCTTGAAAGAAACTTTAAATTGCATTTGAAGAGACTTTGACTGTAGGCAGACAATTTTAATCACTGAGTCCTTCTACAGCAGGAAAGGTAATATAGAGATAATAGGTTGTAGTTGATTTTCCTGATGAGATTATTTCAATTATTTGTTTTGCACAACAGGAAACCGCACTTAATCATGTAAAGACTGTTGGACTTCTTGGTGATGGCTTTGGTTCCACTCCAGAAATGTGCAAGAAAAACCTAATATGGGTAGTTGCTAAGATGCAGGTTGCAGTTGATCGCTATCCTACATGGTAATTCACCTAGTGTTGCCCTTAATTATGTGATTAGTCCATTGATCCGCTTTTAACTATGTAATCTATTATGCGTTTTTATTTATGTGATCTTTGCAGTGACTGGTGCCCCTTACAATTTCTGACTGAATTTTGAAACTGCATCTTTATTTGGGGTTAATTATGTATCTGGTTCCACAGATTGGCTTGAAAATGAGACTTAACTTTGAATCCAATAGTACTTGTGAAGTGAAATTCCTTTAGGATATAATAAAAATAAGAAGCATAAGAGTTATGGCGCACTTGTGATGCTGGAAGCCCTGTGTATTACAGGGTTGTCAACATGGATGTGAAATGCGATGTAGCATAAATTGTGTGTTTGATTGTTTAACCTAATATGTTATTATGGTAAAAAACTGAGCACATATACAGACTTGTGAAAAATCTTGTCAAAGCAATTTGTACAATGACTACTTGACATTCTGTTTCAAATTTGTCAATTGATTGGAGAAAAAGAGAATGTATTCTTCTCATTGTAAGAAGCTCTAATGCCTCTTGCGAGAGTTGAGATATTTAAAGGCCCAAGGCTGGGAAATTTACTATTTTATCCCTAAAGCTAGGGACAAAGTACAATAATATCCTTAGGATCTTTGTATCTCCGCTCCAAATTGAGTTTTCATCTAGTTGAAAACCTGGTTGAAATTGTACTCACAAAACTCTTTCTCCTTGTATTTGGTGTTAATTTTGTTCGCAATTTTTTTTATTTTCTTAACAACCTTTGTACCGCGGGACTATAGTCTTGAATTTTTGGACAAAACAGATGTTTTCAACTCGTGCCATGCTTGAACGGCCATTAGTTAGGATTATTATGGGGGGATTGTGAAACTGATTATCAATTTGTGTGATTTTTGTATTTTTAAGGGGTGATGTTGTTCAAGTAGACACTTGGGTTTCTCCATCTGGAAAGAATGGTTTGCGGCGTGATTGGCTTGTGCGTGACTGCAAAACTGGAGAAACACTGACCAGAGCTTCCAGGTAGAAACCTTTTGAAATTCTTCCTATCCTCCTTCTTCCTACCACGGTACCACCTAAAATGACATATGTCTTGAACTTTGAATGTGCATGGCTGGCAATTGGGCGTTGGTTGAAATTTTGCTGTCTTTTTATGAAGTTATGGTTGCTGTTGCTTTGTCTGATTACGCTTTTGTAATTTATCATAACTAAAATATTAAGTATTCTTATGGCATTTATCATGCATCTAACATTGTAATAGATACAATGAATTACAGTTTCGAGTGCATTAATTTTGAACTACTTATAGATGAAGCTCCCTGGTCCTACCCAACAATTACATTTAACTTTGAATGTGCATGACTGGCAATTGGGCGTTGGGTTGTTCATGATGTAGTACACAAGTCTTTAGCTTGTATTCTTGCAGCATCATGAAGATAAGACAGTAACTAAATGTTTCTGATATGTTGGTTTTGGCTTTGACAATACAGTGTTTGGGTTATGATGAATAAATTGACAAGGAGGCTATCTAAAATTCCAGATGAGGTCAAAGGAGAGATAGAGGGTTATTTTGTGAATTCTGATCCAGTTTTGGAAGAGAATAACAGAAAGCTACCTAAGCTTGATGAAAACACAGCTGATTATATTCGAACTGGTTTAACTGTAAGTCAAGTTTCTTCAAACTTTTTTGTTACTTGAGATTATCTGTATTCTATTTTACACTAATGTAATATGCTGATTGTCCTTTTCATCAGCCTCGATGGAGTGATCTAGATGTCAATCAGCATGTTAACAATGTGAAGTACATTGGCTGGATCCTCGAGGTAATTTTATGTACTTCTGTTCAGTTCTCATCCTAGTATATCGTTTTATCTTTTGTTTCTTGTTGCCAATCCCACCTTCTGGGATAAGGCTTTGTTATTGTTTTTTTGTTTCTTGTAGTGCATCTCTTGTGGCATATGTTGACCATGATAAATTAAGTGACTAATCAGCTTGTTTGTTGGTACTTTATGCATATAATACAATCTGACAGGGCAATCAATTAGTGTGCATATTTGATGCCTGTTGGTAGCAATTTGATCCCTCATAGAACTTGTTCATTAGTTCAAGTTGCTTGTATTCTTGGAGATCAACCTTCTGAGCACTTGTAACCTCAGGATGATGTTTTTGTTCCTGCAGAGTGCTCCGCAGTCGATCCTGGAGACTCATGAGCTTTCGGCCATGACTTTGGAGTACCGAAGGGAGTGCGGTAGAGACAGTGTCCTCAAGTCCCTCACTGCTGTCTCTGGAGCAGATGCTGGTGATGCAGCTCACGGTGGTAACATCGAGTGCAAGCATTATCTTCTACTTGAGGACGGTGCTGAGATTGTGAGGGGGATGACCGAGTGGAGGCCCAAACACGCGAACAAACTCGGTGCTGTGGACGAGGCTCCAGCAACGAACACCTAAGATCTATAGTGGCCAATGGATCCTCTTCCCTCTTCTGGACAATTCTTGCTTGTCTTGTCCAATCTTCATGTTCATTACATGTTCCTTCTGATTGTCTCTTTGAAGGGTATGAGGGAAAAGTGGAAGTGGTCTTATTCTCTCTGTAATTATCTCTCTCACTCTCTCTCTCAATCTCAGGTCCGTGGTTCTATTTATTTATTATGGTTTAATACTATTACACATTTTAGTTAGGCTGTGTTCAATATTTATTGGTTTCGTGTATGTATGTACGCATGTATGTATAATATAGAATTCTTTTCTTTGAAGGTGGAAATTTGCTTGTGAGGAAATATTATTTGAATGTATATTCTGTTAGGGAAGAACGAGTTTGATTGCATGATATGATTGATACAGCTTGGAAATGCCACCCTACAGCTTGGAAATGCCACCCTCCCACATGGGAAATTGGGAATTGAAGTGTGCCATACGATTATAACGCTTATGTTCCCTGTGGGCCCTTCATGTTCCCTGTGGAATTGAAGTGTACCATACGATTAACTAACTGGAATAGGAGTGACAATTTGAACAACCGTGAATTACTGTATAAGATGTGAAATTACTGCAAGATCTCAAGCAAGAAAGAAACTTAATTATCGAAAAGTTTTAATGATAATTTTTAGTGTAAAACATGACAATATATCACTTGTTATTGAGATTTATTGGCGCTTAAGTTCTTGGGACCTCATAATAATTTTTCCTAAAATATATCTCACGTCTTTAATATAAAATTGGGTTAAGGTGCATTTTGCCTTTAAAGTATGCGGTCGGGAGTAATTTTGCCCCTGAAGTTTTCGTTGTAGCAATGTTGTCCCTGAAGTTTAAAAACGTAGCAATGTTGGTTCTTCGTTAACTGCTCTAGCGGTCAACTAACGGTCAACGTTAGGATTTTTAACGGAGGGGTAGCATTGCTACGTTTTTAAACTTCATGGGCAACATTTGTCTTATCTTAGAAAAATTTCGGGGCAAAATTGCCCTAAAGCATACTTTACGGCAAAAGTGCACCTTAACCCTATAAAATTTACTTAATAGTGTAGGTAGTATATAGCAAAATTTAATATTTATAACTCAGTTTATTTTTCCAATTCCTAGGGAGAACCTACCTTATAGAAGAAAACTAATTTAACACCCAAATGATTTTGGATTTGATTTTATGGTATGACAACCCAACCTTGTTCAGCAAGTCAAAATATTTTCATGCTATGTTGTCAGTGAAAAAATTGTTGCTTGCAACTCAATGGGCCATTTACATGGTTTAGTAAGCTTTTCTTTATGGGCTTTAAACTTTTCATGTTGCATGAGAAGAAGAAGATTCCTACACATACATGAAATAGCGGGACCCACATATATATAAAATACTAATTATATATATATGTGGGTCCCATCATTTTATGTGTACAGAAACACGAGAAAACACTTTTCCTACAACACGGTGAGAAGTGTTTTCCTTTTCTTTATATGTAATATTTCTTTTTTTTTTTTTTAATTAAAAATAAAAAAGGTTAAACTTCTTATAAAAAGAATAAATGGCCCAATGAGTTAGTTAATAAAATTACCATTGGGCAAAAAAAAAAAAAAAAACGGTTAATGAAATTACCATTGGGAAAAAAAAAGTTAATGAAATTTCCAATAGACTCGCTGAGTCAACTCAACCAAATTTTCCCATTAAGTAAATCCAAGACTAATCTGTAACAACCTCATATTAAAATGCGTTCTAAAAGGAAAAAAAAAATGTTTCATCAACATAATGAAGCTTTTTATTATTTAGCTAGTGCGGAAAAAATTGTGCCTTTTGTTTATAAAAAAATATGGAATAACATAGACCATGGTTTATGGAATCTGTTTCATTTATTTTGCATAAAATTTATTTTTATGTTAGTTCTAAATAAATCAGAAATATTTTTTAAAAAAAATTAAGTAATGATAAATTTAATAAGGAAAATGATGTTAATTAATTCTCATAAAAAATACTCAATCTTGTAAAAAAAATAAAATGGGAAAATGGGATAACCCGTCCGGGCCGAGTTGACTCTCGAGCCTCTCACCCAGCCATCTACTCGCGACTCACGATTCCCAGGCCATTTCGGCTTCGCCTCCTTCTCCGATCAAACTCCGATCATCCCAACGCCCCTGAAATTTTCTTCTTCCTGACAAGAAAGCTTGTAATTCCTCAGAATGTTGCTCTCTAAATTTTAACAAGCCTTCAGAGATATTTGCCTCCACCCTTATGCTGCTCGTCTTTCTGATTCTGCTTCCGTCCTGTCCAGTCCAGGTCCCGGCCAATATGTTATCTCAGATCGGTAGGATGAAAAAGCTTTCACTCGTTATTTTTTTTGGTGATGATCCAGACGATAAATTTAATTAATTTCAATGGTTTCTTGCTCTTCTCCCTTTACTGAGTAAATTTCCAGATCATAAATTTCTTTGTCTTCTTCTTCATTCCTCCCTATACCGAGATTATCACTAAATTCAGTATCTTTTTATTTCTCATTTGTTCTCCTGATTTTGCTTGAAATATTAGTGGCTGCTGACAATTTCAGCTTGGAATTCATGTGTTTTCTATTTTGTGAGTTCAGTGGGATGCATGAATGGGTTGATTAGCTGGAGAACACACACATGGAAAATAAACAATTATGAACTGTGTTGCTTTTGGTTTGGGTTAATCAGATATTAATAGCTAGCACCAAAGCTAATAGAGCTTCAGGAAAGATGTAAAGGAAGAAAACAAAAAATATATATATATTTTTTTCCCCTCTCTGAAACTGTTAGTAATATCCAAACATTACCCTTTTATCAGATGTTTTTGGAAATTGCTTGTATCTTATATGAGTTCTTTAACTCAAAGTGTTCCTTTTTTTTTTTTTTTTTTTTTTTTTTTTTTGAAAAAAAGTTGCTGCTACGGCAAAGGAGTTTGCTTTTATTTTTTTGGTTGCTATTTGTTCTTTCTATACCTTTAGTGACGTGATTTTATTCCTCAAAGTAGAGCCCATCAATTGAACTTCTCTCCCCTTCTTTTCCCATCCTTCCTATAGAATGGGCAAGAGATGCATTGGAATGTTGAAACATCTCAGTTATACAATTATTCACGATTTGGTGATATGTGTGACAGACGTCCCTAAAAAGTATTAGCAGCATATGATACAAAACATAGTCCAGGTCACAGTAGCAGATTGATCATATATTTATCAACAGCTGCAATAAATACAAGGGGGTTTTACTTTTTGGGAGAGCACAGGTGCATTGTATCAAGTTCAGCATAACGAATAAGAGTGTTCATCTAAGAAGTGGATATTGAAATGATTTATTTGGTTAATATTTGAACAAATATTATATATGTTACAAAATTTGCTGTCACTAATTCTGATAACTACTTTATTGGCACTTTAACCTTAAGGCATTTTGAATGGTGTCTATTTATATGCATATTGTGTTTAATCTTTTTAAACAAGTAAATGGCTGCGCACATGTGACTTTGAAAAGTAAACTCTGCACACATTTGCTGTCCAATATAGTGATGAATGAACAGACACCCTACAGAGAGTTTGTGTCATAAGTTTCATGAGTGTTGAACCTTGAACTTATCGTTCAGGTTTAATTTTTTATTCAATGTTTCAATAATCTCTCTCTCTCGCTTAATGTTGAAGTTACATTTGGTGCTTGTAAGACAGTTTCGATGAAGAGACAGGTAGCTTGAAATGTCCTCTTTAAGAGTTGAAATTATTTGGAAACTGTGGCATAGAACTTAAATGGCCGCCCTCAGGAAAAAGGGGTGATAATACATGAATTTGGCCAACTTTTCAGCTCAGTCATCACAGTTGTCATGGTTTTTTAAACTTAACGTTTTTTTTTTTTTTTTTTGGCTTCTTGTTGGCATGTTTGAAAACCCCTCTCTTGCTCATCATCAAGAGAATTGTTTCAAACTGCGTCTATATACACCTCTTAGTTCATCTCAATAGTATAGGCTATTTTTCCATTTTTAATGTCTTCCATCTGTGTTTCTAGTTGTCTTTTTGTTTTCTGGCATGGTTTATGCATTTTTAATTTTCTGGCTATACTATGTACAGCTCTGAGATCTGGGCAGCAGTTTTCCTGCACAAATGTACACCATGATCACTGAAACAGGAAAGGCTCTTATATTGCTGGATAAGTTATAATTGTGGGACTTTTATAGTCCTTGGATTAAGCACTCTTTCATATGTGAGCAGGCGATTTCTGTTTTGGGTGAATATTTGAGCTAATGGCTCCCATTCGCTCCACTGGATTTGTTGATCCTGGTTGGGATCATGGTGTTGCTCAAGATGAGCGAAAGAAGAAGGTTAGATGTAATTACTGTGGAAAAATAGTTAGTGGTGGCATATACAGATTAAAGCAGCATCTAGCACGAGTTTCTGGAGAAGTAACTTACTGTGAAAAGGCTCCAGAAGAAGTCTACCTTAAAATGAAGGAAAACCTTGAAGGATGTCGTTCCAATAAGAAACGAAAGCAAGTTGAGGCACAAACATATCTAAAGTTCCATTCTAATGATGAGGAAGCTGAGGAAGAGCGAGTCGGGTATAATAGAAACAAAGGGAAGCAACTGATGGTTGATAGAGATGTTTCTGTAAATATGACTCCTCTTAGATCATTAGGATATGTTGACCCAGGATGGGAGCATGGCACTGCTCAGGATGATAGAAAGAAGAAAGTCAAGTGCAATTACTGTGAAAAAGTTGTTAGTGGAGGTATAAATCGGTTTAAGCAACATCTGGCAAGGATTCCTGGAGAGGTCGCACCTTGTAAACATGCTCCTGAGGAAGTTTATCTTAGAATAAAAGAGAATATGAAATGGCATCGCACTGGAAGGAGACATCAGCGACATGAGGCCAAGGACTTTCCAGATTTCTATTCAAAGTCAGATAATGAAGAGGAAGAAGATGATCAAGTTGATGATGCTCTGCATCATATGTCCAAGGAAACTCTGGTAGATGTTGATAAGAGATTGTCTAAAGATTTAAGAAAGAACCTCAAGGGATTGTCATCTAGTAGTGGTCCTGAACCAGTATTAAGGAAATCAAGATTGGATTCTGTTTATCTGAAAATGCCTAAGAATCAGACACCTCAATGTTACAAACCACTAAAAGTTAAGACAGGTCCCACTAAAAAATCACGTAAGGAAGTCATTTCCACAATTTGCAAGTTCTTTTATCATGCAGGGGTTCCCTTACAGGTTGCAAACTCCGTATACTTTCACAAAATGCTGGAAGCAGTTGGTCAATATGGGCACAGACTGGTATGTACCCCAAGCCAGCTTATTTCCGGGTGGTTTCTTCAGGAGGAAATCAATACAATTAAGAATTACCTAGTTGAATACAAGGCTTCTTGGGCATTTACTGGTTGTTCTATAATGGCAGATAGTTGGAGAGATACTCAGGATAGGACTTTAATTAACTTTCTGGTTTCTTGTCCTCATGGTGTTTACTTTGTTTCGTCAGTTGATGCCACTAATGTTATAGAAGATGCATCAAATTTATTTAGCCTTCTAGATGAAGTGGTGGAAGAAATAGGCGAGGAAAATGTGGTGCAGGTATTTTAGTCCTTTTTAATCTTGTTGCGTCCTCCTCATTCTCAATGTAATCTAGTAGCAGTTATTTATCCTTGTTTTTCTGCTCCCTCTTTGATAGGTAATTACTGAAAATACCCCCAGCTATAAAGCTGCTGGGAAAATGCTTGAAGAGAGGAGAACAAACTTATTCTGGACCCCATGTGCCACCTACTGTATTGATAGGATGCTTGAAGATTTTATGAAGATAAAATGTGTTGGAGAGTGCATGGAAAAGGGCCAAAAAATTACAAAGCTCATATACAATCAAATATGGTTGTTAAATCTTATGAAGAATGAATTTACTCAGGGTCAGGAGCTTTTAAAGCCAGCCAGGACCCGATATGCCTCTAGCTTTGCTACATTACAAAGCTTGGTGGATCATCGAGTTGGTCTTAGACGAATGTTTACATCAAACAAATGGATTTCATCCAGGTTCTCCAGCACAATTGAAGGAAAAGAGGTGGAAAAAATTATCTTGAATGTTACATTTTGGAAGAAAATGCAGCATGTCAGCAAGTCAGTGGACCCAATAGTGCAAGTACTTCAAAAGCTTTACAGTAGCGAAAGTTTGTCGATGCCATATGTATACAATGACATGTACAGGGCTAAACTTGCAATCAAGGCCATTCATGGTGATGAAGCTCGTAAATATGAACCATTTTGGAAGGTGATAGACAACCACTGGAACTCTCTTTTCTATCACCCTCTTTATTTGGCTGCATACTTCTTAAATCCATCATACCGATACCGTCCAGATTTTGTGGCGGTATGTGAGAGAATGTTGAATATTTCCTATTAGCTGCAAATCTTTTCTTCAATTTTTCAACTGAAGTAAATATTTGTTTTATATGACTAGCATTCTGAGGTAGTACGTGGACTTAACGATTGCATCGTGCGGTTGGAGCCGGATAATACGAGACGGATTGCAGCATCAATGCAGGTTAGATATCTATTAGAAAATACATTAGTGTATTATTACAATTAATTAGCATCGCATATAATCAGGGATTATAGAGATTAGATTGATTAGGGAATCAATCATCATAATGATTCATTAACTCTCTTGTATCCTCTCTTGTGTATAAATACCCCTATGGTGCATATGAATAGACACATTCATTCTAGAATATATTTCTTTATATCTCTCTCTGGCTCTACAATATCCTTGGTGATAATTTTGTATGATGACGAAATCACTAGAAACTTCCTTAGTCCTTGCTATCATTTTTATGTCGTCCAGATTTCTGATTATAATTCTGCCAAGGCTGATCTCGGAACCGAATTGGCAATTAGCACTAGAACAGAGCTTGAACCAGGTAAAAACTGCTACGTTTCCTTCTAAAAGCTTCTTGTGCAGATTCCTTTATATGCATGATTATTTCCATTAGGTTAGCTTTGACTTGATGTGTTATTTTCTATATCCCCAGCCGCTTGGTGGCAACAACATGGAATAAGTTGCTTAGAACTGCAAAGAATAGCTGTGCGCATACTGGGTCAGACATGTTCATCCTTTGGTTGCGAGCATGATTGGAGTATATATGATCAGATGTATAGTAAAAGACGAAATCGTTTATCGCAGAAGAAACTGAATGATCTCATCTATGTTCACTACAACTTGCGACTTAGAGAATGCCAATCAAGAAAAAGGTCCAGGGACTCAAGCTGTGTCTCTTTTGACACTGCTCTGCAAGAGGCTTTGCTTGATGACTGGATATTTGACGCAGACCTACAAAGCGCAACTGGTGATAAGGTACTCAATTCTTACAGTTTTATATACCCTGCTCAAGGTCTTTTTTTCTTTGGGGTGAAAGTGAACTTACTCGAGTGTTATTAAAGCATTAATTGGAAGTCCATTGGATATTCTTGCTAAATCATAGTCGAGTCGGCCGAATGAAGTAATACTATGCTTTGTGGCATCCTATATTTTCAGCTGTCAGTTTTATTTGCATCCGCCACATCTTTGTTCATCAATGTGAATGAAATGGCATGTATGTTCTGCTATAAACAAGTTTTGACTTTGCATTGTGGCTGTCATTCATGCAACATGGATGATGTAGGATCTAAATCCAATGATCCTGCATCACCTTTAGCACCCTGAAAATAAGTGTGTTCAAAATTCTTGACCATCTTGGTGATGAGTGAAACATGCTCTCCATCAAGGTTCAATTTCTCATCAGCAGCAAAGCTTCTGGTATTGATGGTGAGCCTTGGAGCAATAGTAAATGTTGTTGTCATGTGATTAAAAGAGGTTATGGGTTCAAATCTTAGAAACAGCTTCTCTGCTTGTGGGGATAAGATTGTCCATATGTGACCCTCCCCATACCTCATCTAATAAGAGACTTGTGCGTTAGGCCGCTTTTTTTAAGTGAAGCTTTTGGTACTGATAGTGTACTGATTTCTGTGTCTTCATTGTAGGTCATCAGTTTTGGAGGCAAACAAGACGACAATGAATGCGAAAACGATTCAATTGATTATGAAGATGGAGCTGCGAGGCCTGTGAAGGAATGCCTTGAGCTGGTTGCTATAGGTGATGTAGGATCTTTGGATTTAGATCATGCTAACATGGATGCTACTACCGAGGATGAATCTGATTTGAATTATTTTGACGACGACCTGAGTGAGTAATCAGGTTAATTATATCATCATTGGTTATTGGTAACTATAAATATTTTGTGAAGAAAAAAATGAATATCTTTCTCCTCATGAGTCATGTATTGAATATCTATTGAAAGAAAAATCCACGAGTTATTGGTTGAGGTGATAAATGGCTATATTTTGTGAGGAGGAAAACACATGTTTAAATCCCCGTGAATAGATTTGTTAGAAGCAGCGAAAATCCTATAAGACGGTGAACATAGGTTCAAATATAAGGAAATACACTTGTTAGGAGAAGTGAAAATTCTTTACTTGTTAAGAGAAGTGAAATACACTTGCTAGGAGAAACCTCTGATCAAATAAAAAAAATAAAACAAAAAAAGTTTAGATGGAATCTGTCCTTTTTGTTTTATCCCTTTGTAGCTCCAAACTACCTCCTAGAAGGAGTCATGATATATATATATATATATATATATATTGGATTAAAAGAGTCATGATATTTTGTTTCCTTTGGAATGAGGCAAAAACGTCTGAAGATTAAAATAAGCCATCCATAGTAATTTTCAGGCTTATGATTATTATGGCTTATGATTATTATACAACACGCCTGAAAGGGTAATAATAAAGATTAAGTTTAAATCTTTAAGACATACTCGTATACACTATCTATTTACTTTCTATCTTAAAAACATGTAATCACGGCAATGATTTGCTCGACCCGTTTGTTGGTTTATGGTTTGTTTAAAGTGGGGTTGTTTTTTTTTTTTTTTTTTTTTTTTTTTTTGGGGGGGGGGGGGGGGGGGGGGGGGGGACTCTTGTAGTTAATGAGGTTATGGTACAATGAGTTTTTTCCCCCTCTTTTTGTTTTTTTGTTTTTTTCCCTTTTACAACGTTTTGATTAATGAGGCATTAAGGTTACCACACCGTCTACTCATTTTCTCTCCCCTCACCGATTGTTACACCTTTCACCTCCCTACTATATAATTATTTGTTATTTAATAATAATAATAATAATTAACAACCGTTTATTAATTTATCATTTAATAATAATTACTAATAGTTAATATATATGCTATATGCAATTCCTTAGGAATGGTTTCATTTATGGATATGTTCACATTCAAACAATCTCTCTATTCATCGCTTGATTTGTAGTTGCAAACTTCTCCACTCATTTGATCACTTGCTTGATCTAATCTCTAAAATAATAGCGCCATATGATAAATGTTGTCCATGATATTTTCAACAACATCAACAAATTAAAGGACACTTGGATCATTATTGCACGTGTTCTTACAAAATTTGTGACTCTGCCATATCCTCCTTAAAAGGCTGGTATAATTATGGTGGATGAGTATGTATGCCAATCATCATAGGCGGAGCCACCAGAGAGGAGGAGGAGGAGGAGGAGGAGGGGGGGGGGGGGGGCACTTGGATTGGGGATTATTATTATTATTATTTTTTTTAAAAAATTAATACATGTTTGAATGATTGCCCACCCTTAATACATCAAGACTGCACTTCGTAATTGGATGGAGGATGAATGGTTGAATGATTGTTTAGTGTCTTATATTGAAAAAGATGTATTTGATAGCATTGATAATAAGACAATTATGATGAAATTTCAAAAAATAAGGCCTAGAAGGATAACATTGTAATTATTTTTATTGTAATATACTTTTGTTATTAAAATATATACACTTGAACTTATTGAGTGCCCACCCTTCATAGTGATTTATGTATTTGCATTTCTAATAGCACTTAGCCTTGCTTTTCTAAATGACAGGTTTGTAAAATAATTGCTTCTCTTATTACATCATCGTATTCACTTAACTTCATAAATATTTTTTTAATTTTCTTTTCTTTTCTTGTTTATATTATTTTGTTTTGTAATACATTTAAAACTTTCATTTAAAAAAATAATAAAAAATTCGGTGCGAGGCCTTCAAACCCCCCAATCCCTCTGCCACTAGTGTCCACCCTTCATTTATTTTCTGGATCCGCCACTACCAATCATGAAGTTTCTTTACATATGTAACGCTTCCTGTGGTTACTTATGATGACTTATGAAATACATGAAGGGAACAAGGATTGAGGTTTCCAAGTGCAGGAGGGATGGTTGGAGCATTACATGAAAGAGACCACGAAGGGTGAAGTCTGCCATGTTGAAAATTTTGAGGTTTTTGACTACAATGTCCAATATAAAATGACTCTACACTCTTGAAAGCTCATATTCCACGAAGCAACTTATTTCAAAAAATTTAGATTTCCCAATTCTAAGAAAGAATTCAACTTCATTTCTATAAAAAGTATCATAGATTACACAGAAAATAATGAAGAACTAATTGGTTAGAAACATTTAATATTTTGATTTTTGGTACCAATAGATTATTTAATCTTGTGATCCCAATTTTCTTCCTTTGAGTTGTTTTTCATAACGATGAATCTCACTGCTAAAATAATTTCGTTGTCTTATTTGAATGATTTAAAACTATGGCTTCCAAGGCACGAGGATAAATACATCCCCAACCCGGACAAGGGGAGACCAAGAAGGGATTTATTTTAGGTTAGCAGTAGGAGAAATGATTTATTTTCTATTTGATTTTTGTAGAAGTAAAATAGGATAAAAGTCATATTGCAAATGTGATTTGTGTTTGGATTGATGGTGGTAGAAGTGGTTTTATTTTTTTCCAAATGGAAACATGTTTGAATTAATATTTGAAAAGTAAGTTGAAATGGAAAATGATTGAAAATGACATAAATCTTATTAAATACCACATATATTAATATTAGTTATATATATATATATATATTGCAACATTAATTGATAAAAATTTTCATGGAAGGATTTAAATTTTGAAGGTACAATCCCAAATTATATTTTTAGAAGAAAGAGAGAGAATATATATATATATATATAAAGTGGTTTAAATTTATCATGTTACATGAGAAGAAGAAGATTCCTACACACACATGAAATAGTGGGACCCACATATATATATATATAATTCATTATATATATGTGGGTCCCACCATTTTATGTGTGTGTAACATGAGAAAACACTTCTCCTACAACATGAGAAGTGTTTTTCCCATGTAGAATTGTTAAAAAGAGGAAAAAAAATGAAAAAGAAAAGAAAAGAATTAAATTAAAAAAAATTGAGAAGATGAAACCATTCAATTTTTGGCTAATCACGTGGGATTCTGGTGGCTTATTTGGATGAACAAATTAATATATACATGGGTAAAGAATTTTTTTGATCATTTGGAGATAAGTTATCTTCAGTGACCCCAAAACTACGTCGTTTTGGATTAATGAAGAGTGTTTTCGTAAGTTTGCACCCTTCATTAATTCATCTAAAATTACAAATACACCCTTCATTAATTCAAAATGACGTAGTTTTGAGGGTCATTTGAGATAACTTATCTCCAGTGATTGGAGAAATATATATATGTATATATAGAGTAGAATAACAAAAAAAGAAAAGAGAAGATAGCGGGGTCCACACTCATTACCCAACACACCACAGCTTTTTTTTTTTTTTTTTTGGTAAAAGAGAAACGTTAGGCCTTATATATTGATAGGAATATGAAACGAAGGAGAGATCAAGCGGTTTTTTTACCAATTTGCCCCTTATTAAATAACTATTTAACAAAATGCTCTGTCTGGAAACTATTTAAGCATATGCCCTTGTTTAGTCGACTACACCCTCATGCAGTCGACTAAAACACGGGGCATATTTTTTTTAAAAAATCCCCGTGATTTAGTTGACTAAGCCACAGTGCTTAGTTGACTAAACTAGTCCAGAGGGGTTTTTTAAAAACCCCAATCGCGGCATTTGGAACCTTAATCGACTACAAAACCTCCCTAAACCTCTCCCCTCTATTTTCTTTTCACCAAATCCTTGATGAATCTGTTGGTGGGTAGCGAAGGAAACTTCATTCTAGCGTCATTTGCATCGATTTCGGTATGTTCTCATCTCCATTTCGAATTTTCGCCGTTGTTCTTTCGTTTATGCGAACCCCCATTTCTCTAGAAGGAAACAAATTAATTAAAAGTTCTCAGATTTGAGAGAAAATAATTCAGAGTAGAAGACTGAATCTTATTGATAATGAGTCACAACGTGTACATTATATAGACTGAGATACATGTGATAACAGACTGTAATAACAGAAAGATGAATTAAACAACTTGCGTTGACACGTCATACTCTTCTAACAGAATCATAACAGATGCTAACACGTGGCATATTGATCTAATTGCTCTAAGCTAATCATATACTACTAACATTCTCCCTGTTGAATTCCAACTCATCTTGACACTCCATTGTGCACTTCATCAGCAGAGATGACATTCAGTTTATTCCTGCAGAAAGAGAACATCCCATAGACTTGTGGTTTGGTAAGTATGTCAGCAACTTGGTATGCAGATGGAACATGCCCCTTGATCCACGACTCCTGCTGCTACTTTTTCTCTTATAAAGTGAACATCAAGTTCTACATGTTTAGTTTTAGAGTGTAGAACTGGATTTGATGCCAAAGCCACTGTACCAGTATTGTCACACCAAATGCAAGGTGTTTTTGTCACTTCAATGTACATCTCCTTTAAGAGCGATAGAACCCACATCAGATCTGTAATTGAATCAGCTACACTACGATATTCAGCTTTGGTTGCAGATCTGGATACCACTTGATGTTTCCTTGATATCCATAAAATTGGATTTGCACCAAGAAAGATACAATAACCACTTGTTGATCTTTTGTTTTCAGGAATTACTAGAATTTCTTCTTCATTTTTGTTTTTCTTGCCAGTGATGCCACCCCAATCAGAGTCACTATAGGCTTGAATACTAAACTGATGAACTGGTTTTATCAGCAATCCATGTGTAATGGTTCCACTCAAGTAGCGCAGCAGTTTTTGCACACACTCCCATTGCTTGATTGTTGGTTCTTGCATAAATTGACTTAGTTTGTTCACAGTGAATGCTATATCAGATCTAGTGTAGCACAAATACTGAAGTGATCCTACAATGCTGCGATACATATGAGGATCAGAGAATGGAAGACTATCTTTTACAAACAAGGAAACATTAACAGCCATTGGAGTTGCACAAGCATTAGCACCAATCATCTTTGTTTTTGCAAGTAGGTTGTGAATATATTTCTTTTGAGTCAAATGAATGCCTCGTGGGATCTTTGAAATTCAATCCCTAAGAAGTAAGAGAGTTCACCCGAGTCTTTCAAAGAAAACATGGAACTCATCTTGACAATGAGATTCTGTATAACTTCCTCATTTGAACCAGTAATCACTAAATCATCCATGTACACAAGCAAGTAAGTAGTGTTGCTGTCATCATTTTTAATGAACAAACATGAGTAAGCCTTGGCAAATACAAAACCTAGTGTTTCAAGAAAGTTGCTTAGTTTTACAAACCAAGCTCTAGGAGCCTATTTCAGTCCATACAATGCTTTCTTGAGCTTGCACACCAGCGGTCTACCTGCTGCATCATTTCGAATAAAACCTGGAGGTTGTTCCATGAAAACATCCTCAGTTAAATCCCCATTTAGGAACGCATTATTAAAGTCCACTTGATGTAATTTCCATTGTTTTGTAACAGCTAAAGTAAGTAAGGTTCTGATTGTAGTAGACTTAACAACATGACTGAATGTGTCCTTATAGTCAGTTCCAGCTTCTTGAGCATAACCTTTAGCAACTAGCCTGCTTTTATATCGAGCAATAGATCCATCTGCATGAGTTTTTAGGAGCAGAGCCACTCGCAACCGATGACCTTTTTGTCGTTGGAAATTCAACAAGTTCCCAAGTACCAAACTTTTGTAGTGCATCATATTCTTCATTTATTGCCTTGGTCCAATTTGGATCAGCTAAAGCCTCATCAACATTTTTTGGAATGTTAACATCTTACTCGCTGTGAAAAAAACTTTAGGTTTGAAGACACCAGCTTTACTCCTAATGATCATAGAGTGTGTATTTGTGAGAGAAGGTGACTGAGATGCAGGATGAATTTGGTTGAATATAGGAGAAGAATGAGGTGTAGGTGACTGTGAGTTGTTATTGGCAACTGATGAAATAGAGGAAGTTGATGGTATCTGTGTATTTGGTGAATGACCAAGTAGATGGAGATGAGCAATAAGGTATAGGATTTAGACTAGGGCTGATATGTGGTGGTTTGAAACTGGTTTGTGAAGGTGAATGCGAATTATTAGTGGATGGAGACGCATGTCTTACATTGAATTGGGATTGTGTAGGAAATATGGATTCATGGAATTTGACATTTCTGTTGATATATACACGACCAGTGGCTCGATTAAGGCCCTTGTAACCTTTATGTTTTGAACTGTAGCCTAGGAATAAGCATGAGGCAGATCTGAACTCAATTTTGTGAGAGTTATAAGGATGCAAGTATGGAAAACACTCGCAACCAAACACTTTAAGTAAGGAATAATCTGGTTTGACTCCAAATAGCTTTTCATAAGGTGTAGAACCTTGAAGTACTGCTGTAGGTAATCTGTTCAACAAGAAAACAGCAGATAGAAAAGCACCACTCCAATAAAATAATGGCAGTGAGGCAATGGCTAATAAGGTAAGTCCTGTTTCAACAATGGACCTATGCCTTCTTTCAAGAAGAACATTTTGTTCTGATGTATATGGGCATGAGAAACGATGTTCAACCCCACAGGAAGTAAGGAAAGGAGTAAAAGCAAGAAACTCCCCACCATTGTCACTTTGAACCTGCTTAATTCTTGTTCCAAATCTGTTTTCAACCAGCAATTTGAATTCCTTAAATTTATTTAGAGCTTCAGCTTTTTTGTGTAGAAGATATACCCAAGTAAACCGAGTGTATGCATCCACAAAGGTAATGTAATATACAAAACCATTGGAAATAAAAGGAGCTGACCCCCACAAATCCATAGGTACCAATTCAAAAGGTTCATTATACACAGTAGATGAAGATACAAAGGGAAGTCTATGACTCTTGCCCATTTTACATGCACTACAAGCATCATCTACGTGTGATTTATTTATTTCAATATTAAGTGACTTGAGTACAGTCTTGACAGTCACTTCTTGCGGATGACCAAGCCTTCGGTGCCACCCGGGGTAAAGGTGTCTCGAAACGATGTGTAATTACGGATATTTGAGTGATGCCGATCGGTAGAGACTTTTCCAAACCGTGAAGATGTTGAAAAAGGTACAGCATCTAGCTTATACATCCCAGCTATTTCAGTTCCATGTATGAGTGTTTCCCTGGTCTGCAGATCCCTAACAACACAAGCATGAGGAAAAAATTCCAAGGATATACCATTTTCTTTTGTTACTTGTGCTATAGAGATTAAATTCTTCTGCATATTAGGAACACATAACACTTTGTGCAGTTTCAAGGCAGATCTAGAATCATTTAAATAGGTTGAGCCAATATGTGAAACTGAAAGCGCATTACCTCCACCAACAATTATTGTGATCTTACCTTGCGGCGGTGCAGCGGATTGAAGAGTGCTAACAGAGTTAGTAATGTGTTGAGTGGCTCCTGAATCTAGATACCAAGCTTCATCAGTAATGATTTTTGGAGAGGCAACAAATGCTTGAGGAGGCAACAAATGCTTGAGGAGTTACTGACTCAGACAGTAGAGGTTGACTATTATGAGTAGCAGATGTGCCTGATTGAACTGAAGGAGCACCAGAACCTGTTTTGGTTGACTGTGAAGCAGAACTAGTAGAACCAACATCTGTTTTATATGAAGGAGGTGCATATTGATTTGATGATACAGGAAGCTCAGTGTATTGAGCAGGCCAGTAGTTTTCAACACCATAAGGCATCACATGAGAGGTTTGACTAGAATCAGTGTAGTGCACTTGAGGTTAACGATTTTGTGTGGATTTATCATACCTGGAGTAACTGGCATCAGCAAGGTGTCCTATCTTATGACAGATTTGACACGAAGGTTTATACTGAGAGAAGCCACGACCACGACCTCTGCCATTGTAACAGCCTCCTCTTGTGTTGTTAAACTGAGGATGAAATGGTTGTGCAGGATATTGACCACGTCCTATTGCACCAGATGACTGAGCAGCAAAGACCATCGGATCTTCTTGATTATGACTCAGGCCATATGTTGATGAAGCTGTATAGTGCGCTTGAGGCATAGAATTGGCTATGAATGATCTTTGTCTGGCTTCAGAGTCAAGTAACATAGTGGTTACTGTATCCAGATCAAATTGTTGTTTAGTAGCATTAATAATGGCAATTACAGACTCATATTCCATAGTAAGACCATTCAGAATATGAGAGACTCTATTTGTGTTAGACACTGGTTCACCGAGAAGAGCTAAATGATCACATATCGATTTCAAATTTGCCAGATAGTCACGCATGCTCAATTCTCCTTTCTTCTGATTAGTCAACAGGTTCTTGTAGTGTACTATTTTGGAGTCAGATTTATTAGAATTTCCGTCGTTGTTCTTTCGTTTATGCGAACCCCATTTCCCTAAAAGGAGACAAATTAATTAAAAGTAAAAATGATTTTTATATTTAAAATCAAAGTTCACCTAAGATCGGTGAGGATCAAGGACATGACTAAGAATCCTAACGAGAAAAATCCCCAATATAAAGTCTTAATTAAAAAAATTAATTTTATGGTTTCTTAAACCTGAATATGAAGAAATATTTTTCAAAATTTATAATTTATATTGATTACATTCAAAATATCAAATTGATTAGTTAAGATACTTGATTTAAAATAGATATGAAAATCCCTAATGATGTCTTCATATTTAAACTCATCAACAACAACTTCTTGAGGTACTCAACCTACCTCGACAAGCATTCATACGTTACTTATATTAAGCACGTGAGGGGTTTAGGGTCTAGGCTCATTTTTTATGTCCCTAAGTATATTTTAGTCAAGCAAATTTTCAGGCAATCATATAAGTTTTAAACCTGAAAATGTCTTCTTTGTTGACCTATGAATCATAATATTTAAACTATAAACATTTTTATCATTTAAGATTTCAAATCAAATTAGAAGTGGATTTTTTTTTTGGTGTACTTCATTCTTCAATTAAATTTTAATATGAAAATAATAATAATCTTTTTAGAGAAAAAAGGTATGTCTTATATTAAAAAAGTATATTATCAAATGAAAAAAGAAGACAAGAAAAATAACCCCAAAATATAAGGTAGACAAATAATTAAAAATAAAAATGAGTTTTACAAGGTTCCAAAGTTCGGTGAGGATTGTGGACATAACTAAGAATCGTAATGAGAAAAATCCTCAATATAAAAACTTAATATAAAAAAATTAATTTTATGGTTGTTTTATAGCTCCACACGCCAATAGGCATGACAAAGGAGTTGATTATCTAGCGGGTCCCACAATATTATCGAGCGTGTTATACACGCATGAACATGATAAAGAGTTTCACGTTTAACCCTATAATTTATACTAAAATATTAACAATATTAATAAATAAATAATCGGACAAAGAAAAAGTAAAAGCCCCGTATAAACGAAAGAACAATGGCGGAAATTTGAAATGGAGATGAAAACATACTGAAATCGACGCAAATGATGCTAGAATAAAGTTTCCTTCGCTACCCACCAATGGATTCAAAGAACGATTTGGTGAAAAAGAGGTTTGGAGAGATTTTGTAGTCAATTAGGGTTTCAAATGCCGCGATTGGGGTTTTTAAAAAACCCCTCTGGACTGGTTTAGTCGACTAAGCACTGTGGCTTAGTCGACTAAATCACGGGGATTTAAAAAAAAAAAATGCCCCGCGTTTTAGTCGACTACATGAGGGGTGTAGTCGACTAAACAGGGGCAAATGCTTAAATAGTTTTCATACGGGGGCATTTTATTAAATAGTTATTTAATAAGGGGCAAATTGGTAAAAAATGTTAGTTCTCTAAGGGTTTTGATGATAACCGACAATTGTAAACAAGATTAAGTGTAGTTGGAATTTGTTAGTTTCAATATAAAACACTCGTCTTTGACAAACTCGAGAACTGTTTTTACAAACCGGAGGTTCGCTTTGGAACAAAGACCAAACTTGGGATATAACACTTCAAACCTTACACCAAACCTCAGGTTTGTATGTGAGAACTCGAGTTCACAATTGTGAACCTCAGGTTTAGGTTGGGCCAATAACATTGTAAGTTTTAAACTCTTTTAAACTCGAGCCTATTAACTTGAACCTCGGGTTTACCCTCGGCGGGAAGATTTTTTCAAGTACTAAGAGCTTTGGGTACTCTTCACTTGTTTCATTGGAAGCAAAGTTTTTCAAATTTGAATAGCTCCTAAAAGTACTTTAGCCAAACGAACTCGAGCCTGTCTCTATCAAACCTCAGGTTTGCCTCAGGCTGAGATCTTTTAAAAGCTTCCAACAAAACAAACTCGAGCCTATGAATTTAAACCTCAGGTTCATTTCAAGCCGAGAGCACTCAGTGTTTTTCAAGACAAACAAACTCGAGCCTGTGTACTTAAACCTCAGGTTTATTTCAGACCAAGAGCATTTAAGTTTTTCAAAGATAATCGAACTCGAGCCTATCATTGTAAACTCGAGTTCACCTCCTACAAAGGGCAATGTGTTTTTCAAATTAAGAAGAACTCTAGAGTTCACGCTATGAACCTCAGGTTTGAGCTTGTATACAAAAAGCTGTAATTTTGCTAAACAGTGCCAAACTCGAGCCTACCCACTAATGGACTCGAGTTCATAATTTTGCTTGAAGTTTCTCAAAAGCCAAAATATCGATTTCTCTCGGATGGAATGAACTCGAGTTCACTATGTGCAAACTCGAGTTCCAAACAACCCGAGAGCAAAGAAAGCTTTCATGTCTCAAGAACCTCGGGTTCTATTTTGCAAACCTCCGGTTTAGCAATTGTTGAACTTAAACGCCCTTACACTTCAAAGCTTCGAACTCGAGCCTACATGAACTGAACTCGAGTTCGTGTCATTGTTTCAGAAATTCAAATCAGACGTTTCAACAAATTACTCTTGTTTGTTCCAATTGCTTTCATGAATCATTCACTTATGATGCCAGATATGTTTAACAAGTTTATTTAGTGGATTTCAGTTAGCACGAGATGAAACTTAATGAAGATCAAGGAAAAAAGCAAAAAGTGGTCGAGCATTTATTGCACTTCAGTAAATTAACATCCTTTTGGTTAATCCATCTGAGCACGAACTCTCAACGTTCGAAAACACTTTCTTCATCAAGCAAACTCTTCTCCAACGGGCAAATCCTCAGAGTTACACATCGACCATATCAAAGATCGGATTAGTCGGAGTTTAGAGAGAGAAGATGACCAGACTTAATACTAATCACCTACAACGGTTGGATTCATCATACAACGGTCATTTAATGTTCTCTACCTATAAATAGAGTGCATTAACTCCTTCTCAAGTCGACACAACTACTAAGAGCGAAAATTCATTGATTGTTATTTATTGTGTTCGGCTTTCATCTATATTGTATCAATCGATACTTGCACTTCAGTTGTTCATCTTATCTGCTCCGAGAGAGAGTTCTATCTGTAAATCATTTATTGATTGAGATAACCATAAGTCGGGGACTTAGTGGTTGGGTGTATTGATTACAACTTGTAAGGGGGAGTGTGTTCTAGAGAGAACTACTCTTGAGTACGTAGTTTGTAATCAGTTTGTGAGAATAGTGGATTGAAAATTCCAAGTGTGACTTGGGGACTGGATGTAGGTCAAAGATAAGACCGAACCAGGATAATTTCTCTTGTGCAAGCTTTCCTTCTCTTACTCTTCTGTAGTAATCTGTTTTTACTTGTTCAAAACAGAGCACCTAAAGAAAAGTTTGTAATATACCCAATTCACCCCCCCTCTTGGGTATATAGCTCCATTTACAAAAAAACCGAGATCAAGTCCTATTCAATCTTTTTTGAAAACACAATCCTTAAACTATGGACACATATTTAATACTACTGATCTAGATAAACCGCCATAGCATCTGCCAAAGCATTTTGGGCACGAGGAACAAAAAAAAGCTTCACTTCCCAGTCTTTACTAAGCATTCACATGATCTGTATGAAAACTGTACTACCGGTATCATCATTCCTTTGTCCTGTGAGCCTATCAACCACGCTTTTAGAGTCAGACTCCACCAAGATTCTCTTGTATCCCTCATCCCATGCAAATCTCAGACCCAAAAGTATAGCCCATTCCTCAGCTTCCTCAATCCCGCAAATTCCCAAAGAATGTGAGAAACCCAAAAGCCATTCTCCTTTGTCATTCCTAATTATACCACCACATCCAGCTTTCTTGCAGACCTGCGTAACAGCTCCATCCACATTAGGTTTAACCCAACTAACGGTGCGAGCAACCAAGCCGTTAAACCGAACACACAAATGCCTTCAACGCTGGGTCTTAGAGCTTTTGCTTCAACGGGCTTTTTTTTTTTTTATTTCAGAAGCCCAATAGAAAAAATGCTTACCCAAACACCTTAGAGCTTTTGCTTCACTGGACTTTTTTCTGGTGGGAACGCTTACCCAAACAGAGTGCACGTCCAGCTTGGAGGGCGGAGATATAATTAGCTCTATTTGTGGCCTTTTCTTCTATGTGAGACTATCTATCTTCTTGGTTTCATGTGACTTAAAGGGCAACATTAGCGACAAACCCAAATTTTGACAAACCTTCATTAGTGACCAACATGCCACATTTCTGATGGAGAGCGGCAGAGTTAAAGGGCCTTTGACCATAATACTTTCCTGAAGAGGGGTCAACCCCATGGGAATTTAGCTTCATTAACACACCCAATTTTCTGTTAAAATGATACTGAGAACCAGAGAAGACAATTCTGCCTGATTTAGTGCCAATGGGCTTACATTGGAATAAAGGAGAAGAGTTTCTCTCTCTATTAAGGACAGAACTTGATATTATGACCCAAAGAGCAACAACAACAACATAACCGGCCTACGTGCTCAATTAAAAAACAAAGAGCAAGTTTCTTCCCCGACCGAAGCATCAAAGTAGGAAATTTTAAAAGTTAATGTTTGCTTGGAAAGTAATTTTGATGCGAAAACCTCTTAGCTTCGTTGAACTATTTGAATCATATGCAAGGAAATAACCAAGTTGATTACCCAATTCACACGCAACCTTTGTTGTGTAATAATCTAGAGGCAAACCAATAATATGAACCCAGACTTGCACAAATTGAAAATACTATTTGATTTCGGAATTACCAAGATTTTAGAATAAATTTTATCTCACTTTGTTTGTAAGCAGAATTCAAGGGAATCACTGTTATTGATGTCGTGTGGATGAAATGACTTATGCTCTCTCTGAGGAAAGAAAGAAACGATAATTGTGACCACCCTAATGAAACCACTCTCTTGAATGATGAGGTGGGGGAAGGATAAATGAAGCCTTGATAAACGGGTAGGTTTTTATAACAGGGATATTTGTGCATCTTTTACTTGATTATTTCCTTTACATTTTGATTGTTTGTCTTTTTACTCATGTTTTGAGATGGTTATATTTGGTGAATTTTGGGTGTAAAGAAATAGTTGATAGGTGTAACATAATTAGTTAGTTTGTTATTTTGCTATTAATTCGGTTGTATTGTTATTAGTTCTATTGTAACTATTCGGGTTGAGATGCAACTATACGCTTAACATCTAATTGTATATATAAGCACACTATACCATCAATAAGATTATTCAATTCTTCCCTTTCACAAACTGTCACATGGTATCATATTTTTCTGACATTTTTTTCCCCATTTTACCCCTCAAGCCTTCGTCTCCTTTTCTTTTCCCTCTCTTTCTATTGTCACATTTCTCGACCATTTCCTTTCTCCGAAACTCTCTGTCTTTTCCCATGGCTTTCGCTTCAACCTCACCACTTGTTTTCCGATTCAACCTCATCACTGCCTCATCGTCCACCTTCTTCTATGTCCTCCGGTCGTCGATTCAGCTAGTCCTTTTTACATTCATCCTAATGAGAATCCCGCTCTCGTTTTAGGCTCTCCTCCTCTCGACGGTTCCAACTATCATGGTTGGGCTAGAGCCATGTGCATGGCTCTTCTTTCCAAGAACAAGTTGAAGTTCGTCGATGGCTCTCTTCTTCCGTCATCGGTGACTGACCTGTTTTTCCGATCTTGGAGCGTTGCAACAATTTGGTTTAAGCTTGGCTCACTTGGTCTATATCTTCGACGATTTCCAAGAGTATTCTCTGGTTTGACTCTACTCATAAGATTTGGACTAAACTTGGGTCAAGATTCTCTCGTCTTACTTGTTTCGTGTCGCTAATCTACAAGATGAAATATGAAATCTCCGCCAAGCTGACCTAATCATAAGTGATTACTTTACTCGCCTAAAAATTTGTGGGATGAACTTTCCAATATTCGTCCTCCGAAACCTTGCTCTATGGATCTGTGACTATAGTCCTCACTCATAGAGAAGAAGACCCAGATTATTCAGTTTTTGAAAGGTCGAACAATCAGTTTGCCTCTGTTGAATCTCGAGATCATGCTTATTGATACTTTACTTCCAATTACTCGAGTTCTTTCTCTAATTCTTCAACAAGAATGGGAACTCCATATATCGATCGACTCTAAGGTTCTTTCACTTGAAGCTCCACAATATGTCTCTTTGGTTCTAAGGTCAAGTAGTGTTCATTCTATGGTACAATGTTGTTAAAATCGAGATCCTATATAAGATCGGAAAGAGGTGTGAAGATCGTAAATCGTGGAATCGACACGGATCGTAAGATCCTATTACCTAAGATATAAAGTTATATTCGACTATATATGTATATGCATGTAAAATAACTAACATCAATTATAAAACTCATAAACATAATATAAAAGTAACAATAATAATATAGAGTTGTCAACTTGGCAATATATAAAACAAAACCAAAACACCAAAAGCTATAGGGTATGAATTTTGATTCTATTTAGAGTCAAAAGCCATATGGGCCATACCAAACAAAATTTAAACAAGTAAAAAAAAAAAAGAAAAAAAAAAAGCCTAACCGAGTCAAGCCTAGTCCAACCATTACTATCAAAACAAAGAAAATTCCACCTACTTTAAGCTAGGCAGTTGGAGTGTGATGAGTAATCCAAGAAATTTCACTTTTTGTCTTCCCCCCCCCCCCCCAAAAAATCCAAGAAATTTCACAAATTAAACACAAAGAAAGAGGACGCATGCTAAACCCCCAAAAAAAACAAAACACACTAACACGTACGTATCCAAGCATAAATTCTCTCTTCCCCATATTTTACTTTTTCTTTCGCTGCCTTTTCATTTACTATGGAGGGCCCTACCATCTTTTCCTCCTCTTGCAAATCCACCATCGACCGCCTACGATTACCTTTGTCAAGTGCGGCGGAGAAGCCGAGAATGTTTAAAGATACCAGAGATCTAGCTACATCGAGTGCAGCCCACAGCGGCCAGCGAGAATTAAAAGCTAGATCTGAAACGCGCGATACCAGATATCGTATGAGTTACCCGTCGATCCTACCGTTTCCAAGCAATATGCGATTTTGGTTAACAATTGGATTGTTTGGGTTAATATATCGCAAGATCGTGCTATCCGCCTATTTAAAGTGCGATTTTAATAACGGTGCTATGGTAAACCTCGACATGCGAAGCTCTTGGTTATCAAGCATGGTTTTCCCTTGGCTTCAAATTCTAGTCCTCTGGTTCCTTAAACTTGATGAATCATATTGCAACACTGGTGTCTGGAATTGTTCAACAATCTTCTTTTGCTGAGGCCTCTCTTCACATCCTGTTGTTTTTCCTCAACTGTCTGCTAATCAATATAATAAGCTCCTTACTCTCCTCAATTCATCTTCACCATCTCAACCTATAGTCAATAATCTGTCTGTGTCACTTTCGGTTCCTACTGAAGGTATATCTCTTTCTCAATTTTCTCTTGTTTCTGTTTCATGGATAATTGATTCTGGGGAAACGGATCACGTTTGTTCATCTTTGGCTTTGTTTGATTCATATAAGTCTATTTCTCTAATTTCTATAAGACTTCCCATTGGCTCTAACACTGTTGCATGCTTCCCAGGCATGGTTCGACTCTGTGATTCATTAATCTTATAGAATGTCCTTTACCTTCCTCATTTCTCTTTTCATATTGTATCACTCACATTTAACTTTTTCTCACCATTTTTTCTCACTTTTTCTTTCAATGCTTGTTAGATACACCAAATTCAACCTTCGATCTTTGATTGGTTCAGCTAGACTATTTGAAGGCCTTTACATGCTTGTTGCGATATGGATTTCCAGAAACCATCCTCTCAGATTCTTATGGCCAATGCTTCTTCCATTTCACATGCTTCTCTTTGGCACCTTCGGTTGGGTCACCCTCTACCTCAACTTCATATGTTTTACATAAACAAATACCTTATATTTCCTGTGTATCTCAATCTTTTACATGTGATGCTTGTTATTTTGCTAAACAAAAACGTTTACCTTTTCTTGTAATCACAAGTTCATGCAATAAAATCTTTGATATACTTCATGTTGATATCTGGGGTCCTTTTTCAATTCCTTCTGTGTAAGGACATCGCTATTTTCTCACTCTAGTTGATGATTATTCTAGATATACTTGGATATTTCTCATGAAAAATAAGTCTGATGCCTCTACTCACATTTTCCATTTTTTTTTGCTCTTGTGGAAACTCAATTTTCTTCTTCCATTAAAATTTTCATTCGATAATGGTCTTGAATTCCATTTCCCTCAATTTTATGCTTCTAAAGGTGTAATTCATCAAACATCTTGTGTTGCTACCCCTCAACAAAATGGTATAGTGGAACGCAAGCACCAACACATTTTAAATGATGCAGTGCAATTCTTTTTCAATCTCATATTCCTATTTCTTATTTGTCTTTTCTAGTTTTGCATGCTACTCACATCATTAATTGTTTACCTTCCCCCCACCATTCAAAATTGCACACCGTTTGAACATTTACATGGTTTTCCTCCTACTTATTCAAATTTTAAATTTTTTGGTTCACTTTGTTTTGCCTCCACTTTATCTTCTCATCATTCTAAATTTGATCCACAAAAATGGGTCTTCTAGGGCATTCCACATGGTTCAAAGGCTTTTACTTTATTAGATATATCTACCAACCAGATTTTTCTTTCTCGCGATGTAATTTTTCATGAACACGTGTTTCCTTTTCAAAATGGCAACATCTCTTCCCTTTCTTTTCCTTTCCCATAACCCAACCTTGTTCTACTTCACTGAATGATTCCACTCCAGCTACTCCACCACCTTTATCTCCTCAATCTTCACCCCCTTCTTTTGTCCATTCCATTAATCCACCTCCCTCATCATCACCTGCTTCCCTTTGTCGTTCCAATAAACCTCACCATCCTCCTTCATATACGTAGGATTATCACTTTGCCTTCTTATCTTCTACTACTCAATCATCATGCAATGGTACTCCTAGATATCCCTTATCATCTGTTCTTTCCTATCATTCTCTTTCTTCTTCTTACAAAGCTTTTGTCAATTTTGTCACTGTTTCTCCTGATCCTACCTCTTTTAAGAAAGCTGTGTAACATTCTATGTGGAGAAAGACTATGACTGCAGAACTTAATGCTCTTGAACGAAACTAGACCTAGGTTCTCACTTCATTACCATCAGGTAAGAGTGCTTTTGGCTATAAATGGGTTTTTTGTACCAAATTTAAAGCCAACAGTTATATAGAAAGGTACAAAGCTAGGCTTATGGCCAAAAGGTATACTCAAACTGAGGGTATTGACTACTTTGACACCTTTTCTCCCATTGCAAAAATGACTACTCGCATTTATTTTTATCGATCACGCTGCCAAACATTGGCATTTACATCAATTAGATGTTAGTAATGCTTTCTTACATGGGGATTTGCATGAAGGAGTCTATATGGATCTCCTCCCGGTTTTACACCTTCTCATCCTAATCAAGTATGTAAGTTGCAAAAGTCTCTTTATGGATTAAAACAAGCTAGTCACCAATGGTATTATAAGCTTTCCACTCCTTTGTTATCCTATTGTTATTCTCAATCAAAGATCATCGATCATTCTCTATTTTTTAAGGCATCTTCCATTGCATTTATTGTAATTTGGTGTGTTTTGATGATGTGGTGCTTGGCTGGAAATGATTTGGCTGAAATTCAGTTGGTTAAACAAACAATTACATTTTGCATTTACTATTAAGGATCTTAGTGAACTTCGGTATTTTTTGGTCTTGAGCTTGCTCGTTCCAAAGCTAGTATATTTCTGTCTTAACACAAGTCTGCCTTGGAATTTTCTGATGACACTAGTTATTTGACTTGTAAACTTGCCAACTATCTTATGGACCCACATTTGAAGCTTTCTCAAGATCATGGTATGCCTCTCCTTGACCATCTCTCTTATCGCAAACTTATTGGTTGTTTGCAATACCTTGCCACAACCAGGCCTGATTTAAGTTTTGTTACCCATCAGCTTAGTCAATTCATGTCTAGACCTTATTATACTCATTTGGCAGCAGCTCACCGTGTTCTTCATATTTTAAGAATTCTCCTGGTGATGGAATTTTCTTTTTGCTGACTCTGATTTGAAATTACGTAGTTATCGTGATTCGACTAATTTGGTTGTGTGGATACATGTCAATCCATTATTGGTTTTGTCATTTCTCTTGGTTCTTCTTTGATCTCTTGGAAAGCCAAGAAACAAGCTACGGTTTCCAAATCTTCTTCCGAAGTGAATATAGAGCTTTAGCATCTATACTTGTGAATTACAATGGCTAGTTTATCTTTTGAATGATTTTCACATATCTCATCTTGATCCGGCTCTTCTTTGTTGTGATAATCAGTTTGCTATACAAATTGTTGCTAACCCCACTTTTCATGAAAGGACTAAACACATCGAATGGGATTGCCATCTAGTTCGTGAAAAAGTTCAAGTTAAGGTCATTCATATTCTGTCGGTACAGTCTGTTGACCAAGTGGCTGACATCTTTACACCCAAGCTGGGTCTTAAAAACATTCACGCTCTAACTTGCGCCCAAGGGGGTGATAAGTGTAACATAATTAATTAGTTTGTTATTGTTATTAGTTCAGGTTGTATTGTTATTAGTTCACTTGTATTGTTATTCATTCTATTGTAACTATTCTTATTGAGATGCAACCATACGCTTAGCATCGATTGTATATATAAGCACACTATCCATCAATAAGATTATTCAATTCTTCTTATCATTGAGACTTCTAGACATTGTTTAAGAGTAATAAAGCGATATAGAACAGCTTACTCCCCTCTTGAACATCTTAAACGACAATTTTTTCTTAAATTTCGCTACCAAATTCAAGTTCAACAATTATTTATGATATATCAATATGGTATTAATACCATAAAACTTCTATGTCACTTGAGCCTTTTAGCCTTTTTCTAATTATTTAAGCAACTATAATCTTAAATACGAAAAATTTCTAGTTTTATAACATGAAGCATGAGTTAATAGCTTAAAGGGTTAAGGTACAGATTGGCCAACGAAGTATTATGCTAAGAGCATCTAGCACAAAAATGTATTGAAGGTACCTTAAATACCAACCAACAATTAAAAATGAAAAAAACTTACCAATCAACTATTAAAAATGAAAACTATTACAATGACGTTAAAATCAGTCAAACGTCGTTTGGTTACTTGTATGTAAGAGAAGCTTGAAGATGGTTGAGGGGCTTCCAGGGAGGATGGTCTTCAATATGTTGCTACTTTGGTTGTTTAATTTGGTCAAGGAAATGCCATTTCGACGTAGAATTGTTGTATAAGCTTCAGAGTGTAGTGTTCGACGTTGCGTCGGTGTTCTTCAACTTCGTCCCTATTTTGGGACAGATTTTGTTTCCAAATTTTAGCCATTGTTGGATCGAACTTCAATTGTAGGTATGACTGTTGACATAGTTACTAGGTCCATCATTAGCTCAAGCGAAATCGACAACAAAAATCCTCAGGGTTTAAGTCACTAATCATCTTCTTTATACTACACCTTCCTTTTGAATCATCTGTCGAGTAGCTAGGATCATGAGTTTCAAATATCACTCCCCTGCAATAAGTCAAGAATCCGATTAAACCACTTAGAAAAGGAGCCTCCCGCTCTTTGCATTCAGAGAACTGAAAATCCATCTTTTATGTAAGAGAAACCCAAAGATTGTTGACATGGCATGCTCAAATATTATGACGGCTACAATTTGGCGTGATTCTGAGCTTATTCCTTTCTTGAGGACAAACAGAGTTTTCCTGATTTTAACGTCACTGTGATAGTTTCCATTTTTAATAGTTGATTGTTACAAAAAATTTCATTTTTAATTGTTGGTTGGTATTTAAGGTACCTTCAATACATTTTTGTGCCAGATACTCCTAGCGTAATATTTCGTTGGCCAATCTGCACCTTAACCCTAGCTTAAAATACTCCTCCAACATTTTAGGTAATAAACATTCTCTAGCCTTCAATAAGTTTGGAATAGCCAAAAACTTTATAATTTGAAAAAATATTTTCACATTTCAACTTCATTAGCATCAATTTAATCATCATGTTTTTTTGGTTGCCTATCCGGTATCCAGAGCTTCGCCCTGACTAATCCGAATTCGACTCGGGTCGCACACCTGGCTATGGTGGGTGAGTCTCCCAGCGGGGCTTTTCTGCATTCACAAGGCTCGAACTCAAGACCTTGCTTAAGCGACACAAGCTGCTTACCACATGTACCAACCCCCGTTGGTAATTTAATCATCATTTAACCAATGTGGTCATTCCTCTCTTGGCTCTCTCAAAGTTGGTGAGAAGTTTGCCATGTGCTGTGAACCAGAGAAAGGTTCAGTTTCTTTGAATACCTGGCCACTTCCATCGCCAATCATGATTTCTCCAATGTCTATCTTCATAGGTCGAGGTGACGTTGATATAACATGAGTCGGGATTGTCTCTCCCACGTGGGGATTTTAATTCTCTAGAGTCACTTACATAACTCTGAATTAGAGTGGACCTATGTCTCTTACCCAAGAATCTGTCCAAAATTTGATTTTTGTCTCAGTTTCTGGCTAGACTTAAGATAGACTTCGCCAGACATGAGAAGTGGTTCGTACCTTGAATGTGTAATTTGTTTCCCTTAACCAATTGTATTTTGCTCGTAACATCCGGACCCAGCGGTGACCAGGCTTGCTTATGAGTTGAAAGGCAAGTTTAGCTAAGATTGCATCCACCCCATTGTAGAGGTTGGGAGAGGTCATCCTATTTGATGAGACTTGGCTTGTGAGACCCATCAAAAGATCCTATTCAAATCCTACATGAAGCAAAGGGCACCATGGTGGTTTGCATTGTGTAGTAAGGGATGGCATTGTGTTCAAAAAAAAAAGTAAGGGATGGCGTTAAGGACTAGTTTTGCAAGGGTGATGCTGCCTGCAAGCAATAGGATATTGGCTTTCCAACTTGCTAGTTTTTGCTGGATATTTTCTATGAGGTAGCCATAAGTCTCTTTAGTTATCTATAACACCCTAATTTTATAGCCATAAACTTAGCAAAATTTTCAAAACATAACCCCAATAGAAGGGCGTTGACTCTGCACATGTTTATGGAGGCCGTAACTAAGTGATGTCACTCTATAGTATGTTACTTTGATCACATGCATAAAATATTAAACTCATGCTTCTATAACAATTGTAATCATAGGGAGCTCTGCTCCGGCCTCGTATCCACATATACATCAACAATACTACTCATAGTAAGTTCTACAACTCGATTAAAATATGAAAGGCCAAGTTCTCAAACAAATCACCCAGGCTTCCAACCGTCTACTACGAAAATATCAAATGATGTCTCGTATTTCATATATAAGTTTTAGGCCCTATGCCTTTCAAATAAAGAAAAACTTGTAAGTAATTATCCAGAATTAAATGTGATGCAACATAAAATAAATAAACATTCCTAAGCAGCAATTAAATGAATTAAACATGAATCCTCAGCTACTAGTTACAGTTGCCTTAAGCCTCTAGTGCCTTCTCAATCACGTATACCCTCAAACCCTTACCTAAAAGATGTAAGAGTAATGGGGTGAGACCACTGTCTCAATAACATAGTCACTACCCATCTTACCTAGTGGAACCTTGTGGCGTGCTAGGTGGGACTAACAAACAGGAAGTCAACAGATATATAAGTAATAAGGGAAGTATAATGCATGAACATAATAATCCACAGTTAATTGCAACATATATGCTATATCAGAGGTTAAATAGAACAAACATTTGATGTTTACTTTCCTTATTATTATTATTATCCATTATTAACCACTAATCCCTCCTTATTTCCTCCAACATAGCCCATGGGCTAAGTCTTACCCCTTGTTACTGGTGACTTTCAAAAGCTTTCCACATGTTTGATGTAGGCCGGCCAAAACACTACAGGGCACAGTTCCTGTAGTAAGGTTACTGCCCTTGAGGATACTACCCGAGTCCCGAAGATAATACTACGTTAGCCACTGGAGTATTGTATCAAGGGGTACTACTGTCAAATAGTGCTAGCTAGTGGTGCACAATGATAAACTAGGGGCTAACCACGTGGTATTCAGTTTTCATCAATCACAACCCAATCACTAGCTTCTCCATCTATATCACATTATTCTTAAGGGGTTTTCACATTCTCATATTCATTTACGTTAATCAATACCAAAAGTCCACCACGCTCTAAATGCATATATGATCCATACAATTGCATTACATCTATAATTGCATGCTCCTATATTCAACAATACATAAACAATCATAACATTATATTGTAGGCATCATAACAAAAAAACATTGCTTGCCATTATGGGCCATTCGCCTCAACGACCAACCTAGTTGCTGAGGCAACCTGTGTCAAACTCGTATAGTCGTCAAGGCATCCCACATAAAAGTCGCTTGGCAATGAATGCCTTTATACTCATACGGATTTAGACATATTTATCTACTCAGATTTATAATTATCTCTAATTGTTCGATAAATCAACCTATCTAGTTCTAGGGTTCATACAGAGGTTCTACAAGGCAGTTTTGGGTCTTAAATTAGTAGGGTTCGTACCAATTCTACTCATCTAGGCTTATGGGGTTTTAAGAAAAAGCCTACGAGTAGCACTAATAAATAAGATAGATAAGACCATGTTACTTGGTGCTTCGCTTACCTACAAAAAGAAGGATCTTTCCTTGACATAGGAATTCAAACTACAAAGTAAGGACAATTAAATCAATCATTAAGATCTAGCAACTCAAGAATTTATCTCATACGAGTTACTTGGAAATCCTTGCAAGTTTCACCAATAATAAAGATTCAAGTTAGAACTAAGAATTGCCCTCAACGGATTGTTAGACTATTTTAGTCTAACACCTTTGTATCTTCAATTTGAGTTTTAAACCTTTAAAACTTAGTTTTATGAAAAATCCCTAAATTGGGATTCTCGACCCCTAGCCTAAATCTCTGAGGATCCAATAATTAGAGAGCGAGAATGAGGAAGGAGGATTATTACGCAGTCTTACTAATGAGTTAGAGCCCTTAGGAGTCCTCCTCACAATACCCTAGCAAAGCAATGCCTCTCCGTATCCAAAATTTTGGAAAATAATGAGTTGTCACGAGCTCCCTCTTATTTATAAAAATCGCCAATTCATCTTGGCAACTATATTGGTTGTTGAGGCAACGGCGCTATGTCATTCTCTTCCGCGACCGACTTAGTTGCCGAGGAAAGTGACACAAAAAGTGACTCCCTCATTTTTTTTATCAACTTGCCTTAGTGAGTACTCTATTAGCTGAGATGAATTTCCCAATCTACTGGATCTAATTTTTAGGATGTTACATAACCCGCTCATGCAAGAAAAGTACTTTGAGGTATTTTCCCAAGTGATTTGTTTTCTAAAGGTTGAGTAGGTCACAGGGTTGATCTGTCTCTTGTTTCCTCACATTCTTTAAGAAGTATTTCTTGGGCTTACTTGCACTAACAATCTATCCCGAGGCTTTTCAAAAATCAAAGAAAAATTGTTGTAACAAATTTATCTCGCTCTCCATTAAGATGCCACTAAATAGTATGAGGTCATTTGCAAAGTACAAATATGATAGTCTTGGATCCTTGTGACCTAATTGAATAGTTTCCCATTTCCTATTTTGAACCTCCTTTGTGATGGCTTGGGATGATATCTCCATGAATAGTATAAAAATGTAAGGAGATAAGGGATCACCCTATCTTATTCCTCTAGATAGAGAAAAAGTTTCTATAGGCTTGCCATTCCATAAGTCATGCATACTGGGGTTGGTAAAACAATTCATAATAAGTCTAATAATCCTGTTGGGTAGTCTGGTGTCCATTAGAGTCTTCTATGGAGCTCCAACTTAATTTATCAAAAGCTTTTTACAATTCAACTTTAATTGCAAGCCAACCTTTCGCCTTTGATTTTGTTTTCATCGAGTAGATAACCTCATGGGCTATACGAATATTATTTGTGATGCTTATCCTATGGATGAAACTTGATTGACTAGGGAGGATTATCGTAAGCTTTTGGTGCTTTAAGTAGTTGGCAATGATTTTTGTGACCAGCTTGTATGAGATATAAAGCATAAGCTTATTGGTCTAAATTCCTTAAGAGTGACAAAGTGGTGAACTTTGGGAATGAGTGTGATTAGGGTTCTATTCAATCTTACATCTAAGGATTCCCCTTGAAAATGATTGCACCATGTTAAAGAGAGAAGGGCCCACAATTTCCTATTGACTATGGAAAAGGAGAGCATGGTGGCCATTAGGTCTAGGGGCTTTCGGGGTTTCATGTCAAATAAAGCCACCCTAACCTTTTCATAGCGAGATGTTAGTGCTAATAATTCAAGATAGTTAGTTGAGAGTAGGGGAAACATAATTTAGCAATTGTAGAGGGGTGGTGCACTTGGAGAAGCCGAGTGTAGGTTCAAGAAGAAAGTTCTTACCATGGATTTGAGTTCATGATCATCGAAACTCAATCACCATTGGCGTTTTTAGTGTTTTAATCCGATTTACGCATTTCTTACTACATGTTATGTTCTTAAAAAAAAAAAAACTAAAAATTGTTTTTGTTTTTTATTTTTAAAAACAACTTTTTGTTTTTTTTATTTTAAAAACAACTTAGTAAAAATATTTTTCTTAACAAGTTTTTTTTTTTTAAAAAAAAATGTTTTTGAAAACAAATCAAACAAGTTCTCCCATTTCCAATTGGGTAGACAGAAAATGATTAATGATTATTACTTCATTATGCAATTTGTTCGCAAAGTTGTATAAGTAAGCAAATCATGAAGGCATTTAGTCATCGATTGAACCTTCGATGATGGCCACTTGAACATTAACATTGTCCTTAAAAAAGTAGTGAAGCATGGATACAAATATCACTGGACAAAATTCAGGTACAAGGGATTTGGAGGGGAGGGGAAATAAAATTTTTTTGAGTTGGATTTAAAAACATTGGAGAAGTGGGGTTATAAAATTTTAATAAAGAGAAAATTTAAGATAAAAAGAGTAAAAAAAACAATTAAAAACTTTTAACCCACTTCTTTAATTTTTTGTAAATACAACTTTAAAAAAATCCCTCCCCCCCCCCCTATATCAAACAGCCAATGTCAAGGAATTTTCTTTTTGGGGCCAACAATGTTTAGGCATAATTCAAAATATTCTTGTTATTCAATACTCAAATATGAATATTACATTTTTGTCAAGTGTGCTCATCACTGACTAATACAAGGAATAAAAAAATTTATATTGAATATGATACTTAAGGCAGTTATCATTGCAATAAAATTCCAAAGGCGTTTGGAAGTATGCTATTGCACCAACAAGTTGTTGGTTGATGTGGTAAGTAGCCTTGCCTTCGTAATGTAGAGAATACAGGTTCGAATTCTGGGAGGTACACTTGTTAGGAGAGGCGAAATGTTTTTGCTCTCTAGGTCTCAAATGGAATTATACCCTTAATCAAATACAAAAAGAATTATGCTATTACTCATGCTTGTAACCCAATACCTAGCTATATTATATTGCAAAAATAAGCAATCAATTGCCAATGACCTTGTAGATACTCCCCTATAAACGGGAGGTCAAGGGTTTTAACCCTCTTATAACTCAAGGCGTTAGTGCCTGCCATCTAATTAAAAAAAAGAGCAATTAAACAACTTTCAAAAGGTTCATGGGATCATTTACAATACATCAAATTAATGGTATCAGATCTAATAGCCAATACTCTACTACAGGAGGTGTATATTTACTATGAGAATAGAAACTACAATAGATCTAACAATTTCTAATACAATGAATACACAAAAAATTGCCATACAAAACTATAGTAGACTACCAGAAGGAAATCTGAATGAAACAATCCTTCCAGTCCTAATTATAAGACATATTTACCAGATTTTGAAGAGATTAAGGGTACAAGTTAAATTAGTTAATTGTATTCATTTCCCTAAAATGCTCTTATTTAAAATGACATCAGGAAAAGATTGTTGAATCCACAGCCCCTCACGACATACCTCTCCGACCTCACACGACTTCTTCGACGGCATCATCGACTTCTCTAAGCTCTCACATAGTCCGACATTGTCAATCTCCCTTAACAACTTCGGTATACTCTTAGAGGTTGGAAGTGTGCGTGACCCTCCGAATCTCGATATGTATGTTTCTTATTTTGAGTTCGATTTCAAATACTCCATTCTTCAAAGTTCCTTCTCTAGATTTTAGTCTCATATCTCCATCGATTTCAATTTTGCTTGCCACAATTCTTCAATTTTGTTTCTGTGGACTTCATATTTTTTGTCAATTTATGATTTTCTTGCTGCAATTCTTCAATGTTGTTTCTCCGGACTTTAGATTTCTATCGATTTCATATTTTGCTTGCTATAGATCCCTAAATTGGCCACTATTAATGGATTTTAATTAGAAAGAGATTGGTGCGGAGTGATGGCATTAAAGCTTGTTCTTATTGTAGTCAAGCAATGCATCTAATTATACATAAATACATTTAGATAGTAGAGGCCTTGTTCTAGATGAAGTATAAGTTGAGCCGCACTATTTATGATTTACGAATAGTCGACTTCTTATATATTTAATGGCTTGGTTAATAATTTTGTTTCCTTATCGGTTTCATGTAGGTTTCTCTTTAACCTGAACAACTACCAAGTCACTTTTAGAAAATTTTAGAAACTAAACATGATACTAGCAGTATTAAACAACAAATTGATAAAGAACGGATTCATGCATCTGAAACTGACGGTAATTTTCAAATACCAAGCTAGTTTGAATTTCAAACAGTAATTTTCTTTTCCTGAATGGTGAGGTATCTATCTCATGTTATGTCCTATTTCTTTGCCTAAATGTAATATGTTCCATGTTATGTCCTGTTTCTTTCAGGTATCTATCTCATGCTAGCTTTTTTTTTTTTTTTAATCTATAAATGGTCTTATTGGTTTTGATCTAGTCCCATAATGCATATTCATGTTTCTTCCTTGCCGAAATTCATTTGTGTTGTGTTCTATTTCTGGTTTGACCATATGATCATGGTGAAATGATGTTGAGATTGTAAGAACTTTTATTTTTCTATGTGTCAAGCAGAAAATAAAAAAAATAGTCGCCCAAAGGTCATACTTTACAATCAACTAAATGCAACTCTTAATGAAGCACTGGGCTGCTATTACCCAAACCAGCTAAGGGTTTTCTTCTTTTTACTGTTCTTTACTCTGGTTTGGTTGCAGACGCATGATTCACTATATCTCTATTTTAGTTTTATTTGTTCATTCTACTCTTTCACTATATCTAGACTTTTTTTTCCAAATTTGTGATATACAAAGAACCAAACCCATTACAACACGATGCATGCATAATAAGATGCATCTTATCTCTTCATTAAATTGATCAAATGAGAGGTTCCCAAGCTAGGGATAACATACACACATATACTTATACATGTATTAAGGTTTAATGGGCAACTTAATTTGAATGAAAATACTTAAAAGGGATGTTCTATGTATGACTGGGTATTAGGTATAGGGACCTAAAAGTCAACGCAATATAATGCAAAAATGGCAGGTCTGCTGTACATATATAACCCTCCTTTTAATTACAGAAATGACAATTTGATACCTATCCTTAAATGTGACCCTTGAATGAAATTATGGTTTGATAGACCCTGTACAATTGAAACAATATATGCTCCATTTTGTTTTCATGAAACATCGGATTTTGGATGCACCCATATGTAGGATGATATTGGATTTATGATTGATGCATGTGTGTTTTACTGTTTTTAGTTCACACACAAACACCTTTGCACTGATTTTATTTTTTCATACGTGTGGCCATTTTGAAAAATGAATGGCCTCGACCATTTCTTCTTTTTTGCTGTTCTTTTCTCTGGTTTGGCTTATCATTGTTATATTTTTAAATTCAGGTAACCACCATAAGTTTTTGAGTAATGAAGACCGTAAAGCCATCTCCTATCTCTTATTGTTGAATAGTCAAGGGAGGAGACTACGTAGAGAGGCTATAAGAAAGGTTTCATCGATGTATTCAGTATCCAATAGTGTCATTCATCGCATTTGGAAAAAAACAAAGATTGGGAATGGAGAGTGTCATAACAAAACAACAAAATGTGGTCGTGAGAAGGTTGAACTTGACCTTAATTGGTTTCTTCAAGTTCCTTTGTCTAGGAAGACCACCTTGAGAGGTCTATCCTTTCCATTGAACATAAATAAGATCTCACTAATTAGGCTTAAAAAGAAGGGAGCTATCAAGCGTCACAGTAATGCCATTAAGCCATTTTTTAAGGAATAGAATATGGTTGCTTGATTACAATTTTGCTTGACCATGATTGGAACTGGTTCAATGACAGTAGATCTAACTTTTAAAAGTATGCACAACATATTTCATTTAGACGAGGAGTGGTTTTATATGACCAAAAAGAATGCAAACTACTATTTGTTACTAGAAGAGGAAGAGCCACTACGTACTTTAAAGAACAAGAATTTTATGGGAAAGGTGATGTTCTTGGTTGATGTTGCTCAGTCCTAGGTTTGATTCAAACGGTAATGAAACTTTCTTTGGGAAATTGGAGTCTTTCCTTTAGTTACACAAGAGCTGGAAAAGAGAAATAGTGTTAATAGACCTACAGGTACACTTGTGACGAAGCCTATAGTTTTAGTTACCATAGACGTTAGTAGATGATTTCTTATTGAACATGTTGTTCCTTCTATAAAAGAAAAGTTCGAAGACATTCAATAGGAGAACTTATATATATTCAAAAAGACAATGCAAGATGTCACATCCATCTATATGACATTGGATTTTGTTGAGTTGCCAAAGAAGATGAATTTGATATCTGCTTGATGAATCAACTGCCGCCAAGCCAAAGTGGCTACTGTCGGCCGGCTATCGATGCTCAATGCCAACTGGCCGGAGCTCTAACCACCAAAATTAATGTGTTGTTCATTGGAGGATTTCATTTGTTCATGAAGTGTAGAACACTTGCAAATGCGACTTGTTCAATTTAGTTGTTCATATGTATAATCTGCTTGTTTATGAAGAGTTGGACACTTGCAAATGAGACTTGTTCATATTAGATCCTATGTTTTTATGGTAACAACAATTAAGAAAGATTAAGAAAAGTGTTTTAGAGAAGACACATTAACTTAAAACGATTTTGAAACCCATTACTATGAAAATCACTATGTCACTTGAGTAACAACTCGAGTAATGAGACAAAACTTAGTTATTTTATTTTCAAAATGCTGATAAGATGTCTATGAAAATTTTAGTTGATTACTCAAGTGACCACTCAAGTGATGTGATTTTTGAAAATAACTCATCACCACATTGCTCAATAATAGTGGTAGACAATGATCACTTGAGTGATGTAGAAATTTACCATTAGTATCGCTAGTGATATGATTTCTAAAAAATATTTTTCTAAAAGATCACTCGAGTGACCACTTGAATGATGAGATACAAAGTACATCACTATAATATCACCATAACAAACCATCTGGTGATTAGTTTTCTGAAAAAAGGTTTCAAACTTGATCACTTGAGTGACTACTCAAGTAATGTTCAAAATTGTCATCACCATCACTTCACCACAGTGATATGTTCTAATGATAAGTATTTTGAAAATTTTCTAAGAGAAGATCATTCGAATGATGTGATTTTTGAAAATAACTTATAACCCGTGTTCACCAGTAGTAGTAGACAATATGATTATTCTAGTGACCACTCGAGTAATGCAAAAATTTACCATTACTACCACTTCACTACGATTACCAGGAAAGTGATATGATTTCTAGAAAAGATTTTTCTTAGAGATCACTTGAGTGACCACTCATGTGATAAGATACAAAGTACATCACTATCAGACCACTATAGGAAACCATCGGTTTTTCGGAAAAAGATTTTAAACTTGTCACTCAACCGATGTTTCAAAATTGTCATAACCATCACTTCACCACAATGATTTGTTCTAGTGATAAGCCTTCTCGAAAATTTCCTAAGAGCAAATCACTCCGGTGACCACTTGAGTAATATGTGTCAAAGTGTATCACTAGCATAGGTTCACAGTGACTTTGGTAGTGCTCAGCATTTTTGAAAAAGTTTCTAAGATTAGATTACTCGAGTGCTATTTAAAAAGAGCATCACTACCACTGCAACATGGTGATGGTATATGATGATATGTTTCTTTTAAAAGAAAAAGAAACAAGATCACTTGAGTGATCTTGTTATATTTGTCACCACATATAGTGCCTAGTGATATGTTTTCAAAAGAAACAAGATCACTCAAGTGATCCTATATTTACACATCACTGCCATATCACACTGTGAACCATTTAGTGATCTATTTTGTTTTCAAAATGACTAAGTGAAGATAATTCGAGTGACCACCCGAAAGTGATGCGGTTTTAGAAAATAGAGCAAAGATATCTTAAATTTTGATACTCATTTCAATCTACCCTAAACTTATTCAAATTGCTTCCAATTGGTCTAACACTTCAATATATCGTGACTGATCATATTACAGGTGGTTAATCAAGAATTAAATCAAGATTAGCAAAAAAAAAACACACACAATTTTGTATCAAAGCATTAAATGCTTAGAGGTTCAAACGCTTCACATTCTCTATGCTCTCAACGGTTAATTCCAAAGACATAGAGAATAATCTAATTGAACCAACGGGTACATTCAAGAGCAACAGTCTTCAAACATTCTCACACTATAAATAAAAGAACATTGAGACCAACGGGGCTTGGCACAAGTGGTAAGCCGCTTGCGTCACTTAAGTAAGGTTTCGAGTTCGAGCATTGTGAATGCAGAAAAACCCCGCTAGGAGACTCCCCCACCATAGCCAGGTGTGCGACTCGGGTCGGATTTGGATTAGTCAGGGCGAAGCTTTGGATACCGGATGGGCAACTAAAAAAAAAGAACATTGAAGAGAAGTAACTAACCAATGTTGTCCATTTACTATTACATTTATTGCTAAGTCTCAAAGCTCAATGTATTTGTGAATTTGTAATTCAGCGATCATTTATTTACTTTGTGAGAGAATATACTTAAGCATTTACTTCAGCTGAGATACTTAAGATAGTGAGACATTGAGTGGGCATTGATTGAAAAGTATAAGGGGAAGTCAGTGTTCTTTGAAGAAGAACTAGCTTGTATTGAGGCACCAAAATCCATGTAAATCTTAGAAAGATAGTGAAAATCTTACAAAGGCTTTATGGGGACTTGATGTAGTTTAAGTGGATTGGACCGAACCAGTATAAATCACTTGTGTCCACCTTCAGTGGTATCTCTATAACTCTTGTCTCTTTACTTAGCTTGTGTTAAAGTTTAACATTCTTAAAATCACCCAATTCACCCCCTTGGGTGAAAGGCTTGAACTAACATTTTATGATCATATGTTTTCTTATTAACCTATTAGTTTGTATTGTTCATTTACAAGTGTCAAACTCCTCATGAATAAGGGAAATATGCACATGAGCAACACAAACTAATAAGTTAACAAAAAAACCTAGGATCATGAACAGGTTCCATTAACAATTGTTCAACACAAACTAATTGTTCAACACAAACTATAAATAAGTGAATTATACATATGAAGAACATAAATTGAACAAGTCGCATTTACAAGTGTTCTACTATTTATGAACAAGTATGTAACTCTTCATGAACAAATGAAATCCTCCTATGAACAACATATTAATTTCTTGTGGTTGAAACTTTGGGTATTTGACATCAAAGCAACGATGGTGAAATAAATAGCAAAGTGGCCAGGTGATTGGTTCTTTGAAGCTCTGGTGACAATCAAACCTTTTGTTTAAAAAATTAAAACAAAGCAAGAGGCATTATTGTGTCTTTACCTATAAAACTGGTTTTCATTTTGGTCATAGTCATACAGTGTAATTTCAAAATATTTTGGTCCTTCACTAAAATAAATTTCATCTCATAATCCTTTAGGAAAATTTTCCTATATTTATTTTAGACATTTAAATAGAATTGACTAGTAAAATTTTCGCCAAAAAAACTTGACTATTAACATGAATTCTTATATTATATATTTACGGCAATAAATTGACAAAATAAGAACAAAAATCCCAGTAACTTTGATAACGTGGGCCCCAAAAGGCACTTATTAAATAATCCGAAGGCAATCTATGAGAATAAACTTTTTGGTGCAGGCGAAATAAAAAAATTGAAAAGATATTATTAATCAATAAAAAAATTACGAATGATAAAAAGGCACTAAATTGAAATCATTACCCTTTTCTTTTTGGAGTGTAATGTAATAATATGATTCGACATTTCGAGTTGCATACGAAATAAAAAGACATACTAAAAGAAATTATATAAAGTAAAATGTCTTATGGGGTTGTCTGCTTTGCGCCTTTTTCCTTTTCTAGTTTAAATTTTGTTGTATTAATTAATGAACAATAAAATCATTTAGCTTGTGGCTAAGCTCTTTTTATGTATTAAAAAAAAAAAAAAAAAAACTCAACTTGAATATACATTTTCCCTCCGAAGCAGCATTTATATCGTAATCCCATTGTTTTTATCATTTAAAATTTATTTACAAAGTCTAAAAAAATGCATAAATAACTCATTTAATAATAAAAATGTATATTAAATTTTATAAAATATTTCATTTTCTTCCCAACACTAAAATATTTCATATGAGTGTGTTGAAACTGTCTTATCTTATTTAAATGTGTAATCAATATGAATAGTCTATGAAAAAAATAAAAAATTTAAAGAAATTAGGTGAATTAATATCTTATATTTAATATTAAAATAAATCTCTAATTAAATCTTATGTTTAGGATAAGATGGATTAATATTAAATATAAAATATTTATATTACAAAAATAGCCTATAAGAAGTCATAATTTTCACAAGCCATACATAATAGGAAAATTTCTTGAAAAATACGAGAACTGAACTATATAATACTTCTAGTTAATATATTATATATATTAATTTTTTTAATAATAAAATACAACTCTATTTTTTTTTTTTTTTTTTGAACTATTAAAGGGCTTCTATTTTAAGGGGTTGTTGATTGAGGGAAAAAAAAAAGATGGATCCTCGTTTCCCCAAAGTGGTATGAAGAAATAGATGTTTAAAGTAAAACTCCCGTACAATTACATTCCTACATACTACTTATATATAAACAACCAAATTTCTAAACAAATATTCACCAAAAACAAAACCAAATAAACCACAAAGCTCTCTATTAAATTCATTTTTAATTAAATGAACACTTTTGGTAAAATAATTTCTTCGTTATTTCCTCTTGAGAAACACAGACAGTTTAAAATTTAAACGTTCGCAAAAATCTAGAAAAGAAAACAAGATAGGAAATAATTTCGAAAAAGTTTTATTGATATTCTCTCTCTCTCTCTATATATATATATATATATAGAGGAGCAACAAAAAATAGATATACCGACTATTATCAAGCTTGCTTTATTTTACCTTCGAAGGTACGGAGGGACTCATGACTGGGACTACTGTATCCACAGTTTAGAGTAACATGTCGCTTCGCTTATTATTCTCTTGAATCGAGGAAAGCCCATCTTCTGTCGCTTCTTCCACCATTCATCCTTTGGCGATGATCGATCGTGAAATTTCTCAGATGGCGTCTCCATTCTTGTGCTAACCCATTTAAGCAGATTCCTCAAGCTAGCTTGTTTTTCTCAGACAAACCCAGATTTTCTCTCCACATTTTCTGTCTTCGTTGCTCAAAGAAAATAGAAGAGAGATAGGAAGAAGATTATGCTAAACTGACCCACTCATCGTCTTGTTTGTTGGTCTCCGTGGAGAGAAACTTGTGGGTCTGTATCTCAAGTGGGGTTTTTCCTCAGTAATCAGGTAAAGGTACTGTTTCGGCTTCTCTCTTTCAATTTCTGAGTTTGGATTTTTGAATGTGCTAATTTGAGTTATGTTTCTTAAAGTTAGGAGCGATCTTGACTGAATTGCTATCATAAGGTGGTTGTCTTTTTCTAGTAATTGTTGTGCTTTAGTGATTCCTCAGGAGGCTGAGGTTCCTCTCTATTTTCTGCTAATTTTTGTTTCAGATCTCGGTGTTTCCCTACACTTTTGATGCTGTTTCTGCGTGTGTTTCAAATTTTTCTTTTGTGAATTTTCCCTCTCCTTTTTTGTGTTTCCAGAATTTGTGAAGATGAACTTGATCTGGCTTATTTGGGTCTGAGAAAGACATGTTGTGATCCTCTTTTTGTTCGTAAATGAAAAGTCATGGAAATGCTGTGCTATATATGTGCTGAATTCTGTAACATTCTTTGGGAAAATTTGCAAATTCGAGTTAGATTTGGCTGGAATTGGTTACTTTATTTACGTTTGTTAATTGAATTCCAACACTCTCATGCTGTGTGTATCTTTTCAGTTCTCTGAATCATCTTATGCTCGTTGATCGGAAAAATCATCTTGACCTTAGTAAGCTTGTAGTCGTAACTTTTGTTTTAGCATTCATTCTGTTCTTCCTCCTTCTTCTGTCCTTACTGGTTTGTTATCTGCTCTAATCTAAAATGGGATGTTATTAATTACAAGTGTTAGAGTCTCAAACACACCTTGCTTTCCATAACTGTCGGTGTGCTGATGGTTGATTTCAGAAGTTTGTGTTATCTTGTTGTCAACTTTGAAATCATATAAAAGAACAGGGCATGTGTTTGTAGCTAAAAGTGATAAGTTAGCTGCAGGTCTTGCATCTGTTTGGATTGTGCCACTGTCACCATGCTAAAGCAAATTCTTAACAAATTGCCTAAGAAGGTGCCAAAATCTGATTCAACTGACTCTGCCCGTGGTGATTCTGGGAATTCAACAAGTTTTGGGAATGTCTTTCAGTGTACAAATGTAGGGAGCACCATTTCAAGCAAATTGAATGTTGTGAAGCGAGTATCTTCTGTGGTTTTTCCAGCAAGCATGAATGCTGGGGTAGAAGCAGTTGACCCCAATTTATCCTTCAAAGACGTTTCAAATACACAGAAGCAAAACCTGTTTATTAGTAAGTTAAATCTTTGCTGCAAAGTTTATGATATGAGTGATCTGGATAAAAATAGTGCAGAGCAAGATCATAAACGTCAAACATTGGTGGATCTTGTTGACTTTGTTTCTTCTGGATCTGCGAAGTTTACAGAACCAGCAATTGCTGCTGTGTGTAAAATGTGTGCAAGTAACTTGTTCAGGGTCTTCCCTCCCAAGATTCGAACCAGTTCTACCGGTGGTGAAACAGAAGACGAAGAACCAATGTTTGATCCAGCCTGGTCTCACCTGCAAATTGTTTATGATCTACTCCTCCACTTTGTTAACTACAACTCCCTTGATGTGAAGTTGGCAAAAATTTACATTGACCATGCTTTCATCTTAAAATTACTTGACCTTTTTGATTCTGAAGACCCTAGAGAAAGAGATTGCTTGAAGACAATTCTGCATAGAATCTACGGCAAATTCATGGTACACAGGCCTTTTATAAGGAAATCTGTTAGCAATATCATCTATCGTTTTGTTTTTGAGACGGAACGTCATAATGGCATTGCTGAGCTGTTGGAGATTTTCGGGAGTGTGATTAGTGGGTTTGCCTTGCCATTGAAAGAGGAGCACAAGACATTTTTGTTTAGGGCTTTGATTCCTCTACACAAACCGAGATCGTTGGGTATCTATCACCAACAGCTAACATATTGTGTGGTACAGTTCATAGAGAAGGATCAAAAACTGGCTAGCCCTGTGATACAGGGACTATTGAAGTACTGGCCAATAACAAATAGCCAAAAGGAGCTTATGTTCTTGAGTGAGTTGGAAGAGGTTTTGGAAATGACTAGCATGCCTGAATTTCAGAAGATCATGGTCCCACTATTTCGCCGTATATGTTATTGCCTAAATAGTCTTCATTACCAGGTAATTTCTTCTACTTCTCTGCAAAGTCTTTCACCCACATCAATATAAAATACATAGTAAGCTACAATATTTTCAAGATATGATTAATGTGACTTGCTTAAGATACCGTGTGATTTATGCAAAAATGCTTATAGTTTTTATATAGAAGTTGGTATTTGTGTCTGTGATTTTTTGTCCTATTTGCAATAGCATCTTTTCTTCTACCAACTGAAGAGAATATTTATATGGATGGTGGTTGTTAAGAAGCTGGAAGTTGAGACAGCACCTTAATTGTATCGACTAACTCATGTCAACGATTGATGTTATATTTTTCTTTGTTTTAATTAATAATCAGATTCAGACTGATTTATTAACCTTCTGTTGTTGCTTGGAGCCAACTTTGATGTGCTAGTTATTCATATTTTTAATTCTTGAGCCTGTTGTGTCAAATGCGTTGGATAGGTTCCAAGAAAAGAAGCTAGTTCTAGTTTTTAAATAGGTGCTCTTAGATTGTTCGATAAATACACAATAAGTTAATGAATTGCCAAAATAAATAAATAGAGAAACTTCTGTTAACAAGTCAACAGTGTGGGGCTAGCTTGTAAAGAATGTTCCCGTATATCTTTTCTAATGGCGAAAAGCTAATCTGGTTTCCTTTCATTCCTTGCAATGCTTATTATGCTCTTGTAATCTTAATTTGACTATTTTGATCCCTTTTGTTTAATTATTTCTATTAAAGTAATAATGAAAAAAATGTGCTAACCTGGTAAATTCCTTCTTGTATGCACAGGTGGCGGAACGAGCCCTCTTGCTATGGAACAACGAGCACTTCCTTAACCTTGTCACGCAAAACCGGCAGGACTTACTGCCGATGGTGTTATCAGCCCTTGTACATAATGCTCAAAAGCACTGGAACCAAGTAGTGCTGAACCTGACTCAGAATGTGAGGAAGACTCTGTCGCAAATGGACGAGGATTTGGTCGCCACCTGCCAACGCAAGTTGGAGGAGGAAGAGTCGGCATTGTCAAGCGCCACAGCCGCCGAGAGGCAGCGGACAACATGGGAGCGCCTGGAAGCCGCAGCAGCCGCCAATATGCAAAGTGTGAGTAGCAATAACAGCGACGGCGGCGGTAGTGGCAGTGACATAATGGCTGCAGTAAAACCTGCGGCTACATGCTCAGTGGCCTGCTGTTAATTGCTTCACAAGCAAACCAAGCTGAAGTAGTAAGACCGGGCAGAGCATCTATATAGGTTGTGAAGGGTGTTTCTAGTTCACATACTGATGAGTTAGTTTTATTATTGTTGTTGTTATTAATATAAGAATATTGTTTTCTTTTTGTCAGTATGATGCCTATAGGTTTCTTCTATTTTTGGTCTTTTTTATTAAAATGTTCTTTTTGTATATTTTCCAAGTATGCATATTGCAAAAGTGTGGTTGAGGGGTTTGATATGATTGTGGTTCCTTTTTTTTTTTTTTTTTTTTTTTTTTTTTTTTTTTTTTTTTAATTACAAAAAAAGAAACACTGATGAGCAGAGAGGGGCAGGGAAGTTCCTTCACTTTTTGTTTTTGAGGTGTTCATGTTTTTGTGTTTGTCGGTGCCTGCAATTATTAGGTCCGTCAGCACGTTATTTCTTCATAGGTGGTCCCTACCTGTGCTCCTAGTCCAACTTCTCCCACTGTTGAATATGGGTTTTTTTAAAGTTTACTTTTAATTAAAAATAAATACAAGACTGTATGAAAATGTAGAGAAAGGAACAATGATTAGTCATTTATGTTCTTTATTATTTTTAATGGGGACTGAAAATCCATAAATTTGTTTTTTTGGTAAAAGAAAAATTAGGAAAGGTGTTTGGCTTATCTATGCTCCAAGACAAGGTAAAATCTAGGTTACATCAATGATAGATAGGGCAAAATGTCTATTATCTTCGACGTTCTAAAAGATTTCGAATTTAGGATGTCTCTCTTAATGTTTTGACCAACTCCAAAATCGAATTCATTCCCTTTGATAAGAGTGTTCAACCATTTTACCAGTTGAACCGTTAAATCCATAAATTTAAACTAGGGGCAAAACCAAAACCCACATATTACAAAGTTAAAGCATGCATCCTTCATTAACCCTCATCTCTTGTAGACGGGGTTGATTGAAGATGCAAAATTTTCCTACAAACTCATGGGAAAGTTTAGCTAATTGATCAGCACTAGAAATGCCATCTCTCAATGAATGGTTCACAAGAAGTTGTCACTCCCTACAAACAAATAATTCAGCTGCATCTACAATATCTTTAAAAGAATACTTTCGATCACATTTTAGTATGGGATAAAAAAAATATTATCTACTACCTTCGGTCCTAATTATAAAACCTAATTGACTTTTTTTTGGAGAAATTAAGGAAGCTAAATAAGTTACTTAATCATTTAATATGTTGTGTATCCTTAGATTATATATTAGTTTATTAGTCAAACTAATTAGTTTGAAGAAAAAAAATAAAAATAAAAATATTCTAAAGTAATTTAATTAGCTTCTTTAATCTCTCTGAAAAAAGTCAACTAGGTCCTATAATTAGGACCGGAAGGAGTACTATTTATAGTCGACTCGACATTGACTATTTAAAATAATACTAATAATATTATATTCCTCATCATTTTTATAAGATCCAAATTTTTTAAATTGGTTTAGTCCTAAACAATCAATAGTAGCATTACCATCCATATTCACATGCCGAACAAGGACTTGCCAATCCCCATGGAGAAGAAAGCTAGCATCATCAATAATATATTTAAAAGGATGTGCAATGCTATAATCCTTAGTTAACAAATTAATAACTTCTATGCAATAAAAAAAAAAGAACTACTTTAATAAATCCTTCGTTACAACATAAGGTAAGGTGATGGATGATATCAAGCAATTTTGCAATAGGAGGAAAATTTAATTCTAAGCTAAATTAAACAAAATCACCCGAAACTTTGAGTTAGTTGCATATAACCTTGATATTGGAAAGTTTAAATTTAACCCTAATGGCTATTTTCTTTTTTTTTTTTTTTTCTTTTAAACAAACGAAGCTTAAAACAAACAAAACAAAGAAACCAACAAAAGATTAAAGTCTCGAGGCCTCTCCTCACATGTCGTACTCCCGCTAGATCGGCAGCAAGGAAGCAGTGAAGACCAGTAGGGGGATCAGAGAAATGAGATTCGTCCGGAACCTCCACATGCGCCAAAACAAAATTAGCCAACCAATCTGTACACTGATTTCCCTCTAGAACATGGCTATATCGTATAACCCACTGTTTGCGGGTGACTGCTCGTATCCGAGCCACCAGATGGGACTCAAGAGCTGCATTACCTTGTTTGGAAAGTAATGCAATGACTGATTGATAGTCACTTTCAACAACAACATGCCTCCAACCTGCCTCCCATGCTAACTCTAATCCTCTCGAACTCCCACGCCTCGCTCCCATTGCCGAGCACACCAAGGCGTGCAGCAAATCCTCCAAGCCACTTACCAGAGAAATCTCGCAAAAACTCCCACAAGCCGCCACTATTAACCCACTACCGTTAAGTGTCTGTTATCTTTTTAATGGAAAATGTCACATCAAATTATAAGATGACACGTGACATTCTGTGTAAATTACTAACTTCATAAAACCCATTTGAACTTTGAACAGTTACAGATAACACCATGAATTTTGATTATTTAATAACCTCTTTGACATTTCTAAATTTAAATTAAACTCCCTTAAAATTTTGATTTATACTATTAAACATCATCTTGTTACTTTTATCAAATTAATAAATTTATTAAGTTTTTTTTATTATCATTTATCAATTAAAACAGTTTTCTTGTATAGAAAAAACTAGAAGTATAGTATTTTTTTTAAAAAAATGTCATCATTTCCATAACATTTAATTATTTTCTTGGGATAATAGTTTAAATATTACATTTGTGTTAGAGGATAGCTTTTTCCGTCATTAACACATTTTTTTTTGAATCAAAGGTTCAACGTTTATTTTTATATTTTTATAAATATTATTCTTTTAATTTTTTCCATACGAAAGAACTATTTTAATTGAAAAAATGATAGTAAAAATATTAATAAATTTTCTTGGTCAACAAATGTTAATAAATTTTTTAAAATGATAAAAGTAACGATATATGGTTTAATATTATAAATCAAAATTTTAAGAGAGTTAAATTTAAATTTTGAAATGTTATAAGTTTATTTGTAAATTGACCAAAGTTTAGGAGGGATTCTCTACAACTGTTTTAAAGTTCAAGAGGTTTTATAAAATTGGTAATTTACACGGATACTACGTAGAATACCACGATCATCTCATAATTTGATGTGGCATTTTTTTAAATTAAAGATATAACAATCACTTAAGGCAGGAGGTTAATAGTTAAAAAATTAAAGTCAAGGGTTAAATTTAAACTTTGAAATGTCATAGGGTTATATGCAACTGACTTAAAGTTTATAGGATTTTGTACAATTTAACCTTAATTCTACTATAAAAATTATAGTATTTATAAGTTATGAAGATATTTGAATTTATAATTTAAATTTAGATGGTTTTAAATGCCGGCTATATAAAAAGATTAATGCTTAATAAATATTTTTTTAATGAACTGTGTTGAAAAATAAAATGCACGCCAATAAATTATTGGTGAAGGTGGTAAGTAGCCTCGCTCCTCAAGAAGGAGAATACAAGTTCAAATCTTTAAAAGCACATTTGTTGAGAGAGATAAAAACATTTGTTGATCTAAACCTTAAAAGGGATTTAGTTTCGATTTCAAAGTGGTTTGGAAATAACCTTAATTAAATAAATAAAATAAAATAGAATTCACAATTTATAATTGGAAAACCCATCCTTAAGGTATTTCCTTCAATTTTTAATTGGGTACTTGTGTTTTTATTAAATCTTTTAATTTTACTCTTTTATCACCGTTTACTCTTATAATTTTACTATGTTAACATTATTAACACCCTAAATTTAGTAAAAATATATATAAATATTAAATTAAAAACTATAAATACGTTCAGAATGGTTTTGCTTTGCCACTGCCTTGAAAGAAATTATTGAAGTTATTGCGGTGACCGGAACGACCTTCAATTGGTAAATATTCTCATAATCTTTTTATAACGATAGCATAAAAGAAGTCTTTTTTCAATATTTTTGAGTTGAATTTTGACCTTCAAATTTTCCATTCAAATGTTGCGGGCGACGACCGGACCAGTCAACTCACCTTTTGATAATCAATACATTTAATTATATTAACCTTAGGACGGTAAAAATATTTATCTGAATTTGGGAAATTTTAGGTTCTGATTATTTCACTCACCAACTTTTTTTTTCTTTTAAGAAATTATGTGACGTAGAAATATTCTTAAAAGTAGTTTAGAGATAGCGACAAAAATCTTATCTTTATTATTATTATTATTAATTTTACATGAATATTTTTTAAATATATATGTGTGAATCACTCAATTACTCTGTCTTTTTAATGTATTATTTATATTTATATTAATTTAAAAATAAACGAAAATCAATCTAAATTTCATGCGCCGCTTTTTATCACTTCATTTTTGGCATAATTTTATTGAATTTTAAATTTTTTAAAAAATTATTTTCGTGGAAGAACTTAAAGAAGGTATAATAATTTTGAATAAAATGTTTCAAATAAAAATATTTGGAGAAAAACATATAGGAAAAGACAAGAAAATATCACTCGAACTTTAAAATCTTAAATCAGGCTTATTGTCTACAAAAGTATATGTATTAATTCCTACGATACAATTTAATCAACAAGAGTGTTATCTGAAAAACTAAAAGTTTAAGGGCATTGGTTGTGAAGCTTTTAAAATAAAAAAAGAATTATTCACTAATAACTCACCATTTAAAAATTCTGTAAGAAAATTATAAATTATGAAAAAGGAAAAAAATTTCTAATTTTCTTTAATTTTTAATTTGATACCGATGTATTTTTCTTTCCTAATTAAATGCTTTAATTTTACTATATTAGAACTGTTAACTCCCGTACAATGGTTAACCTGATAATACAACAAAATTATAAGAGCTAGCAGTGTTAACAAAGCAAAATTAATGATTTAATTGAGAGAGAAAAACACATTGGTACTAAATTAAAAATGAGTGAAAATACATGCAACTCCAAATGAGTTTTTTCTTTTTTTTTTTTTTTTTTTTTTTTTTTTTTTTTTTTGAGGAGAACGGCAAGCCGAAGCTTGAGAAAGTTGAGGGACAAGACTATGGAAATCTAGCCCTTAATACAATAAGCTAAACCAAAAACTAGGAGTGACAGGCCAATTGGTCCTTCCGAAACATATCAAGGCAACCAGTTGGAACTGCTGGTATTAGAACCATGTCTGCACCATCCGGGGCATCATGACCATGTTTGGCTATATAGTCAGCACATGAGATGTTGTCTCTTGAAGTGTGGTGGATCTCAACGTTTCGATCCCGATAAAGGAGGTCTCTAATCTCTCAAATGATGTCTCTAAGCGGATGGTCGGTGCGGCGCTAGCCTCTCATAAGGATGTTGACCGCCTCAAGAGAGTCCGAATATAGGAGTATTCTTTGAAGACCCATCTGATGACCCACTTTTAGACCTGCCATGATAGCGTAGAGCTCCGCTTCAATAACCGTATGAAGTCCAAGAGACTTGTGGAAACCTATTAGCCAATGACCTTGAGAATTCCTTATTACTCCTCCGCAAGCTGCTTGATGTTGATAGCGCACTGATCCATCGACATCAATGTGAACCGCATTTACAGGAGGGGGTCCAAGACTCTTCCCTAAACCTGCCAAGTTGGAAAATTTGGTGAGTTAGAGTTTGATTAGTTGTATTTTCCATTAAAAGGTAGTTACAAAAGTGAAGCATCTCCCTGATATCTGTGGCCTCGCCTTGGAACAGGAATTTGCATCTCGTTGTCCAGAGGATCCAACATCCCAAACTAAAGACTCTAGGCCAAGAGAAATTCTGAAATCTTCCTGCTCCAGGTTTGTGGTTTGTATTCCAATTAAGCCAAGCCTGCAAATTACCTCCAAAAAATTGAGAAAGATAATTAGGTTGTAAAATTTGTTTCCACAAGTTTTTTGCTTTTGTACAATCCCTGATTATATGGATCACACTTTCCTCGCTATTACAAGGGAAGGGACAGAGGTTGTCATCAGTGAGACCTCTTCTGGCTCTAAGAGAGTTAGTGGCAAGCCTCTCGTGGCCAACTTGCCACATAAAAATTTTGACTTTCTCAAGAAGCTGCCATTTCCACATCAAGGCCCAGAAGCTATTATCCCTCGTTCCTTCACGGTCAGAGAGGTAATTATAAGCAGATTTAACAGAAAAGCAACCATCTCTCGTAGCTCTCCAAGTGAACCAGTCCGGGAAGCTACTAGAAGGGGGTGCATTTTAGAGATAATATTTATGATTGAAGGAGGTAAAATTCCCCGCCATTGTCAGTGTCCCATTTTCCATTTACCAGTAATTGATCATGAACCGTCTCATCCTCTTTTACTAGAGAACGGTCCGGAACAAAGGCAATGAGGGGACGATCAATAGGTAGCCAAAGGTCATGCCAGAACTTGGTTCCTACCCCATTATTAACTTTTCTGCCAACTCCAGTAAGAAACTTATCCCAAACTTCAACAATCGCTTTCCAAGAAGAGGATGAGTTTCTTTTCCTGGAGACATTAGGAACGAGGAGGTCACCACAATTATACTTAGACCAAAGACATTGGACCCACAAATCATGTTTTTTCGTTAGGAGACTCCAACACAGTTTCATAATAAAGGCCTTGTTTTGACGTCGAAGATTTTTCAAGCCAAGGCCCCCCTGCTTCCTCGCTTGAGTGACTTTGTCCCAAGCAATGAGATACATTTTTTTTCATATCTTCCTCTTGGGACAAAAGGAGTTTCCTCAAAATCCTATCTAACTCGTTGATAGTACAAATAGGAAGGAGGGTTGGCTGCATACAGTAGCTGGGCAGAGAAGATAGCACAAATTTAATCAACACAGAGCGACCAGCAATAGTTAAAAATTTACTTTTCCACATCGACAGCTTGTTCCTTTCTTTTTGCACGATGGGATGATAAGTGGCTTTCATAACTCTCTTGTGAATGATCGGCACCCCCAAATACTTACCAAGATCAGAAGTGATCCCTATCCCAAGTTGGCTTAACTCCAAAGCTCTATTGAAATTAACATTTGAAGAACAGAACATGCGAGATTTTTGTAAGTTGATTCTGTGGCCCGAGACTTCACAAAAGCTTTGCATCATATTACGAACCTCAAACATTTGGCTAGGAGAGGCTTCCGTAAAGAGAATGAGATCATCAGCAAAGAAAAGATGGGAAATATGGGGGCTTCCTCTTTTGAAGGAGAATGGTTTCCAGCACCGAGCCTCACACTCAGCTTTAATAAGGTGCCCCAGGTGTTCCATACAGAGGACAAAAATATATGGGCTAAGAGGATCTCCTTGTCTAACCCCTCTAGAAGGGGTAAAGCACAGGCTTTCCTCACCATTCTAGAGGATAAACATAGATGTTGTCGAGATGCAGGCCATAATGAGATTAACAAGGTTGTCCGTCAGCTTTAAGCAAGCGAGAGTATTCCTGATGAATCCCTAGTCAAGTCTGTCAAAAGCTTTCTCCATATCGATCTTAATGGCAACGAATCCTTTCTTTCTACCCTTCATTCTCATAGAGTGGATGATCTCTTGGGCAATTAGGATCTTGTCACAACTGGATCTGCCTGCGATAAAGCTGCATTGCTCAGGCCTAACAAGAGTGTTCATTACTCCTCTAAACTTGTTCTCCAGGACCTTTGTAATGATTTTAAAGCTCACGTTGCATAAGGATATAGGAGGAAAATCCTTTAGAGTAGAAGGGTTGTCGACCTTAGGAATGAGAACAACCCTGGACTTATTGATGCTGGCCATACTAGAGGGGTTATCAAAGCATTCTTTGATGAAATCACATATTTTGGAGCTGACGACATTCTACTGAGTTTGGAAGAAGTGTGCCTGAAGGCCGTCAGGACTCGGAGCTTTAAAGGCACCCATAGCAAAAGTAGCATTTTTTATTTCAAGTCTCGTAACTTTTCTCGACAACATTTACAACTCATGAGCATCAATGGCGGGAAAATTCGAGCACCACTCATTAGGATCTCTCACAGAAGCATCCCGAGAATAATGATTCGGAAAGAAATCATGAGCCATCATCTTTGCAGTATCATGGTTCTCAATCCACTCCCCTAAATCATTTTGAATGGCAGCGATTCTCTGTTTCTTTCTTTTAATCATGGTGGAGGCATGGAAAAATCTCGTATTTCTGTCACCCCCTGAAGCCATTTACATCTAGATTTTTGGAACCAGGAGATTTCTTCTTGGGTACTACTTTATGATATTCATTCCATAATTTCCTCTCCGGCTTATATAGTCCGGTTTGCAAATTCGCCTTTCTACTTCTATCAATTCCCTCCAGACGGTGAATAAGCTCTCTTTCCTTCTTGGAGAAATTACCCACCCGATTATCATACCAATCTCGGGCAGATTTTTGAAAGTTTTGCAACCCTTGAATCCAATTTTTCTCGAGCCAAGCTTCTTTAGATAAATGCATTTTTATAGTAATTATACCAGTTAGAGTAGTAACGTTAACAAATGGAATAATTGATCCATAACCTAATAGGAGCTAGTCAAAGATTTGTTTTGGTAATCAATATAATACTTCAATTTCCATTTGTCTTATAAATTTATAATTTTTTAAACTATCCTTATAATTTCATATGTTAAAGGGGTATCCATAAATAAAAGGGCTAATATGTAAAAAGGGTTAAAGGTCTAATTTGCCACGGAAGTATTGATAAGGGGGCACTCAGCACCCGGAAGTTTTTTGGGTACCAAATTTGCCTCGGAAGTATGAAAAAGGTACCAAATTTACCCAAAACTAACGGAAGGTCAAACGGACATTTGCCACGTAGGATTTTTTTTTTGTTAAATACATAATTTGCCACGGAAGTATTAATAGGGGGTACTCAGCACCCAGAAGTTTTTTTGGTACCAAATTTGCCCCAGAAGTATTAATTTAGCAAATTTACCCAAAACTGATGGAAGGTCCACGTAGGTCGTTAAAATGCCACATGGCTAGGAAAGAAACACAGTGGAGGGCGAGTCATATCCCAGATCATGTAACCACGTCAGCACCTCATTCATCTCTCTCTTCCCTCTCGCTTTCGGCGGTTGGTGCTTCTGAATTTTCTTCCACTCCTACATCGACGGTGACAGTGCTGTGGGACCATTGTGAACACCATGGCTCTCCGATGTGGGGCTAAGGACCTGCTAGGCGGTGTGGCAAATTCATACCAAACAATTTTATCCCTTAGACCCTTACAATTTCTCGATTCTCAAATCTTCAGGTAATGCCTCCTCACCCCCCCCCCCCAATTCCCTTATTTTGCTTCTACGAAATTTTACGATTTGGTGAAAATTTTGACAATCCATATGACCATCTTTAATTGGGTTTATTGGCGGTTTTTTATTTATCTTGATTCGGAGAACTGTTTGATTTTTTGGTAGAGCATTTTTTAGAGTACAATGGGAAGAGAGAGAGATCAATGAGGTGGTGATGTGGTTACATGATCTGGGATATGACTCACCCTCCACTGTGTTTCTTTCCTAGCCATGTGGCATTTTAACGACCTACGTAGACCTTCCGTCAGTTTTGGGCAAATTTGCTACCTTTTTTATACTTCCAAGGCAAATTTGGTACCAAAAAAAATTTCAGGTGCTGAGTGCCTCCTTATAAATACTTTCATGTCAAATTAGATATTTAACCCAAAAAAATCCTATGTAGCAAACGTCTGTTTGACCTTCCGTTAGTTTTAGGCAAATTTGGTACCTATTTCATACTTCCGAGGCAAATTTGGTACCCAAAAACTTCCTGGTGCTGAGTGCCCCCTTATCAATACTTCCATGGTAAATTAGGCATTTAACCCTATATAAAAATATCTGAGTTTTTACAACAGCAAAAAAGCACTGACCACCATAGGCGGACCCAGGTACATGATTAGGGGGCAAGTGCCCACCATTGAATTAGGGAATTGAGGATTTTTATTATTATTATTTTTTATATAAAAAATAATAATAATACATGTTTGAATAATGGTTCACTCTTAACACATCAAGACGCACTTCGTAATCGGATTCGAAATGAATTGTTGAATGATTCTTTAGTGCCTTATATTGAAAAAGTGTATTTGATAGCATTGATAATAAGACAATTATGACAGAATTCCAAAAAATAAAGTCTAAAAGGATAACATTGTAATTATTTTTATTGTAATATACTTTTTTATATTAAAATATATGTACTTGAACTTATTGAGTGCCCACCCTTTATTGTGATTTATGTAATGCATTTCTAAATGTAACTTAGCCTTGCTTTTCTAAATGACAGTTTGTAAAATAATTGTCTCTCTTATTAGTTATTACATCATCAATATTCACTTGATTTCATGAATATTTTTTTGATATTCTTTTTTTGTTGTTTATATTCTTTTGTTTTTTTAATGCATTTAAAACTTTCCTTAATTTTTTTTGAGATAATATTTGTTTAAATTTATTATTATTAGAGGCATTATTGTCTTTTTATAATTTATTGCTAATTATGGAGTAAAATTAATTTACTCAATCCACCAAAATATTACTCCATATCAAACGTGAATGTAATGTTAAACTCTAAGTCTCAGTCTCAATCCTAATCCCTATCCATCAAAATTCAGTATTACGTATCAAACAGGGCCATAGAGTTTGTCCCCTAAGGGTTTAACACATTCAATTCATTTAAATCTTTTATTATTTTCCATTCTTGAAATGACATATTTTGTATTTTCTTCTTCTTCTTCTTCCCTAAATTGACCACACTCATTAATTTTTTTGGTCATACAATTAAAGTGTGGAAGAGGCTGAAATTTGGAGATTAACGTAGGAAGAAGCGATGAGACTTGTTTGAAATATAGACTCAAATCTTTAATTTGATTGGTTTACCATATAATTTGCAATAAATCCAACAAAATAATCTTTCTGTTATGAAACTAAGTAAAATGCAAGAGAGATTAAGATGAGGGAGATATAGAAATGCAAGAGAGAAATGGAGAGCAAGGAGAGAGTGATTCTTCTTTCTTATTATTCACCCTTTCAACCTTTGATACATGCCTACTATATATAGGTAAGGAATCCTTACTTCTATTACAAGAGTTACATACCAAAGAGTAAATCTCCATAATGGTATATTAAGAAGTTTTGTAAGTTATTTACATTAAACATATAAAACTCCCACTAAGCCATTCATGTCATAGGTTATATGGCTTTAAGAGTAGAATTTCAAAAGACTCTTCTTGAAAGGTTATGGACATTCACACCAATATTGGAATATTTATAACACTCCCCCTTGAATGTCCATTATGAATGTGCCTCATTAAAAACTTTAACTAGGAAAAACCCAGTGAGACAAAAACCTAGCCAAAGAAAAGAGTACATCATCCATTGATACACCGTCCAAAGGTCTTTGTCTCATTAAAAAACCTTTCTAGGAAAACCAGTGGGACAAAATCTAGATAAGGGAAAAAGAGTCGGCGTGTATCGACTCCCCTTTTGACAATATCGTATTACTCCCCCGATGACTATATTACTTTCAATGTCTTTTGAGCATATCATCTTTTTGGTCATCCAACAATCTATTGCGTACCTACATGAACTAAATATTTCCAGCAAAATCATAATAATACTAACATGATTTCTAGGCATTCTTATAAGATATATCTAGATGCATATCAACAGATATTCATTAAAACGATTATATCATACATGCTCTGATAGCTTTAAGTCATACAAAAATTATTAAGTATTGTCCTCGAGAACTTTGAATTAGATGCTTCTGGCATCTTGAGTCCTTTAAGAACATGTGCTACTAACACTCTTGGATCCTTTGAAGATTCTTATGCAATCTTCATAATTTAATAACCCATATGCATATGCTATATAACAATATCTAATAGACGCATAATTTATCATTCATAAACTGCCAGATTTATCGTATCCACCACAAAATCATTATCCCAATTTGGACTTCAAGTCCTTAACTATCATAATATGATTATATTTGCGTCATTCTCAATTTTACTTATCCTCTTGGCCAATAATCTTTATATAATATCCTCATTTGATCACGTGATATCATCATCAAAATTGTTGTTGACAACTTTATCTTTTCGGTTCTATTTTTCCAATTCAACATAACAATATCAATATTACTCAGGTACCTGAACCTCTCTTGAGGTTTTGCAATAAGTTATGTCTCGATACTCTTCTGGAGTATTTACCTCCTTAATATGACCATCTTAATTATTGCTCCAATTTATCCATAACGTTTATATTTGGAAATGAATACTTACTCATGCTTCAGGCATGTTACTAATTGGAGCATTTTTAGCTGGAATATGAGATTTAATAAATCTCATTTAGGTCAGTAATTCTATCTGGCAAATATATCATGAATGCATAACCTGATGAACTTCTGGTTCATACTTCTTTATTCGAGGATATATACTTTGCTATAATGCATTTCATGTATTCTCTTGTCCAGCTATTCAATTTCTCCCCCTCATGTCAAGAAAATAATGTCAAATATCAATTGACTAATCATACAAGATAAGTCTCCTTAATCCATTTGTTTTCTTCAGAAACATAATTTTGTTTCATATAGAGACAAACAAGAAGAAGAAGGTCCTTATACAACATTTATCTCAACTTTCTTTCTATATCCATCTATGTGCATTGTGGTGGATTAATAATCATTGCACATACAAACTTTATAAGATGGAATTTTTCTGGCTCTTGACCTAAAGCCAATTATATCGGGAGAATTTTGTTGGCTTATAAGTGTTGCAATATGTAAGATCAAACATACCAACGTAAAAATTTTGTTCTCATAAAAATTGATCTAGCTATTTATGGAGTCTTTAAATCATGATTTCTGGATCGTATAATTTAGAAATTGCGCGCTCAATTTATTCAAACATTAGTGCAAACTTCAAGTTGCAAATATTCTTATAAACTTCAGGTTGCAAGATAATAATTTTGCACGTAACCATCTTATAGATGCATCTTTCAAATTTGTATGGTTTACATGCTATTTCAATGAGCCCATATAATTTTGTTTGACATATTTCTAGAAATCTATTACAAATCATGATCAATGATATTCTCATAGACAATTTGTTTTGAGAACAAGTAGCACATAATTCATAAATAATATGTTGGTTATTCTTGAAGAATCTTCTGGTTCTTCGATGGATGTCAAAATGTAATCTTATTTGTATTATATGACTTGGATGATCAAACAAGTCATGCCAACAACAAATTTCTTTGGATTAGTAAACTTCAGGTTTATTGTGACATATTTCTCAATCAATCATAAACTTGAATCATAATTTGACATCCATTTTAGGAGATTTATTAGGCTTTATGTGAGAAGTATATAACTTTTCAAAAATTAGCTCATATTTGTATTCAAACTCACACTTGTTTTCTAACAATCTCCCCCTTAAGTGTGAGTCATATAATCATATTTCCTTTTGTTGGATATGATTAGTTTTGATTATGTCTTATATAGGTGTCGTTGTTCAGAGCAAAAAGTTTGTATCATATACATTGACTAACTACTATATATTTGATGTAGATTAGTCCAAGTTGAATTATAGAGATTAATCAAGAAGGAGATAAAAGGTTATGGAAACAATAACTTGCAGAGAATGTCAAAGAAGCAAGAAGCTATCAAAGTATTTTTGGAATAATCAAGAAGAGAATAATCAAGAAGAAGATGAGATATTGAAGAAGGTAGAACTTGCTGAAAATGATGAGTCCAAGTTGCATGACAGAGAATGATCAAGAGAAAAGAGAAGAGAAGAAAGAAAGAGTTGGATTATGAAGGATGATCTTGAAAAGAGATGGAAGATGGAAGAATTTGATGAATGGAATTAGAATTATCATTATACAAATTTCAAGATTGATTCTACAAGTCAGTATGATCAAACAGAAGTTGGAACGGCTCAATTCGGAGTTCAAATAAGTAAGATCAAGCTTCCCGATGGATAGGAGTTGCTACAATTCAATTGCCATAGTCCATACATTTCCTGCGCATAAATCTCAACCATTCTCAAGTATGAAACAGCCATTCTCGAGTACGGAACATCCATTCTCGAGAATGGGATTTCAATTCTCGAGAATCAATGTGTTTCAGCAACACTCTGTTCATGTTTCACTCGGGCGAGCTCTGGTAATTCGATGATATCTTCCAAACTAGAGGTCCGATTGAGGTGAAACCAGTGGCATATGAAACTAGACTTCTAATACGTCATTTTGACATAAAATTCAAGTCCAAAGGATGTCCTATGAAGGAGCTATGAATTTTATAAAATGACAGTGAAATCAACGTCACAATCTAGACCCAGCTTTGGTATTTTGAGTGTATCTCACAAACGACAAATCAAAATGAATTGAAACTAGTGTCATTTGAAACTAGACTCAAATGTCTTTCCAAAAAAATCAAGATCACGAAAAAAAATAAGATCAATTGAAGGAGATATGATATTTTGAAGTTGTCTGTTCTGGATGCTGCAAAAATGCTGAATAAGAACAACCTCCAGTCTTCGATGTTAATGGATGAAATACAACCAATTTGGAGCTGATTCTTCTTGAGTTGGAAAGAAGGCTTTAAAGAGTTTAAGTATTAGAATCAAAATCAACTCACTTGCATTTCCATGTGTAATTGATTCTCAAGTATGAGCTTGTGATTCTCGAGAATGGACTTGAGATTCTCGAGAATGGTTCCTTGACTCTCGAGTATGTGCATAGCTTCCTTTCAATATCCTTCGAGCAATTCTCGAGAATGGATAAAGGATTCTCGAGAATGGTATGTGACAGAATCAACTCTCGAATATTTCTCGATATGATTCTCGAGAATGCGTAAGGAATTCTCGAGAATGCGCAGTAAACTTCGATGATCCTGTTATTCTCCCTTCGCTGATTCTCGAGAATAGCAACATGATTCTCGAGAATACACGATGCTATTATTCACGTCTGATTTGAGGAGTTCTCGAGTATGAAGGAACTATTCAAAAAGTATTCCGAAAGTATTGACGAAAGTATTCAGCAAATATTCAGGATGAATTTAGGAAGCATTCAGGAACTACTCAATACTCAAGAATGATCAAGATTAAAGCCTCTGGTATAATTGAATCACTGAGATACTCAAGTATGGGAAATGGACTACTCGAGTATTGACAAGGATCAAGTTTCTGTCAGGTGCTTCTGCAAGGGATACTCAAGTACACAGAATGGGATACTCGAGTATGACTATCAGCTGACAAAAATCATCTTTGCAATATTGTTCGATTGGATTGATTATTCAATTAATCCTTCTTCTACATTACTCAATCTTATTTATGTTATTACTAAACATATTCTTGAGTGAGTTGCAGATTATTATTTTGACAGAACAGGTGCTACACGAGTATGATCATTTGCGAGCTTACGGTATATCGAACCACATAGATACTCGAGTATTGAGTAATGGTTTCTCGAGTATTGACGAGGAGTTGCATTTACAAAGGTTTCCGGTTTAAGGATTCTCGAGAATGACTCAAGCAATTCTCGAGAATATGTTCCTCTCATTTCCATCATCTTCCAAAGATCGCTCATCATCTACTTGAAATCAACTGGGTCATTTTCTATTATGTGTTAATCATACTCAAACTCATTTATATCATATTTAATCACTTCTTTGATTGAGTTTCAGTTGATTGAACTTGTTTGAATTAAGATTAGGCGAAATGGAATCCGACGTGGCAGAAGCATTTAATGTAACTCAGAAAAGCAGAGCAACAATCGGAATAAAAGTTCGTGATGACGAAGATATTCCTTCGAGGCATACTTATTTCGCTATTATTCGAGTCAACCTCTCGCACAAAGTACAATCGACGACGAAGCATTTAATGAAGCAACGGTCGATTAATTTCAAAGGAAATCACCTGTGTCTAACGGAAGTTTGAAGTGTTTAACGGCTACTTTCAACGGACATTCAATGATCGTATCCTGAACGAGAAGAATTTCTCAACGGTCGAATGCTCTCCATCAACTATAAAAGGAGAAGTATTCAAAATGGACAAACAACACACATGAGCTTGCACTGTCGAAATGCTGATATTATGAATCCAACACTCAACTCATATACTCTCTGTTTCACAATATTTATATAGTTTTCAGTAGAGAGTGTGATGATCGATTATGTACTTCAGTGATTATCATTCATCTACTCTGTGAGAGAGTCTTATCAATCATTTTACAATCCGTTCAAATCTCAAGATAGAGGTATCTTGAGTGTGGGTATATCAATTACAACTTGTAAGGGGGAGTGGAGTCTGAGTGAAAGGACCATCCTTCGTTTACAAAGTGTGTAATTGTATCCTTACTATGTGTAAGGGAGAGTATCTCGGTAAGAGATTGTAAAGGCTGCACAAATGCCCGATTAAACTTGTGAGGTTGTAAAGGCTTTTCTCTTGTGCCTGGTTAAACAAGGAGATAGTAGATTGAAAATCTCAAGCGAAGCTTGGGGACTGGACGTAGATCAAGGATTGGGCCGAACCAGGATAAATCATAGTTTGCATATTCTCTTCCCTAAACTCTTATATTTCCAAAGATATATGTTTGAATGATCGACTATTGCTTTATAAAGTATTTCTTTCATATGAATTGATTTCAGTAAGTTGCGAAAAGATTTTCAAAGTTTCCAAAGTTTTATCGGACACCCAATTCACCCCCCTCTTGGGTGATAGTCAGGTCTAGCACCTTTATATTTGTATTTCAAAGGTAAATCAATCTATAATGGGCCAATTAACCTATATGTCACTTTAAAGCTCAAGTATAAAACAAATTCAAAATACATGATGGGGAACCATGGTCTTATTGCATATGAAAGCGGAAATGAAAGTAAGGCATAAACTAAATTTGAAAAACCATTTAAACAAAAAATATTGTTCTTCCAATCAAACTAATCTAATCATAAAAATCAGCCACCTCCAAGTGTGCCTAGCATTACTGTCATTAATACCATCATCATTCTTGTGTGCCTCAACATTTTCATCTTGAAAAATTAAGTTTGCTTCCACATTAGTTGCACTCTTTTCAATGGAGGCTTGATAAAGTTTTGCTAGATGCTCAGGCGTACGACAGGTACGTGCCCAGTGCCCTTTCATACCACACCAATAACATTTATCCTCAACAACTTTTGAAGGACCATCATCATCATTGTTTTGCCCTTCATCATATTTCCTCTTCTGGTGGGTATAGAGTTATAATCATTACTTCTACCACCATGATAACGGTAATTACTACGTCCTCTACCACGACCACGTCCATGTATGTAGCCACCTTTACGCCCACGTCCTCGGCCTCTAAAATATTCATTAGTTACTACATTCACTTCTGGGAATGGAGTCGAACCTGTTGGACGTGATTCATGATTTTTCAATAAAAGCTCATTATTCTGTTCAGCCACAAGTAGGCAAGAAATTAATTTAGCATATTTCTTGAAATCGTTTTCACGATATTGCTATTGCAGGAGCAAGTTGGATGCATGAAATGTGGAGAATGTTTTTTCTAGCATATCTTTATCAATAACATTCTCTCCAAATAATTTTAATTGAGAAGTAATTCTGAACATGGCTGAGTTATACTCGCTCACAGTTTTAAAATCTTGTAAACGCAGATGCATCCAGTCATAACGAGCTTTTGGGAGGATGACCATCTTCTGGTGATCATACCTTTCTTTTATATTGTTCCATAGAACCAGTGGGTCTTTCACTGTCAAATATTCAATTTTTAAACTTTCATGTAAATGGTGGTGAAGGAAAATCATGGATTTGGCTTTCTCTTGATTAGATGCTTGATTTCCTTCTTTAATTGTTTCTTCTAGACTATGGGCAATCGATGGATTTCCACATCCAAAGCATCCAAGATAAATAATTATTTCCGGTAATGTCAAGAGCCACAAATTCAAGTTTTGCAAGGTTTAGATTTGTTGTGTTTGTCATGGTTCGAGACTTCATTATAACAATCATGCTAATAACGTGTTATGAAACTAAGTAAAATACAAGAGAGATTAAGATGAGGGAGATATAGAAATGCAAGAGAGAAATGGAGAGCAAGGAGAGAGTGATTCTTCTTTCTTATTATTCACCCTTTCAACCTTTGATACATGCCTACTATAAATAGGCAAGGAATCCTTACTTCTATTACAAGAGTTACATACCAAAGAGTAAATCTCCATAATAGTATATTAAGAAGTTTTGTAAGTTATTTTCATTAAACATATAAAACTCTCACTAGTCATTCATGTCATAGGTTATATGGCTTTAAGAGTAGAATTCCAAAAGACTCTTCTTGAAAGGTTATGGACATTCACACCGTATTGGAATATTTATAACACTTTGAACTAGTTTTCTTATATTCAAATCAGGTTATATTCAACACTATGATAAAACTGTTAGGTTTTGACACACATGAATAAATTATCCAAAACTGCATTGTTTATAACTTTCAAGTTCCACCCATGTATTTAATTTAATTAATATATATAATATGATTTTAAATTGCATTAATTGTCATTAAGCCACTATCAATATATACCCCTGGTCCTATTTATAAGGTTGGAAGATAAGGCTGTTTTAATAATATTTATTAATCATTTCATTAAAATTTTCACATCAGTATACTATTTTAATCTTTATTTATTATTGTCTAGAATTTATACCCCTCATGTAGGATGCTTATTAAATAGAGGTAAAGCCGTAAAAGTGAAAAGTTATTAAATTTTAGGACAAAGTTAATGAGATTTAGGTTTTTCTTAATTTTGGTGAAATATATTAAAAATATTTTACTAATAAGAATACATGTGTAATTTTATCTCTTTCCTACCGTATATGAAAGCTAAGACGTACTCCCTCCCTTCCACAATATAAGTTGTTTTTAGAAGAATAGTTTAGTCCATAATATAAGTCACTTTGAAAGAAATTAATACTTACTTGTCAATTTTTTTCACGCAATTAATGTTTAAATATGACTTCTTATATTTTTCTCTCTCATTTAATACCCTATTTAAAATGAGTAAAGTCAAAAGTTTCTTCTAATTTAAGAAAAATTTAATGAATTTACTACTACTCCTTCGGTCTTAATTATAGGAATACTTTTACAGTATAATTTGTACTATAAAAGTGTTCCTATAATTAGGACCAGATGTAGTATTTATTAATTATGAAAAATTAATTAAAATTCCTTATATTATAATATTATAGGCCGGTCGGAGGGAGTAGTTTTACTTTACAACTTAAACCCAAAAGGGACATAGTGTCGTAAAAGAGACTGATAATAATTGAAGATGGTATTTTTAACATTTAGCATCGAAAGTTACTACATCATTATTCACTCGCAGTAAATAAAAATCACAAATTGCGGAGCTTTTTTGTTTTTATTATGTCGGCTAAAGCTTCCTTTCTCTTTATTCTCTTGCTCTATGTGCATGAATCTTCCCTTTTTCACTTGAGTTGAGTTGTAATGATTGTGTAGTAAAAGTAATTTCTTTTAAATATTTTTATTTTTTTAATATAAAACTTTAGTTGATTTAGATTATGGGACCTCAAAAGACTCAAAGCAAGAGCTACACGATTCAAAAGTTCTTATAGGAATTCTATTACGGCAAAATATTTTGGAAACTTCTTAAAAATATATTTGTACGGACAGTCCTTAGATATCCATTATTCATGGTTAAATAATGATTTATCTAAATATAACAGATTCAAATTATAATATTTTAAGTTTTCTTGCACCTCCCTCAAATTCTTGTGCTTTTTTTTTTTTTCTGTACCATTTGTAAGCCCAAAACTTAAGTTATGACTTCAAAAAAAATTTTGGGTGTAAAATATCATGTTTGGATTATTATTGGGCCAATTGATTTTCTTAACCGAAACATAAGATCGAGCAAAAACTACTAATTTATATATACATACATTAAATATTTTTAATCATGATAAATAAATAAATAATATTTTTTCTATAATATATTATTCAGTGAGGGGCCAAACAAAGACCAATGTCACAAATTATTTAGATAAACCATTAATGTAATCATGATCGTTCTTATAGTTAAGAATAATTTAAAATTAAAATTTTTTAAAAAAGTGAATTATTATTTTTGTTTTAATTTTTATTTTAAAAAATGAAATCACCATATAAAAGTAAACTCCCAATTGTCCGCAGGAACCACTCTAGCTACCATGATAATCTTGAGCTTATACCAATACTGCGCTCTAAACAAAGCTCTGGCAAAGAAAAAACACTAATGGCCTCTCTGGTTTAGGGGATGGAAAGAAAGGTAATGCAAACACTATTACATGAATTTATTTGGTTGATTGTTAAGAAAAGTAAATATATATATACATAAAAATGTTTGGTTGGATTATATGAAATATGAGAATATATGAGCATAATATAGCAAGAGACAAAATTGCCCTGTCAACACACACATTGGGTTCGTGGGAATTTTTTTCATTTTGTGCGGTGTACATGTTGGGTTTATAGTAATCTTTTCTAATATTTAATGGTGGAAAAATTATGTAGTGTACATATTAGGTTTATGGTAATTTCTTAATATTTATTTGTGGAAATATTATTAAATGGGACATTTTAATATTCTTTAACGGTGGAACATAGTTTTTTTTTTTTAAAAAAAAAAAATTAATGGGGGAACATTATTAAAACTACATTATTAACTAATTTTTTTAATATTTAATGATGGTGTTTGATATTTAACAGCATTTATGGGTGGGCACACTTTGGTCAATTTAAAAATTCATAATTAAAAGAATATCTTTTTCACTTGATTACAAAATGTCTGTGTTCTCATTCATCAATTATAGTAGTGAAACCCTAACATATCAAATGATATAATCGGGATTATGAAATGTAGTCCTGCGGACATTATATAAACCCAATCAAACATCGTAAGGTATGTTATATGAAGGATTACATTATATAAACCCAATCAAACGTCGTAAGGTATGTTATATGAAGATAATATACAATCATCTCCCATGGAATTGATCTAAATGAGCTATAAACAAAGCCACGTTTGAGGGTAATTATAATTTAATTAAATATATTTATCATGAATAGCCTTAAAATTTTAAAATAGTAACTCTTAAGGATGTTAGAATATTAACCTCAAGGCCTGAATCATAATTTCTGCATAGTTTAAATTTTAACTAGAAATCTGTTAAAACATTTTTTTTTTTATATTTAAATTTTTTTTTATTATAAATAGCTTTATTAAAAAATAATTTCTCCTTTAAAACATGGTCAAATGATTGAATAACTCGCGGCTAGCTCTAAACAAAGGGAAAGCGATTAAAACAGACCAAGCACAAACTAGTTTCAAAACCCCAAACTTGTCCAATGCATCCAAAAACCAATTTAAACATCATTTGAAACGATAGGCACCACAATTGAAACACCAATTTAGGATGAATTATTACTATACGCTGTATAACTTTTACATTAAAATCCACTTAAGTTGACATTCAAGATAAGTATGATCTACTTGTTTTATTGGGGGAGGGGGCATCAAAGTATAAAAAAAACATTAAGTGACTTTAATTTCACATTCAAGTGTCCACATCAAAAACTTGGCAGTTAATTTCAAATTACTTGGCTTCCCACATCCTATTCCCCTCTTTCCTAGCATGACAGTATGATGTCAACAAATCAGGATAGATATTGAAGAATGATAAGCATATTACATTATTTGATTCAAAGAGAAACCGTGAAGAAATGGTGTAATGAGTATTTCAATCTCAGCAGCCAAACTCATCAGAACGACATCAAACATTTTCCTGCAATTTATAAATCTAAAAGAACCTTTAAAGTGCAAGGTTTCTACTTTCTATCCATCTTGGGTTGAAACATGAAAGAGGGCTAACAACAAAATCAAAGCACATTTTGGGATTTGTCATAGACAACATCTTGTGAGATATGACTGACTACTGGTTACAATTACACTAGGCAATTAAGAATTTCAAACTCTGAATCCCTTTCGGTCCCCACCATAACCAATTCGTGCTAATGAGTTTAGAAGGTATACATACAAATAATCGAAGTTAAAATTGAGGTCAACAGTATGGAGACAAAGTTCACCGCATTGTTGTCAAGGATACTGAGACCAGAGATCCTTTTAACAGTTGGTCCTGGCTTTCCAACAATCTGCGGAAGAACAAGAAAAATTTTCACATAACGAATCTAAAACAACAGACCAAAGATAGGACAAGTGCACTATGCTAGCTTTCTTGGGACAAAATTAATTTTACCTTGTTGCGAACAGTGCAGAATCCACTGAATTGCAATGTTGCACCCAACAGAGAGTCAATTACACTTCCACCTAATCCTGCCAGGGCGGAGATAGGTATGACCAATAGTTGCTTAAGGGCCACATCAAAATCACATCTGGTTGTTAAAAATCCCAGAAGAACAAACGACAGTCCGATGACACTTCCTGCAGCAGTAGCTGCTAGAAATCCTGCTTTTGTCACACCACCATTTGTACCTCTCCGAACAGGCTAACAACCATGCATTTGTATTAAAGTTAATCAGGAATACAAAAAAAAAACAAAAACAAAAAAACAAAAAAGTATATAGAGAAATCCATGCTTGTACAGCTGCAGCCAAGAGATTATTCACCTTAAAGGTTGTGATTAAACGAGGTTGATCATCACTTAGAATTCCAAGCTCAGAAGACCAAGTGTCTCCATTGCAGCAGGAATAATGGCCTATGATGCCACCAATAAGAGAGGTGATCAGAGCTGAGTCTTTAGAATTTAAGCATTTTTCCTGCCCTTCTGTCAGTTTCCATACAATTATGACCAGAACCGTGGCAATGCTACTATTTGATAGAACTTGTATCCTGAAAAACAGAAGCACCAGAAAATTGTCAGGAAGTTGCATTAGTCACCTTGTATTTTGATAGCACATGTGCAGGGAGTTAGTGCAGGCTACAAGGTTCTCAAGCTGGCTTAATCAGATACTAAATAAATAGTAGCACCAAAGAAATTTACATCTTCATACTTTTATTCCTGAGAACGATGTGTTGACCACAATGGATAGAAAGAATTCTTCTTTAAAAAGAAAAATTCAAATACTGTCAATTTAAAAAGTAAAGTGGTTGAAGAGGTATTCATTTCAAGACCACGAGGCCAACAACAGATTTTCTGTAATAAAGCTTAACAATCCAACATTCCAACCTTAGTATACTCAAACTTGTTCAGTTATAACACATCAAGTTAAAATTCAAGCCAAAACTAAAGAATTCAGACAGAATGGTAAATATTATATCTACTTGTATACCGTAAACATATATAAATTGAACTCCTAAAAAACAATGAACTATTTCATTAGTGTTGTCAAAGATTAATGCCATGACCACCACAGTATAAAGATGTGGCCAGTAGCCCATCTACCATAAACCCTCCATGACAGGGAGACCTATCTAGCTCTGCTTTTCTGCCCGCCAATGCATTATGAAAATGGCATATATAGTGTCCACCACTGTGAGGAACAGAAATTTTTTTCTGATTGATTATCATTTCCTCCTGCATGTGGTTTTCGGTGTGCCGTGTCAAATATGTCAAGAAAGAAAAAACTTTGTACACTCATTCATTCCTTAACCATATTGCTCCAACTCGGCCTCCAACACAATGAATTTCATTAAGTCCCCTCCCTGTAAGCACAACTTCGCAATGTTCTCAGTTAGACTAATTTTCTGCATTTTTTACATTCTTATTTTCTTGATTACCAACTGTTCAGTTCTTGTTTCTATGTCTGTCTCCCTCTTTTTCAGTTTCAAGCCAAATTATGGAATCTATTTGTTTGACGTTGCTTCCTTTTTGTATATTTGCATGCGTACTTGATATGTTATTTTTAATTTATTTAAATGGACATCAATTGAAAGCTCTATGTGAAACACAAAAAACACTACCTAAGTACTCATTAACACTAAAGAAAGAGAGAGCACAGAGAACAACACACCAATTCCTTTGTCCACCTTCTTTAAATTCAGGATCAACTTTTCGCTTCTTATCTTCTCCCATCTTGGTGAGCTTAGACGAAGTGAAAAAGAACGCAAGGATCATAGCCCCAAATCTTTTTCCCAAAAAAAAAAAAAAAAAAAGAAAAAGGAAAAAAGATGTTAAATCTACGCAAGATGAAACCCAAGAATGAGGTGAAAAAGCCACACAAGTAAGTAAAAGGAAGGAAGAACCACCTGTATCCAACAGAAATGTGAATGGCCATAACGACGAAACCGGAAACGGCTCCAGAAAGACTGAGAGATTTTCTTCTGTAAGCACGAAAGGCGATTAAGAATGAGAGAAAGACGGCGATTGACGGTTGGAGCCATGGAGCAGATTCCATGGCCTTCATCACTAGCAATTATGAAAGAAGAAGAAGAAGAATATAGTGAAGAATTTGGATCTATGGCGTCGCCAGAGCCTGAAATCCTCGTGACCATCAATTGCTGACTAACACAATTCTTTATATCTTTCATTCATTCGTTGTGGTGCTTGAGCTGGGAGATTGGTCACCACTCAGCAGTTAGGCAGTCACTAATGTCCAAGGACTATATTATATTATATTAGTTAGTCTAAATTACACAAAATTCTATTAGTATAAATTTTGAACCATGTACAAATGTCTCCTCAAATTTTAAAATTTATTTTATTTGATCCAAGACATATTTACTTAATTTATTATATTACAAAATTAATTGAATTAATTAATATAACATATTTTTTCTAAAAACACCATAATCATATTTTTTAATCTCCTATCTCTCTCATTTTATTACTATATTGAGAAAATATAAACGAAGATAAATTAGAAAAAATTGATAAATAACATAAATAAGTGCTAAATTTCGGATCAAAATCAAATCTCATATCACTATCGGAGCAATAAGTAACTCGCCTAAGCTTTTAATATGGATCAATCACAACTCGTCAATGATATGTACATACATATTGCATAATTACTACTTCATAAGAATTAAGAATAATTACTACTTTCCATTCCTTAGTATCAAACCATTCTAACCACTTCATAAGAATTAAGAAAATTAGTTAAAAGTTAAATGATAAAAAAATAATTACTACTTTCCAACTCTGTCCTCTAGTTAAAATCAATTTATCTTAATTACTTTTAATGTCTTTCCCATAGAATCTCTCTCGGCTCTGCATTACCAGTAATAAGAGTATATGTAATAAAAACAATTTAATACTAATTACATATTGCATATGGTCTTATATTTAAGGCCACAAAACACTTTTAATAAATGTGCTATAATAAGGAAGAGCGGAGTATTTGAACAAAATTAATGACATAAAAATATTACTTAAATTACAAACCCTACCTCTCAAAATGTCTACTAAATTAGTAAAAAGACAAATAGATGATATGATATGAATATGAAACTTTGAAATTTGGGTGTTGATAAATTGAGTATAGGAATTAGTAACTTAGGTATAGAAATTAAAAACTTGAGCTCTCCAAGATGTCATTGTATATACTCAAGTTGTTACACTATGAGAGAGAAAAAAATGCTATAAGACCGTCATATCTAAAACTCTATAGGCGGAGAAGATTTAAAAAGTATGATCAGTTGCATTTTTCGAATATTGATACAACTCAACACTGGTCGCACTTACTCTCGTCTAAATAATATTTTCTAGACTGATTTTAATGAGAAACGGTGTCGATAAGTATTAAATAGTGAGAAAATTTTAACTTCTTTTTAGACAAGACGCTTATACATCCAGTTTAAATATTCTTTTAAATATTGTTGTTTCTTTATACCCAGTCTTAAATGTTTCAAAGTTTCTTAAGCTTCCTAGGTAAACTTCCTATCTATGTGTCCCTTCAAAATCTTTCAATTAATGGAATCTTCATACGCCTTATCTATTTAAACTCCTCATTGCTTTTGTTTCTTCAAATTCAACTCCTCTTCCTCTCCTCTCTAGGATATCAATAGGCACCCATCAAGGCTAATTCTGTTCATCTTCCTTTTCCTCCTCCTCCTCTATAGCTTCCACTACCTCCTCCTCCACCTTCAGTGAAGCAGCTTCTGCAGCACCTCCAAGCGAGGGTGGATCATATCAACAGCATACCTCGAGAAGACTCTTGGTGTTACTTCACACTATCAACAAGTTCAACCTTATACTCGATGCCAAAGACATCAAGTACAATCTTTTGGATGACTTCTCTTCACCTTCCTCTTCTTCCTCCTCTTCCTCTTGGTGAGGAGGAAGATGAAGAGGAGGAAGAAGAGGAAGCTTTTTTTTTTTTTATTATATAAATTTTTTTTTAATCTATGTAGGCAACATAAAAAATATATTATTAATGAAAAAAGTATTTTTATTTATAATATTGATCTTGATCTTGATCACATCTCGTGTATCTTTGTTCCATTGTGTTTTGTCTCTAGTATGATAAGTTAATCTTATGATAGAATATATATACTTTATCAAGTAAATTATATTATCTATGATATGTTTCATGTTAAATATATAATTTAATTATATTTAGACCGGTTGTAGTAGTACAATGTCTAAATATTTTATGTGAATCGTTGTTTAACTCTTAACCAGACTAAATCTAGTTTATTCTTCTGATGTTCACTTTTTATTTAGAGCGAATAAAACGTAAAATGTACATCTGGTTTCGTAATTATTATTTACACTACGTTTTCAAATACAACTGGTTTAAATATGTAAAGTTTTAACTTCCAACGCATATCATCATTTCTCATTAGTATCATCTCAAGTTTCTGGCCTTGAGTCCCGATTATAAATATCAAGGCGCCTTTAATTTTGAATTTCAAATTCAAAAGTTCCTTTCTAGTTCTCTCTTTCTTCTTGAGCGGCAACACTTCCAATGGCAAGAACAAAAAGGCAACGTTCCTTTCTCTTCCTTTAGCAAGTAGCCATCGGTGGTTTGTCTTTGTAGCCCCCTCCACCTCCAACTTTGGAGGAAATCACTAAGCCCATCTTTTGCCTCCAGGGCACCATTCTAGAGGTCATGGTGAGTCAAGATCGCTTCTTTAAATGATTGGAGGAGTTGAAAGCGGCATTGAACGACATCGTCAAAGATTTGAACTAAGCGCGATGAGTCTCCTGAAATGATGATGACTTTCGGAGGCCTAGGTTTCAAGAACCCCCATTGTTATAATATTTTGATGGAGTTCGATTTTTGGCCGATCACCATCATATATAATATTTTGATGTAATTTTCAATTTCAAGCATGTATATTGCCGCTAGGGTTGTTAAAACCCGAACGGGACCGGATACCCCCAATCTTAATTTACGGTCCCTATTTTTGGTCGGGATGAAATATGCATCTTGATCGCGATCCCATTGTGATCTTGGTCTCTATAGTATTGGGAGGGGACTAGAAAATCCCAGTTTATTTTTTTAAGAAAATAATAAACTTAAAAAATATCATTATATTATTTAGATTCTTCATATTTTAATGTTTAATCGATCATTTAACAACTAATAATGCCATAATAATTACATAAATTGATCTAGAGTTTAATAAACACATTTTATTATAGGAGAATCCTAAGAAAACACCACTTGAATTACAAAATCATAAATCGGTGATTTAACAACAAAAAATGTTGTCAATTCTTTACTATTCTTATTAATCTAATTATTGTTGTTGTCAATAGGATTTTAAAGCTCAAATGATATTTTTCTGTCTTTTCTCTTTTATTATTATTATATTCATTATTATCTTTATACAATTTATAGTTAGGATTAGTATTACGATATATGCAGTTTAACTCCAACTAAGAATGTGATGCACATCTTATCAAAAGATAACTTAATTTATAGGATAACTGTTGGTCGATTTCCTTGATGGCAAGTGAACCAGTCGAACAAGTAATAAAGTGTAAGTAGAGTATCATCCCACAGAGACTAAGATACTGAGGAATGACGCACCGATGCTATGACAGTTGTAAAAACAGAAAATAGATATAATTGGTTGAGGGGTTTTGTAACTATGCTACTAGCAAATGTAAACAAAAGATCTATGAACGAGAGAAGATATCAGTGAGAAGTCAGACTGTACAGCTTCCGCAATTGCTACAGCATAGACACCGACTGCAAAGCTATTTGGTTAACCCACCACTATAATCTACCGAAGCTTCCGCGTCCGATACATTTGATACTAACTATACTCCTTCCATATTCCTATAGCAACTTTCTAGTCAGACCTGCATTACGCTCAGGGTGTAATAGTTATGAGAAGTAGACCCATTCTTGAAGCCTACAATAATAGGTCACGCCGTGCACGGGCGGCCTAGCAAACACTATTTTTCAAAGGTCTAACCCCAACTCCTTGCCAGTAAGCTGGGGCCACAGATCTAGCCCTTAACTTCCGTTAACCGACTAGTAATAAGCACACCGATACGCAAACCAAATTTATTGAATTAAGAAACTGCAATTGGGTTCATTCAACACTTAAAGACTCATCCTCGTCCAGCCATATAAAGTTTAGTTCATGACTGACAAGGGACACACAAAGCAGACACTAACAAAATGACCCATGATCAATAAAACAAAGATAAAAAGAACTGAAAATAGAAAGCTTGATGGAATTTCCGACGGCGTGGTTGAGGTCCTGTCACGTCACCACTTCACGTCTTCTTCGTTCCGTCGCACTGCAGGGAAGGATGTTGGGCGGTCCTGGAAGTATCGTGCTCTTGTGAAATCTCTCACTCTTCTTGAGTCTGCCGAAAGTTAAAATCTCGTTCTAGGGCTCTCTGACTCTGTTAGGGTTGGCTCTCCTGTTTCCTTTTATAATCAGTCTTTTCTTACGGTTTAAGTCACAGCGAGCTGAGCCTTTCCTAATCTGTCGGAATCTATCATATATTTGGATCCGAGTAGATTGCTTCTATTGATTCTGCGGGATTCTCCAAATCTTTCAGTTCCGATCCTCCACATCTTCTATTCCGTTACGTTACCAACCTATCTGTCAATATCGCCCTTTATTTTATTCCTGAAATCATCTGGGTAAAAAGGTCAGAAAACATATCGCATAGAATTGCTTCCTCTACTTTGTTATAGCAATCAGGATGCCTTGTATTGCACTTCGAATCGTTGTCGAATGCTATAGCATCGTATCGCCTTGCTATACGATTTCCCTTAAAAACACGAGAAATTGTTCCATTCTCAAAGACATGCAAATGATTTCTACTCCTTAGTCCCTATATCATGAATGTATGCCTTTTTGCTTAGATTATCTATGGTTAAGCTTGGATTTAACATTCAATTCAACCTATTAGTATAGGGAAAACATGGTATTATTTGTGTTCATCAATAACAAAATACAAAAATAAAAGGGTGATTTAATTTATGAGAGAAAAATTCTTTTAAAAAAACATGGATCGGGATTGGGACAAGGATTTCAAGGATGATCTTGGTTCCCATCCTAGTCCTAGTCCCAATATGTCTTGGTCTTGGATGGGACGAGAGATTCTAAGATCAAAATGTTTGGGACTGGGCTGGGACAACCACGACCGGGACACTTTGGACACCCCTATCTGCCACCTTAAAGCGATGATTAATTAAAAAGTTTTTGTCTTTTATGTCTGTTGATAGTTTTTGTTGATGATCATCTATATTGCATTATTAATCTCTTGATGAAAAAGTTTCATCCTCTACATCAAAGTTCTTGTTTCTAAAATTTTATTTCTCTGTTCCAAAAATAACATTTTAGACCGGATGATTTAAAATACGGCGTTGTTATGAATTAAAGATTTTTTTTTACATATTTAGACTTGTCTTAAATGAGAATTGATCTAGAAAAGGTTGCCCTAGTATATATACTTACTTTCACACTCGGTCTTCATCTCTAACCTCTCTTACTCTCGTGTCCACACTTTTCTTCTCTTCGTCGTCTTCGGCCGACATGATATCTCTCTCTCCATCTTGGGATGGTTTGATATTCCTTTCTATTGAGCTCTCCCTCTTTGTCGTCGTCATTTTGATCTCGCTTTCGGTAAAAATTGTTGCTTTTCATAAACCCTTGATATACATTTTTTTCTTGCGTTCTATTTGTGTTCTCTCTTGTTCTCTTTGCTTGGATAGAAGTTTTAGTTGTTGTATTTCTTTGTTTTTCACAAACTGTCAATAATTCTTTTCCTTTTTTGTCAAAACCCTTATTGAAAGTTCAATTTTTTTTATATTTTTTTTACTATGCATCATGCGATGGAAATCTACACAAGACCATATATTCATGCCTTGAGAAGTGTCTCATATGTGATATATGTGGTGGTGTGGGTAAGCTAGGTTATTCATGCTTCCTTCAAGTTTAATGTAGCTCATGAATATATGGTCTACAAATACATTGAATTTGAAGCAAGTAGTGCTAATTCTAGCCAATCAAACACAGCCACACATAGCACAAACCTACAATGAGTTCCAAACAGACTATATATTCATGAGTGTGAAGAGTTTATGAAGAGGCCAGTATTATTTGATTTGTTGCTTGCTCCAATTGTAATGCAATTCGTGAACATATGTAGTACATTACATGTGCAGTAATTATGTTACGTAATACACAAGCTACATTGCGACATACATAGCATAAAGGATTGGATGAAGACAATTGAAGGTCGTAGATATATGCATGCAAGCCCCTCTCTTAGGACTTGGATTTTTTTTTTTTTTTAAAAAAAACATTCCTTTCACATGTATAAATATGATATTCCTTTTGTGCTTGTTGTCTTCTTATATCAGTCTCATATCATCATTCATCATCATATTTATTTGTTTATAGTAGATTTGTATTTAATTTTCTTATTAGACATTTATCCTTTTTAATTATAGAAAGGAGTATGAAAAGTGTTGAAAAGACATGTGAAGAGCGCAAAATTGAGTTTTTTTTTTTTTTTTTTTTTTTTTTTTTGGTAGGTATCACTTATATTTTTGTACACATGTGAAGATCATTAAATAATATGATCTAATATGTAACTTATTGTAATTGAAACAAGGGATCAGATGAACAAAGTTTGAGGTTGCAAATACATGCAAACTCTTCCTTTCGGACTTGGCAAAAAAAAAAAAGCCTTCCTTCCACATGTATATATATGATATTTCTTTTGTTCTTGTTACCTTCTTGTATGTTCTTTGTGTGATACATGAAAGTTTACATCTTTTTCTGGTTGTATATTCTTTGTGGTTAGTTAGTGTATACAAACTTTTGTCCACGGAATTTGTTATGGTTGGGATTGTGAAACTTGTGATTATAATAATAATTCAATATCATTATATCATTCTCATAATAACAAGTTTCAAAAATCCAATCATTGTGAATTCCATGGACAAAAGTTTGCGTACACGTATGCTAATTGAATCTTATGGTATACCATATCTTTGTTCTTTTCAAGTTTCTATTTGTTTGGATGTCCCCTCCTTAAAAGGGCTTAAATAATTATTGAGTGTTAGGTGGGCGTGCCGATTGTAACTTTAACCCCAATGTGTGGGAGCTGTAGATGCACAGTTTGTATCGTAGGCCATCCTTAAAGTCGAATTAGTCACCCTTGGTTTGGGAGCTAAGTTTACTAATCTTAGGCATTTTAATTCTTTTGAGATTTCAAATAGAATATGAAGAGCTTACCTTAGTTTTAGGTGATAAAAGTGCAGTATCTTATTTAATGAAGCTAAGTCTAACATGGTTGACATATAAATTTGAAAATTCTATTTTATATAATTGAATTCGGTTGTGTGATGAGGTCTTGGTTAAGATGAAAATTAAAGTGAAGGCCGATAATAAGAAGCTACTTGACTAGGTAGAGTTAGTAGTGATGGGTTGATGATTACGTCTAAATTAGATAATAAAAAATGTAGGCTAAGTGATCAATACTTGACAGGAAAAAATCATTAGATTGAATTACCACCCAGGCCAACAAATTTATCCTTTTAAGTGATGATCATCTCATACTCCAATTTAGAGTTATTAATCCTCACCTAATATTTCCACCTAGTCTATTACTTCCTAATTATTTACCTTAAGTTTGGTTTCCTTCTCAACCAAGATCTCCTCAACAGATCATATTCACACATATAAAATCCAATTATCATATTTGTATATTTGCTCTATTATACTTAGATTCATTAAATAAGAATCTTCTCCTTTATCACTTGAGACTGAGGTAGGTCAGAGCCATGTTTCATATTTGAGGTCTAGAAGGATCAAAATGCATAAGTATGGTAACATAGCTCAATACATTTCATGGGTAGATACTTTCAACTATAAGGATGCTTACAATATGAATCATGTGTCAATAGTATGATGTCGTGCCTAAAATTGCATCCACTAAATCCAACACTAAAATGTCATCTAACTTCTTTAGAGGTGGGGAAAATGCAAGGAAAAGAAGTAAACCTTGAAAAAAATAAATGCCGGAATTAAGATTAAATAATTATATAATAATATAACGCTTAGATTCAAGGTTATTAGTTATAACTATTTTTTATGTCGATTGCATTTTTGTTTTTAAGGTTGTCTATAGAATTTATATTGCATAATATAGCTTTTAGATATAACAATATCTAATAGGGCTTATTGAAGCAAAATAAAATGTGCATTTTTTATTTAAAAAAAAATGCCCACTTTTTTAGACATGGTATGAAATTAAAGTGGACATTTTTTAATATAAATTGAAACTTTTTAACATCAGTGGTTTAAACAACCGATCTGGAAAAGTAACTTTTAAGACTACTTGTAAGTTCGGTCTTAATAAGGATAGACTTTCTAAACCAGTCGATACAAGTCGGGACATAAATCGGGTCTAAAAATCCTTTTTCTAGTAGTGCTAATTGTTATTCTCAAGTTATCATTGTTTATACTCAAGTTGTAAACACTAAAACTTCAAAATCCCAAATTTTTTCCAGATCACATATTTATCCTTTTACTCATTTATTATATATTTTGGGGTTTTTATAATTTAAATAATATTTTTTTGTCATTTACCTAAAATATTAGTCATGCTATATAAACATAAGAGCTTAAGAGATTTATGGTAAGGTACACTTTCACTTTTTCCTATTATTTATTTATTGATAGGGTCTATTTATTTGTCGCAAAAAAACAAAATGATTCGACACATGGGCCGCATGCTTATTTTCTTATAGGAAAAATGACAGCTTACGCCCTAAGGACCATAAAAAATAGAAAAAAAAAAAAATCCCAACAAATTCAAATATAAAAAAAGTCCCTAGGGAGGGACTTTTTTGATATTATTTGTATTGAAACAAAATCTAAATTTTTAAATTTAGTTGTGAATATAGCACTTCCTATTGTAATATAGCTTTTTCTATTGTGAATGACCAGGTTTTAAATTTTGTTGTGAATATAGCACTTTTTGTTGTGAATCTAGCCTTTTTATTGTTGTGAGTAATCTCTATATGCTTAGGGACTTGAGTTTGAAACAAAATTCGGGTGTTTAAATGTTGTTGTCAATATAGCACTTGCTGTTATGAATATAGCTTTTTCTGTTGTGAATGGCTAAGTTTTTAAATTTGTTGTGAATATAGCACTTCCTGTTGTCAATACAAACTTTTTTAATATGTGAATTTCCGTTGGGATTTTTTTGCTATTTTTATAGTTCTTGGGACTTAGCTGTCATTTTCCTTTCTTATATCACCATCTAATTCCGGTGATCAACTTAGTTGTTTATTGGTCTCTTATTTAAATGTTTCACCGAAATTATAAGGGAAATGACACTTAAATACCATCTAAATTTTCTACATCCAAAGAGGCCCATTGAACTTATGAAAGGGTAGGAAGGTTTAAGGGGAAATCAGGGATATAGAAATTTTGGAAAAAAATTCCAAATTGCCCTTCACATAATGAAGACGACGCTATGGTAAAGGGCTTCCTCTACATTCGCCGAAATTGAACCTCTGACAAGCCCTTTACCATAGCCAGCCAAAGCTCCAGCATGATTCCTGTAACATCCCAAAATTTGGAACTTGCGAGTTAAATATGATTTGGGATTATTTATGGAAAAATTTAGCCTTAGTGATGTTTAGAATTTATTTTTGGAATTAAAAGGCATATTTTTCCGAAAATTAAGAATAATTAGTTGGTGGTTGACTTTTAGCCTAAATATTTTAGAAAGAATATTTAAGGGCCTAAAATAAATTACTTAAGGATTAAATTCTGTCACCTAGCTAAGGTTTGCAATTAAATTGGGTAATGACTATATGGCAAACAAGCGTCTTATAAAGGATCAAATGGGATTAAAATGGTGTGGGACCCTCAACATTCGTTGCCAATTCTATCATTTTCACGTCACTTATTCCCTTAATATTTCAATTGTGCAACAATCCATGGGCAGCTCCTTCCTCTAATGTCCGAAACTTATTCAGCCAATATACCCAATAAAACTCATTCAGCCCATATTCATTAAACTCATTCACCTTTATTTAATTACAAACACTCTACTCTCTCTCCATTGTTATTTCTCCAGCGCACCACATTCATTTTCCTCTATAATTTGGTGACACATCACCCTCCCTCTCTCAAATTCATGCCATGTGGACAATCATGCAAAATACTTCCTCATCTCAACAATTAATATTTCGGTCAAGCATCCTAATATCAATTCTCATTCATTTCATTTATCACCCGCTCATTCTTCATTTCGGCCTCACAAAAACGCAGAGAGAGGGTGAGAAAGAAAGCTGTGCGAGTGAGAAAGAAATTGCCAGAGGAACAAGAGGAGTTGGCCGACTTCCACATGCAACACTAAAATCTGTCTTAGGTAAGCCTACTAAACTTCTTCCCATCCTTGATTTCTGCGACTGAGGTGGTTTTTGATTAGGAGGGGTGCCTGAAACTTGGGTATGAATCAGCGATTTAGTTTTTAATGGTGGCTAAGGTAGATTAAGCTTGTAGTAATAATTATTGGTGTTGTATGTATTTGTTGGTTCTGTTTACTTACGGCTCAACCTAAGGTCTCTGTTTTGTTTGGTATGCTTTCTGTTTCTCTAATGGAAAGACAAGAGGAATTATAAATGGTTAAGAAAATGGGATAGATAGGTGTACGCATAGGTTATATGGTTCTGTTTGGTGATATCTGAATCATGGAGTTATTGGTTCATAATGTCGCACAATGAACATAAGTTTTGGATGATTCCATGTGGTATTTTGGTTCTGTTTGGGAGCTAAACTGAACCTAAAATATTTGTTGAGAAATGTTGGAGTGAATTTATAGTAAGAGAGCTTTAGGGAAGTCAAAAATGAACTCCTATACACTATATGATAAGCTGGTTATATCCTGGAAATTTAAGTTTAGCAGTAGTAACAGTAATTGTGCAGCAGAAACATTGAAGTTACAGCAAGGAAAGCTCATATTAAATGTCCTCTGATGACCTTGAAATTTTGTGTACACTTAGTACACATAATAAGGTTCAGTGTGAGCCAAATAACACTTAACAATAAGGTGTATACAAGGTTTTATGAATTTTCTAAGATAGACAAGAAAACTGAGCGAAAATGGTTTTTCAGAATTAGGCAGTGACACTCTTGGAAAAAACTGTATTAATTCAGACATTAAATTAGGTGACAATAATTTTTACTACAAACTAGACTAACAGGAGTTTAGGTAGAAATTTGAATCACCTCAATCAGAGCTTCCTAAACCCAGATATGAATTTCTAAAGTTGGACATGAAATTCTGAAAATCCAGTTTTGCAGATTGAAGTTGTCTCTACATTTCGAAATTCTGGGAATGACTCAGTTATGTTTTGATTAGTGGATTATTTTTACTATGAAATAGACTTACAGAACTTCGATTGGGAACTTGAACCACTTGATTCGGAGTTTTCTAGACCGAGATACGATTTTTCTAAGTTCCTAGAGAAATGGAAAGCTGAATTTCTGTCAAGTCTGAAATTGATCACGTTTTTGAGCAAATTATAGCTAGCCTTAACTTGGAATCTTTGAATAAGACTTGAAAGGCTAGGTATGTAATTGTGGGAAGAAAATAGAATACATAATTAAGATAACCAACCGAAGAGAATAAAAAGCATAAGCATCATGGGTCAGTCTAGTAAGCATAATCTTAATATTGCTATTAAGATTAAATTAAGTAATGACCCATCTCGAAATATTATAGGATTTGGATACTTGTCTTGGCCAAACGATAATCAGTGCAAGAAGAACTCGGGTGAGAATAAGAAGTTGTGAAGACATTCAGGTAGTAACTTTCTCTCACATACTCGTATGTCTTTATATGCATGTATGAACCATTGTGATACTTGAATTTTGAACACCTAACCTTATCGCGGTTAAGGCCAGGAGGTAATGCCCTTGAATGTGGGGTAACCCTAGATGCCATCACGGTTAAGGCCGGGGTGGTAATCCGATAAGAGAATTGTTACGTTTGTGAAAGAAGGGCAAATGCCCATTTGAATACCTTGAGGGAATGGACCCGTAGGTCCTTTGAATGAATATGAATTTGAATGAATTTGAATCTGAATGAATTTGAATTGAATTTTGAATTTGAATGGTGTTCAATTGAACTTGAATTTGAATTTGAATATTGAATTTATTACAACCGGTTGTCTACCATATACTTGTGCATGCATTTTATGTGAGTGATTAACGTTACTACCGGGATTCGTTTGAATCCCACATCCCCGAAAGTTCGTGGCGTGAAAAGTACAAGAGACACGGCTCACAAGGCAAGGTGGTAGATACCGAAATTGAAGATGCCGTGTCGAACCAAGAACCGCCGTTGGTTATCTATGTTTTGTATTAGACTATTTTGAAAGTTTGTAATATCTCGTAAGAACCTCTTATGGATTTCGGTATGTATCCGCACTTGTTATCGCATTACTATGCTAGAACTCCTTTTCTTCCTAAGTGCATCAATACTCCGATGAATGTCATTATACGAGAGAGAATTTGACATTCGTGGCATCTTACTCAAAAGTTTCCGAGTGTACGAATGTCGGGTGTTACATTCATGGTATCAGAGCGAGTTCTGGCAATATCATAATAGTATACTGATATGGTCTTGGTTATACGATAAGTTACACAGATGAGAATAAATTCACTATGCTGTGATACGTTTGAATTGACATATTTCGATCCGATGTCGTTATTAAAATTGGAAGATTGCATATCATATATGATATTGACCAATTCTTTTCTTAATAGTGAAAAGACAATATGGCCAATATTCGAGGAGGCAGAGGCAGTGGTGGAGGTAGAGGTAGACGCCGTAGGCAAGAACAGGCGCAAGGACAGCCACAACAGGAGCAGGCACAAGGGCAAAATCTGCCGAGCAAAACCCTCCTAACCAAATGCAACAAATGTTGGACATGATGAGAAAAAAGAAATATGATAAATAGACTTCAAGAAGAGGTTCGGGAGTTGAAGGCTAATAAAGCGGAATGAGAACAAAGGGCAAACCGAAACTACGAAAGGGAGCACGAGGACAGGTCCTCACATCATGAAACCCACCTCATGAAACTCAACCTAACAGTGGTGCAACCTCCTACTGTGGAACTCGCAAGATCGGATCACGAATTACAAGCACCGCCTCCGATTTTCCGTGGGAGTTTTGATTCTCAAGTAGCTGAAAACTGGATGCTGAGGATGGAAAAGATTTTTCGAGTAATGGAGTGTCCCAATGACAAGAAGGCAGAAATGGCGATATACAAGCTAGAAGGGGATGCTGATAGATGGTGGAAGAACATCGAATTGACTCGCAAGCCCGAAAATTCTATCACTCGGGAATCTTTCAAAGCCAAATTCAACGAAGAGTATTTTCCTCCATCCGCCGTGGACGCCAAGGAGTCGAGTTCTTGACTCTTCAACAAGGCAACGAGGAGACGTTTGATGACTACCTCGACTCGCTTTAACCGCCTATCTCGCTACTCCACGCACCCGAGATGTTATGACGATGAGAGCCGGAAGTCTAGAAGGCCGATAGGGGGGCTAAAGTATGAAATAAAAGAACGATTGGCCTCACAACAATTTCAAGAATTCTATCGAGCAGTTGAGGAATGCAGGATAATTGAGAGGAATTTGAAAGAATTGCGTTTGGCCAGGATATCATAAATCGTAGCGAGTCCAAATGGGAATTCCTCTCGTAAAAGAAAAGGGCAAGCGTTCAAACCCCGAGGAAGTAACAAAAGACCTTCTCGGCCCTGGGAATCGTGCTTACCAAAAACCACCGGAGCCTCGACCATGTCCTCGGTGTAGTAAATTACATCGGGCGTAAATTGCAATGGACAATTTATTTGCTATAATCTGCCGCAAGCCAGGCCACTTTAGCAATGATTGCCCACAACGTGCCCTTAAAAGAGGCCTCGTAATCTTGGAAGAGTGTTTGCCATGACGCACGAAGAGGCTAGAAGATCTCCGTAAATGATTCAAGGTACTATCCTTCTTCATGGAAGTACATTGCAAGCATTGTTTGATTTGGGTGCTAGTCATTCCTTTTATTGCCAATGATTGTGTTGAACGCTTAGACTAAGTACCCATAGATTACCTTATGACCTAGTTGTGTCAACACCTCTTGGTGTTAAGTCTCGTGACATCGACGATGTTTGAATTGTGTTGTGAATGTTAATGGCCACGAATCTCGTGGTAGATTTAATTTGTTTGACCATGCTTGGTATTGATGTGATCATGGGATTGAACCGGTTGACGGCAAATCATGTGCTGTTAGATTGCAGAATAACAAGAGGATTATATATCCGAACTCACCAAGCGATGTTGATATGAATGTAAACCTTAATTTTCTCTCGGCTGGTCAAGCCGAGAAATGTCCGAAAAAGGGATGCCAAGGATATATGGTATTTTTCTCGGTGCAGTAAAACCGAAATTACACCGCAGAGTATTCCAGTGGTGAAAGAGTTTCCCGAGGTATTTCCGCATGACATTAATGGATTACCTCCGTAAAGGGAAGTAAAGTTTACTATCGAAATCATGCCGGAGCCGACCAATATCCAAAGCACCTTATCGCATGGCACCCAATGAAATGATTGAACCGAAGAAGCAAATTGAAGAATTATTGGAAAAAGGGTTTATACGGCCCAAAGTTTCGCCATGGGGAGCTCCAGCTTTGTTTGTAAAGAAGAAGGACTAAGCCCGAGATCGTGTATTGACTACGTGGAACTAAACAAGGTGACCGTCAAGAACAAATATCCTCTCCCCAGGATTGATGATCTACTCGATCAATTGTCTCGGTTCTAGTGTGTTTTCAAAGATTGATTTGCGATCGGTTACCATCACTTTCGGGTAAGAGCCGAGGATATTCCAAAAACAAAGATTTAGAACCGATATGGGCATTATGAATTTTTAGTGATGCCATTCGGTTTGACCAATGCACTCCGCCGTGTTTATGGACTACATGAACCGAATCTTTCATCAAGATCTGGATCAGTTTGTGGTAGTCTTTATCGACGACATTTTAATATACTCGAAAAAGTATGGAAGAGCATGAGAATCATCTCGAGAATAGTATTGAGTATTTTGAAGGAAAAGCAACTCTACGCCAAATTGAGTAAATGTGAGTTTTGGCTTACGTAAGTCAGATTTCTTGGCCATGTTATCTCACAAGAAGGGGTTTCGTAGATCCCAAGAAAGTGGAAGCAAAAGATCGAATTGGAAGAGACAGAGACGTAATGTAAATACGTAGTTTTCGGGTCTTCATTGTTACTATCGCAGTTTATATTGAATTTTTCTCGGATTGCCTTGCCATTGACAAAGCTCACGAAAGAACCAATCATTTTTGTGGGATGAACGTTGTGAAGAGAGCTTCAGCAATGAAAGAAAGATTGACGTCTGCGCCAAGTTGTTGATTATCCCAAATCCTAGTATGACCTACGTGGTATACAAAGGATGCAAGTAAAGGGGATTGGGATGTGTCCCGATGCAGCAGGCGAGTAGTGGCGTATGCCTCTCGACACCGAAGCCTCATGAATTGAATTATCCCACTCATGATTTAGAACTTGCAAGCGATTGTGTTTGCTTTGAAGATATGGCGGCACTACCTGTATGGTACCACTGTTGAATTGTACTGTGACCACAAGAGTCTCAAGTATCTTTATGATCAGAAAGAATTGAATATGAGACAGCGTAGATGGATGGAGTTGTTGAAAGATTACAATCTTGAAATCAAATATCATCCGGAAAGGCTAATGTAGTCGTAGATGCTCGAGTAGAAAGGCGTAGGGCATGTGGCATTGATGATGGTACAGAACGTAAATTACTAGAAGAATTTCGAGATTTGAACCTGTCAAACCAAGTGTTTGAACAGAATGTATCAAACAAAGTACTCCTTGCTAGCCTCAATGTTAGTCAAGGAGAGAGTGATCCGAGAGCATAAATTAAAGAAGCTCGACGCATGATGAACAAGCAGAGTCCATTCGAGAAAAGATTTCATGGGTAAAACTCAAGATTTTAACCTCTCACCGAGTGGGCTAGTTAGATACAAGGAGCGCATTTACGTACCAGAGCCCGATTTGAGGCTTAAAATTCTGGATGAAGCACACAAAAGTAAGTATACTATCCATCCAGAGAAGATACCAAGATGTACCAAAATTTGAAGTCTCGAGTTTTGGTGGCCGGACCGAAAAGTGACGTGACTAAATATGTTGCTCGATGTCTTACTTGCCAAAAAGTTAAAATTGAACATAAGCGACCACCAGTGACCCTTCAAAGTCTAGAAATTCCCGAATGGAAGTGGGAAAACATTACCATGGATTTTGTGGTGGGATTGCCCAATCGAATTTAGATGCGATCCGGGTAATTGTCGACCGTCTTACAAAGTCGGCACATTTTATTCCCATCGCACCAATTATTCTATTGAGAAGTTAGCGTAAATCTATATAAAGGAAATAATCGTACTCCATGGAACGCCTAAGAGTATTGTTTCTCGATAGAGACCCTCGTTTTACCTCTCGATTCGGGAAAGCTCTACAACGAGCCCCGGGTACAAATTTGAGTTATAGTACGGCCTATCATCCTCGACGGATGGACAATCGTAAAGAACCATACGTACGCTAGAAGATATGTTAAGAGCGTGTGTATTGGATTTTAAGGGAAGTTGGGATTGCTATCTTCCACTTGCAGAATTTGCTTATAACAATAGCTATCATGCGAGCATTCAGATGGCTCCGTATGAAGCATTGTATGGCAGGAAGTGCCAATCACCATTGTGTTTGACAGAACTGTCTGGAAGAAGATTGTATGGGACGGACTTAGTTGACAAGACCATTTAAAAGATCAAAGTCATCAAAAAGAGGCTCCTTGCAAGACGAGTAGATTTAAAAAGCTATGCCGATAAAAGGAGAAGACCTCTAGAATTTGAAGTTGGAGATCATGTATTTTTAAAAGTATCTCCCGTCACTGGAATCGGTAGAGCAATCAAAAGGAAGAAGCTCGGCCCTCGCTACATCGGTCCGTTTGAAATCTTGGCTAGACTTGGACCAGCATGGCGATCAAATAGCATTACCCCCAAACCCGAGTAGGCTTCATAATGTCTTCCACGTATCTCAATTAAAGAAGTACCAACCAGACCGTGAGCATGTGATTGAGTACGAAGATATTGATATGCGAGACGACTATACTTATGTAGTCGAGCCCGAACAATCATTGAACGTATAGAGAAGCGGCTCGAAATAGAAGTATCCTAATTGTGAAGGTGGTCCGGAAGGGATCATGCCTCGCGGGAAGCAACCTGGGAGCTTGAGGAAGAGATGAAGGAGCAATATCCCGAGTTCATGACCAAATCCATGTTAAATTTCGAGGGCGAAATTTCTTAAACGGGGGGAGAATTGTAACATCCCAAAATTTGGAACTTGCGAGTTAAATATGATTTGGGATTATTTATGGAAAAATTTAGCCTTAGTGATGTTTAGAATTTATTTTTGGAATTTAAAGGCATATTTTTCCGAAAATTAAGAATAATTAGTTGGTGGTTGACTTTTAGCCTAAATATTTTAGAAAGAATATTTAAGGGCCTAAAATAAATTACTTAAGGATTAAATTCTGTCACCTAGCTAAGGTTTACAATTAAATTGGGTAATGACTATATGGCAAACAAGAGTCTTATAAAGGATCAAATGGGATTAAAATGGTGTGGGACCCTCAACATTCGTTGCCAATTCTATCATTTTCACGTCACTTATTCCCTTAATATTTCAATTGTGCAACAATCCATTGGGCCGCCCTCCTTCCTCTAATGTCCGAAACTTATTCAGCCAATATACCCAATAAAACTCATTCAGCCCATATTCATTACACTCATTCACCTTTATTTAATTACAAACACTCTACTCTCTCTCCATTGTTATTTCTCCAAATAAGCACCACATTCATTTTCCTCTCTAATTTGGTGACACATCACCCTCCCTTTCTCAAATTCATGCCATGTGGACAATCATGCAAAATACTTCCTCATCTCAACAATTAATATTTTGGTCAAGCATCCTAATATCAATTCTCATTCATTTCATTTATCACCTGCTCATTCTTCATTTCGGCCTCACAAAAACGCGAGAGAGGGTGAGAAAGAAAGCTGTGCGAGTGAGAAAGAAATTGCCGAGGAACAAGAGGAGTTGGCCGACTTCCACATGCAACACTAAAATCTGTCTTAGGTAAGCCTACTAAACTTCTTCCCATCCTTGATTTCTGCGACTGAGGTGGTTTTTGATTAGGAGGGGTGCCTGAAACTTGGGTATGAATCAGCGATTTAGTTTTTAATGGTGGCTAAGGTAGATTAAGCTTGTAGTAATAATTATTGGTGTTGTATGTATTTGTTGGTTCTGTTTACTTACGGCTCAACCTAAGGTCTCTGTTTTGTTTGGTATGCTTTCTGTTTCTCTAATGGAAAGACGAGGAATTATAAATGGTTAAGAAAATGGGATAGATAGGTGTACGCATAGGTTATATGGTTCTGTTTGGTGATTGCTGAATCATGGAGTTATTGGTTCATAATGTCGCACAATGAACATAAGTTTTGGATGATTCCATGTGGTATTTTGGTTCTGTTTGGGAGCTAAACTGAACATAAAATATTTGTTGAGAAATGTTGGAGTGAATTTATAGTAAGAGAGCTTTAGGGAAGTCAAAAATGAACTCCTATACACTATATGATAAGCTGGTTATATCCTGAAATTTAAGTTTAGCAGTAGTAACAGTAATTGTGCAGCAGAAACATTGAAGTTACAGCAAGGAAAGCTCATATTAAATGTCCTCTGATGACCTTGAAATTTTGTGTACACTTAGTACACATAATAAGGTTCAGTGTGAGCCAAATAACACTTAACAATAAGGTGTATACAAGGTTTTATGAATTTTCTAAGATAGACAAGAAAACTGAGCGAAAATGGTTTTTCAGAATTAGGCAGTGACACTCTTGGAAAAAACTGTATTAATTCAGACATTAAATTAGGTGACAATAATTTTTACTACAAACTAGACTAACAGGAGTTTAGGTAGAAATTTGAATCACCTCAATTAGAGCTTCCTAAACCCAGATATGAATTTCTAAAGTTGGACATGAAATTCTGAAAATCCAGTTTTGCAGATTGAAGTTGTCTCTACATTTCGAAATTCTGGGAATGACTCAGTTATGTTTTGATTAGTGGATTATTTTTACTATGAAATAGACTTACAGAACTTCGATTGGGAACTTGAACCACTTGATTCGGAGTTTTCTAGACCGAGATACGATTTTTCTAAGTTCCTAGAGAAATGGAAAGCTGAATTTCTGTCAAGTCTGAAATTGATCACGTTTTTGAGCAAATTATAGCTAGCCTTAACTTGGAATCTTTGAATAAGACTTGAAAGGCTAGGTATGTAATTGTGGAAAGAAAATAGAATACATAATTAAGATAACCAACCGAAGAGAATAAAAAGCATAAGCATCATGGGTCGGCCTAGTAAGCATAATCTTAATATTGCTATTAAGATTAAATTAAGTAATGACCCATCTCGAAATATTATAGGATTTGGATACTTGTCTTGGCCAAACGATAATCAAATGCAAGAAGAACTCGGGTGAGAATAAGAAGTTGTGAAGACATTCAGGTAGTAACTTTCTCTCACATACTCGTATGTCTTTATATGCATGTATGAACCATTGTGATACTTGAATTTTGAACACCTAACCTTATCGCCGGTTAAGGCCGGGAGGTAATGCCCTTGAATGTGGGGTAACCCTAGATGCCATCACGGTTAAGGCCGGGGGTGGTAATCCGATAAGAGAATTGTTACGTTTGTGAAAGAAGGGCAAATGCCCATTTGAATACCTGGGCCGAGGGAATGGACCCGTAGGTCCTTTGAATGAATATGAATTTGAATGAATTTGAATCGAATGAATTTGAATTGAATTTTGAATTTGAATGGTGTTCAATTGAACTTGAATTTGAATTTGAATATTGAATTTATTACAACCGGTTGTCTACCATATACCGTGCATGCATTTTATGTGAGTGATTAACGTTACTACCGGGATTCGTTTGAATCCCGACATCCCCGAAAGTTCAGGGCGTGAAAAGTACAGTAGACACGGCTCACAAGGCAAGGTGGTAGATACCCAAAATTGAAGATGCCGTGTCGAACCAAGAACTACCGTTGGTTATCTATGTTTTGTATTAGACTATTTTGAAAGTTTGTAATATCTCGTAAGAACCTCTTATGGATTTCGCATGTATCCAGACCTTGTTATCGCATTACTATGCTAGAACTCCTTTTCTTCCTAAGTCGTGCATCAATACTCGATGAATGTCATTATACAGAGAGAATTTGACATTCGTGGCATCTTACTCTGAAAAGTTTCCAGTGTACGAATGTCGGGTGTTACAATTCCGTTGGTCTCGATGGAGATCGTGGAGGTTGAAGCCTTGGATCTTCTTGGTGTTCAAGAGAAAAATATTAAGGTTGAAGGTCGTGATCAGAGGAGGACTTTTCAAGGATAAGGTTGGTGTTCTTCATTATGTGAAGGGCAGTTTGGACTTTTCCCCAAAGTTTTCATATCCCTTATTACCCCTTATCCTTTTCTCCGTCCTTTCGTGGAAGTTCAATGGGCTTCTCGGCTTTAAATGTCATTTTCTCGAAATTATACTCGTTTTTATTATTATTATAATTTTTTAAATTTTGCTAGTATTAAAATACGTAAAGGAATAAAAATAAATTGCATAAAGTCTCATGAAATGAAATATGGGGAAATGGGGAAACAAGTGACATAAAACTAAGAAATAATTAGGGAAAAATACAATAAAATACCTATCAAAACCTTAATCAGTGAGCTCAATTCACAAAATTCCAAATCGGACAATAAGAACCAAATTGGAATTTTAAAATGGAATGAACTGACTTATATAGCCTGATGTTATAAATAATATGATACTATGGATTTCAAATTTATATTTTAGGATTTGGATTCCTATATATTATTCCTTCTTATTTTGTTTAGGACTCCTTGATTTTGTATGTTGTCTCTAAAATTGGTTAAGAATATTTCTATGAAAGAAAATAAGTTCATAAAAATAAATGAAGATTGTTTTTTTTTTTTTTTGGGAAATCACATTTAAATACCATTTGAATTTGCGACCCCCAAATGTCTCGTTAAATTTATTAAATGACTTAAAGGTACCAAGGACCATATTGGGATTTTCAAATTCAGGTGAATTTACCCTTAGTTTTTAAATAAATTAAAAAAAAAAAAAAAAAAAAAAAAGACCCTCGCGGAGGGCCACCGCCCCCACCGAAGGAACGACCTCCGGATGGCCTACAACCGGTGACGGTTGGGCGCCGCCACCAACGGCTTGAGACATGGTGATGGTTTTTTTTTTTAGGGGGTGGGGTTGAATCTTTTAAAAAAAAAAAAAAAAAAAAAAAGATTCAAAAAAAAGTGAGGAAGGTGGGGTTCAAACCCCCCACCCCACCTTCATGAGGCCAAGTGGGCCAACCACCGGGCCACTTGGTTCCTTTAATATATATATATATATATGCATTAACAAATATATATTCTTCTTAACATGTTTTCCATAAACAAACACTCTTGTAAATCTCATTACTTAACTTGTAAATGCCATTAAAGAATTGGTACTTGCCATTGAAAGATTTGTTATAATTGCATTTTTTTTTTGTTTCATCAGACACACATGGTAAACCTGAGAATGAACTGTTAAATACCATTGCGAAACTAGTAAATGCTATTGAAGAATTGGTAATTGAAAGACGAAATATCACCAAGAGGGGGGTGAATTGGGGATATAAAATTTTCTTTGAAAATACTCTGAAACTAACTAACTAAAACAGAGCATAACAGAGAGGAATGGAGGAAAGGTGAACACAAGCTATTTATACTGGTTCGGTCTAAATCCTCGACCTACGTCTAGTCTCCTAACTCTCTGGGGTTTCACTAACTCAAATGATTACACACTCTGTAACTCTTAGAGTAATTCTCTCGCTAGAACTTACTCCCCCTTACAAGTTGTAATCAAATGTCTCAATCCCAAAGTCCCAATATTTTGAGATTCTTACAAAGATTGATAAACAATAATTAACTCTCTAAAAGAGATAGGAATAAACAAGTAAAGATTTAAATATCCGAAGATATTGTCTATAAGAGTAGAAACAATAAATGCTTTTAAATCGCTAATTGAATGTGTAGAGTTTCAATAGGTGGAGAATTGAATGCTTCGGCTTTTATATTTGATGACATTAATTGACCGTTAAAGAGAGACTAAGTAGCCGTTGAGTTTTAATCAAAGTATCCCTTGAAGTTGATCGTTACTCATATCTTCGTAATCTTCTAATGTTAGCTGTCATTCTCTGTTGACATTCTTCATTCGATTTGTCCGTTGAGACTTAGGTAGAACGTTGACTGAAAATGGCCTAATGCTTTATAGTTGCTCGAAGTCCATTTTCCATTTTCGTGCTTTACCTCTGCTAAGCATTTAATGCGTCTGACACAAATTTGCTTTATAATAATATGGATGGTTAATCAATGTTAAACATATCTAAAAATCACTAACAAACTGATTAAACTTGGTTAGAAATAGACACGATCAATAAAATGAAGTACCCAAGATTTAATCTAAGAGATACAGATTTCGAGAATGCAGATATCAAATATTAGATAAGCATCACTCGAGTCATCTTTCAGTTAACTCGAGTTACTGCATAATTTTCAAAACTGGTAAGTCTTTTTCAAATCACTTGACTCGAGTCATGATAACTTAACTCAAGTCATTTCACACAAGAAAAATATTTGAAGCTCTCTGTAACTCATATGACTCGAGTTAACTTGTTCATGACTCGAGTCATATCAGATATCAGCAAAAAGCTTATATCGGGCTAAGGTGAGAGAAGTCATGAAAACATGACTTGACTCGAGTCATTAAATAATTGACTCCAGTCACCTTTGAACACAATTCTTATTTTTCAAGATAGAGTCATCTGACTCGAGTCAATTTCTCTTGACTTGAGTCAAAAGCATTTTAAAGATTGATTTCGCAATGAAGTAACTCGAGTCATATATTACTGACTTGAGTCACTGTGTTCAAAGATCACTTTAGCTTTTGACACAAAGACGTATGACTCGGGTTGCTGAACTTTGACTCGAGTCATATCAGTACAGAGAATTTTTCATGTTATTGAGCCAAGTTATTTTCCAAACTTAGAACCTTTTGACTTGAATCAATAACAACCTTTTCAATTTACAATTGTCAGTTATCATCAAAACATATAGAGAACTAATAGTAATTGTCATTGAAAGATTTGTTATAATTGCACTTTTTTTTGTATATTTCATCAAACATACGTGGTAAACCGAACAACGAATTGGTAAATACCATTGCGAAACTAGTAAATGTCATTGAAGAATTGGTAATTGCCATTGAAAGATTTGTTATAAATCATTTATTTTTTGTTAATAATGAAACAAAAAAAAGTGCAATTATAACAAATCTTTTAATGACAATTATCAATTTCGCAATGGCATTTACAAGTTCAAAGAATGGGATTTAAAAAGTGTTTGTTGATGGAAAAATGTTAAGAATAATAAATATATATATATATATATATATATATATATGTATATATATATATATATTTGTTAATGTATTTATATATTAAAGGAACCAAGTGGCCTAGTGGTTGGGCCACTTGGCCCCATGAAGGTGGGGTGGGGGTTCGAACTGCACTTTCCTCGCTTTCAATGAATCTTTTTTTTTTTTTTTTTTTTTAAAAAAGATTCAACCCACCCTCCCAAAAAAAACATCTCCGGATCTCAAGCCGCCGGTGGTTGGTGCTCACCACCGACGGTTATGTGCCTTCCATCCGGTCCTTTGGTGGCCGTAGAGGTGGCTCCTCCGGCGAGGGTCATTTTTCTTTTTCTTTTTTATTTAAAAACTAAGGGAAAAATGGTAAATTCACCTGAATTTGAAAATTCCAATATAGTCCTTGGTACCTTTAAGTCCTTTAACAAATTTAACAGACATTTGGGGCTTTTGCAAATTCAAATGGTATTTAAATGTAATTTTCCCTTTTTTTCTTGGAAAAATCCTTTTAAAAGACACTTGAATTACTTAAGTTCTAGATTGAGTCATTAAATTCAACCAATCCTAAATCAGGATAGATGTCTTGAAATAAAATTTGATAATTTTATTTCCGTACCCATCATTTGGTTATCTCTTGAAATTACTACACCTCTTTTCTACTAACACAGTAAATCACTTTAACATCAACACTAATTGACCGAATATCACGAAATTAAAAATTCAATTGACATTACAACGGAAAAAACTTATAGGCATAAGCTTATGACTATTCCTGAATCCAACATCTTCACTGCAAGCTTTAAATCGCAACAATTTATCAGAGCCTTGAAAAATTAAATTTGGCAACCATGCATTAATTTGGCTTTGATGCTTGAAAATTCTGATTTGGTGGCCTAAATTCTAATTTGGCTAGAAGGAGGTAAGTTGTGTCTATGGTGTTGTCTCGAAATACTGGTAATCAAAATTTTTTTTTTTTTTTTTTTTTTAATGATGATGAACTATTAGTGATCAACCAAAAGGAAAAACAAACACTTTACAAGTGTCTTCTTAGGTTCTGCTGACATATTTATTTTTCCCTATTCATCATAAAAGTACTACTCATGTAATTTGATTGACAGAATTTACAGTTTAATGCAGAGATATAGGTGAGGGGATCTACATTTGAAATCACTATTAATTATCATATTGTTTTGTCAACAAGCATTTACAACCCATGTGTTGGGCGAGATTGATATAATTCAATGTAAAATTAAAAGAAACTTTTATAAACCCCCTCCTAATGAGAAAATCATAAAAAGAAAATAATACAGTTAGATATAGAAATAAACTACATAACACAAAATTATGGGATGTGTTCCTAGAGGTAGGATTTTTCTATGTGTACGTGTAAGAAATATGTGTTGGCTGTGGAAAGAGTCCCACATCGCCAAATTGTAGAGAGAGGGGGCTGTCATTTGCATATAAATAGAGGGCCTCTCCTCCCTTTATTTTCACCTCTAAAAATTGTCTTCTCAAAAGATATTTGAATTTCTTTCTCTCTTATAGTATTTCATTTGTAAGTTATTTGGAGTGAAATTAGATTATGATATTTCTCTTATTATTGTTTTACTCCTCTTATTGTTGTTTTGCTTATTATTTATTAGCTGCAATTAGATATAATAGTTATGATTTATCATATTATTAAATTACGTCTAAAAACTTTGTTTTCTAGTATTGTGATTTTTTTTAGTATAATCAATTGCTCTCTATATATCCCGCTTTCGCAACAGTTGGTATCAAAGCGAGGTTCTGTCTGACTATGCTCTATGGTTGAAGCATAGTCTGAGCTTCCACATCATAAAAGAATCACTTTTGGGCTTTTGTGTTGGCATCTATTAAATAATATTTGAAGCAAAAATGGCGGACAAAAAGGTTGGAGAATCCACATCAAATTCATCGTTGGCATCTTCGCTTTTGACAAGAATAGTGTCCAATGTGAAGTTTGCAGTTGAAATTTTTGACTGCTCGGGACATTTTGGGATGTGGCAAAGCGAGGTTCTAGATGTCCTTTTACAACAAGGACTAGACTTTGCTATTGAAGAGAGGAAACCAAATAGCGTGAAGGAGGAAAATTGGAGGGTCATCAATCGTGTTGCTTGTGGTACTATTTGATCATACCTTTCAAGAGAGAAGAAGTATCCATACACAAAGGAAACTTCTGCATATAAACTGTGGAAGGCACTAGAGGACAAGTTCCTAAAGAAAAGCAGTCGAAATAAACTCCATATGAAGAAAAGATTGTTCTACTTCACTTATGTTTCTAGTACCACAACAAATGAGCATATCACTAGCTTCAATAAGTTGGTGACAAATTTGCAGAATATGGACGTGACCTTTGAAGATGAAGATGGGGCCCTTACGTTGTTGGGATTACTTCCCGATTAGTACGAGCACCGGAGACTACGCTACTTCACGGCAAGGAGGAAGTTTCTCTCAAAGCAGTTTGTTCTACTTTATACAGCTATGAACAAAGAAAGAAAGAGAAACAAAAGGGTGGAGAAGCAGAAGCTCTAGTCATTAGAGAACATGCTAAAGACCGGACGAGGTCAAAGAAAGGACGATTTCCAAATCGAGGTCCAGACCCACCAAAGATGAATATGCCTTTTGTCTAGAAAAAGGCCATTAGAAGAATGACTATCCGAAGCTGCAAAACAAGGCTAAACCTAACAATGAGGAAGGTTGTTATGAACTCAAATGTAGCTAACTGTGATGATGAGAATTTAGATTTCTCACTTGCTACAATGACATCGCCAAAATTGTCGAATGTACGGTTGTTGGACTCAGCCTGTAGCCACCATATGTGTCCTAACAGAGTCTGGTTCACTGAATTTCAAGAAGAATGTGGAGTTGTCCACACAATAAATAACTCTTCTCTTACCGCATATAGCATTGGTTCAATCAAATTAAGGAACCATAATGGATTGATCAGAAAGATGTTCAATATGTACTGGATTTGAAGAAGAATCTCATTTCTGTGGGGACTCTAGATTCAAAAGGCTTCAAGATCACTGCAGAAAATGGAGTAATGAAGATATTCTCTGATGCATTGGTGGTGATGAAGGGTATTTGGAAGAACAATAATACGTACCACTCATGGTAGTATGGTTATTGGGACAGCAGCAGTGACATCCAATAGTAAGAAGGATGCAAAAGCGACTAAGTTGTGGCACATGCACTTGGGACATGTTGGAGGAAAATCCTTGAAGGCACTGCAGATCAAGGATTGTTAAATAGATTGAAGCATTGCAGCATGGAGTTTTGTGAGCATTGCATAAAGGGGAAACAAACAAGGGTTAAATTCAGTACAGCTATCCATAATACGGAAGATATTTTGGATTATGTTCACTCTGATGTTTAGGGTCCTTCCAAAACTCCTTCATTGGGAGGAAAACATTATTTTGTAACCTTTGTTGACGATTTCTCCCGAAGAGTTTGGGTGTATATAATGAAGACCAAAGACAAAGTGTTGGGAATCTTTCTTAAATGGAAGGCGATGATAGAAGCACAAACAGGAAAGAGCATCAGATGTCTTCGCACAGATAACAGTGAAGAATACAAGAATGATCCTTTCCAGAAGGTTTGCGAGGATGATGATAGTATCGACACTTCACCGTCGGGAATACACCACAAGAATGGGGTGGCGTAACGCATGAACCGGACTTTTGCAGAAGGTTGGTGTATGTTGTCCAATGCTGGCTTGGTCAAAGAATTTTGGGCTGAGGCAATAACATATGCGAGTCATCTCATTAGTCATTTACCATCTGCTGCTATTGGTGGTAAGACACCATTGAAACAATGGCATGGAAAGCCTGCTACTAATTATGATTCTTTGCATGTGTTTGGCTCTATTGCATATTATCATGTGAAAGAATCAAAATTGGATCCTAGGGTAAAGAAAGCTATTTTCTTGGGGATCAATTCTTGAGTCAAAGGATATCGTTTATGGTGTTTAGAGACAAAGAAGGTTATATTCAGCAGGGATGTTACTTTTGATGAATATGCCATGGTGAAAAAGGTAGCATCTGGAGATACCAAACAGACTTATGGTGTTTCAAAGAAGGTGAAGTCATGATACGGAAGATACGGACAAATGATAATCTTGTTGATATGTTAACAAAGGTGGTAACTTCTATTAAATCAATATTGTTGAACAATGTAGATTGGATAGAAGTTACGATTAAAATTTTGTAATTTAGCAAAAATTACAAATGTGGGAATCTTTCCAAGGTGGAGATTTGTTGGCTGTGGAAAGAGTCCCACATCGCCAAATTGTAGAGAGAGGAGGCTGTAATTTGCAAGTAAATAGAGCCTCTCAAAATTGTCTTCTCATAAGACATTTGAATTTCTTTCTCTCTTATAGTATTTCATTTTAAGTTATTTGGAGTGAAACCGTATTATGGTATTTCTCTTATTGTTGTCTTGCTCCTCTTATTGTTGTCTTTCTTATTATTTATTAGCGACAATTAGATATAGTAGTTGTGATTTATTATATTATTAAATTACGTCTAGAAACTTTGTTTTTCTAGTATTGTGATTTTTTTTAGTATAATTGGTTACACTCTATATATTCCGCTTTCGCAACAATATGGACCTAACCAATATTACACTAAGAGGTCGAAGTTAAACATAAGTCTTCATATGCATTTACAAAATAGTAGAAGTTATTAAAGTCAATATAATTCAACAATAATAAACCAAATTGTAAAATAATAGAAGTTATTAAAACAAATTGAAATATGGAATTCATGGGTATTTTTAGAAAATGTCTATTACATGATTATGATTTATGATTCATAATTTTGGTATACTTTTAATATCCCGATCTGTAATGTCATAATTTTAATTGTTGGGGTATTGATATCTCAATAACCACAATTTCATCCCACAACATACTGTGCATTTTCCTCTTTCTATTTCAATTTACATGATTCCTTGTCTTCAAAATAGGGTAACTCATTTTTCTTTTTTGGTTGATTAATGATGATTTGAAGCACTTAAGAGTGTGCATATAAAATTATAGAACATGTTTTTTGCACCCTATATGGGTTCTCAGTTAAACGGATTTTGAAGCGGTCATTACAAGATTTCATATATAAAGTTAATTGATTAGACGCCATTAATTTTCTTTAGTTAGTTTCTATTTTTAGCTTTCTTTCCACTGATTCATCTCCAAGGACATAGAACAGATTCAGTTCCTATTTTAGAAGAAATCTTTTCATCATATTAGGGGGAAGAGATAGTTCGTTCATGGTTTCAAACAATCTTCTAACCTACTCATTCAGCAAACTTTTTTTCCTTTGACGCTTGTCTCCAATGATGAGATTCTTTTTTCCTTATTGTAGATAGTTGTGTATAGATAGAAGATTTTGATTTTATGGGGATGTGCTTCGGATGTTTTGTGAATCTAGATTGACAATTGTGTACAACAATAATAGAAAGGGAATTTTAAGCGGGTTGTTATATACCCTTAATGAATAGTGAGCAATTTATGGAGGAGGAGGAAGTGCAGGTCATATGTGAAGTGATTTGTGAAAAGTGGAGAGGAGGAAAGGTGGATGGGGGAGAGGTATTGAGATAATTAAATGAAGGGTAGTAAGGTAAAATTTCAAATTTCAAATTTTATTTTAGGAGATCCAACCTGATTTAGAATTTGTTGAATTTAATGACCTAATTTAAAATTTGGGTAATTTAACTGTCTTTTAAAGGGATTTTCCCTTTTTTTTTTTTTTTTCCATTTTTTTATACAATTTTTTCTTTTAATTTTCACACTGGATCCCCATATTTATGGATTCATACATTGTCAAAAAAATGTGACCCAGTCTAAATTTTTTTTTTAAAAAAAAAAAAGACGCCCTCTATGCAGATTTTGATTTTTCCTGAATTAGGCTTAATCCAAAAACGTAATAAGCAAAGTTATTAACTGAAGTGGTAATGGAGAAATAAAAAAATGATAGATGGTCACAGATTCAAACCCAATGATATAATTAAGGGGGGAGAATAAACAAAAAAAACAAAAACAAAAGCAACGAAGTTCAATTGCCATTCATCAATCTTTTCGGCTCATGCTGTTTTAGTTGCAGTAGGGATGTCCAAAAAAAAAAATCCAGTAGTCCAAGTGGTCGGTCGACCCAATCCGGTCTCTAAAAAAATTTAGTCTGCAGGACCATATGTGGCAAACCGCTCGGGTCAAATCGTACTTCGGTCAAGGGCTAAGACCCTGGACTGGTTTGGTCTCCCAAATATACATATTATATATTTTTAAAAAAAAATCGCAACTTAACCTAACCTCTGTCCTTCTTTGTCGCTTCTTTACGATTCTCATTACTCATCAAATATTTCTTCTTCACCCAAAAAAATATCCGGAGTCTTCTTCTTCTTCCCTTCTTCGATCTGGCCGATAAAATGTTGTTATTTTGTATTTTTGTTCAATGTTGTTGGAGATTCTATATATATGTATGATTGGATTTAAGATGTTTGCATGTTTGTATGTTTAATTATCGGTCCAAAGAAGTGGAAAAAAAAAACTTAAAAAAAATGAAACAAGTCCTGGACTAGTCCAGGCAATTCATAAACCGTGCAGTGCCAGCCTGGCTTCACCAGTGCCAGGACGGGAGGACATCGGTCAGCTTGTCGGCCAGTCCTCAGACAGGACCTCGGTTGACCCCCAACCGATCTATCTAATCCTTGGACATCCCCTACAGTATCGCAGTAGAAAATAGAATGAGAAGAGTTGCACAATATAGTACTCCCCTCCCTTTTAAACCTATTTATCAAATTTACGAAGATTAAAAAAGCTAAATAAATAACTTATAATAAAAGTATAAATCTCTTCAAAATATTTTTCTATACATTAGATTGTGCCCGTAGTTTATAAATAAGGCAAATTAATGTTAAACGGGATAAATATAAGAGATAAAATTGAAAAAAAATTACTTTTAATACCAAAACTTCTCCTATCGAACCAGCCTTACATTTAATCAAGATCGCACTACAAACTTAAATACGTTTAAGGCGCATGAGTTAATATTTGCAAGGGTTTTATTATTGTTGATCTTTACATTTTGATGAATTTTGGTTTAATTTTTATAGTTTCAAATCATGGGTTTGGTCCTTATAGTTTTATAAATC